>CM060393.1:17389662-18589662 GCA_030545235.1 Helianthus tuberosus
CATCTAGAACTTGCAAGATTCCCTAATGACACCCTGAGCTCCCAGCCAATTATGCGTAGTACCTGTCACTTAACCTTTTGGAAAATACGTCAGTTTACACTGGTAAATACAATTAACTGACTCATTTTGGAAAAAGAGTTTGAAAAGTGATTCGAGTGCAAACGGCACAAAATATCTTGACACATTGATTAAAATGCACAGAGGCAAAATTAATCTTTTATACTTGGGACAATTCTATTAATAAAAATCTTGTATCCGATTTACATGGTTGTCCAACATTTAGGGCCGGTAATTATACAATACAAGCCGGACAAGATTAATCGACACACCACAAATATAATCTCACAAGAAGATACCCTTACGAGTGAGTATACGTTATACATATGCAACAGGAGGTGTTATGTCTACACCTTGTGCTTACGTCGTGGCCATTCACTTTTTAAAATGAGCCAAGGATATCCAGGACACGGTCATTAACCCCCAATGTTATTTGTTATCAATCAATACAGATTAAAACGGGATTATGCAATTTAATCATCTCCGATTAAAAGGTTTCTACACCCGACCAAGCGGTATTTTTATAATACCGTATCCCAAGCCCGTATAAGGGAAAATAAGTTAAAAGTATTTACCTGAGCTAGCAATGCAATTTATACTCAGCCGTATATTCTAATCAGCAAGCACGAGTACTTCTACTGGGGCTCTCAATCTGGAACGAAGGTTTTATTAACCTATTAGATTACTAACGGGTCTTATTTAAGTCGTAACTTAGACCGGTTAGTTTTAAGAGAGGTTTACGGTTCAAACGCATGATTAAGCGAAGACCGGAATAGAATGGGATTTAGACCCGACAAGTTCGAAGACTTGTATAATATGGGTAAACTAAACACATTCTGGATTTTGAGATAAAAAGGATAAGGTTTGACCTGTTTCGGCTAATTTATGCAAACTAGTTACATAAACCGAACCGAACGCGCCAGAGGCGTAACGGGTAACCATAAGGGTCGCGAACAGGTTTCCTAAGTTAATATGCTTTAAATATGTTGTGATATCATTATGATACCTTCCATAATGCCCAAAACGAGTTAAAACATTAATTAAGCCCCGTAGGGGTATTTTGGTCATTTTTAAAGATTATAAAAGGGATTTATTTGACTTCTGTGATTCGGGTCTGATCAAATCAGTAAAATAACTTATTTTAATAAGTTACATCAGTAGGTATTTAGTCTTAGGTGTTTAAAATAGTTTTAACGCATACTACGCGCTTAACACGCGTAAATGTCGGTTTAAAGCGACTTTCAGGTTTAAATGGGAATCCTGAGTTTCTAATCAGGTTTTAAAGTTCAAAATACTTCATTTAATATATGTGATCAGTAGCCAAAGGTTCGGTGCCTAAATGTTATGAAAAACTCATTTTATGACGAAAAAGGTACAATCGATATTAACCGAATCGAGGCTATAACCTTTGGTTATGATCCGTTTAAAATAATTAAAAATCTTCAAAAATCCTAAAATATTATATTACATTAGTGGGTAAAAGTTTTGTTACCGAAAATCGGGTTTAGATAGGCTATGCGCTAATCGCGCCGTTTAATTAATAAAAAGCTTATTATTTACGCTAATGCGCATATCTCTTAATCTAGACTTCCGATTGACGTGAAAATTTACGTACATGCTTAATAATCAGCAACTAAGATTATTGTACTTCCACATTTTCAAAATTCTCGTTGTAAGGTTATAAGGGCATTACGGTCCATTTTAAGCATTTAACGGAACCGCGCGAACGAAGCGGATAATCAACGAAACAAGTACAGAGGCTTATACCATCTTGTAACCCAACCCTAATGAAGCACTAAGGCAATTCCAATTCAAACTAAAACGGGTCAGAACCGAAGTCAAAGCAAAAGTCAACGTTTTGCGCCTTTCGGCTCCGAACCGGGTTTAAACAGAAATTTGTCGAGTCGGACAAGTATAGACAAGTTTTTATACTTATTACTAAGTTATATTAAGGTTAAAACAGGTTACACGCCTCTCGGATTGCTAATCATGTATTAAATCGTAATTTACAAAACTGTTGACTTTTTCGGTCAACGTTTGACTCGGCAAACGACCTAGATAGGTCTGGAATTGGTACGTGCCCTTATAAGGGTTTAATACCCATATAATTACCTATCTAACGATACTCTTAATTCGTGATAACACTGAGCTATCGTTAACTAATCCTGAAGTCAAACCGTAGTTACGTCGGTTTGACTTTTAAGCTAATTACTAAGCTATAATTAATTTAGAAAGGTTAGGCAACTTACCAAGTGATTATTGGATGATTAGGAAGGCAAGGGGCTGCTTGGAAGTCCCACAAATGATCAGAAATGGGTGCAAGAATGAATGATCAAAGTGTTGCACCTTGTGTGCTTTATATAGTGGATTTACTCACCTTAGATGATTGACAAACAAGTCTAGGACATCCCACAACTTATTGACACATGCCCTAGTGTTCTAGGGGGTGTTTTAGGGGCCATTGGGTGAGTTATGATCGATCAAAGTGCATCCAAGTTCAATGTGCAGACAAAGAATCAAACAAGATAAGTTGCTGTCCAGATATAGCAGTAGCGTAGCGCTACTGCCTGAGCTTATAAGCTCGCGCTACGCGAGCCCCTAAGATCATCCAACAAACTTTTGTGAATTTGCAGTTTGGGTCCTTGGCTCTTCAAGCTTCGCACAGACACTTGTTTATTGCGATATGGACCCTTAATATTGATCTATAAGGGCCTTAAGATATATACCCACTTCGTTAAGTCCCAGGGTAACCTTATTGTTACCCGAAAAGGCCTAACTTTCAACGTTGACGCTTTAACCCCTTACACACGAATTTGATCATAACTTTCTCATACGTTAACGAAACTTTACTAAATTTGAACCGTGCATTCTAGTGAGCATAATTTACATTTACAAAGCTTCGGGTTTGTCAAAAGGTCACTCAGAGGTATATCTTTAAACATGTTGACACATTTAACCCCTGTTGTTTGTAATCTCTCACTTTTAGCTTCGTATGATCCGTGATTTATTCGTTTGATGTTATAAACATCATGTAGGGTTATTATAAAGTATGTTTATCCATTGTTGACATTTTGAACCCTTATTTTCACATACTTTCTATGTTTGTCAACTTTAGTCCCTCTAAAGTATACCCTCTCACGTTCAAGCTGACGACACGTGTCAATACATTATAGGACGTGAATTTTCGAGGTGTTACACCATGGTAGTTAAGTTACACAACTGTTTTGTATTTTTCTTTTCACAGTAAAAGTCTTTTTTTTTTCTTGTAATTTTCTCATGTTTATTTGCAATTTGTTTTGTAGGTATTTGAGCTGATGTTGCAGTGTCTAAGTATGAGTATTTGTCGTCTATATTAATAAATGAAAATATTTTTTTGACACGTGTCAATCTTTGGTGTCTTCTTATCATATTTTTCAATTTGTTTCTTATTAAATAATAGTTTAACTAAATATACTTTAGATAAGAATAATATTTTTTTTATCAAGCTTTCAATGAATATTCTCTTTATCTTATTTTTCAATTTATTTTTCCTATTAAACAATAGTTTAACTAAATATGATGATAAGGATAATAACTTTTTTTTATCAAACTTTGAACTAATAATAATAATATATAATTTCTATTTACTTCTTCTCCGTAGGAGATAGAAGTTTTTTTTCTTTTCGTAGAACCAGACAAATATATAAATTTTTATTCTCATTAAAATTAGATTTAGTTAAATTATTTTTTAATACTATTATTATTTAATATTGAATAGGATACAAAATAAGAAAATTATATTAAATCACAAATTTTACATATCTCTTTTATTTATTTATTATTTATTTTATTTTTTTCACTTATTAATAATAATCTAATATTTCATTGGTTCTACCACATGTAATACACATGCTTCTAAACTAATATTAAACAAAAAAAAAATTAAAATTTTAATAAGTAAATAGTACATCGAATTTATCTTTTAAATACATATCTTGACGACCGTTTGTGTTAATCGATTACATTACATTTATATAACTCGAACAATATACAAGGTATTTTAAATATATAACTATATTATATAAAAATAAATTTATGCAACCCGTGTAAAACACGGGTTTCCAAGCTAATTTAATTTATTGGAAAACGGGAAAACAAAAAAAAATAGATGACTCGAATAAATGACGCATGTCCTCCATAGTTTACTTTAGAGTTAATTGCCATTTTAGTCCCTAAGGTTTGTCCAAATTTGCCATTTTAGTCCAAATAGTTTTTTTTCGCCTCTGGGTCCCTGACTTTTCTCTTTTCTTGCCATTTTGATCACATAGCCTAACTCAATCAAAAAACCCCATTTTTAACCAGGGGTATTTTGGGGATTTTCATTTTAAATCTTTTCAATTGCCATTTTGATCAAATTCTAAAAAATCAAAAAAATCAAAGATATTCTAAAAAATAAAAAAAATCACAAAAATAAAAAAATTCTAAAAATCAAAAAAATAAAAAAAAATAAAAAAATCATAAAAATAAAAAAAATCTAAAAATAAAAAAAATAAAAAATATATAAAAATAAAAAAAAATAAAAAAAATCTAAAAAATCATACAAATTCTAATAAATCAAAACAATTCTAAAAAATCAAACAAATTCTAAAAAATAAAAAAATCATAAAAATTATAAAAAAATCAAAAAATTCTAAAAAAATAAAAAAAAATATATCTAAAAACTCAAACAAACATATTTGATTTTTTAGATTTTTTTTATTTTTTAGAAATTTTTGATTTTTTAGAAATTTTTGATTTTTTAGATTTTTTTTATTTTTAGAATTTTTTTTTATTTTTATGATTTTTTTTTATTTTTAGATTTTTTTGATTTTTTATAATTTTTTGGATTTTTTAGAATTTTTTGGATTTTTTAGAATTTATTTGATTTTTTAGAATTGGATCAAAATAGCAATTGAAAAGATTTAAAATAAAAATCCCCAAAATACCCCTGATTAAAAATAGGGTTTTTGGATGGAGTTAGGGTATGTGATCAAAATGGCAACAAAAAGGAAAAGTCAGGGACCCAGAGGCGAAAAAAAACTATTTGGACTAAAATAGCAAATTTGGACAAATCTCAGGGACTAAAATGGCAATTAACTCTTTACTTTATTATATATAGAGTAAATTGCCACAATCGTCCTTGAGATTTAGGTTTATTTGCTAGTGTCATTCAAAATGACTTTTTTTGTACCAAATAGCCTTTCACATTTGGCATTTTTTTTCCCATTTTCATCCAAACTACTAAATTAGTTTACTTTTTCTATTAAGTTGAAAGATATTCGGATGAAACTGCCAAATATTAAACCTCATGGACGATTTTGGCAATTTACTTAAATTCTTTTTAATTTCTTTTATTTAATTAATTTTGTAACATATATATAAAACAAAATATACATGCAGTTCTTATAAATAAATTAATAGTTTTGTCACATAATTTTTATAAATTTTCATCCAACCACTAACTCAGTTATTTTTTTCTATTAAGGTGAAAGATCTTTTAAATTTTATAAAGTAAGATAAAAACTAACTTCCAATTTTTTTATATACATCAGTTTTATAAAAATAAAATCTACTTCAACCTCTAAATTTTATAAAACTAAAATGCTAATGACCTATAGAAAAAGGTGAAATAAACAAATCTTTTCATATGTACCAAGTAGTACTAAAGCGTTGTTGACTCGCACGATACTGGGGTGTAGCTGTTCGCCATGGTAGTTAAGCTACACAACTGTTTTGTATTTTTCTTTTCACAGTAAATGTCTTTCTTTTTTCTTGTAATTTTCTCATGTTTATTTGCAATTTGTTTTGTAGGTATTTGAGCTGATGTTGCAGTGTCTAAGTATGAGTATTTGTCGTCTATACTAATAAATGAAAATATTTTTTTTGACACGTGTTAATCTTTGGTGCCTTCTTATCATATTTTTCAATTTGTTTCTTATTAAATAATAGTTTAACTAAATATACTTTAGATAAGAATAATAATTTTTTTTACCAAACTTTCAATGAATAATCTCTTTATCTTATTTTTCAATTTATTTTTCCTATTAAACAATAGTTTAACTTAATATGATGAGAAGGATAATAACTTTTTTTTTTATCAAACTTTGAACTACTACTACTACTAATACTAATAATAATAATAATAATAATAATAATAATAATAATAATAATAATAATAATAATAATAATAATAATAATAATAATATTAATATGTAATTTCTATTTTCTTCTTCTCCGTAGGAGATAGAAGAAGTTTTTTTTTTCTTTTCGTAGAACCAGACAAATATACAAATTTTTATTCTCATTAAAATTAGATTTAGTTAAATTATTTTTTAATACTATTATTATTTAATATTGAATAGGATACAAAATAAGAAAATTATATTAAATCACAAATTTTACATATCTCTTTTATTTATTTATTATTTCTTTTATTTTTTTCCACTTATTAATAATCATCTAATATTTCATTGGTTCTACCACGTGTAATACACATGCTTCTAAACTAATATTAAACAAAAAAAAATTAATTAAAATTTTAATAAGTAAATAGTACATCGAATTTATCTTTTAAATACATATCTTGACGACCGTATGTGTTAATCGATTACATTACATTTATATAACTCGTGCAATATACAAGGTATTTTAAATATATAACTATATTATATAAAAATAAATTTATGCAACCCGTGTAAAACACGGGGTTCCAAGCTAATTTAATATATTGGAAGACGGGAAAACAAAAAAAATAGATGACTCGAATAAATGACGCATGTCCTCCATAGTTTACTTTATTATATATAGAGTAAATTGCCACAATCGTCCCTGAGATTTAGGTTTGTTTGCTAGTTTCATTCAAAATGACTTTTTTGTGCCAAATAGCCCTTTCCTTTGGCATTTTTTTTTTGCCATTTTCATCCAAACTACTAAATTAGTTTACTTTTTCTATTAAGTTGAAAGATATTCGGATGAAACTGCCAAATATAAAACCTCATGGACGATTTTTGGCAATTTTTACTTAAATTCCTTTTAATTTCTTTTATTTAATTAATTTTGTCACATATATTGTTAGGACATGAATTTTATGCTAAGGATCATCTATCCTGAGACTAGGCATGGATCACGGATGCTTAATGGCTGATGCAGAGAGTCTGAGGATCCAGAGTCTGAGGATCACGAGTCTGAGGATCCAGGATCCTTAACAGAACTTATGTTTTGCACGTTTTTAATGTGTAAATGTAGGTAATGGACGTAGTGGACCACTTCTTTGCTGGAATCTCGTGGAATATGCTTTTAGGCACGTGCATATTGAAGAAATAACCGTTAGTGGTGGTCATGGGTGACTTCCACCTTTTTCGGGAAGTTAGTTAGTTGATTTTTCCTTATCTTTTTAAGGGGAAACAAGCTCATTAGAGGCACAATTCGTACACACCACACAAACAACACACAACACACGAATTCTCTGCAAACACTTAGCAAAAACACACACTTACACTAGAAATTCATTGTATTGAGCTTGTTTTCTTCCGAAGTTGTACAAGGATCACTGCTGTTTTTGCAATATAGTTGGTGATCGGTAGTTTCCATCACCCGAGGTTTTTTATGCCGGAGATCTTCTAAAGATCAAGGGCTTTTTCCTCGTATAAATCTCGGTGTTCATCGTTGATTTCATATACTTGTCGTTCATACAATTAACCAAGCATCATAACTCACAAAATCAGATTTGGTTGCATTATCCTTGTGTGATTTTTGACCAAAACATATATATATAACAAAATATATATGCAGTTCTTATAAAAAAATTAATAGTTTTGTCAGATAATTTTTATAAATTTTCATCCAACCACTAACTCAGTTTTTTTTTCTATTAAGGTGAAAGATCTTTTAAATTTTACAAAGTAAGATAAAAATTAACTTCTAATTTTTTTATATACATCAGTTTTATAAAAATAAAATCTACTTCAACCTCTAAAGTTTATAAAACTAAAATGCTAATGACCTATAGAAAAAGGTCAAATAAACAAATCTTTTCATATGTACCAAGTTGATAATTCATCTTCTACTCTTTTAAATTTACTTCTAACAAAAAAAAGCGACTGCCCCCCCCCCCCCCTCTAATCAAACAACGTGTCGTTACAAAACATTAAAATTACCCAACAAATAGTAAATATAATGTCATGAACCAAAAGTTTCTTTACTCAAACCATTCGGAATAAATATTAGTTAGTTACCCTCATAATCTTAATTAGATAAATATTTTATTTCTACCAACATATTTTTCAGGTGCTCAACATATTTAAAAATATGTATCATTTTACAATTTTTTTCTATCTCTAAACTTGATTAAATACTGAAAGTTGTAATCGATTGTTATGTGTTGCACACCATTGATATTTATTTTATATACCGTTTTCTCTTTATAAAATTGATCTATATAAAAAAAGCAGGATATTAATTTCTATCTTAATTTATAAAATTTAAAATATCCTTCACCTTAACAGAAAAAATAAACTGAGTTAGTGGTTTAGATGGAAATTTATAAAAAATTATGTGACAAAACTATTATTTTTTTTTATAAAAATTGCATGTATATTCTGTTTTATATATAGGTGACAAAATTAATTAAATAAAAGAAACTAAAAAGAGTTTGAGTAAATTGCCAAAATCGTCTATGAGGTTTTAAATTTGTCAGTTTCATCCAAATCTCTTTCAACTTAACATAAAAAGTAAACTAAGTTAATTGTTTGGATGAAAATGGCAAAATGCCAAAGGTGAAGGGCTGTTTGGCACAAAAAAATCATTTTAGATGAAACTGGCAAACAGGCCTAAACCTCATGAACGATTTTGCCAATTTGCTCTTACATATAATATAGATATAGATATAAATATAGATATAGATTAGTTATAGAATTAAGTGGCAATTTCCACCTATTCTTAAATATACCTAAATAAAAGTCTATTTTGTCAATATCAACCAACTTTGGCCTCTCAACTTTGGCATCAAACAACTTTGACCCCTCAACTTTAATAATGACATATTTAGCCCCTCAATTTTAATAATGACATGTTTAGCCCCCCCAACTATATATACCTAAATAAAAGTCTATTTTGTCGATATCAACCAACTTTGGCATCAAACAACATTGACCCTTCAACTTTGGTAATGACATATTTAGCCCCTCAACTTTAATAATGACACGTTTAGCCCCTCAATTATTGTTAACATCAACCAACTTTGGCCCCTCAACTTTGGTAATGACATACTTAGCCCCTCAACTTTAATAAACTTTTTCAAATTTTCAGTATTTAACCTTACACTTTATTATACTTACTATTTAGTCCCTCAACATTTAGTTTTTTTTCCATATGTACCGCCGTAAGTAGTTTATTTCAATTACATTTTGAACCCGCCATAGATATTCGCTTTTATGGTTATAACTTATAACGAGTGTTGATACCATAACGAACTGAACCGATAACTTTTCTGTGACTTTTGAATACTGTCGCGACATGGTTTTCTTTATCTTCATGTAGACTAGCCTGTCGCAATTTGCTTATTTTTATCTACGTTTCGAACTCGCTACAAAGGGCGGATGGTAACCCACTAGTTTATATATAATTAAAAGAGTCTATTTCGGTTAATCAATTATGCTAAAAGAGTTAACTAAAATAAAACACCTAAGATGGGTCAAGCGAGTCAGACAGGTAACTTATTCGAAATGTTAATGAAATAATGCTACTACTACAACCATTTTGAATTATTATGCTTATTATTATACTTGTATTTTTGAAACATCAAGTGGAAGATATAATACAATATGTGAAAGTTGTAATTTTGAAACATCAAGTGGAAGAAATAATACAATATGTGAAAGGTTAATTATTTGATCCTGTTGCCATTTTGGTGTCGGTCTTGTTTTGGTTCCAAGGGGTGATCTGAAACTACAACAGGAGGTTGAACCTCCATTTTTAGGCAGTTGAACTCCAGTGCTAATATCGGTTTTGAAAGCATCACTGACATGCCCATTTCTCTCTTCTTTAAACGTTCATTCAACTCCTCATTTTCGCTATCAATCCGGCCCAATGATCCTGAAACTCTCGCTGGCGATGTAGGTTTCACCCTGCCCAATGTAAGACATAAATATTTAGAAGTGGCAAAATGAACGAGTCGGGTCAAATATGTTTTAGGCGAAACCAAGGAATATTATGTGTGTGTGTATACACACACAAAGGGTAAATGTGTAAAACAACACAAGTGATTGCATTACTCGAGCTCAACCTGAAAGACTACTATAAATCAAGTGACTTCAAAATATTTTTCGAGCCAGTAGTCTGGTAGCATGTGGTTTGGCTTTACTCGACTACATTATGCCGGTTTTCATACAAATTGTTTAAAACTGACATGAAAACAAACCTGCACTCAATCTGGCAAGTGTACTTAAGAAGCTGAGGTACATGCTCTGTGCGGTCACTACAGTTTCGTAGCAACAATAAAACACGATAACATAAGTTTACATAGTTACGAATGCTAACCAAACAAAAACAATAAGCAGACCTATAGCCCGGAAGTGACATCTTAACTGTCGGGCCGAAAGCCATCCACTTCAATGGATTCATCTTCAAAACTCTAACATATATTATTAGCATGATTGATCATATTACTTGGAGAAAGAATGAAACTATCGGGTCTGGTCAATTTGCCTAAAAATCAACTTGAGTATGATGTCAGTCCACATACTAGGAGGCTGGAGTCGAATATCATAGAGGCTCGTTGTTACAGGACCATCGTTTTCAGCTACGTGAATCATTTGGGAGCCCACCTTCGAAAAAGTGGCAACTTGACTTGGAATACCGAACTCCTGAGTATATATGATCAAACACTAAAAGACATCAAACACGACACGAACCTAACACGAAATTTGCAGGTTTAGGTTTTGTCTAAACGGGCTCGGGTCAGTTTCAGGTTGAACCGGCGAACCCGTTAAGCTAAACGGGCCGTGTTCGGGTCCACCTGGTTGGGTTGGCGGGTTGACCCGTTTAACCCATTTATATCATATTTAATTTTTTACAATACGTTTTATGTCATAAATTAATCTGGGTGTGTATTTTCTGCATATTTATAACTTAAAAAGAGGGATTGACATAAAGTTTTATGATTAAAATGCAATTGCGGAAAAACAAATCTTTGGATGAAAATGGCAAGATCTTAAACCTTTTGGATCCAGTTGCGGAAAAACAAATCTTTGGATGAAAGTCGCAAAACTGACCAAACCTCAAGGACGAAAATGGCATTTTACTCTTAACTAAAAATAGAACACCTTAGATGGGTCAAGTGAGTTAGACAGGTAAGTCATTCGAAATGTTAACGAAAAAAGTGATGACACGTGACTAAATGACTTTGTAGTTGAGCAAGGGTTAATGGAGCTAAGAAAAATGGGCATCGAGCATCGTCTATGGGAAGCATCAAGGCAAGGAAGTTGATACACCAATGCACAAGTGCACAATAACACTTGCTACAAATTGTCAACATTGGACCTCATGATACTTGGTTAATTCCCGAGGTTTTCCCACTTTATGAGTTGGCAACACGGTTTAATATGTATGTTACGTTCTCGAATCCTCTCGAGCCAACTTCAGTAAATTTTATATCTGCCATAATATAGTAAGAGTCATGTATTTGAGTTGATATAAGTTGGTTTTGCGATTGGCGGGTGTGTGTTCTGCCATTCTTGAGGTAGAGGTAGCAAATGGGTGCATCGGGTGACGGGGTTCAAATGAGTTCGGGTTTGGGTCAACACTTGGTACTGAGTTGAAACAAGTAGGTGTGGGTTGGATGCTTGGATGTTTATGTGAAGGTTGTTAATATAATGATTGCTACTACTACAACCATTTTGAATTATTATGCTTATTATACTTGTATTTTTGAAACATCAAGTGGAAGAAATAATACAATATGTGAGTGTTAATTATTTGATCCTGTTGCCATTTTTGGTCAGTCCTTTTCTGGTTCGAAGGGTTCTGAAACTACAACAGGAGGTTGAACCTCCATTTTTAGGCAGTTGAACTCCAGTGCTAATATCGGTTTTGAAAGCATCACCGACATGCCCATTTCTCTCTTCTTTAAACATTCATTCAACTCCTCATTTTCGGTATCAATCAAGCCTAATGATCCTGAAACTCTCGCTGGCGATGTAGGTTTCACCCTGCCCAACAAGACATATTTAGAAGAGGCACGACAAACGGGTCAGGTCATTATACGTAAATAAAGGGTAAATGCGTAAAATAACACAAGCAATTTCGTTACTCGAGCTCAACCTGAAAGGCTACTACTATAAATCAAGTGATTTCGAGCCAGTAGTCTGGTAACATGAGGTTTGGCTTGACTTGACTACATTATGCCGGTTTTCATACAAATTGTTTAAAACTGACATGAAAACAAACCTGCACTCAATCTGGCAAGTGTACTTAAGAAGCTGAGGTACATGCTCTGTGCGGCCACTACAGTTTTATAGCAACAATAAAACACGATAACTTAAGTTTACATAGTTCCGAATATTTGTAGAAAGTACGAAACTGAAAAATAAAAACAAGAAGCAGACCTATAGCCGGGAAGTGACATCTTAACTGTCGGGCCGAAAGCCATCCACTTCAGTGGATTCATCTTCAAAACTATAACATATATTATTAGCATGATCATATTACTTGGAGAAAGAATGGAACTATCGGGTCGGGTCAATTTGCCTAAAAAATAACTTGAGTATGATGTCAGTCCACATACTAGGAGGCTGGAGTCGAATATCATAGAGGCTCGTTGTTACAGGACCATCGTTTTCAGCTATGTGAATCATTTGGGATTCCACCTTCGAAAAAGTGGCAACTTGACTTGGAATACCGAATTCCTGAGAATATATGATCAAGCGTATGGTTGGATCAAACACTAAAGTCGTATAACTTACAAGCTAGAAACAACTTGTTAATTTCAACATGTCATCTAAAAGACATCAAACTAGGGGTGTGAATTTCTCACACGACACGAACCTTAACACGAAATTTGCGGGTTTAGGTTTAGTCTAAACGGGTTCGGGTCTGTTTCAAGTTGAACCAGCGAACCTGTTTAGCTAAACAGGTCGGGTTCGGGCCAACCTGGTCGGGTTGACGGGTCCCGTTTATCCCATTTATATTATATTATATTTTATTTTTTTCCAATACGTTTTATGTCATAAATTAATTTGGATGTGTATTTTATGCATATTATAACTTAAAAAGAGAGATTGACATAAAGTTTTATAATTAAAATGCAATTGTATTATATGCATTTAGTAAAATTTTAATTTTAACATATTAATTTGTGAAAAAAATATTTAAAAATTTGAAAATTCAGGTTGAACGGGTCATGTTCGGGTCAACCCGCTAATATTGTGGCCGTTTCCGGGTTCATATGTATGACAAGATTAATTTGTGAAAAAAATATTTAAAAATTTGAAAATTCAGGTTGAACGGGTCATGTTCGGGTCAACCCGCTAATATTGTGGCCGTTTCCGGGTTCATATGTATGACAAGATTTTCACGTTCGGGTCGGGTTGGACCCGCGAACCCGACCCGTTTAGATCCCCTACATCAAACTCGGCTTGATCCTACGTTGAAGTACCTTTCTTCCATGCATGCACGCGTTATCATTGTTCACATAAACACTTGCTGCCCATCTGAAATTCAAAGAAACATAAAGAGCCAATGATGCAAGTTAGGCTATTGGGTGTCGTCCAGTTTCCCCAGTTTTCTCCGTATGTCACGTCAGCGTCACATCAGCTTAGTCCAGTTTTCCCCAAAACCGATTTGTTTTAATTTAATTTAATCTTTAAAACAATTTATATATTTAAATGTTTTAAATAGAAAGTAAAATACAAGATATATAAACAAAAAAATAAATCAACTTACAATATTTTTGTTATGAATTAAAATAAAGATGTGTTTTAGATATAAATTTAAATAAAAGATACATAAACAAAAAAATAAACCAAATTTCAATATATTTTAGTTATAAATTAAAATAAAAGATATGTTTTAAATATAAATTAAAAAAAAAATTAACACAAACACAATACATACACACTTGAAAAAATGAAGAAAAAAAAAAACATTGTCACAAGCTGAATAAAACATGGTCACAATCCGGGCTTCACCGAGCCTTCCCCAGCTCCCACACCCGATAGCCTTAAGTGAAGATTAAACTCACGCATGAGACGTTGGCATTCGCGTGGTATGGACGATTCCTGCTATTGTCACAAGCTGAATAAAACATTGTCAACTTTCTTAATTAGTTATAAATTAAGAGGATAATTTGACAGTTGAAATAAGAAAATAACCTCATCAAAGGGTCCAAATGGGCTCTCAGTGTAGTTTGCAAGATAAAACCCTCCTGCTGTGTACCTGCAGTGTGTGTGCATATTCATATTATAACACTAAAACCATTTATGCATTTTTTTTATTTGAAAAAATAAATAATTAAAAAAGGTACCCAAAAGTTTCAACTAATTTGAACTCTTTAGGAATGATAGCTCTAGCAACTTCTGCTTTCACAAGATGAAACTGGTATAGGGCACTGCAAGTATATTCTTACCAAATCTTATTTTTGAAACTTTATAGTATATTGGTAGAAAGATTAATGTATATTGTTCATAATTTGAAGAAAATAATAATAATAATGATCTAATAGAGTTTTTGAATATTAGGATTAAACTTGCCTGCCTTTAAAAATCCAAGGAGGTTTACCAGCATATCCTGAACTACAATTGGTTTGCATAATCTCCATACCTTTCATGTTTTACAAGTTAACAGTAATGTGTACACACATATATATATAGAGAGAGAGAGATAGAGAAGACATTACAAGAAAACAAAATGAAGAAGCAAAGTCCATAAATAAATAAATAATAATATTAATAATACCAAAGAATAATTAAGAAAAGATTAGATAGAATATATTAGTCGGATCGAATTTATTACATAACTAAGCTTTATTTTAATTATCTTTATCATAATTATCATCATCTTATAAATTATGTTGATTGTATGTAAATAGTTGATCATATGCATATTAAATTAACTTAAAAGGGTTTTTAATCTATATATATTCTGGAACATAAAATAATCATATTTGTAATTCCTCATATTGTTTTTCTGGATTGATAAAAATATTTCACAAAATAGAGAAAGATTAGTTCAGGACGAAAAAGGTGATAGTTCTAGGACAATAGTTATAACGTGTTGCATTAATGAAGTTAATGAAGGAAAACATTAGTATGGTCAGAAAAATCTGGCAAACCTAACTTTTAATATAACAGAATCATAGGAAGGACAGTTTATGGCAAACTAATATATTCGGAATACTCTTATACATGCATCTTGCAGGATTTGAACCTCCACCTTTTGGATAGAGGTGAGACACCTTACCACAACACCATGTCCCTTAGGGACATTGTAACATTTGATCATTTTTTGTCATGTTTAGAACCCCAGATAAAAATTCATACATAATATGTAATTACTCTTATACTATTTATGATCATTTTTTATGTTGTTTTGATACAATTTGTTGTATTTTTGGGGGTGTGAAGATATGGATCTTGCTTTTTATAAACTTGTAAGAAAATAGTTTAATCTTTAATGGTTTCGATTTGAGAGTGGCGCTCATTTAAGAACCAATAATACGTTGAGAACCACAATAATCGCATACTGTACTTGTACATGCTACTTTATGTGTGATACGAAACCCCACTATCTCGTTAAATAACGTACATGCTGCTTTATGTGTGATACAGAACCCTACAATCTCATTAAATAACAAAGCACTACGCACTATTGCTTTATGTGGTTTTCGTAGTTCTGAGCATAAAGTTGGGTCTAAAAGAAGACGTGTCTATAGAATTCGATTCATTTTTATGTTTTTCACATTTTCTATTAGTCTGCAACTGGAGTTCCTGAGATATATGATCCATGTGTCCTTGATTCTGTTATTACAATTATAAAAAAAAAAAATAAACCTTATTAAGGTTCCACTAGTAGTATTTGCATGTAAGATTGAAAGTAATTACTTTCCCTACATGGTGAACATGGTGATGCTATTGAGGCTACTCTTGATTTGAGAGATTTGTCTTACTTTGATAATGAGCAGGAATTCATTATCTATCCCTGTCTTGGAGTTCGTGAAAACATAGGATAAAAGTTAAAGACTTTTAGGGAGTGGTACCATTTTGTATTAGCGTTTGTCTTTAAAGCTTTATTTTTCTTTTTTCTTCGGTGTCCTGTGCATGTTATCACTTGCATGTGTGTTTATACGATTTGTTGCGTTACTTGTCCCAATTTTACGTTTTCCTAATTTTCATGTTTGATAGCTCACTAAAAATATTTTTCGTAGTTCAATATGTTTTTCTGCTATTTTTTTGGTGTAGTTGTGTGCAGTTCTGTGTTTTTTACTCTTATAATATCAGGATATGTCTTTAGAGTTGGGGGTCTCACTGGAAGTAATTTTTCTATCCCCTATGATATAGCTAAGGTATGCCTATATCCCACCCTCCCCAAAGTCTACCAATATATTTCATGGCTATGCGTGGGATTAACTAGGTAAGGTTGATGTTGTTGATGATAATACAATTAAAGTTTGTTCTTGTTAATCTCTTACCAACCTTGATTTAAAACGTGCTCTTCATGCGTACATGCGTGTCACGCATGATACAATGCTGAAAACTCATCAAGTATAGTTTTGTGCTACTACTCCCTGGTGTGATATTGAGGCGACGAATATCACATTATGCGTCTATTTTGTTACAACGCAATATGAACTAGGTCGGATTGTGCGTAGATTTTTGAGTTGTAGGTAAGACTTTGCTTCTTTGAAATATTAAGGAGGTGTTGAGTTGAAGGTTCATGTTGAGTTGCAAGTAAGAAAATAAGAAAGGAAAAGAAAAAAAAGATGGTGAGATCTGATCTGTGTAAAGAGAGGGTAAACTCGAGTTGGTCGAACCAGTAGGATTGGATTAAGAACCAGGCTATGCCGTAAATATTATAAAAATAAAATATGATAAAAATGAAAAAATTTAACAAAATTCTATCCAACCCCTGTAAAATCCGGTCCGACCACCCGGTTTTCCAGTTCAACCGCCAATCCCCGGTCCGACTCAAATCCGGTCGGATAGGTGGACTGGACCAATCAGGCTGTCACACCCTGACTTTTGCGGAAGCGTTATTATTGGTGTGACTTTCTTAATACCATAGCATTCAATCATAACAACGCTATATGATAAAACCATTAGATGTTCATCCATAAATTAAGCTTGAAAATAGCACAACATAATTGTTTAAAACATTGACACCAAATTCAAATTACAACCACAACGAGTTTTAAGGAGTTACTAAGACTCGATAAAAGACCTTAAACAAACCCGAGTTTAGAACCATGTATCTCGTCCAGGATTAAGATACATCTCCTAAACCCAAAAGACTTGGATGACATCTTTTATTTATAACGCAGCTTGAAAACATGCAAACACCTGCCAGATCCAGTTAGTTCCCTGAGATACATGTAATTTGAAAACATCAACAAAAGTTGAGCGAGTTCATGTGTTTGTGTATATGTATGTATAAAACCTTTGTAAACAGTGCATGTATATTGGTAAATCCCGGTATGAAAGCAAACAAGGAAAATATCACCAATGGTTTGCAAGGCCACTGATATGTGTGAAGGCGTAGGAAGGCTCAAACCTAGCAAATTTGTACCGGGCTTCCGGCTGGAAGACATAGTCACCCTATGGGCCACCCTGGTCCTCATGGGTGTGGGCTCGCTACACCCAAATAGATCTATCACTCATGCCCCTCGGTCCTTATACGAGGATTAATGGTCTCAAGTATGCGCCTACCCATTCACATGATCTATGGTACTTTCCTAGGCTAACCATACCAATTGTATTTGTATGGAATCCTTTTGTAACATGTATTTCACCCCCGAAGTTAATAAACAAAACAATTTAAAGAAAAGGGGGACATGAACTCACTGTCTTGCGTCTTCAGTACTCGTAACTCAAATCCCTTCAGCAAACACGACTACCTACAATGTACTAACGTCTATTAGACGAACGGGTCGTGCCTTGTCTTAGTATTAATGTTTTTGAGTTACGTTTCTTTATGATTATGATATTATTCCAAGTTATAATTACTTGTTAAAATAATAATTATTTTAACTTTAAATTATATTTAATTTTTGGAATAATTGTTTAAACAGTATTTTTGTAATAATACTTCTCAAGTATTTATACTTATATTTCCTTCCCAAGGATGGGGGTATCTCATACGTGTATCTTCGTATTCTTGTATTTGTTAAGTATACTTATACTTAATTTTTAATTGATTATTCCGGAATAAATATCCAAATTAATGTATTTTCAAGTCTAAATTTAGAAAATACATGTAAACTTATTTTTATCCAAAAAATAATGTATTCCAAGAAAATATATATTTTTCCCAAAAATCATATATCTTCTAAATACTCTAGGAAAATATATTTTTACTTCTCAAAAATAATATATTTTCTCCTTGTCGAAAATATGATATACTTTGTAATAATAATAAAAATCATATTTTCATTTCTTTCGTATCCAAAATAATATTTACAAAAAACATGCTCATAAATGTATTTTCCGGAATATTTGTAAGTTACCTTCTATCGTTTGGTTCCACAATATTATGTGTGTAACTTATATATTTATTCCTTGTGATTTTTGGTAGCATTTTGGATTGTAATTTCTTGGTATTTTGTCAAGTTATATTATTTTATCCCTAAAATAACATAACTAATACACAAAGTATACAAATATTCACACATGTGTCTTTAATATATATCTAGCCATTTTTATTTATAAAAACCAACCTCCAATATTTGTATTTTTGCAACAAAAATTATGGCAAAGTTTATATTGAAAACTCATGATCAAAATACACTTGTAAATATTTGTTTGAAAATATTTTCCTAAGTGTTTATATTTTTAGAAAATTTTTGCCATAGTTTCCCCTAAAAATGGAGGTGTCCATGCTTTTAAAGCATATCATTTTCTTTTTTAAAATCATTACAATCAATCAACAACTTAACCTACACTTACCAAGTGCCAAAACAATGCTATTTACATAACAACATGAACTTGAACATTCATAAAAACTTGTAGTAACTTGGTAGTGTGCTTAGTAGGTTTAGTTATCCTTTAAAAAGTGGTTATTTGTTTGTAAATCTTATTCTTGTAAAGTTTAGTCTTTTACAACTTACTAGATGGTTTTTCCAAAAATCATTCTTTTGAATTTTTCTTGTTAACAATGTATTTTTGTACTTGTTTAACCACATGAAACATGGTTAGTTTCTTTAAAACAATGTTTATGTAAATCTTGTGACTTAACTTAGTTTCTTGAGAAAACTAGTTTTGAAATCATCCAAGTTTATGTCTAGTAATCATGTTACATGTTTCATTATTCATAAAATCATTTTCATTCTTCAAGTTCATAAGCAACATAAAGTATGATGATCTTGGTCCTTCACAAGATCACCACCTTAACTTACTAGATCATGTGTTAAATCACATTCTAGTAGGTTTCATATGATGTCTAACATCACTAACACAAATCATCAATCATCAAGAAGCAAATCAATACTAATCAACATGTATTCTTATGTTATTAAGCTTATGTTAAAGTTTCATGAGTATGTTCTTTAGTGTTCTTGTGATTAACATCTTACATAACATCTTTTAACCAACTAAATATGAAGTAAAATCAAGTGACAAGAAGCTTACTACTAGCACAAGGGCTAGGGAAGAACACAAGAAGATGAAGGTGACAATGTGATGGATAAAAGCAATTGGAAGAGGTCCTTCAATCTCCAAGACCACCAAGCTTTCTTGTATGGCTCCTTACACCTTGTGATGACCTTGAAATGGATGGAAGTTAGATGAAGATGGTGGTGGTGTGGTGGGTTATGTTCGGCCAAGAGGGGGAAAGGGGAGGGAAAGAGAGTAGTGTGTGAAATGTGGGTGATGATAATGAGAGCTTGATCCTTCATCCAACACTTATAACCAAGTTTAGAGTATTACCCAATGGTTAACATGTCCCCAAAGTACTAAACATGTCTTAATCAAATCTTAATGAATCAAAGGAAGATCAAAAGAAATCACAAGTGGGGGACCCACTTGTGACCGTCAATTGGAGGGGGGGGGGGTATTGGTTGTGGTTTGATGATAAGTTAAGCAATCTAGTTAGAACTTAAGTGTAATGTTTAGTGTTTATGCATATATGGTGTCATATAGTGTGTTAGGGTGTTCGGGGCTCATAAGTAGCTCAGAAATAATAAAACAATGCTTCTACTATAATTTTGGTGTTTCGGGTAGTGTCTGGTTGTTCGGTTAGATACCGGTTCGTTAAAGTGCTAAACTATACCTTTTAGTGATCTTTATGTACCCTTTTGTGACACTTTTAATTCCCGACACTTAGGAAAGCATTCAGGACCATTTAGTCATATTTTTGCATGTTAATAGGTTGTTAAAAAGCTGATTTTTGCTTAATTATGCAGAATTCTGCACTTTATGTGGGTTTTAGGCACTTCCCGGCACTTAAACTATCACTTAGGAATGCAGTTTTGTGGTCTTTACTTCCCTACACACCATACTAGTGTAGTACTTAGTCTCTGGCTCACACTGTGTCTCAAACAACGTCTGTCTATGTACTGAACCTCGTCAACATTTTTCTGAGTTATCCGCTAACTGTGCTTTGTGCATCATTTATGTCAATAAAGTTTGTATGTAAAAATGATGTGACTTTATGAAATGTGATGCACATGTAAGTATGATGCAGGAATCAGCAAGCAGTCATTTGTAATTCAGCACAGTCATTAAGCACTAATCATAGTTAATTTAATTGTACGGATACCTGAATTTTTGACGGTTGTCACATTCTCCCCCTGTTAAGAAAATTTCATCCCGAAATTTTAAGCTCTGCTACTAGCTGCAGGGGTGTTGGGGAACAAATGTGGGTATTTCGCTTTCATGCGATCCTCACATTCCCAAGTGAACTCTGGGCCGTGACGCGCGTTCCATCGAACCTTGACGAGTTTAACACTGCTCCTACGCATCTTGTTAACCTTCCAATCAGTAACCTCAACAGGTTCTTCGGTAAAGTGGAGTGTGTCGTCAATGTGAACTTCATCGGCATGAATGACAACTGTTTCTTGAGTTAGACTCTTTTTCAGATTAGATACATGAAATTTATGATGAACGCCATTCAGTTCTGCGGGTAGATCCAACTTGTAAGCTACAAGACCTTTCCTCTCCAGGATTTTGAACGGTCCAATATATCTTGGGTTTAACTTCCCACGTTTCCCAAAGCGTGCTACACCCTTCCAGGGTGAGACCTTTAATAAAACCATATCTCCCACTTCAAACTCCAAAGGCTTCCTCCTTTGGTCCGCATAGCTCTTTTGTCGATCACGAGCCGCCTTGATGCGCTCTCGGATATGTATAATCTTATATGTCGTCTCTTGAACCAATTCAGGACCAACAAGCTGTCTATCACCCGTGTCTGCCCAGCATAACGGTGATCGACACTTGCGTCCATAGAGAGCTTCAAACGGTGTGGCTTGAATGCTTGCATGGTAGCTGTTGTTGTACGAGAATTCTACCAAAGGTAGGTGAGTGTCCCAACTGCCACCCAAATCCATTACGCAAGCTCGCAACATATCTTATAGCGTTTGAATCGTTCGTTCGCTCTGACCGTCTGTCTGTGGGTGAAAAGCAGTACTCAGATTTAACTGAGAACCAAAGGCTTCTTGGAAGGATTGCCAAATCCTTGATACAAATCTTCCGTCTCTATCAGAAATAATCAAGATAGGCACTCCATGCTGTGCAACTATCTCCCTGAGGTACAGCTCGGCTAGCTTACCTGTGTTATCTTTTTCCCTGATCGGCAGAAAGTGTGCAGTTTTCGTCAGACGGTCTACGATTACCCAAATCGTATCATGACCTCTGGGTGTCTTTGGTAACTTCGTTATAAAATCCATTGAAATATGCTCCCATTACCACATGGGTATTTCAGGTTGTTGCAGAAGACCTGAGGGCTTCTGATATTCGGCCTTTACCTTGGCACAAGTCAAACATTTGCCAACATACGTCGCAACATCACCTTTTAATCTCGGCCACTAGTAGAAATCCTTCAAATCTTGGTACATCTTATCCGATCCTGGATGGATCGAGTACCTTGACTTGTGAGCTTCATCAAAAATAACGTTTCTAAGACCACCAAAGAGGGGAACCCAAATTCGTTTCATGAAGCACAATGTTCCTTCCTCATTGGGTACTAACTGTTTCTCCATCCCACGGAGGTATTCGTTCACCAGATTCTTCTTCTTAAGAGCTTCTCTCTGTGCAGCACGAATGCGCAATGAGAGGTCCGTTTGTACAATCATTTCCAAAGCCCTAACCCTTATGGGCTTAATCCTCTCTTTTCAACTCAAGGCGTCTGCGACCACATTCGCCTTCCCTGGGTGATACTTGATTTCACAATCATAATCGTTTAATAGCTCCACCCATTGGCGCTGTCTCATATTAGGCTCCTTTTGATCAAATATATGCTGTAAGCTCTTGTGACCTGTAAAGATCGTACAGCGGGTGCCATACAAGTAATGACCCCATATCTTTAATGCAAACACCACTGCGCTTAATTCCAAATCATGTGTGGTGTAGTTTTTTCTCGTGAACCTTCAGCTGGCGCGAAGCATAAGCTATAACCTTCTTTCGCTGCATCAGCACGCAGCCTAAACCTTGACGCGAGGCGTCGCAATATACCACGAAGTCGTTAGTGCCTTCGGGTAGGGATAAAATCGTTGCATCGCAAAACTTGTTTTTCAGCAACTGAAAAGCTTCTTCTTGCTTGTCTCCCCATTCATACTTCTTGTCCTTTTAAGTAAGGGAGGTCAATGGTTGAGCGATTTTCGAAAAATCCTCAATGAATCTACGGTAATACCCTGCCAAACCTAGAAACTGACGGATCTCAGTTGGCGTCTTCGGAGTCTCCCAATTCTTGATCGCCTCGATCTTTATGGGATCCACATGGATTCCATCTCCGTTCACTACATGACCGAGGAACTGAACCTCACGCAACCAGAACTCGCACTTTGAGAACTTAGCGTACAATTTCTCTTCCTTGAGCAGCTCTAAGATGGCTCTTAGATGTTGCCCATGTTCTTCCTTTGTCCTTGAATAAATCAAAATATCGTCGATAAACACAATCGCAAATTTATCGAGATATGGCTTGCAGAATCTATTCATCAAATCCATAAATACTGCTGGCGTGTTTGTTAACCCAAACGGCATAACTAGAAACTCGTAGTGTCCATATCGAGCCCTAAAGGCCGTCTTTGGAATGCTCTCTTCTTGAATTCTCAACTGGTGATAACCTGATCGAAGATCGATATTGGAGTAAAAACTCGAACCTTGTAGTTGATCAAGCAGGTCATCAATCCTTGGCAAAGGATACCGATTCTTAATGGTTAACTTGTTTAGCTCTCGGTAGTCGATACACATGCGGAAATTACCGTCTTTCTTCTTAACGAACAGAACTGGAGCTCCCCAAGGCGAGAAGCTTGGCCTGATAAATCCCTTGTCCAGAAGTTCTTGAAGTTGTGTTGACAGCTCTTGCATCTCGGAAGGCGCAAGTCGATAGGGTGCCTTAGCTACAGGCGTAGCGCCTGGAACTAGGTCAATATGAAACTCGACTTGTCTTTGCGGCGGAAATCCTGGCAAGTCTTCGGGAAAGACTTCAGGATATTCCTTCACAACTGGGATGTCTTCTAGCTTTGGCTTAGCGGCTTCTTTGTCCACAATGTGTGCCAAGAAGGCAACACATCCTTTCTGTAAACATCTTCGGGCTTTCAAACAACTAATGATCCTTAGGGGCGTATCGTGCTTCTCTCCATGTACCACAATTGTTTCTCCATTCGCCATCGGAATGCGAATGACCTTCTCGTGACATACGATCTCTGCTCGGTTGCTCGACAACCAATCCATTCCAACTACCACATCAAAGCTTCCCAACTCGACTGGCAGAAGATCAAGCGTAAACTCGTGCTCCCCAAGCTCTATTACGCAACCTCTAATGACTTCATTCGCTTCTACTAGCTTTCCATTTGCTAGTTCTATCGAGTACGGAATATCTAGCTTACTAGCTACCAACCCAAGTATATTCTTAAATTCTAGGGATACAAAACTATAATCGGCACCGGTATCAAATAGTACAGATGCAAAATGTTGGTTGATAGGGAACGTACCAGTGACTACGTTCGGATCTTGGTGAGCTTCCCTCGCTCCGATGTTGAAAACCCTTCCCTAAGCTTGGTTGATTTTCGGGCATTCACGCTTGAAGTGCCCAATATCTCCACAGTTAAGCAACCTGGTCCCTGACCATTTCCATTTCCATTACCACCTTGATTGTTGTTTGCTCCACGGTTTCCACTACCAGCTTGATTCCCAAAATTACCATGATTACCATTACCGCCATTACCTCCTTGAGGGCGGTTTCCATACCCATTTCCACCACGGTTATTGTTTCCATTGCTATAACCTCTCTGGCCACCACGACCAGTACCAACCCAGCACGTCTCCTTCGAATGACCAACCTTTCCACAAGTCTCACATTTTCCAGCTCGGCATCGTCCATTGTGATGCAACTGACACGCATCGCATTTGGGAAAGGTGCCCATATACCCTTTTCCTTTGTTTTCAACACCAGTTTTGACCTTGGCTGGTGTGTTTGCCTCTTCCTTCTTGTTAGCACTGCTGGTACCCTTCTTAAAATTTGAGAACTTCCTTTTGTTCTCACCGGATGACTCAACGTGAGTCTCCTTCTTCTTCTGGTCAGAAATCGAAAACTTGTTCAACCTGATTGCTTCTTCAGTTAATGCTACACTCAGACCAATAGCCTCGATGATCATGGCAGGATTTGACGTCGTCACCATGCTCATGATTTTGGGGTGCCAATCCCCAAATAAAACGCTCGATGCGCTTGAATTCCGGATCAACCATGTAAGGAACGACGCGTGATAGGTCGTGAAATCTCTGCACGTATTCAGTAATCTTCGGACCATCCATCTTGAGGTTCCAGAATTCTGTTTCTAACTTTTGGATTTTAGCCCTGGAACAGTATTTCTTGCGTATGAGTTCCTTCATTTCATCCCATGTTATGGCATATGCAACCTCTTCTCCCAAGGTCTGGACTTGGAGATTCCACCATGATAATGCTCCGTCTAAGAACAATCCAGAGATGTAGGTGACCTGGTGCTCCGGCGCACACTTGCTCATTCTTATCACAGAATCAGTTTTCTCCGTCCATCTGACAAAAGCTACAGCACCCCCGGTGCCGTCGAAATTCAGAGGCTTACAGTCTAAGAACTGCTTATAGGTACAGCCTGTACAAGTAACATCATTCACATAAAGCATTTACGATCGCACATGGAATATCCAAATGTAACGTAATGTGTCTTTAGTGACTTAAACATTACCAAGAGGTGGGTTGCTTCCCGAGGTACCTCCGTTATGCTCAGAGCGCAAGGCCTCGTGTTGTGCTATCGCTCGTGAAATCCATTCTTGTAGCTCAGCCTCTGTTGTGGGCAGTTGGTTGTCTCTTCGAGGAGGCATCTTTTAAAGAAGATTGTATAGGTCAGGTCTTATGCATATAAGTATGTAGTATGTGCATGTAATAACATTTTTCAGCGCAAGTAAACACATGACATCTCAATCATAACACAAACAAGTAATTCAACAATGTCTATAATGAGAATGTTGCGATTGAGCTTTCATATATCATCGACCACAAATACAGTTTTACATGTTCTACAAATGTACCATATCACATCAAAAGGGACTATAGGGTCACACTACCCTTGTCCAAAATATCCATCAAACTACAACAATCATAAAATCAAAAAGTGGTCTTCAAAAGGCTGTGCAAGCTGGGCTCAATAGCGACACTCTCATCAAAAGTATGCTACCTGCATAAAACCAAAAACCTGCTATGCTGATGGTGGAGGAGGAGGAGGTGGAGGAACGAAAAGTAAACTGCGCAGATGCGCTAACTCCTCCTCAAGAGCATGAACGCGACACAACAGATAACTAATCTGCTGCTCCATGGTAAGAAAACGAACGTAAAAATCTGGGTATGGCAGAAGAGGAGCAGGTGGGGTCGCGAAAGGTGACAGACAAGTACAAGGTGGAGGACGTGGAATCCTCTCTTGCTCCATGACTCTACGACATAACATCTCCTGCTGAAGCTGCAAGGACAGGAGTAGCTCATCCCTCGTGTAACCAGAGTAGTGGAAGGGATGGTATGGATTAGAGACTGGCATAGTGTTAGGCGGAAACCATATGAGTGGCTCGCCTGACGGTGTAGAAGCAAAATGAGTAGCAAGTGTAAACTGTGGCATGAAAGGAAAAGTGGCTGACACGGGTGGAACATGGCCAAGCTGCTGGCTGGACGGACCTTCCCCTGGACGAGGTGGAGGGATATCCTGTAAGAATGTGATCGGCAGGTCAGTGCGGTGTATATCAGACACATGAGGGTGAAACGGGGCAATGTCAACAGGTGCATGTGTAGGTGCAGGTGGGGGAGTAACAGGCTCAACTGTCACGACCCACGGCCCGGTGTGACCCGGTCCAGAAGTCGCGGGACAGAAAACCCGTGGTATTTGTAATTAGTTTGGCAGCGGAAATATTAACAGGATCGTTTAACTTGAAAATGCCCAATTATTTTATTTCACCATTTAGGACAAACCCCCATAATTTACAGCAAAGGAAATTTTACGAGGAAATTCTTGGTTTTACAAAACATATTTATTTATTTTATTGAGCCACTTCTTCAAGCTTGCAGTGCTACATGGCACTTTTCCCTGGATCACAACAGATCGCCTGAAACATATTTAAAAACATTTTATCAGCAGGGAAATACTGGCGAGTCATTCAATTTACACAAACGACACATTGTTATCAATTTACAGCATTAAGGGTTTTTATATTTGCCCTTATCAAATAATTATCCGGTTCAGCTGTCACTCGACCGAATCTATGACTGTGGACATATCACTAATTAGGCTCGCCCACCTAAAGTGATACATCGTTAGTAGTAATGTGCACAAAACCCCCACATACTGCCAGTAATTAAAGATTAGCAAAGACTTAATCACTGCAAAGTATAACTGGAAAACATTTAGGGTTTTGCAAAGCAACTTTGGTAAAAAGAGAATGACTCACATTGCAAATTTAACTGGACAGAACCTTGCCTACTGATTTATTCTTGTAACCTAGGTAAATAACAATGCACACGAAACTAGGTCAGTAACTTAATACAACATTTACGATAAGCTCACAAAATCAAAACCCTCACGACGAATGACAAAGTATAGCCCCTATTCGGGCAACACTTAAACATCCATCGGATCGGTTTCAATCGATCGGACATTGTATCGTAGCAGTGATCGAGTTATTACCCAGTTGTCACGGCAGAGTGTCGGGATTTTGATTGTTTTTGAAAGAAACGGGTATAACTAAACGTACGTAATGAAATTTTCCGTCGTAATAACACCAACATGCAAGTGCCAAACCCCTACTATATATACTGAAAAAGGGTGGTCTCCCACGCGTGGCGCGCCAGACCCACCTGGTCCTAGCGCGTGGCGCGACGGGTCCCTTTTTAGGGTAGGGTAGCCTCGTGTCCCCTAGCCTGGGTGAGTCAAAATTTCGACGAAATTCGCGTTCTACAACAAACTGTGAAGATAATTTTCAATTAGGGAATACCCCCTTGAGTTTTAGGGGCCCTGATCCTAGTTTTGATTGTTCTGAAAATTTTATGGGTCATGCTAAACTACTTGGGGGTCTCAATTAGGGTTTCCTAAGGGACATTAATAAAATAAGAAATAATAATTTTGGCGAGAGTTGTTACATCCTCCCCACCTTATTAAAATCTCGTCCTCGAGATTTAGTGGAACAAGTAGGGATATTTCCGTTTCATTTCTGATTCCAGCTCCCAAGTGTACTCAGGTCCTCTTCTTGAATCCCACTTGACTTTGACCAGTACTAGTGTTTTATGCTTGAGAAACTTGACCTTTCTGTCTTCTATCTGCAGTGGTTTTTCCACAAATTTTAACTTCTCATTTACCTCTATATCTTGAAGAGGTACTACCAGGGATTCGTCAGATAAACATTTCTTGAGGTTGGATACATGAAATACGACATGTACCCCGGCTAGCTCTTCTGGTAGTTGTAAACGATAGGCAACCGGTCCTATCCGCTGGATTACTAGGAATGGTCCTACGTACCTTGGACTTAACTTTCCTTTCTTTCCGAACCGAACTACTCCTTTCCAAGGAGAAACTTTCAATAGTACCTTATCTCCAACTTGAAATTCTAGCGGCTTGCGTCTATTGTCTGCATAACTCTTCTGACGATCTCGAGTTGTCTTTAGTCTTTCCTTGATTTGAGTTATCTCGTCGGTGGTTTCTTGTACGATTTCAGGACCTGATAATTGTCTTTCTCCTATTTCTGCCCAACAAACTGGAGTTCTATACTTTCGTCCATACAGTGCTTCGAACGGGGCAGCTTCGATACTTGAATGGTAACTATTGTTATAGGAGAATTCAATTAAGGGAAGGTGATTATCCCAGTTTCCACCAAAATCTATTACACATGCCCTGAGCATGTCTTCCAGGGTTTGAATCGTCCTTTCACTTTGTCCGTCTGTTTGGGGATGGTATGCAGTACTTAAATTTACTCGTGTCCCCATTGCTTCTTAGAAACTCGTCCAGAAATGTGAAGTGAAACGACTATCTCTATCCGATACAATAGAGAGTGGGACTCCATGTAAGGATACTACCTCGTCTACATATAAATTGGCTAGTCTTTCCATACTAAAAGTTTCCTTCATGGGCAGGAAATGAGCTAATTTGGTTAATCGATCCACAATTACCCAAATTGCGTCGTTACCTTTTCTGGTTTTGGGCAACTTAGTAACAAAATCCATGGTTATTAGTTCCCATTTCCAAACAGGCATTTCTAATGGTTGGAGTAACCCTGAAGGTTTCTGGTGTTCTGCTTTAACTTGCGAACAAGTTAAACATTTAGATACATATCTAGCTATGTCCTTTTTCATTCCTATCCACCAGAAGTTATTTCTTAAATCTTGGTACATCTTATTATTTCCAGGGTGCATGGTATACCTAGATTTATGGGCTTCCTCTAAAATCTTGTTTCTTAAATCTCCTTGCTTAGGTACCCAAATCCTTCTTTTGTGGAATCTCCAAATTCCATCAGCTCCTTGCTCTAATTCCTTTATTCTTCCTTTTATTCCTTCAGCATCATCCTCAATTGCTGTTACTTGAACCTTCTTCAGTTGTTCCATTAAATCTAACTGTAGATTTAATCTAAGAGCACGAACTCGCTTTTGCTTTTCATGATACTTACGACTTAGAGCATCTGCGACTACATTTGCTTTTCCTTCGTGATATTGGATATCACAGTCGTAGTCACTTATAATTTCCATACATTAAGCTTTTATGATCTGTATAAACGGTAAACTTACTTCTATACAGATAGTGTCTCCAAATCTTAAGGGCAAAAATTATCGACCCTAATTCTAAATCATGTGTCGTATAGTTTTCCTCGTGCTTTTTCAATTGCCTTGAGGCATACACAATTACCTTTTTGTGTTGCATTAGCACACATCCTAATCCTAGCTTAGAAGCGTCACAATAAACTTCAAAATCTTCTGTCCATTCGGGTAAGGCAAGAATTGGGGTGTTTGTTAACCTTTGTTTTAAAATCCTAAAGGCTTCTTCTTTCTTAGGTCCCCATTCAAACTTAACTGATTTAAATGTTAGCTTAGTTAATGGCACTGCTATCTTAGAAAAATCTTTAATGAATCGTCTATAATATCTAGCTAACCCTAGAAAACTTCTAACTTCCATAGCTTATTGCGGGACCTTCCATTTGGTAATTGCTTCGATCTTGGATGGATCCACGTGAATACCTTCATGATTCACCATGTGACCTAAGAATTGCACCTCCAGTAGCCAAAATTCACATTTCGAGAATTTGGCATAAAGCTTCTCTTTTCTTAACAAAGTTAAGAGTGCATGCAGGTGCTCACAATGCTCTTCCTGATTTTTGGAATAAATAAGTATATCGTCGATGAAGACAATCACAAATTTATCCAAGTACGGCTTACATATTCGATTCATCATGTCCATGAATGCGGCAGGAGCATTTGTTAGTCCAAAGGGTATGACTGTGAACTCGTAGTGACCATACCTAGTTCTGAAAGCTGTTTTAGGTATGTCTTCTTCTTGTACCTTCAACTGATGATATCCAGAACGTAAATCTATCTTAGAAAAATATCTAGCCCCCTGAAGTTGATCGAAAAGATCATCAATCCTAGGCAATGGGTATCGATTCTTAATTGTAACCTTATTCAATTCCCTATAATCGATACACATTTCGCATTGAACCGTCTTTCTTCTTTACAAACAACACTGGTGCTCCCCAAGGGGATGAACTAGGTTGTATGAATCCTTTACTGAGCAATTCATCTAATTGCTTTTTCAGTTCTAACATTTCAGCGGGTGCTAACCGGTAGGGTGCTTTAGCTACGGGTGTAGTTCCAGGAATTAGATGAATCCTAAATTCTACCTCCCTATAAGGTGGTAATCCTGGTAGTTCTTCTGGAAACACATCCGAGTATTCTGATACTACAGGAATTTCCTTAAGTTCCTTACCCTTAGTGTTAATGATTACCGAAATCATATACACTATTCCTTGCTTTCGTTCATAACTAACAACTTTCATTACAGAAATGAATTTCATTGATTTACGTGGCTTATCTCCTGTAACCATGATTATTTCTCCTGATGGTGTATGAATTTCTATGGAATTTTATCACAAAGGATTCGAGCATGGTTGTCTACTAACCAATCCATTCCTAATACAACATCGAATCCAGCTAAATTCATGGATAATAGGTTTGCAGAAAATTTATGACCTGAAAGTTCTATATTTTCTTTTTGCAAAACCGTATCTATGTTAACAGAGTTCCCGTCTGCTGTTTCTACTGTATAAATCTGCCTAAGTTTGGTTAAGGGTAGCTTAAGGGCTTGGCAGAAAGAAGTATTTATAAAACTTTGGTTTGCACCAGAGTCGAATAATACTTTCGCATAAACGTTGTGTACCAGAAACGTACCAGCTATTACGTCGGGAATCAGTTCAGCTTCCTGCGTGGTCAATTGGAAGGCTCTTGCGTTCTTCTTATTAGTTCCTTCAGCAGGTTTGGCCTTGTTATCCACTGGTTTGACCAATTTAGGACATTCTGGTCTAAAATGCCCACCTTCTCCACAGTTGTAGCAGATCTTTGCTTTCTTTTTGCATTCCTCTTCCCGATGGCCCGGAATTTTGCAGAAATTACAATTTTCTCTACATTTTTCAAAATGTTTCTTTTTGCAATTCCCGCAAAATGGCGGGGTGGAAGAGGACCCAGTTCCCTTCCTCTTGAAGTTAATATTATTACCCACATGAAATCCTTGGGTAATCTTTTGGGCTAACTCCTTTTTTCTGTTTTCTTCCCGCGTACGCACCAGCCCGTCGGTCAAGGTGTTGGCTAATTCCACCGCATCGTCGATTGTGCGGGGTCTTGCAGCTTTGACGATATCACGAATCTCGCTAAATAAATCCCAAATATAGCGAGAGATAAGTACCGGTTCTGGCGAGACCAGAGTGGGCACGATTCTGGCATATTCGAAGAACTTCGAAGTATACCCTCGACAGTCAACATCCACCATTCGGTGGCTCAGGAACTTATTCGCCATTTGCTCTTTTTCATATTCAGGGCAGAATTTCCTTTCCACCAAATACTTAAACTCTTCCCAATTTATGGCATAGGCCATGTGGCTTCCCTTGGCTTGTAACACCGTATTCCACCATTCTAATGCTTCTTCCTTGAAAAGGTGAGAAGCATACATAACCTTATCCTCCTCGGCACATTTACTTATTTTGATTACTTCCTCGGTTTTCTCCAACCAACGTAGCATGGCAGTTGCCCCTTCATTGCCTGCAAATTCGACAGGTTTACAGGCAAGAAATTCCTTATAGGTGCAACCAGGTGTTGCAACTTTTATTTTCTTAAGTATTGGGGCCTGAATCAAGTTGTCGTTATTGCCGCCTCCGTTAACACTATTACTGAAATTATCATCGCGCGTGCGTTTACTGGGGTAAGCTTGTGAAGGCTCAATAGGGCTTTTGACCGCAGCGACGATTACTGGGATAGCATTTGCTATTCCTTGAGCAACGATGTTTTCTATATCTTGCCTATTAAGAAAGTGATCTTCATTGTTTGGCTCGGATTGGTTAACTTCATTAACTGGTTCATTAAAAGCGGGTTCCATCTGGTAATTAACAATATATACATGTTATTGGCATAAACAAATATCAATCAAACACAGTCAAGCAATCGCACATAATCACGTCAACACGTATAGCCAAAATTGTCGACCTTGCGACTTTCATATTTTATATATTTTAGTATGCATCCGTACACACCAGATATATTACAAAAGTTTTATTTTAAGTTATTTTACATGATTATATTTTATTATTATTATTAAACACATAACCACACCACCGTCAGCTGACTTTTCAAAAACGACGTTCCCTCTCGTCGTATTTCCAGGAGATCTATTCTCCCACTTCCCGGATTCGATTCCCTGCGTCCACCAGTTCCTCGACATAGTGACGGAGTTCAGCCAAGTTTTCTGTGCTCATAGGTGGATTTGGTGCAGGCTCAGGATCAAACTGGGGGAAAAGGTGTTAGGGTATTCAAGAGATTCTAAAATTGCCAGTCAGTTGTCCACCATTCATCCAGCTCTCCTGGTAGAGGTCGGGGGTTGATAATAGGATCTGGGATAGCAGGTTCCAAATTAACTGGAAGTTGTACTTCAGCTGGGTAGTTGAAGAGGTTTTCATTGGCAGGTCCGATGAGGTCGCTATTGGCCAGTTTGCGGTCCAGCTCCTCCCATGGTGGCATTTCTTGGGCTTGCCCTGAACTTTCCCCGATCTCCTTTCCTTTGCCTTTATCCTTGGGATCCTCAGTCTTTTTAACCCTCTGCGCAGCTGGCTTCTTCCTCCGTACGCGTCTCCAGCCTATGATTTTTCTTCTCTTTTTCGACTTGGGTTTCTCCTGAGGTTGGGCTTGGAATTCCATAGGTTTCTCAGTGTCGGCCCAATAACCGGAAAAGCCCCCGGAAACTTCCATGTCAGTAGAATAGATAGTAAGATTCTGAAGAGCTTCAGACAACTCATTCATGCTGTTAGCATATATGAAAAACACACACAAACTTAAGTTAATATTTTATTCATCCCGTTAAATTTTCACAGAATGAAAAAAATAACAATTTGAAAAGAAATTAAGTATTTCTAAATACTTAATCAGCTTAAATCAGTGGCTCTGATACCACCTTTTTCTGTCACGGCCCCCGGCCCGGTGTGACCCAGTCCAGAAGCCGCGAGACAGAAAACCCGTGGTATTTGTAATTAGTTTGGCAGCGGAAATATTAACAGGATCGTTTAACTTGAAAATGCCCAATTATTTTATTTCACCATTTGGGACAAACCCCCATAATTTACAGCAATGGAAATTTTACGAGGAAATTCATGGTTTTACAAGACATATTTATTTATTTTATTGAGCCACTTCTTCAAGCTTGCAGTGCTACATGGCACTTTTCCCTGGATCACAGCAGATCACCTGAAACATGTTTAAAAACATTTTATCAGCGGGGAAATACTGGCGAGTCATTCAATTTGCACAAACGACACATTGTTATCAATTTACAGCATTAAGGGTTTTTATATTTGCCCTTATCAAATAATTATCTGGTGCAGCTGTCACTCGACCGAATCTATGACTGTTGACATATCACTAATTAGGCTCGCCCACCTAAAGTGATAAATCATTAGTAGTAACGTGCACAAAACCCCCACATACTGCCAGTAATTAAAGATTAACAAAGACTTAATCACTGCAAAGTATAACTGTAAAACATTTAGGGTTTTGCAAAGCAACTTTGGTAAAAAGAGAATGACTCACATTGCAAATTTAACTGGACCTTGCCTACTGATTTATTCTTGTAACCTAGGTAAATAACAATGCACACGAAACTAGGTCAGTAACTTAATACAACATTTACGATAAGCTCACGAAATCAAAACCCTCACGACGAATGACAAAGTATAGCCCGTATTCGGGCAGCACTTAAATATCCATCGGATCGGTTTCAATCGATCGGACAATGTATCGTAGCAGTGATCGAGTTATTACCCTGTTGTCGCAGCAGAGTGTCGGGATTTTGATTGTTTTTGAAAGAAACGGGTATAACTAAACTTAAGTAATGAAATTTTCCGTCATAATAACACCAACATGCAAGTGCCAAACCCCTGCTATATATACTGAAAAAGGGTCTCCCCCGCGTGGCGCGCCAGACCCACCTGGTCCTGGCGCATGGTGCGACGGGTCCCTTTTTAAGGTAGGGTAGCCTCGTGTCCCCCTAGCCTGGGTGAGTCAAAATTTCGACGAAATTCGCGTTCTACAACAAACTGTGAAGATAATTGTCAATTAGGGAATAACCCCCCTTGAGTTTTAGGGGCCCTGATCCTAGTTTCGGTTGTTCTGAAAATTTTATAGGTCATGCTAAACTACTTGGGGGTCTCAATTAGGGTTTCCTAATGGGCATTAATAAAATAAGAAATAATAATTTTGGCGAGAGTTGTTACATCAACGAAAGGAGGCATATCATCATCATCCTCTATCCACCCATTGTGGGTGAATGCGTAACGGGGATTTATCTGATCAGCAAAAGGAGCATGGTCAGCGGCTGCAGGGATCGGATCGGGTACAAGTGGTGCAACAACATGTATGCCAATAGGTACAGGGTCATGCTCAGGCAGAGGATCATGAGCAGGTATAGGCTCGGGTGCAAGCATAGGCTCAGGGTCGGCTTGTGCCAGCTCAAGATCAGCAGGTACATCAAAAAGCTGATCGTTGGGAACGAAATCAATCTCATGCTCAGGATCAATGTCAGGATCGAACTCATCATCAAACTCGAAGTCCTGTGGAGGAACAGGTGCGGCAGACATAGCTGTGTCAAAATCAGAATCGGTGGGATAACGCTGCAAACCCAGTGCATGTAAAGTAGTGGATGACGCAGACTCGAAAGAATCAGGACCAGAATGCTCAGATGAAATCTCAACGATAGGAATCTCAATGAGTGGAACAACAATAACATCATCAGCTGGAACTCCATCTCCCTGAGCAACATCAGGGGTACCATCAATGAAAAGATCTACATCATCATCAGACAAAGCATCAAAAGGCAAATCCTCGAGAGGAAAAGCCGCAAGAGGCAAAGGAGCGAGGATCGGAACAAGAAATGGATCCTCGTCGGGTAAACCATCAGCTAGTGGTATATCATCGCCAAAATCCGGCAAAGCAAAAGGCTGAAAATCATCATCATCGTCACTCTCAGTGTCAGAGGTGAAAATCTCAGTGTCCAGGACAATCTCATCGTCCAAAACTATGGCCATAGGGTCTACAGTATCTGACAGCTCACTCTCAGATGAGGACATGGTGACTGTAATAAAACAATCACAACATATGCATATACATCAACAATCATCAAATAAGCACGTAAGTAGTAACAATGTAAGCATGTATTCATCCTAGTCTTCCCAGACTATCCCACTCAGCCTCTCAGACTGAACCACCTAGTCTCCCAGACTAAACCTCCCAGTTTCTCAAACTGAACTACCCAGTCTCTCAGACTGACCTTCCCAGTCTCTGTCAGTCTCTCAGACTGCCCCAGCTAGTCTCTCAGACTAACTCCCCAGTCTCTCAGACTGAATTACCCAGTCTCTCAGACTGAACTATGAACGAATTCTTTGAAATGTGATTTGTGTCTTTTAATTGTAAAAATGTTTGTTTCCTGGATCTAGGTGTTTCGTGTATGCAATGAAAAATATGTTATGAAAATATTTTCGTGAGAGCCCTAATGATCGTAGTCTAGCCCTAATGAAAAACATGTTAATTGAAGATATGTTTTGATATTCTAGGCTTCTAAGAAAAAGAGAGATAGATGTCAAGAGAAAGAGAGGTTGGACAAAGGCGGTTGTTCTCCGTCGGCGACACCTTCATGATTCCATCGTCCCCCTGACCGTTTGAAGACTTACATTAGGGTTACACCAAATTTAGGGTCAAATTTCAATGTCTGATTGCTGCAACAAAGGTATGATTTTTTATAATAAAGTTATTAAACATTAATATCAAGTAATTTGTTTTGAAGTTCAATTGTAGGGTTTTTCTTTGTGTATTATATCCATCCTGTCATTCAGATTTTTGTTTGATGTTTGATTTATTTATATGAATTAGTTCAATATGATTATTTGATCATTTTTTGTCATGTTTAGAAACCCTAGATAAAAATTCATACATAATATGTAATTACTCTTATACTATTTATGATCATTTTTTATGTTGTTTTGATACAATTTGTTGTATTTTTGGGGGTGTGAAGATATGGATCTTGCTTTTTATAAACTTGTAAGAAAATAGTTTAATCTTTAATGGTTTCGATTTGAGAGTCGCGCTCATTTAAGAACCAATAATACGTTGAGAACCACAATAATCGCATACTGTACTTGTACATGCTACTTTATGTGTGATACGAAACCCCACTATCTCGTTAAATAACGTACATGCTGCTTTATGCGTGATATAGAGCCCTACAATCTCATTAAATAACAAAGCACTACGCACTATTGCTTTATGTGGTTTTCGTAGTTCTCAGCATAAAGTTGGGTCTAAAAGAAGACGTGTCTATAGAATTCGATTCATTTTTATGTTTTTCACATTTTCTATTAGTCTGCAACTGGAGTTCCTGAGATATACGATCCATGTGTCCTTGATTCTGTTATTACAATTATAAAAAATAAACCTTATTAAGGTTCCACTAGTAGTATTTGCATGTAAGATTGAAAGTAATTACTTTCCCTACATGGTGAACATGGTGATGCTATTGAGGCTACTCTTGATTTGAGAGATTTGTCTTACTTTGATAATGAGCAGGAGTTCATTATCTATCCCTGTCTTGGAGTTCGTGAAAACATAGGATAAAAGTTAAGGACTTTTAGGGAGTGGTACCATTTTGTATTAGCGTTTGTCTTAAAAGCTTTATTTTTCTTTTTTCTTCGGTGTCCTGTGCATGGTATCACTTGCATGTGTGTTTATACGATTTGTTGAGTTACTTGTCCCAATTTTATGTTTTCCTAATTTTCATTTTTGATAGCTCACTAAAAATATTTTTCGTAGTTCAATATGTTTTTCTGCTATTTTTTTGGTGTAGTTGTGTGCAGTTCTGTGTTTTTTACTCTTATATCGGGATATGTCTTTAGAGTTGGGGGTCTCACTGGAAGTAATTTTTCTATCCCCTATGATATAGCTAAGGTATGCCTATATCCCACCCTCCCCAAAGTCTACCAATATATTTCATGGCTATGCGTGGGATTAACTAGGTAAGGTTGATGTTGTTGATGATAATACAGTTAAAGTTTGTTCTTGTTAATCTCTTACCAACCGTGATTTAAAACGTGCTCTTCATGCGTACATGCGTGTCACGCATGATACAATGCTGAAAACGCATTAAGTATAGTTTTGTGCTACTATTCCCTGGTGTGATATTGAGGCGACGAATATCACATGATGCGTCTATTTTGTTACAACGCAATATGAACTAGGTCGGATTGTGCGTAGATTTTTGAGTTGTAGGTAAGACTTTGCTTCTTTGAAATATTAGGGAGGTGTTGAGTTGAAGGTTCATGTTGAGTTGCAGGTAAGAAAATAAGAAAGGAAAAGAAAAAAAGATGGTGAGATCTGATCTGTGTAAGGAGAGGGTAAACTCGAGTTGGTTGAACCGGTAGGATTGGATTAAGAACCAGGCTATGCCGTAAATATTATAAAAATAAAATATGATAAAAATGAAAAAATTTAACAAAATTCCGTCCAACCCCTGTAAAATCCGGTCCGACCACCCGGTTTTCCAGTTCAACCGCCAATCCCCGGTCCGACTCAAATCCGGTCGGATAGGTGGACTGGACCTATCAGGCTGTCACACCCTGACTTTTGCGGAAGCGTGATTATTGGTGTGACTTTCTTAATACCATAGCATTCAATCATAACAACGCTATATGATAAAACCATTAGATGTTCATCTATAAATTAAGTTTGAAAATAGCACAACATAATTGTTTGAAACATTGACCCCAAATTCAAATTACAAACCACAACGAGTTTTAAGGAGTTACTAAGACTCGATAAAAGACCTTAAACAAACCCGAGTTTAGAACCATGTATCTCGTCCAGGATTAAGATACATCTCCTAAACCCTAAAGACTTGGATGACATCTTTCTTTGCCGATATTATTGCACATATTTTTAGGAGTTATATTTATCTTTATTATTGATTGGTATTGTAATTATAGTAGGATTGTAATTCCTAAGTTATAGATAGGGTTTTTCATGTACCAGTCCCTATATAAAGGGACATTACGATTGATGTAGGGAGTCATTCAGATTATTAATACCATGAACACTTTTATGGTATCAGAGCTTAGGTTCTGATTATCCTACCACCGTTCCTTTCTTTTACTGATTTTTTTTCCAGCAATACACTTTCAGCCGGCCCTATCTTCTCCCCTGTTCCTTTCTTTTACTGATTTTTTTCCCAGCGATACACTTTCAGCCGGCCATATCTTTTCCCCTATTCGTCTGTTTTCCACCAGCAATACTACAACTTCACCATGCCAAAATCTGATGGTGAACCTAACCAACTTGAAAAACCATCCCATACCTCCCTACACCCTGCATATTCCGTCACAAACATCCAATCCAAAATCCGAACCCTCGATGGCACAAAAGTTACCTATTCATCGTGGGTCAAGCTTTTTCAATTCCACGCCATCGCTTACAATGTCTTGGATCATCTTGATGAAACCCCATCTCCCGATCCTAAGGATCCCACATACCCAACCTGGAAAGAAATCGATGCTTTGGTCTCACAGTGGATTTTTAGCACGGTTTCCGACGATTTATTGGACCAAGTTCTGGACACCCAGGCCACAGCCAAGGATACTTGGCTCAAGCTGCAGCGACACTTTCAGAGTAATAAGCAAGCCAAGGCTGTTGCACTTGAAACTAGATTCTTTAATTTGACTTTGGCCTCATGTAGTTCAGTAAATGAATACTGCCAACAGCTAAAAGAACTCGCAAATCAGTTATCTGATGTTGACCAGCCTGTGTCTGATAAGCGGTTGGTCTTGCAACTTGTACGGGGCCTTTCATCAGAATTCGATACCACTGCGCAGCTGATCCATGCTCAGCAGGCTGATTCGAAAACCGCTCGGACTATGCTCAATGATGAAGTTATTCGCTTGGAGGCTCGCCAACAGCGCTCATCTTCTGTCCTCGTAGCTGCTACTGGTACCGGTAATGTTTCTAATCCAAATCAGGCTTTTACCAACCAATCACCCAGTGATAACAACCCTCAACAACCCCACCCTTATCAACCGTCCCGCGACCGTGGCCGCGGCCGCTCGTCCAATTACCGAGGGCGTGGCGGTCGTGGTCGTGGTTCCCGTGGACAATATACCTCTTCACCATCTTGGTCTTACACTACCTCGGGCCAACAACAGTTCCCTCAATGGGCATGGTGGTCAACTCCGCCATGTCCTTATCCCACCCAACCTGCCTGGCGCCCGTCACAGCCCCAATACCCGACCCAAACAGCCCAATCACCTGCTGCACATTATACCGGTTTTGCCCCTAATTACGGTTCAGCCCCTACAAACCCTATGGCACCTACTGCTCTACCAGGTTTCGACGCTTTATGCCCATCTGATCTGAGTGCTGCGTTTAACACCATGCACTTGTAGTATCCTGATCAGGTTCCCATTATGGACACTGGAGCTGAGCGCCATGCTACTGAAAATCAAGGTATGATTTCCCAATTTGATTTATCTCCTGTTAACACTAAACTTATGGTTGGTAATGGTCAATTTTTTATCAATTAACGGGTCTGGCACTGGTTTTCTTCCCATAAACAACCGTACCTACATTTTACCTAACATTCTCTATAGCCCACAAATTATTAAATCGCTTCTATCGGTTCGCCGATTCACCCTTGACAATCATGTTTCAATAGAATTTGATCCTTTTGGTTTTTCCTTGAAGGATCTCAAAACGGGCCGCCTTCTTTCACGCCATAATAGCACAGGGGAGTTATATCCGGTCACGCCGCCAACTCTTCCACCTGAAGCATGTTTTATTGCATCTACAGGTTTACCTTGGCATGATCGTCTTGGACATCCAGGGACTCAAGTTTTTAATATTCTACGTAGACGTTTTGGTTTTTCTTGCAATCATAATACTACTCAGTTTTTTCATTCTTGTCATTTATCTAACAGTAAACGGTTGCCATTTTATGAATCCACTTCTTTTACCTTTGCACCTTTTGACATTATACACTGTGATTTGTGGACGTCTTCAATACCTAGTAAAACAGGCTATAAATACTATATGGTTTTGATTGATAATTTTTCACATTTTGTTTGGGTGTATCCACTTAAATTCAAATCTGAAACCTTTACCACATTTGTTAAATTTCACCGTCTTATATCCACCCAATTCAACCGCCCAATCAAAACCTTCCAATGTGACCTCGGGGGAGAGTTTGACAACAATGCCTTTAAACAATTTGCTCAACAAAACGGCATGTTATTCCGATTCTCTTGTCCTCAAACCTCATCCCAGAATGGCCGAGCCGAACGTATGATTCGTCGCCTTAATGACATCATTCGTTCACTACTCATTCATGCCCAACTTCCTCCCATTTTCTGGGTGGAAGCTCTCCACACCGCTGCCAACCTCAACAATATATTACCTACAAAACGCCTTAACTACTATACCCCCACCTTTGCCTTATACCTTCGCCACCCCACTTATGACCACCTTCGTGTCTTCGGGTGCGCTTGTTACCCGAACCAATCCGCTACTCAACCACACCGCCTTCATCCCCGCTCTATCAGGTGCATTTTTCTAGGATACCCTCCAGACTTTAGGGGGTCCCGATGTTTTGACCCGACCACCGGGAAGGTCTTAATATCCCGCTATGTTACCTTTGACGAGTATACCTTTCCTTACACCATACAAACACCTCTCACATCCTATACCTTTTAGACGACATTCCCCCGGGATTTACTTTTTCTACTCCTGCCCCTTCCAACCCTACACCGTCCCCTCACACCACTTCCCCTTTCCCATTTTATTATACATGCCGTCCACGGCCTCAACCATCCACTGCCCACCAGTCTGCTGACCCGCCTCCTCCACCCGGTTTTCATCAGCAAACCGGCTCTGTCCCAGCCACCGGCCCATCCCAATCTAGCACCACTTCCCATGCTGCTGCTACATCCCATTCGGAAGCCCCATCACAGCCTTTTACAGCTGCTACCACAGGCCCCTCATCAGCCCAAACCTCCACAAACAACCACCCGATGCTAACCCGATCCAAAACCAAACACCTACTCACTACCACGGCCATCTCACCTGTCCCAAAATCTTATTCCCAAGCCTTTGCCAACCCAAATTGGTTAAATGCCATGCAAATCGAGTTTAGTGCTTTACAGGATAATGATACTTGGGAGCTCGTGCCGAGACCGCCGGATAGACCGGTCATCCGGTGCATGTGGCTATTTCGCCACAAGTTTAAGGCTGATGGCACTTTGGAAAGATATAAGGCCCGATTGGTTGTCAATGGTAAGTCACAGACAGTAGGTATTGATTGCGAGGATACCTTTAGCCCGGTTGTCAAACCGGACACTATTCGGACCGTTTTATCCATTGCAGTTTCACGTTCTTGGCCTATCCATCAATTAGATGTAAAAAATGCTTTCTTACATGGGCATTTGAATGAAACAGTTTTCATGCATCAACCTGCAGGATTTGTGGATCGTCGTTTTCCGAATTTTGTTTGCAGGTTGAAAAAGTCTCTATATGGCTTGAAGCAGGCTCCTCGGGCATGGTACACCAGATTTGCTAATTTTATTCTTACTCGGGGGTTTCGCAGTAGCGTTTGTGATAATTCGCTATTTATTTATTCTAAGGGGTTGGATACTGCCTACTTGCTTTTGTACGTTGATGATATTGTGTTAACTGCTTCATCCACGGCACTTCTTAATGATATTATTGGCACTCTCTCTCGGGAATTTGCCATGACTGATTTGGGCAGGCTACATCATTTTCTGGGTATTAAGGTAACTCGTGGTCCGAATGGCCTATTTTTGGATCAGGCTCAGTATACTAAGGATATCATCTCGCGTGCTTCCATGTCTTCGTGCAAGCCATGTACCACTCCTGTCGATCTGTCATCAAAGTTGAGTGCTACAGATGGTCCCTTGTTTCATGATCCTACTCTGTATCGCAGTTTGGCTGGTGCTTTACAATATTTAACGTTTACACGACCTGGCATTTCTTATGCGGTCCAACAAATTTGTCTCTTTATGCATGAACCACGTGAGCCCCATTTTGCTTTTTTAAAGCGCATCATTCGGTATCTTCAGGGAACTATTGACTACGGTATTCGTATCGTTAAGTCGGCTACTCATTCATTAATCGCATATTCTGATGCGGATTGGGGAGGTTGTCCGGACTCACGTCGGTCTACTAGTGGATATTGTGTATTTTTGGGGGACAATTTAATTTCATGGTCGTCGAAATGACAGCCTACTATTTCTCGCTCTAGCGCAGAGGCAGAATATCGGGGGGTCGCCAATGCTGTTGCAGAGGCTACATGGATCCGCAACTTGCTTTTAGAGTTATGTCTTCCGCTTCGTCAGGCTTCGGTTATCTACTGTGATAATGTCTCAGCTGTTTATTTGTCAAACAATCCTGTTCAGCATCAGAGAACGAAGCACATAGAGATTGATATTCACTTTGTTCGGGAGAAAGTTCGTGTGGGTGATATTCGGGTCCTGCATGTTCCAACATCCTTGCAATATGCGGACATTTTTACCAAAGGGCTTCCTCGTCATCTTTTTCAGTCTTTTCGATCCAGCTTGAGCGTTTGTCCTACGCCCGCTCAAACTGCGGGGGAGTCTTAGCCGATATTATTGCACATATTTTTAGGAGTTATATTTATCTTTATTATTGATTGGTATTGTAATTATAGTAGGATTGTAATTCCTAAATTATAGATAGGGTTTTTCATGTACCAGTCCCTATATAAAGGGACATTACGATTGATGTAGGGAGTCATTCAGATTATTAATACCATGAACACTTTCAATCTTTTATTTATAACGCAGCTTGAAAACATGCAAACAACTGCCAGATCCACTTAGTTCCCTGAAATACATGTAATTTGAAAACATTAACAAAAGTTGAGCGAGTTCATGTGTTTGTGTATATGTATGTATAAAACCTTTGTAAACAGTGTATGTATATTGGTAAATCCCGGTATGAAAGCAAACAAGGAAAAGATCACCAATGGTTTGCAAGGCCACTGATATGTGTGACGGCGTAGGAAGGCTCAAACCTAGCAAATTTGTACCGGGCTTCCGGCTGGAAGACATAGTCACCCTATGGGCCACCCTGGTCCTCATGGGTGTGGGCTCGCTACACCCAAATAGATCTATCACTCATGCCCCTCGGTCCTTATACGAGGATTAATGGTCTCAAGTATGCGCCTACCCATTCACATGATCTATGGTACTTTCCTAGGCTAACCATACCAATTGTATTTGTATGGAATCCTTTTGTAACATGTATTTCACCCCCGAAGTTAATAAACAAAACAATTTAAAGAAAAGGGGACATGAACTCACTGTCTTGCGTCTTCAGTACTCGTAACTCAAATCCCTTCAGCAAACACGACTACCTACAATGTACTAACGTCTATTAGACGAACGGGTCGTGCCTTGTCTTAGTATTAATGTTTTTGAGTTACGTTTCTTTATGATTCTGATATTATTCCAAGTTATAATTACTTGTTAAAATAATAATTATTTTAACTTTAAATTATATTTAATTTTTGGAATAATTGTTTAAACAATATTTTTGTAATAATACTTCTCAAGTATTTATACTTATATTTCCTTCCCAAGGATGGGGGTATCTCATACGTATATCTTCGTATTCTTGTATTTGTTAAGTATACTTATACTTAATTTTTAATTGATTATTCCGGAATAAATATCCAAATTAATGTATTTTCAAGCCTAAATTTAGAAAATACATGTAAACTTATTTTTATCCCAAAAATAATGTATTCCAAGAAAATATATATTTTTTCCAAAAATCATATATCTTCTAAATACTTTAGGAAAATATATTTTTACTTCTCAAAAATAATATATTTTCTCCTTGTCGAAAATATGATATACTTTGTAATAATAATAAAAATCATATTTTCATTTCTTTCGTATCTAAAATAATATTTACCAAAAACATGCTCATAAATGTATTTTTCGGAATATTTGTAAGTTACCTTCTATCGTTCGGTTCCATAATATTATGTGTGTAACTTATATATTTATTCCTTGTGATTTTTGGTAGCATTTTGGATTGTAATTTCTTGGTATTTTGTCAAGTTATATTATTTTATCCCTAAAATAACATAACTAACACACAAAGTATACGAATATTCACACATGTGTCTTTAATATATATCTAGCCATTTTTATTTATAAAAACCAACCTCCAATATTTGTATTTTTGCAACAAAAATTATGGCAAAGTTTATATTGAAAACTCATGATCAAAATACAATTGTAAATATTTGTTTGAAAATATTTTCCTAAGTGTTTATATTTTTAGAAAATTTTTGCCATAGTTTCCCCCTAAAAATGGAGGTGTCCATGCTTTTAATGCATATCATTTTCTTTTTTAAAATCATCACAATCAATCAACAACTTAACCTACACTTACCAAGTGCCAAAACAATGCTATTTACATAACAACATGAACTTGAACATTCATAAAAACTTGTAGTAACTTGGTAGTGTGCTTAGTAGGTTTAGTTATCCTTTAAAAAGTGGTTATTTGTTTGTAAATCTTATTCTTGTAAAGTTTAGTCTCTTACAACTTACTAGATGGTTTTTCCAAAAATCATTCTTTTGAATTTTTCTTGTTAACAATGTATTTTTATACTTGTTTCACCACTAGAAACATGGTTAGTTTCTTTAAAACAATGTTTATGTAAATCTTGTGACTTAACTTAGTTTCTTGAGAAAACTAGTTTTGAAATCATCCAAGTTTATGTCTAGTAATCATGTTACATGTTTCATTATTCATAAAATCATTTTCATTCTTCAAGTTCATGAGCAACATAAAGTATGATGATCTTGGTCCTTCACAAGATCACCACCTTAACTTACTAGATCATGTGTTAAATCACAATCTAGTAGGTTTCATATGATGTCCAACATCACTAACACAAATCATCAATCATCAAGAAGCAAATCAATACTAATCAACATGTATTCTTATGTTATTAAGCTTATGTTAAAGTTTCATGATTATGTTCTTTAGTTGTGATTAACATCTTACATAACATCTTTTAACCAACTAAATATGAAGTAAAATCAAGTGATAAGAAGCTTACTACTAGCACAAGGGCTAGGGAAGAACACAAGAAGATGAAGGTGACAATGTGATGGATAAAAGCAATTGGAAGAGGTCCTTCAATCTCCAAGACCACCAAGCTTTCTTGTATGGCTCCTTACACCTTGTGATGACCTTGAAATGGATGGAAGTTAGATGAAGATGGTGGTGGTGTGGTGGGTTATGTTCGGCCGAGAGGGGGAAGAGGGATGGAGAGAGAGTAGTGTGTGAAATGTGGGTGATGATAATGAGAGCTTGATCCTTCATCCAACACTTATAACCAAGTTCAGAGTATTACCCAATGGTTAACATGTCCCCAAAGTACTAAACATATCTTAATCAAATCTTAATGAATCAAAGGAAGATCAAAAGAAATCACAAGTGGGGGACCCACTTGTGACCGTCAATTGGAGGGGGGTATTGGTTGTGGTTTGATGATAAGTTAAGCAATCTAGTTAGAACTTAAGTGTAATGTTTAGTGTTTATGCATATATGGTGTCATATAGTGTGTTAGGGTGTTCAGGGCTCATAACTAGCTCAGAAATAATAAAACAATGCTTCTAGTATAATTTTGGTGTTTCGGGTAGTGTCCGATTGTTCGGTTAGATATCGGTTCGTTAAAGTGCTAAACTATACCGTTTAGTGATCTTTATGTACCCTTTTGTGACACTTTTAATTCCCGACACTTAGGAAAGCATTCAGGACCATTTAGTCATATTTTTGTATGTTAATAGCTTGTTAAAAAGCTGATTTTTGCTGAATTATGCAGAATTCTGCACTTTATGTGGGTTTTAGGCACTTCCCGGCACTTAAACTATCACTTAGGAATGCAGTTTTGTGGTTCTTACTTCCCTACACACCATACTAGTGTAGTACTTAGTCTCTGGCTCACACTGTGTCTCAAAACAACGTCTGTCTATGTACTGAACCTCGTCAGCATTTTTCTGAGTTATCCGCTAACAGTGCTAACTGTGCTTTGTGCATCATTTATGTCAATAAAGTTTGTATGTAAAAATGATGTGACATTATGAAATGTGATGCACATGTAATTATGATGCAGGAATCCGAAAGCAGTCATTTGTAATTCAGCACAGTCATTAAGCACTAATCATAGTTAATTAAATTGTACGGATACCTGAATTTTTGACAGTTGTCACACAGACCTCCGGTCCCCGCTCATAAATCAGATTTTATAATTATCTTGGATTTTGCAAGATCATATAGTTATTGGCCTTCATAAAAGTTGGTTTATCAGTCACAACCTTAGCTTCTTTATTGGCAGTTCGAATGATGAACACAGACGTTTTATTTGGCATTATGGGGTTGTTTTGTTGGGGTTTATGTATCACCAGAAAAAAATCACTAATGAATATAGAAAAAGTGTGGTGGCCAGAGATGGTATTAAATTTCCGACTGGGTGAAAATAATAAAGTTGTCGAAGAAGATGATCGGAAATAATGTATTCACCGTAGAAGAAGACCGGACTCTCGGAAAAAGGCTGACCGGAGTTAGGGGAAGAGCTAGGGTAAGTAGAAAGTCATATTTTATTAAGGGGAATTTACGAAAATGTGCGTTGACCAACCATGTTTTCGAATTTGTCACGCTCATGCGTCCGTGGAAGGACCTCTGAGCATGGGATGTGTCGGCGTATCATGTTGAAGAGTCCATGTAGCAAGCATCTGACACGTGTCCGACAGACCACTCCCGTGCGTTGGCGGACCACTCCCGTGCGTCGCTGACCACTCCCATTTTGGCTGACTCTTCGGAAGTGGTCCGCCGACGCACGGGAGTGGTCTGTCGGACATGGACGCATCAACATAACATGCGGACTCTTCCAAAGCTCAGTGGTCCTTCCAAAGACGCAGTAGGGTGGCAAAATTGAAAACCCTCTTGGTCAACCAACAATTTTGTAATTTTCCCTTTTATTAATTTGTTTTCACTAAAATAATCCATGCCACTATAAATTTTTCACTAAAATAATCCATGCCACTATAAATTGTTATCAAGTAGTAACCGGTTAGCATGGTAATTGCACATGAATGAAATAGCAAACGAAAGTTGAGTGACTTTAGAAAAAAAAATGACTTTAGTGAAACAGATGTATAACTTGGTTACAATTCTATAAAGTTACTCTTTTTTTTTTTTGAACGGCTAATCTCTTTAATTCCTTGTCGTTTGTGGGACTTGAACCCAAGACCTTCCCCTTCCCAACCTAGGTGTTTTTAAATGTTTTGTCTTTGCCAATAGACCGCCACCTCATTGGTAAAAAAGAGAGAGAGAGAGAAGGCCTTTACCACTTAGGGTGAGAGGGGTGCTCCCCTCAACTCCCCTCACCGGAGCCCATGAAATTCGCCCATGTCAACTCCCTCAAGCACTTAATCACAAGGGGTGGTTTCACCCAAACAAATTTAAAAAAAAAATAAAGGAAAATTGTGATTGTTTTTCATGTGCAGCAACATCAAAGAAACAATTCCTCTCAGGCGGTGACAAGTCCCTGATTTCAAGCATGCCACGCGGGGAGAGAAGGGCCGGCGGTGGTATTGTCGTGCGAGGAAAGCCTTCCCCGCACCCACCCCGTTCACCCTTTCATTGTGTATAAAGTTACCCCTTTTAACTTTATTAAAGTTGTTGGCTTCTTGGTTTGAGAAATATAGGCACGTGAAGAAATAGCAAGGGACCAGTAAAGAAATCATTTGGCTAATTTGTTTGGCAGTTGCATTTGCATTAAAGTTGTTGTCTTCTTGGTTTGAGAAATATAGGCATATGGAGAAATAGCAAGGGACCAATAAAGAGAATTATTAGGCTACATTTGCAATAAAGCAGTACTTTGTTTGGCACCTGCATTTGCATAGGTTAGGTTTGCTATTTTTGGTTAACTGAAATGTTAACTCATAAGTTAGTCTCTGTAAAGTCCTCATACGTTGGTCTAGTGGTTAGTTATTTGGTTTCTCTTCTTGAGGTCCCAAGTTCAACTCCCACTAGCATCACTTTGAAGGACATTGGTGGTGACAATGAAGTTTAGAACTAGGACTCTCTAGAGGTCGCCAGTTCGAAACCGAGCCGAACCGGGTTTTACCGCAGTTGGCCTTCAGGCGGTGGGTTTTCCCCGAAACTGGTGGCTTGGTGGCTCGGGTATGCATCCAACTCTGACCGTTATGGAGGAGGGGATGCATTTACTCGATTGAGAGCATCCCAGGATGCTTATCTGGTGATTTAGTTGGCCATTGAAAAAAAAGTTAGTCTTTGTAAAACCGTAACAAAACATTTTTCTTTTGTTTTTATATGTTACTACACATATATATCTCATATGTGTAAATTCGTAAACTACATGTATGTAACTCGTTTCATGCTCAATGACCAGGCCTATTTGGTGGACAATCGGTAGATGGATTCAAATGGTTGGTTTGGATAGCTGCAACTCGGTCAGAGAAGTTCTAGTAATGGCAGAAAACACATCATATAGAAAGAAGAGGAGAAAGGTGGCTAAATGTGTAATACTAGCAACATTATGGAAAGTGTGGAAATACAGAAATGAGAGGATCTTCAAAGGGACCTTCACACCTATCATCAAGATTATAGAAGATATAAAAGAGAGCAGTGATGGGATAAATGTTATAGATTGAATGTAGTAGCAGCCTGTCTTTTTGTTTTGTTACATTGTACGCTTTGGGTTGTCTAGCTTCTGGCTAGAGTAATTATAAGATGGCTCCCATTTCTGTTAAAAAAAACATATATGTAACTCGTCAATTTACATAGAATTTTTCAATCTTTATTTTTTTCTACAATACTGACATTATAACTAAAGAAAGTGAAAAGTAAAAATATAAAAAATATCAATTTGTTGGTAGTAGTTTTCTTAGTTTTTTTAGTTTTTAGTAATTTTCTAACAAACTTAACCCTATATAATCATAGAATCTAATCATATTTCTTGCTTAAAGTAAATGTCATCTTTGTTTGTAGCCGATTATACTATATCCATACTAAAAATGAGAAGATTGAACACTATTTGCCTTTTTATTTTCCAAAACTAGTTTGTCTATATATGTGTTTTAACTGAACCAATTAACAAAAAAAAAAAAAATGTCGTGGTGGCTGAGCATGGCCACCCTAGCTCAAACATCCTTGGTAGGATTCTTAGTCATGTTGGTTTAATCCTCTTATTCTTTATTTCTTTAATATTTTTTTGTTGTCTTTTTTTCTTTTTATTTTGCTTATAGTTATTATTATTAACGTTATTTTTACCGTTGCGTTTACATTTAACTCTTGTTAAAAATTGGCCTGTCCCTCACGGCATACGATCGAATTTCCTATTAGTAACGAACTGAAATGATACCGACCAATTTATCGTTGCATCGCGCAGTGAAACACGGAAAATTGTTTCCCACCGTGAAGCGTGGGCTTACTTTTTAACTCTAGTTGGTATAAATTATACTAATAACTAATTAGAAAAAAAAAACAATTTTAGCATTAACACTAGGATTTTATAATAATAACTAATTAGAAAAAAAAAACAATTTTAGCATTAACATTAGGATTGTTGTGGAGTATGCTTGTTAACATCTAGTAAGAGAACACTTTTTTTTTTTTTTTAAATCAGTAAAACACATCTTTATTGAATTATTGAATATATAAAGACATCATACACACTCAGTAACCATAAAATGTGTGGTATTCAGATGTCTCCCTTTATTTGAGAGGGAAGGAGTGTTTAACCTTTCTACCCTAACTCCCTCCGATCTGATTGTGTCACGTCACTTAGACCATTTTCTATCATTTCCTACCATTTTTAGTGTGTCACTTAGGGTGTTAGGAGTGGTTAAACACTTGAGAGTGACAAACTAAAAAGTCAACCAATGAGAGTGTGCCACGTCAATCAGTAAAAAGTGTTTAAACTTTGATGAAAAGTGTTGGCAATGGTTTAGACATTTGGTGAAGTGGTAAACTTTTTTTTAAAAAAAAAAGAAAAATGTGTGATTGGTTGAGAGATGGAATGGACCCCACCCACACCCCCCCCTCTCTCCTTCCTCCCCTCACCGCGTCGGCTTCCCCTCCCCGATCCAAGCGTTTGTCGGCAACGACAAAGTGTAAGAGGCGGTGTTTGCCGCTCGGCAAAACCGTTTGCCGACCTTTACCGACTACCGCTCCGAACACCCTTAGATCATTCTACCCTCTTCCTTTTTTTCTTTTTTTTTTATTATAAATATAAATAATTATTACTATAAGTTAAAAAAATACATTTCAAAATAATTAACATTAAACAAACATCCAACACACGATTAAAAATAAAAATAGAGACACCATAAAATACAAATAAAAACATATATTGTTGATGCAACAAATAATAGACCAGAGATAGTAGCTTGACTGGTTAGGCAAAAGGGTTGAAGGGTTCAACTTTGCCTAACGCAGGTCGTGGGGTCCCCCCAAGTTTGCAAGACGTGGAGAGAGGTTCACTAGTTTATTTTAATTGTTTGCTGAAGGTCCTCCTCTGAAGTGTATTCAGATTCGGATGAAGGAGCAAACAGAATGTGTGTTGGATGTGAAAGGAAGCAGCTCGCATGAAGCAAGTACTTCGAAGTGAATGACCAGAGATTTCAGGAATCACGACTGGTCTGGAATGTCCTCTTCAGTAAATGAAGTGTCTTATTTATAGGAAAAGACATTGCTCAAAGAAGAATGTATTTGACTAGTGAATATGCTTGCAGTGGGGGTTTTGCCCTTTTTGGGGGTTGAAGGCTTTGACTTGCGGGTAAAAGAGTGTGTTCTGTGGATCCGTGTTGCTTTTGCGGCTGGTGAGTTGGTGAAGCAATCCGGAGATGTGACTATTTACTGTTCCCGTATTGCTTTACTTCATATCCTCAGCTTTTCAACCATTGAACCGTTTAACCCTTTGAGCATTCATGTATTTAGTCATTTTATTTAGTCTTGGGCTACCCCCGTCATCAGCCCCCCAAGTCAGAGGTTTTTGGGAAATGAGCTCAAAGACTTCTGACTTTCATACATGCACTTATTGCTTGCAGGTTTCAAGGGTTCAAAGCTTGAAGGCTTAAAGGGTTAGAGTCAGTTAATTTTTGAATTTTAAATAACTGACAACTGATTTGATTGATGTGTGGCGGTTCATAGGGCGGCGGTTTTGCAGAATAGTAACTGTTTGCAATTATCACCACTATTTTGGGTTTTATTTTCTTTTATATTTGAAAATATCATTCAATTTTCACATTATCCTTTCAAGTTATCCTCTGCAATTCCTTTCTTCTCTTCAAGGTTAGTTCCGGCTTCTTTTGTATTTCCTTACTTTCTTCATATTTTCCTGTGAAATGGGTGCCCGTAAGGATTTGGCAAAATCCTTTTCCCGATTAACTCAGGAAGAGGTAGATTTATTTTGTGTGGAATACGGTATTGATAAAATGTTTAATCCGAGATGTTCCTATTGATAAACCGACCCCTGGTTCGATTGCTCTTTATTGTCGTCATTTTGAGTTTTCGAACCTCCGTTATCCATTTTCTCTCTTTGTTCTGAATTTATTGGAGTATTACCGAGTCTCCTTTGGTCAGATTCACCCAAAGGGCATGGCTAGGGTTTTACATTTTGAGGTTTTGTGCCGTGCCCTTGGATATGATCCTTCATTGTTGCTTTTTCGCCGGTTTTTTCGTTTGGCCAAAAATGGTGATTGGTTCACCTTTGAAACATCCAAGGTTGATACTTGTCTTATTTCGTCTATGGTTACAACACTTGGTACTTGGAAGGATCGCTTCTTCTGGGTTTCTGATTCTATTGTCCCATTTAAAATGGTGTGGAGGCACCCGGATGCCGTTCTCAATGAACCGGAGCCCTCTGAATCTGAGTTGAATGATGCTTTTCTCAAAGCCATCCAGGAGTGCCCTTCGAGGGTTCGTCCCTTCCCCGAACATTTGCTAGTTCTATTAGGGGTTAGTAAATTGTGGGAAAATGCCGATCGGGATCCGGTTCTAATGAGGAGTGGCACGGGTATGCATTTTGCTTTTTTTTCCTTCTTTTCATTTTTCTTTGTTTATGCCTTATGTGTTTTTGTTTTTTGTTATTTGCAGTTATGTCTGCCCTGGATTTTATCAAGAGTGACGACACTTCTGACGTTGTGTTTGAGGATGTCCCATCTGTTCCTGATGAAAACGTTGTAGTTAGGACTGCTGAGCAAAGGTTCGAGGGTTCGGGTTATGTTAATACTTCCAACGTCAAAGGTTTTTCCAAATCTCATGCTCCCAAGGCTTCAACCCGTCGATCTACCCACCGTTTGTTGAAGGCTGCTCCTCAATCCACTTCCACTGAACCGGTGGAGTTGAGTGATGATATTGAAGCTTCTGAGGATCATGGTGTTGAAGCGGGTGCTGAAAAGGAGAAGAAACTGGTTGTTCATGGTAAGAAGGCTTCAGCCAAGAAGGTTATTGCTACCCCAGTTCAGGGTTCTTCAAGCAGGGATGTTGAGGGGTTGGATCCGGACGAAGTTTATGTGCCTGGTTGGTCGGTGAAAATTGATGACAGTTTCAAGGATGCTGCTGTTTGATAAGATGCTCTGAGTCACATTGCTCCTCCTTCAGTTCACAACACTATTGTTGATATGGATGATGACTTGATGTTATCCCGCATGATTTTGAGTACCTGCAACCTTGCTGCCATGCTTCCTCAGGGGATTGCCCGTTTTCGCAAGAGGATGCAAGAATATGAAGAATTTTCTAAGAAGAAAGATAAGATGAAGTCTTCAATGGCTGCGATGAAGAAGGAGATAGCAGGTTTTGCTGAGAAAGAAGAAGCGTGGGACAAGAAGGTTAGTGAACTGACTAGGAGGCATGACATTGAAATGAGTGATTTAAAGAAGAGCTTTGAGGCTGATCGGTTGAAACTTAAAGCTGATAGGGAAGCTTTGTCTGTTCAACAAAGGGCTTTTAATGCAGAGAAGGAAGGGTTGAAGGCTGCGGTTGCTCAGACCACCGATGATAACCAATGGTTGATTGAGCAAGGCTTTCAGCAGGTTGTCACCTACCTTCTCCACTCCAAGGAGTTCAATTCCGCACTTGGTGAAGTTTACACTAAATTACTTAACTTGGGGAAGCATCAAGGCCTCATTGCTGGTTATAAGCTTCATGAATCTGGCCATCCTTTGGAGAAGTCTCCCTTGTTTCGTCCTGAGGCTTCTGATGTTTTCAAGGGTTCCGTTGAACAGATGGAGAGGCTGACCTACCCTTATATCCATCAAGTTTCTGCTTGTTTTGGTAAGCCTCTTACTGTGTTGCAAGACTTGAAACCGGAGGGCCTTAATGAAAAAGTCTGTGTTGAAGTCTTGGGTTCTCTTTCAAGGAAGAGATCCTACTCGGGAGATAGTGATGACACCCTTTCAGGTGGACCGGATGCTTCAAAGGATGCAAGCTTGGAGGCTTCAGCAGTAGGTGGTGATGGTGGTGTAAAAGCTAAGAAGTCCAAGAAAGCAAAGAAGGTCAAGGGTGAAGGTTCCGGGGTTTACAAGCCTTCTGCTGATGCTTAACGGATATTCGTAGCTTTCTTAGTACTCAAAAACAATTTGTGGTTTGTAATGTTAACTTTAGACAATATTAGGTTTTGCAGGAACCCCTAAGGTTCTTGTTATGTGGTTGTGCTTTTAGGCCTGTATGGTCGTTTGAACAATATCTAAACTTGCAAGTCACTAGGACTTGTTTTAACTTGTGTTTGAATGGTTGAAAGTCTTTCATGGCTTTCTTTGTTATGATATTATGTTTAACTATTTTCTTTGTGCTGTGTTTTTATACTTGTGCCTATTTCGTTAAGGCAGCTTGGTTGGCCTCAAGCTTTTAAGCTTTTTGGCTTACCCATAGGTAGGTTGAAGCCTTTAATGGTTTTGAGTTGTCACATATTTGGCTTGAAGCCTTGAAGGCTTCTTAGTTTTGTAACTTGACTTGGTTTGTATTTTAATTTTTTATAACTCTTTGTTCAAGTTGTTGTACTACTCTTCGAGTTATATCTTTTTCTTGTAACTTTGTCTTTGTCAAGTTTGCGTTGCCTTTATGTTTTTTATACCTTAAAGGGTTCAGTGCTGCAGTCACTTAGCCTTGGTATTTTTAACAAGAAGACATAGCACCTATCCTATTTATTTTCTTGTTTTTGTTTGATTTCGTAAGCCTGTTTGTTGATTAATCTTCTAAGGCTTAAGGAACGTTTGGTGTAGGCTGTTCAAACCTGTCTATGAGACGATTTTGTTTTTAATGCTAAGTCTCATGGAGTTGTATTGATTTAGGAACTCACCCATTATATAGGTTCATTCAACCCTTGAACCTATTGAGCGATGTGGCCTGGGAGCTCATCCCCTTACATGGCCCTTGCCATGGAGTTTTTTGCTAGGTTCTCAACCTGATTTTAGGATAGAAAGACAAGTTTGATAAAACAACTTCATTCATTCAATAGATACTTGTTCTTACAAAAGGTGTTCGTATTGTCATTCTCGAAATACAACTTGTAGGATACAAACCAATCTTTCATGTTCAAACATGGAACCTTTTCAAGGTCTTTCCATTCCAATGCCTTGGAAGCCTTTTACCCTCTGAGTCTGCTAGCTTGTAAGATCCACCCTTATGTGCTTCAAGGATGGTGTATGGACCTTCCCATTTTGGGCCAAGTTTTCCTTGATTTTCCTTTTTACTAGCTTCATTGTTTCTAAGCACCAGGTCTCCAGGCTTGAAACGTTCATTTTTGACTCTCTTGTTGTAGTAGGCTTCCATTCGTTTCTTGTACTTGGCTTCTTGAATTGCAGCTTGGTCTCGTGCTTCTTCTAGGAGTTGTAAGTTCAACATGGTCTCTCTTTGGTTTGTTTCGGGATCCATGTTGACGATTCGTTGTGTTACAACTCCCACTTCAGCTGGGATCACAGCCTCAGATCCAAATACCAAGCTATAGGGTGTTCTCTTATGGCTTGTTTTTTCGGTTGTTCTTATGGCCCATAAAACACTAGGCAATTCGTTGAGCCAGTTGCTTTCGTATCTTCCCAGTCTTGTTTTGATACCTTCCACTATGCTTCGATTTGTCCTTTCAACCTGACCTTTTGACTGTGGGTATGCCACTGAGCTGAAAACCTGATTGATCCTGTATTCTTTACACCAAACGTTGAAAGGCTTCTCAGCAAATTGCTTTCCATTGTCAGTGACATGTACTCCCGGCAATCCATAGCGGCAAATAATGTTCTCCCAAACAAAGTCAATGACCTGTTTGCCCGTGATCTTTGCAAGTGGTTTAACCTCAGGTGTAAGGACTCTCAAAATTGTCCTAAATTTACCCGTAAGTAAGAATCTGGACCCCTGAAACCCTATTCCATATGAAAAACTAAGAAATCAAGATTTATAGGGTTCAGGCGGGCCGCGTAAAGGTTAAGCATACTTTACAAGGGCCGCCTCAAACATGGGTTGACCGGATAAGTATTCCGGATCCACGTATAACCCATCTGGCAAACCTACTCATGACCATGGGTCGAAGGGATTGTATGCTGCCGCACCAGTGTAAGTGGGAATTGGGTCTCCAAAACCCAGTGGTGGTTGTGGCGCGACTGGCGCAGAGACTACCTCTGAGACGGGGTGTGAAGATTCTCCCATCTCTGGTTCTTCGTGGACAGGCGAGTATCGGCTGCCACTTGAATGTGGAGGGGTGCTGATGCGTACTCCCCCTCGTGCGGATATTCGCAAGGTCGTTCTCCTTCGCCTCGGGGGCGAGGGAGGCTGAAGCTGAGGTGGTGCTGCCGGCGGAGTGACCGCGACTAGTCGGGAATCCTCGGAAGGATTCTGCTGCTGCTGTGGCTGCTGCTGGTGGTGCAGGGGAGAGCTGTGTTGCGGCTGGTGCAGGGGAGAGCTGTGGTGTGGTGTGGCTGGTGCAGGGGAGAGCTGTGGTAACTGGGGGTAAACACCCAGTCATACTGCCGGAATTTCTCCTCGAAGCTGTCGGGACCATTGTAAGGTGATCCCACAAACGGTGACCCATCAGAAATTTCGATGGGGTGGTTCGGAGTTCCAGATGGTGGCATTGAAGGATCGGTATCCTCATCGATATCCATCGGGTTGCCACCAGAAAAGTGGTCTTCGGGTCCAAGTGGGTTAAAACCCACTGGTGCTCCCAAGTAGTCAGCAGGGTTAAATTGGCCTTGGAAGACAGGCGAGAGGTGATCAAAGGGTGAATTGTGTCCTTGAAGGGGAATGTAGGACTGGTGGGAGTTGTGGGGCTCATTTTCAGAATGAGGCACGAAAGAGTGTGGGATAGATGGGGAGGTACTCAGTGATACTGAGCGCCTAGCTGGTTCAATAAAAGACCTCCAAAGATCTTGAGCATCTGAGTTATGGGGATCTGAAGGTGTTCGCCGATGCGAAGGTCCGGCTTCATGGTCGTTTGGGGCTACATGTGACCCTCTCCCTCTTCCTCTCATCCTCGGCGGCATATTTGTCAACCTGTCAAAAACAAACAAGTGATGCAACAAAAGAAATATATATAAGACAAAGTTAGAAATAAACAAATTTGGATAATTCCTAAGTTCTTTGTCTAGACTCGAGAATCGAGGAATGTGCAATTGTGTAGCTGAGATTAAACACAAAAGGCTAGTGTTTAATTCACTCAGTGTTGGCTCTGATACCAACCTGTCACACCCCTATTTTCCACGTGTCACCAGTGGGCCCAGTGGGGAGTATAGTGACGTAGTTGGTATCATCATAGGCAAACAACACAATATATAAATGCACAGCGGAAGCAAAGATAGATTCATTTCAACTTTAATAAAGTGTAATATTAAATATCACGAATAGTTGAAACGGATCCACAGGCGGATCAAAATAAAAGAAGATATTGTTCAACAGCTTTATTGACATCCAAGCTTGCGAGACTTATTGTGTACGCTTAGAAGACAGCCAGCCTAGTACGAGTAGTACCTGCACTTAACCTTTTGGAAAAATACGTCAGTTTACACTGGTAAATACAATTTAACTGACTCATTTTGAAAAGGGTTGAAAATTGGTTTGAATGCACGTGGCACAAAACATTTTATAACTTGGGATAATTATGTGAAAATAATCTTGTAAGGGATTTACATGTTACTTATGCGTTCAGTAGCCCGATCCGTAGACCGGGTTAAAGATTAATAGACACACCACAATATTGAGTTATGCACTGAAAGGTGTACGCCTACACCCCGTGCTCAGGTCGTGGCCATCTCGTAAGATGATGCCAAGGATATCCGGGACATGGTCATTAACCCCCTAAAGGCTTTAAGCAAACAAAACACATTCAAAACATAGCATATCAATAATTTAACCTCTATTCGATTAAAGATTCAATGCCGGACCAAGCGGTATTTTATATACCGTACCCCAAGCCCGTATAGGGAAAATAAGTTAAAAGTATTTACCTTGGTAAGTATAAATCACAATTAGCGAGTGAAGGTAGCTTTTACTGGTTCTTCTATTCTGGAACAAAGGTTTATAATAACCTATTAGATTTCTAACGGGTCTTTATTTAAGCCTAAGCTTAGACCGGCTAGTTTTAAGGACGATACGGTTCAAACGCATGATTAAGCGAAGACCGGATAGAATGTGATTTAGACCCGACAAGTTTGAATACTTGTATAATATGGGTATACTAAATACATTCTGGATTTTGAGACAAAAATGATAATGTTTGACCCGTTTCGGTCAATTTATGCAAACTAGTTACATAAACCGAACCGAACGCGAAAAGGCGTCACGGGTAACCATAAGAGTCATATGAAAGTTCCCTGAGTTAATATACTTTAAATATGTTGTGACATCAGTAAGATGTCTCCTATTATGCCCCCAAACGAATTTAAACCCAATTTATGCCTCATAAGGGCATTTTGGTCATTTAAAAGATTATAAAAGAGTTTAATTAGTAATCTGAGTTACAGGTCTGATTTATACAGTAAATATACTTAATTTAACATGTTATAACAGTAAGGTATGACCTATGGGTGAAATTTATCATTTAAAACCAAACTATGCACCTTAGGGGTATTTTGGTAATTTCACTAGGGCTAAAAGGTCAAAACTGGAAATCTGAGTTCAAAAACTTTTACTTACTATTATTATATAAAAATATACTAAAAATATCAGTAGGTATTAACCTTATATGTTTAATATAGTTTTAGTACATACTATGCATTAAAAACGCTTAAAAAGGCGATTTGGAGCCATTTCCGGGTTTTTAAAGGAAAGCTGATATTTTTATAATTCCGGAAGGCTCAAAATATTTTATTTAACAAATAAAATCAGTAGAAAAAGGTTTGGCGTCAAAAGAATTTGTAAAACTCCTTTTATGGCTTAAAAGGGCAACCAGCCAAACAAGTTTCCAAGATTTACAATTCAGTCTTTGGTCCTTTGTTACGTGGTTTTGGCCATTTTTCTTGCACTCTAGACCCTCAAATCTGATTTTTAAGGGCCTTAGGACATCTACAAACTTGATTAGGTCCTTGATTAACTTTGTGCTTACCCGAAAAGTCACGAATTTCAACGTTAACGCATTTAACCCTTCGTGCATGGTTTTGATCATAACTTTCGCATACGATAACGAAACTTTATGAAATTTTTACCACATATTCTAGTGAGTATATTTTACCATTACAAAGCTTCGGGTTTGCCAAAAGGTCACTCAGAGGTATACTTTCAACATGTTGACACATTTAGCCCCTGTAGTTTGTAATTCCTCACTTTCTTTCATTTTTCCGCTTTGTATGATCCATGATTTAATCGTTTAAGATTATAAACACCATGTAGGGTTATTGTAGAGCCTATTTATCCATCGTTGACACTTTGGAACCTTATATTCACATAGTTTCACTGTTTGTCAACTTTAGTCCCTCTAAAGTACTTTTTCACATATTCAAAGCCTATGACGCGTGTCAGTACATTATTGGACGTAAATTTTCGAGGTGTTACATCCTCACCCCCTTAAAAGAAATCTCGACCTCGAGATTTACTGAAACAAATGAGGGTATTTTTCTTTCATCGTGGATTCTACTTCCCATGTGTATTCGGGACCTCTACGGGCATCCCATTTGACCTTTACAATAGGCACATGCTTCCTTCGAAGCTTCTTCACCTGTCGATCCTCAATCGACAATGGTTTCTCCAAAAATTTCAAGCTTTCATCTTTATGCACATCCGTATGTGGTATGACCAGTGATTCATCAGCGAAACACTTCTTCAGATTACAGATGTAAAAAACATTGTGGATAGCACTGAGCTCTTCAGGAAAATTTAACTTATAGGCAACTGGCCCGACACGTTCGATAACCTCGAAAGGTCCTATGTACCTCGGGCTTAGCTTGCCTTTCTTACCAAATCGCATCACTCCCTTCCAGGGTGATACTTTAAGCAATACTTTGTCACCTACTTCGAAGTGAAAAGATTTACGCTTTGGATCCGCATAACTTTTCTGCCTATCCCTGGCAGCTTTCAGGCGATCGCGAATCTGGACAATCTTGTCCGTCGTTTCAAAGACCAAATCTGGTCCTGACAATTGAACGTCTCCTACTTCCGCCCAACAAATAGGTGTTCTGCATTTTCTACCATATAATGCTCAAAGGGCGCAGCCTTAATACTAGTATGATAGCTATTGTTATAGGAGAACTCGACCAATGGCAGATGCTTATCCCAACGGCCACCTAAATCAATCACACATGCACGAAGCATGTCTTCCAATGTTTGGATGGTACGCTCACTCTGTCCGTCTGTCTGTGGGTGGTAAGCCGTACTAAAATTCAAGCGCGTGCCCAAAGACTGTTGGAAACTTTTCCAAAAATGAGAGGTGTATCTCGTATCTCTATCCGAGATAATTGACAATGGCACTCCATGCAACGCTACAATTTTATCTACGTATAATTGAGCTAACATGTCTGAGCTGTAAGTTTCCTTAATGGGTAGGAAATGTGCTGACTTCGTCAGTCTATCCACTATGACCCATATAGTATCATTTCCCTTCCTCGTCTTTGGCAACTTGGTGATGAAATCCATAGTCACCATCTCCCACTTCCATGTGAGAATTTCAGGCTGTTGTAGCAAACCTGACGGCTTTTGATGCTCAGCTTTGACTTGCGCACAAGTCAAACATTTAGCTACATAGGCAGCTACAGACTTTTTCAAACCAATCCACCAGTAGTTTGCCTTTAGATCCTGGTACATCTTATCAGCTCTAGGATGAACAGAATATTTGGCACTGTGGGCTTCCTGGAGGATAACATCACGAAGTCCTCCAAAAACTGGAACCCATATTCGTCCATTCAATCTTAGCATTCCGTCCTTGTCATAGGATAACTGCTCCTCAGTTACTCCTAGTTTTTCTTCAGGATAGTTAGCTTCCAGCACAGCTTCCTTCTGTGCAGCTAACACCCTTTCGTTCAATTGATCGAACAGATCGTCGATCCTGGGCAAAGGATACCTATTCTTGATAGTGAATTTATTAAGCTCACGGTAATCGATGCACAGGCGCATCGATCCATCCTTCTTTTTGACAAACAAGATCGGCGCTCCCCAAGGAGACGAACTAGGTCTAATAAAACCTTTGGCTAGCAGATCATCTAATTGCGTCCTTAACTCCTTCATCTCCGTTGGTGCTAACCTATAAGGTGCTCTCGCTACTGGTGCAGCACCAGGGATAATGTCAATTCGGAATTCTACTTGCCTATCTGGTGGTAAGCCAGGTAGTTCTTCAGGGAAAACTTCAGGATATTCCGAAATGACAGGGATGTCTTCAATCTTGGGTTTTGGCTCATCAATTGTAACTTGTGCCATATAAATGACACAACCCTTCTTCAAGCATCTAGATGCCTTGAGCATGGACACTTGCTCGGGCAGTCCATGTTGAGTATCCCCTTGAATGGTAAGTGACTCCCCAGACGGAGTTTTGACTACCACTTGCTTTCTGTTGCACACAATCTGGGCTTGGTTATGCGATAACCAATCCATGCCTATCACTATATCAAAACCGGCTAGCTTAAAGGGAAGTAAGGACAAAGGAAAAGAGTGATTCCTAATGGATATGACACATCCATCTAAAACAGTTGAGGCGGTTTCTATGGTTCCATCAGCTAATTCCACCTCATATTTCACACTTAAGGCTTTTACAGGCAATTTCAACAACTCACAAAACTTATTATCCACAAAAGACTTATCTGCTCCAGAATCAAACAATACTCTAGCAAAAACATCATTTACGAGAAAAGTACCTGTAATTACGTTGTCATCCTGAATAGCTTCCTTAGCGTCCATCTTGAAGACCCTCGCATTGGTCTTCTTTCCATCTTCGGTTTTCTTGGTGCTCTTTGGGCAATTGGACTTAATGTGCCCTTTTTCATTGCAACCGTAACATGTTGCATCTTTCAGCTTCTTACACTCCAAAGTCTTATGATCCGTAGATTTGCAAATTCCACAGGGTCTTGAGTGAGACTGGGATTTCGACTCAAGTCGACACCTCCCAAAATGGTTCTTCTTACAAGTTTTACATTTGGGCTTATCCCCCGATTGTTGCCCATCCTTCTTAGATCCCGACCCTTTCTTGTGGTCGTTATTTCCTCGGTGTTTCTTATCTGATCTTCGTGAGGTATCGTCCTCACGCTTCCTCTTACCTTCTTCTGAGTTCCTGAGAGCTCTCAACCTGACTACGTCCAAGGTAAGAGATAGAGATAGATCAGCTGCTGATCTGAAGGTTGCAGGCCTTGATGCCTTAACACTTGCTTTAATCTCTGGGGCTAAACCCCCGATGAAGCGAGCAATCCTCTTAGGTTCTGGGGTTACCAAGTACGGAACCAACCTAGATAGGGTATTAAAAGTGGTGAGGTATGCTTGGCAATCTAAATTCTTCATCACCAAAGATAAGAAATCTGACTCGATTCTCTCAACTTCGTGCTGCGGGCAATAATTCTCTTTAATAAGAGCAACGAACTGATCCCATGACAAGTTGTAGAGTGGGATCTTTCCAGCAGCTTGTATGAGAGACTTCCACCACGCCAGTGCTTCTCCTTTGAACGACTGGGATACATATTTTACTACGTCCCTTTCAGCACAACCGCTGATGTCTACAACCGTATCCATTTCGTCCAACCAAGTCATACAATCTATTGCTCCTTTCTCCCTGGTAAAGTCCCGGGGTTTACATGAGACGAAGTATTTGTATGTACAGGACTTACCACGCGGTTCCTGTTTATGCTCGACCTTCCTTGACGGAACGCTGTGTTGGTTCGAGGAGTGATGATCATCATCATCCTTCTTGAGCTCATCTTTCTTAGGTACATCTTTCTTAGAGGGCGGTTTGCTATGAGCCTCCGAGTGAACTTTTGGCTTGGAATGTGGTGCGGATCAGGTCCTACTTCGGGTCCCGCTAGATTCACTATATTGTCTCTCGATGGCTTTATTAACAGCATTTTCTACTAATGCTTGTAGCTCCGCACCAGTTACTAGTATTTTAGTATTTTCAGGGTTTTCCACTGGACGACTGTTTATTTCTTCTGACTTGGCCATGTAGTCTTAATTGCTACATAAAGAAAATAAGGACAAGGTCTATTTAGAAGCCTAAACAGTATTATCGTTCTTGACGATTTATTAACCATGGTTTTAATAGTCATTTTAGTTAATTTATTCAATAATTTCATTCGGGATTTTTACTAGTAATCTTTTTAGAATGAAATATAATATTGGCATAATAGGCCTAGTCAGGTAGACAAATTTCTAAATTATAAATTTAGATCTTATAGGATTAAAGTTTGAATAAAATATCAATCAATCCTTTTATTGGCAGGGAGTCCATAACTGCGGCTGCCTTTTGTTTTATATGACATTAGTTGTAGCCCGTAGGCAATACATCACAAACAGATGTTTAAATAATAATAAGCAATTTGGAATAATTACTAGAGGGTGACATGTGTGATTTTGCGAATCACATTAGCCAAGAATGTTAACAGAGATTTGAATCTTTTTAAAACAGGTTTTACCATATTGGCCAGGTCTTTAATATGACATTCAAGCTAGGTTTTACCTTTTAAGATTCTTATCATTTTATTTAAAATGGTAAATCAAAATAATAAATGTCATATATTATATTCATGTACATAATTTGAAAATGAAAAACTTAAATTAACCATTCCAAATAAAAATTAAACTAGTACGAGTTTGCCCTAAATGGGACTTTTACACAAATAACACGCCCACGCAGGGGCCAAATTAAAAACAAACCCACGCAGGGGTCAAAAAGAAAAACATGCCCACGCAGGGGCAGAACAGAAAGGAAATATGCCCACGCAGGGGTAGAGTTACAGAAATAAATGTCCTCGCAGGGACATGATTACAACTAAAATAAATAAACAAACAAAGGATTTAGTGATCCTTCTTGCTTTTTCCCTTGATCAAATTCACCATTTTCTTGAACATCCCCCGGTTATGCCTTCGTTCTTCTCGCAACTCATGCCGCACCTCTTGTCGCACCTCATTTATCCCTTGAAGGATTTCTTGAAATTGTGGCGGTGACATCACCGGTGTCCGTGGTGGTTGCTGAAGATGCTGAGGTTGAGGAGGCGGCGGTTGCTGATAATGCGGAGGTTGAGGAGGCGGCGGTTGCTGATAATGCGGAGGTTGAGGAGGCTGCGGTTGCTGATACCCATATGGTGGGTATCCATAGGTCGAGTGTCCCGTAGCCCAGGGACCTCCATAGGGACCTTCCGGCTGGAGAGAGTTCGCAGCTAACCAGTAGGGAACCTCTGCAAAGTTGTAATTTGTGTGAATCGGCTGCTCGAAGGGATTGTATGCTGTCGCACCAGTGTAAGTGGGAATTGGGTCTCCAAAACCCGGTGGTGGTTGTGGCGCGACTGGCTCAGAGACTACCTCTGAGACGGGGTGTGAAGATTCTCCCATCTCTGGTTCTTCGTGGACAGGCGAGTATCGGCTGCCACTTGAATGTGGAGGGGTGCTGATGCGTACTCCCCCTCGTGCAGATATTCGCAAGGTCGTTCTCCTTCGCCTCGGGGGCGAGGGAGGCTGAAGCTGAGGTGGTGCTGCCGACGGAGTGAGCGCGACTAGTCGGGAATCCTCGGAAGGATTCTGCTGCTGCTGTGGCTGCTGCTGGTGGTGCAGGGGAGAGCTGTGTTGCGGCTGGTGCAGGGGAGAGCTATGGTGTGGTGTGGCTGGTGCAGGGGAGAGCTGTGGTAACTGGGGGTAAACACCCAGTCATACTGCCGGAATTTCTCCTCGAAGCTGTCGGGACCATTGTAAGGTGATCCCACAAACGGTGACCCATCAGAAATTTCGATGGGGTGGTTCGGAGTTCCAGATGGTGGCATTGAAGGATCGGTATCCTCATCGATATCCATCGGGTTGCCACCAGAAAAGTGGTCTTCGGGTCCAAGTGGGTTAAAACCCACTGGTGCTCCCAAGTAGTCAGCGGGGTTAAATTGGCCTTGGAAGACAGGCGAGAGGTGATCAAAGGGTGAATTGTGTCCTTGAAGGGGAATGTAGGACTGGTGGGAGTTGTGGGGCTCATTTTCAGAATGAGGCCCGAAAGAGTGTGGGATAGATGGGGAGGTACTCAGTGATACGGAGCGCCTAGCTGGTTCAATAAAAGACCTCCAAAGATCTTGAGCATATGAGTTATGGGGATCTGAAGGTGTTCGCCGGTGCGAAGGTCCGGCTTCATGGTCGTTTGGGGCTACATGTGACCCTCTCCCTCTTCCTCTCATCCTCGGCGGCATATTTGTCAACCTGTCAAAAACAAACAAGTGATACAACAAAAGAAATATATATAAGACAAAGTTAGAAATAAACAAATTTGGATAATTCCTAAGTTCTTTGTCTAGACTCGAGAATCGAGGAATGTGCAATTGTGTAGCTGAGATTAAACACAAAAGGCTAGTGTTTAATTCACTCAGTGTTGGCTCTGATACCAACCTGTCACACCCGTATTTTCCACGTGTCACCGGTGGGCCCGGTGGGGAGTATAGTGACGTAGTTGGTATCATCATAGGCAAACAACACAATAAATAAATGCACAGCGGAAGCAAAAATAGATTCATTTCAACTTTAATAAAGTGTAATATTAAATATCACGAATAGTTGAAACGGATCCACAGGCGGATCAAAATAAAAGAAGATATTGTTCAACAGCTTTATTGACATCCAAGCTTGCGAGACTTATTGTGGACGCTTAGAAGACAGCCAGCCTAGTACGAGTAGTACCTGCACTTAACCTTTTGGAAAAATACGTCAGTTTACACTGGTAAATACAATTTAACTGACTCATTTTGAAAAGGGTTGAAAATTGGTTTTAATGCACGTGGCACAAAACATTTTATAACTTGGGATAATTATGTGAAAATAATCTTGTAAGGGATTTACATGTTACTTATGTGTTCAGTAACCCGATCCGTAGACCGGGTTAAAGATTAATAGACACACCACAATATTGAGTTATGCACTGAAAGGTGTACGCCTACACCCCGTGCTCAGGTCGTGGCCATCTCGTGAGATGATGCCAAGGATATCCGGGACATGGTCATTAACCCCCCAAAGGCTTTAAGCAAACAAAACACATTCAAAACATAGCATATCAATAATTTAACCTCTATTCGATTAAAGATTCAATGCCGTACCAAGCGGTATTTTATATACCGTACCCCAAGCCCTTATAGGGAAAATAAGTAAAAAGTATTTACCTTGGTAAGTATAAATCACAATTAGCGAGTGAAGGTAGCTTTTACTGGTTCTTCTATTCTGGAACAAAGGTTTATAATAACCTATTAGATTTCTAATGGGTCTTTATTTAAGCCTAAGCTTAGACCGGCTAGTTTTAAGGACGATACGGTTCAAACGCATGATTAAGCGAAGACCGGATAGAATGTGATTTAGACCCTACAAGTTTGAATACTTGTATAATATGGGTATACTAAATACATTCTGGATTTTGAGACAAAAATGATAATGTTTGACCAGTTTCGGTCAATTTATGCAAACTAGTTACATAAACCGAACCGAACGCGAAAAGGCGTCACGGGTAACCATAAGAGTCATATGAAAGTTCCCTGAGTTAATATACTTTAAATATGTTGTGACATCAGTAAGATGTCTCCTATTATGCCCTAAACGAATTTAAACCCGATTTATGCCTCATAAGGGCATTTTGGTCATTTAAAAGATTATAAAAGAGTTTAATTAGTAATCTGAGTTACAGGTCTGATTTATATAGTAAATATACTTAATTTAACATGTTATAATAGTAAGGTATGACCTATGGGTGAAATTTATCATTTAAAACCAAACTATGCACCTTAGGGGTATTTTGGTAATTTCACTAGGGCTAAAAGGTCAAAACTGGAAATCTGAGTTCAAAAACTTTTACTTACTGTTATTATATAAAAATATACTAAAAATATCAGTAGGTATTAACCTTATATGTTTAATATAGTTTTAGTACATACTATGCGTTAAAAACGCTTAAAAAGACGATTTGGAGCCATTTCCGGGTTTTTAAAGGAAAGCTGATATTTTTATAATTCCATAAGGCTCAAAATATTTTATTTAACAAATAAAATCAGTAGAAAAAGGTTTGGGGTCAAAAGGATTTGTAAAACTCATTTTATGGCTTAAAAGGGCAAAATCGGTATTAACCGAATTAAACTTAGAGACCTATGTTATGCTCAGCCAAAAATTAAATAAAAATCTTCAAAAATCCCAAAATATTATATTACATCAGTGGGTAAAAAGTTTGATATCAAAAAGTGGGTTTAAATAGGTTATACGCTAATTACGCCGTTTAAGTAACATAAAGCTTTCAAATTACGCTATTGAGCATAACTTCTAATCTAGACCTCAAACTGATGTCAAATTTTTGGTGCAAGTTTATAAATCAGTAATTAAGGTTTCTACTCTTTCACTTTTTCAAAAATCACGTTTTATAGTCAAAAGGGCATAATAGTCAACATTTAAGCATTAATCGGAAACATGCATATGAATCGGATAAGTATTGAACCAAGTTGTATAATCTCAGAGAGTTATACTTATATGAAACCTGGTCCAAAATAAGCTCTAAGGCAGATCTAAAACATGCATAAACGGATCAGAACTGATAGTCAAAGCAAAAGTCAAATTATGCGACTTTCGGGTCCGATCCGGGTTTAAACTGAAAATTGTCGAGTTGAACATGTTGAGACATGTTCTTACATTAGTCACCATGTTATTTTAATGATCAAACAGGTTGCATGTACCCTACATTGCTAATTATGCTTATATTTGAAAATACACATTCTATTGACTTTTTAAAGTAAGCTTTGACTCGACAATTATCATAGTTAGAGTGGGAATCTGAAAGTACCCTTTTAAGGGTTTGTTACCCACATAAATACCTACTTGTAGGTACTTTCAATTCGAGAAATGACTGAGCAAATTTCATTTAATCGCAAAGTCAAACTTAATTTACGACGGATTGACTTTTAGTTATTTAACTAAGCTAGAACGAATTTGAAAGGGTTAGGAACACTTAGAAGAGTCCTAATTACGATTTGAGATCACTAGAAAGCCTGAGGTTGATCAGAGAAGCTCCAGAAGTGGTCTTGCAAGTGAATGTGAAAACGGTTGCAACTTGAATGTTCTTTATATATGCATTTTGATTGCATAAGATGGTGCCACAAGAGTCTACATATGTTGTAAGATCTGTCCAAGTGCCCCCCTATGCATGTAAAACCATTGGTGAGTCCCTGGTATCATGCAACAGCTGTTAACCATCAAATTCAGACCTGAAACTGACATCTGCGCGTTATTTGTCGCTGGCAGGTTGTAGGCGGGCCGCGAAGGGCCTCTCGCGGGCCGCGTACAAGTTGGCAACCAGCCAAACAAGTTTCCAAGATTTACAATTCAGTCCTTGGTCCTTTGTTACGTGGTTTTGGCCATTTTTCTTGCACTCTAGACCCTCAAATCTGATTTTTAAGGGCCTTAGGACATCTACAAACTTGATTAGGTCATTGGTTAACTTTGTGCTTACCCGAAAAGTCACGAATTTCAACGTTAACGCATTTAACCCTTCGTGCACGGTTTTGATCATAACTTTCTCATACGATAACGAAACTTTATGAAATTTTTACCACATATTCTAGTGAGTATATTTTACCATTACAAAGCTTCGGGTTTGCCAAAAGGTCACTCAGAGGTATACTTTCAACATGTTGACACATTTAGCCCCTGTAGTTTGTAATTCCTCACTTTCTTTCATTTTTCCGCTTTGTATGATCCATGATTTAATCGTTTAAGATTATAAACACCATGTAGGGTTATTGTAGAGCCTATTTATCCATCGTTGACACTTTGGACCCTTATATTCACATAGTTTCACTGTTTGTCAACTTTAGTCCCTCTAAAGTACTTTTTCACATATTCAAAGCCTATGACACGTGTCAGTACATTATTGGACGTAAATTTTCGAGGTGTTACATCCTCACCCCCTTAAAAGAAATCTCGACCTCGAGATTTACTGAAACAAATGAGGGTATTGTTCTTTCATCGTGGATTCTACTTCCCATGTGTATTCGGGACCTCTACGGGCATCCCATTTGACCTTTACAATAGGCACATGCTTCCTTCGAAGCTTCTTCACCTGTCGATCCTCAATCGACAATGGTTTCTCCACAAATTTCAAGCTTTCATCTATATGCACATCCGTATGTGGTATGACCAGTGATTCATCAGCGAAACACTTCTTCAGATTACAGATGTGAAAAACATTGTGGATAGCACTGAGCTCTTCAGGAAAATTTAACTTATAGGCAACTGGCCCGGCACGTTCGATAACCTCGAAAGGTCCTATGTACCTCGGGCTTAGCTTGCCTTTCTTACCAAATCGCATCACTCCCTTCCAGGGTGATACTTTAAGCAATACTTTGTCACCTACTTCGAAGTGAAAAGATTTACGCTTTGGATCAGCATAACTTTTCTGCCTATCCCTGGCAGCTTTCAGGCGATCGCGAATCTGGACAATCTTGTCCGTCGTTTCAAAGACCAAATCTGGTCCTGACAATTGAACGTCTCCTACTTCCGCCCAACAAATAGGTGTTCTGCATTTTCTACCATATAATGCTCAAAGGGCGCAGCCTTAATACTAGTATGATAGCTATTGTTATAGGAGAACTCGACCAATGGCAGATGCTTATCCCAACTGCCACCTAAATCAATCACACATGCACGAAGCATGTCTTCCAATGTTTGGATGGTACGCTCACTCTGTCCGTCTGTCTGTGGGTGGTAAGCCGTACTAAAATTCAAGCGCGTGCCCAAAGACTGTTGGAAACTTTTCCAAAAATGAGAGGTGTATCTCGTATCTCTATCCGAGATAATTGACAATGGCACGCCATGCAACGCTACAATTTTATCTACGTACAATTGAGCTAACATGTCTGAGCTGTAAGTTTCCTTAATGGGTAGGAAATGTGCTGACTTCGTCAGTCTATTCACTATGACCCATATAGTATCATTTCCCTTCCTCGTCTTTGGCAACTTGGTGATGAAATCCATAGTCACCATCTCCCACTTCCATGTGGGAATTTCAGGCTGTTGTAGCAAACCTGACGGCTTTTGATGCTCAGCTTTGACTTGCGCACAAGTCAAACATTTAGCTACATAGGCAGCTACAGACTTTTTCAAACCAATCCACCAGTAGTTTGCCTTTAGATCCTGGTACATCTTATCAGCTCTAGGATGAACAGAATATTTGGCACTGTGGGCTTCCTGGAGGATAACATCACGAAGTCCTCCAAAAACTGGAACCCATATTCGTCCATTCAATCTTAGCATTCCGTCCTTGTCATAGGATAACTGCTCCTCAGTTACTCCTAGTTTTTCTTCAGGATAGTTAGCTTCCAGCACAGCTTCCTTCTGTGCAGCTAACACCCTTTCGTTCAAACTATTCCTTATTTCAATGCGCTTGGCATTGATTCTTATCGGCTTCACTCTTTCTTTTCTGCTTAAGGCATCAGCAACTACATTTGCCTTGCCTGGATGGTATTTTATCTCACAATTATAATCATTTAGAGTTTCCATCCAGCGTCGCTGCCTCATGTTCAAGTCCTTCTGATTGAACAAGTGTTGAAGGCTCTTGTGATCTGAATAGATCACACACTTGGTTCCATACAAGTAATGTCTCCAAAGTTTTAATGCAAATACAACGGCACCCAACTCCAAATCATGGGTGGTGTAATTCTTCTCATGCACCTTTAGCTGTCGTGAAGCGTAGGCAATAACCTTGCCTTTCTGCATGAGTACACAGCCCATACCAGTGTGGGATGCATCACAATACACCACGAATTCTTCTATACCATCGGGCAATGTTAACACTGGTGCATTGCTCAACTTTTTCTTCGAAATGTCAAAGGATTCCTGCTGCTTAGGGCCCCAATCAAACTTAACCTTCTTACGTGTCAACGAAGTTAGAGGCGCAGCAATCCTTGAGAAGTTTTCGATAAAGCGCCTATAATATCCCGCTAAACCCAGGAAGCTTCGAATCTCAGTAGGTGTCTTCGGCTCTTGCCAATTCATAACTGCTTCTACCTTAGCGGGATCCACTTGGATACCACGCTCACTTACCACATGTCCAAGGAATTGGACTTCTCGAAGCCAAAATTTATTTGGCGTAGAGTTTCTCATGATGTAGAAGTTTGAGAATACAACGAAGGTGTTTCTCGTGGTCAGCTTGGTTCTTCGAGTAAATAAGGATGTCGTCAATAAAGACGATGAATAATTTATCTAAGTAAGGCTTGCAGACGCGATTCATGAGATCCATGAATGCGGCTGGTGCATTAGTGAGCCCAAATGGCATCACTAGGAACTCGTAATGTCCATAACGAGTCCTAAATGCAGTCTTGTGCACGTCCTCATCTTTAACCTTCAACTGATGATAGCCTGACCTCAAATCTATCTTAGAAAAGTAGCTTGCCCCTTGCAACTGATCGAACAGATTGTCGATCCTGGGCAAAGGATACCTATTCTTGATAGTGAATTTATTAACCTCACGGTAATCGATGCACAGGCAGATCATCTAATTGCGTCCTTAACTCCTTCATCTCCATTGATGCTGACCTATAAGGTGCTCTCGCTACTGGTGCAGCACCAGGGATGATGTCAATTCAGAATTCTACTTGCCTATCTGGTGGTAAGCCAGGTAGTTCTTCAGGGAAAACTTCAGGATATTCCGAAATGACAGGGATGTCTTCAATCTTGGTTTTGGCTCATCAATAGTAACTTGTGCCATATAAATGACACAACCCTTCTTCAAGCATCTAGATGCCTTGAGCATGGACACTTGCTCGGGCAGTCCATGCTGAGTATCTCCTTGAATGGTAAGTGACTCCCCAGACGGAGTTTTGACTACCACTTGCTTTCTGTTGCACACAATCTGGGCTTGGTTATGCGATAACCAATCCATGCCTATCACTATATCAAAACCGGCTAGTTTAAAGGGAAGTAAGGACAACGGAAAAGAGTGATTCCTAATGGATATGACACATCCATCTAAAACAGTTGAGGCGGTTTCTATGGTTCCATCAGCTAATTCCACCTCATATTTCACACTTAAGGCTTTTACAGGCAATTTCAACAACTCACAAAACTTATTATCCACAAAAGACTTATCTGCTCCAGAATCAAACAATACTCTAGCAAAAACATCATTTATGAGAAAAGTACCTGTAATTACGTTGTCATCCTGAACAGCTTCCTTAGCGTCCATCTTGAAGACCCTCGCATTGGTCTTCTTTCCATCTTCGGTTTTCTTGGTGCTCTTTGGGCAATTGGACTTAATGTGCCCTTTTTCATTGCAACCGTAACATGTTGCATCTTTCAGCTTCTTACACTCCAAAGTCTTATGATCCGTAGATTTGCAAATTCCACAGGGTCTTGAGTGAGACTGGGATTTCGACTCAAGTCGACACCTCCCAAAATGGTTCTTCTTACAAGTTTTACATTTGGGCTTATCCCCCGATTGTTGCCCATCCTTCTTAGATCCCGACCCTTTCTTGTGGTCGTTATTTCCTCGGTGTTTCTTATCTGATCTTCGTGAGGTATCGTCCTCACGCTTCCTCTTACCTTCTTCTGAGTTCCTGAGAGCTCTCAACCTGACTACATCCAAGGTAAGAGATAGAGATAGATCAGCTGCTGATCTGAAGGTTGCAGGCCTTGATGCCTTAACACTTGCTTTAATCTCTGGGGCTAAACCCCTGATGAAGCGAGCAATCCTCTTAGGTTCTGGGGTTACCAAGTACGGAACCAACCTAGATAGGGTACTGAAAGTGGTGAGGTATACTTGGCAATCTAAATTCTTCATCACCAAAGATAAGAAATCTGACTCGATTCTCTCAACTTCGTGCTGCGGGCAATAATTCTCTTTAATAAGAGCAATGAACTGATCCCATGATAAGTTGTAGAGTGGGATCTTTCCAGCAGCTTGTATGAGAGACTTCCACCACGCCAGTGCTTCTCCTTTGAATGACTGGGATACATATTTTACTACGTCCCTTTCAGCACAACCGCTGATGTCTACAACCGTATCCATTTCGTCCAACCAAGTCATACAATCTATTGCTCCTTTCTCCCCGGTAAAGTCCCGGGGTTTACATGATACGAAGTATTTGTATGTACAGGACTTACCACGCGGTTCCTGTTTATGCTCGACCTTCCTTGACGGAACGCTGTGTTGGTTCGAGGAGTGATGATCATCATCATCCTTCTTGAGCTCATCTTTCTTAGGTACATCTTTCTTAGAGGGCGGTTTGCTATGAGCCTCCGAGTGAACTTTTGGCTTCGAATGTGGTGCGGATCGGGTCCTACTTTGGGTCCTGCTAGATTCACTATATTGTCTCTCGATGGCTTTATTAACAGCATTTTCTACTAATGCTTGTAGCTCCGCACCAGTTACTAGTATTTTAGTATTTTCAGGGTTTTCCACTGGACGACTGTTTATTTCTTCTGACTTGGCCATGTAGTCTTAATTGCTACATAAAGAAAATAAGGACAAGGTCTATTTAGAAGCCTAAACAGTATTATCGTTCTTGACGATTTATTAACCATGGTTTTAATAGTCATTTTAGTTAATTTATTCAATAATTTCAATCGGGATTTTTACTAGTAATCTTTTTAGAATGAAATATAATATTGGCATAATAGGCCTAGTCACGTAGACAAATTTCTAAATTATAAATTTAGATCTTATAGGATTAAAGTTTGAATAAAATATCAATCAATCCTTTTATTGGCAGGGAGTCCATAACTACGGCTGCCTTTTGTTTTATATGACATTAGTTGTAGCCCGTAGGCAATACATCACAAACAGATGTTTAAATAATAATAAGCAATTTGGAATAATTACTAGAGGGTGACATGTGTGATTTTGCGAATCACATTAGCCAAGAATGTTAACAGAGATTTGAATCTTTTTAAAACAGGTTTTACCATATTGGCCAGGTCTTTAATATGACATTCAAGCTAGGTTTTACCTTTTAAGATTCTTATCATTTTATTTAAAATGGTAAATCAAAATAATAAATGTCATATATTATATTCATGCACATAATTTGAAAATGAAAAACTTAAATTAACCATTCCAAATAAAAATTAAACTAGTACGAGTTTGCCCTAAATGGGACTTTTACACAAATAACACGCCCACGCAGGGGCCAAATTAACAACAAACCCACGCAGGGGTCAAAAAGAAAAACATGCCCACGCAGGGTCAAAACAGAAAGGAAATATGCCCACGCAGGGGCAGAGTTACAGAAATAAATGTCCTCGCAGGGACATGATTACAACTAAAATAAATAAACAAACAAAGGATTTAGTGATCCTTCTTGCTTTTTCCCTTGATCAAATTCACCATTTTCTTGAACATCCCCCGGTTATGCCTTCGTTCTTCTCGCAACTCATGCCGCACCTCTTGTCGCACCTCATTTATCCCTTGAAGGATTTCTTGAAATTGTGGCGGTGACATCACCGGTGTCCGTGGTGGTTGCTGAAGATGCTGAGGTTGAGGAGGCGGCGGTTGCTGATAATGCGGAGGTTGAGGAGGTTGCAGTTGATGATACCTATATGGTGGGTATCCATAGGTCGAGTGTCCCGTAGCCCAGGGACCTCCATAGGGACCTTCCGGCTGGAGAGAGTTCGCAGCTAACCAGTAGGGATCCTCTGCAAAGTTGTAATTTGTGTGAATCGGCTGCTCGAAGGGATTGTATGCTGCCGCACCAGTGTAAGTGGGAATTGGGTCTCCAAAACCCAGTGGTGGTTGTGGCGCGACTGGCTCAGAGACTACCTCTGAGACGGAGTGTGAAGATTCTCCCATCTCTGGTTCTTCGTGGACAGGCGAGAATCGGCTGCCACTTGAATGTGGAGGGGTGCTGATGCATACTCCCCCTCGTGCGGATATTCGCAAGGTCGTTCTCCTTCGCCTCGGGGGTGAGGGAGGCTGAAGCTGAGGTGGTGCTGCAGGCGGAGTGACCGCGACTAGTCGGGAATCCTCGGAAGTATTCTGCTGCTGCTGGTGGTGCAGGGGAGAGCTGTGTTGCGGCTGGTGCAGGGGAGAGCTGTGGTGTGGTGTGGCTGGTGCAGGGGAGAGCTGTGGTAACTGGGGGTAAACACCCAGTCATACTGCCGGAATTTCTCCTCGAAGCTGTCGGGACCATTGTAAGGTGATCCCACAAACGGTGACCCATCAGAAATTTCGATGGGGTGGTTCAGAGTTCCAGATGGTGGCATTGAAGGATCGGTATCCTCATCGATATCCATCGGGTTGCCACCAGAAAAGTGGTCTTCGGGTCCAAGTGGGTTAAAACCCACTGGTGCTCCCAAGTAGTCAGCAGGGTTAAATTGGCCTTGGAAGACAGGCGAGAGGTGATCAAAGGGTGAATTGTGTCCTTGAAGGGGAATGTAGGACTGGTGGGAGTTGTGGGGCTCATTTTCAGAATGAGGCCCGAAAGAGTGTGGGATAGATGGGGAGGTACTCAGTGATACTGAGCGCCTAGCTGGTTCAATAAAAGACCTCCAAAGATCTTGAGCATCTGAGTTATGGGGATCTGAAGGTGTTCGCCGGTGCGAAGGTCCGGCTTCATGGTCGTTTGGGGCTACATGTGACCCTCTCCCTCTTCCTCTCATCCTCGGCGGCATATTTGTCAACCTGTCAAAAACAAACAAGTGATGCAACAAAAGAAATATATATAAGACAAAGTTAGAAATAAACAAATTTGGATAATTCCTAAGTTCTTTGTCTAGACTCGAGAATCGAGGAATGTGCAATTGTGTAGCTGAGATTAAACACAAAAGGCTAGTGTTTAATTCACTCAGTGTTGGCTCTGATACCAACCTGTCACACCCCTATTTTCCACGTGTCACCAGTGGGCCCAGTGGGGAGTATAGTGACGTAGTTGGTATCATCATAGGCAAACAACACAATATATAAATGCACAGCGGAAGCAAAGATAGATTCATTTCAACTTTAATAAAGTGTAATATTAAATATCACGAATAGTTGAAACGGATCCACAGGCGGATCAAAATAAAAGAAGATATTGTTCAACAGCTTTATTGACATCCAAGCTTGCGAGACTTATTGTGGACGCTTAGAAGACAGCCAGCCTAGTACGAGTAGTACCTGCACTTAACCTTTTGGTAAAATACGTCAGTTTACACTGGTAAATACAATTTAACTGACTCATTTTGAAAAGGGTTGAAAATTGGTTTGAATGCACGTGGCACAAAACATTTTATAACTTGGGATAATTATGTGAAAATAATCTTGTAAGGGATTTACATGTTACTTATGCGTTCAGTAGCCCGATCCGTAGACCGGGTTAAAGATTAATAGACACACCACAATATTGAGTTATGCACTGAAAGGTGTACGCCTACACCCCGTGCTCAGGTCGTGGCCATCTCGTAAGATGATGCCAAGGATATCCGGGACATGGTCATTAACCCCCCAAAGGATTTAAGCAAACAAAACACATTCAAAACATAGCATATCAATAATTTAACCTCTATTCGATTAAAGATTCAATGCCGGACCAAGCGGTATTTTATATACCGTACCCCAAGCCCGTATAGGGAAAATAAGTTAAAAGTATTTACCTTGGTAAGTATAAATCACAATTAGCGAGGGAAGGTAGCTTTTACTGGTTCTTCTATTCTGGAACAAAGGTTTATAATAACCTATTAGATTTCTAACGGGTCTTTATTTAAGCCTAAGCTTAGACCGGCTAGTTTTAAGGACGATACGGTTCAAACGCATGATTAAGCGAAGACCGGATAGAATGTGATTTAGACCCGACAAGTTTGAATACTTGTATAATATGGGTATACTAAATACATTCTGGATTTTGAGACAAAAATGATAATGTTTGACCCGTTTCGGTCAATTTATGCAAACTAGTTACATAAATCGAACCGAACGCGAAAAGGCGTCACGGGTAACCATAAGAAGTTCCCTGAGTTAATATACTTTAAATATGTTGTGACATCAGTAAGATGTCTCCTATTATGCCCCAAACGAATTTAAACCCGATTTCTTGAAATTGTGGCGGTGACATCACCGGTGTCCGTGGTGGTTGCTGAAGATGCTGAGGTTGAGGAGGCGGCGGTTGCTGATAATGCGGAGGTTGAGGAGGTTGCAGTTGCTGATACCCATATGGTGGGTATCCATAGGTCGAGTGTCCCGTAGCCCAGGGACCTCCATAGGGACCTTCCGGCTGGAGAGAGTTCGCAGCTAACCAGTAGGGATCCTCTGCAAAGTTGTAATTTGTGTGAATCGGCTGCTCGAAGGGATTGTATGCTGCCGCACCAGTGTAAGTGGGAATTGGGTCTCCAAAACCCAGTGGTGGTTGTGGTGCGACTGGCTCAGAGACTACCTCTGAGACGGAGTGTGAAGATTCTCCCATCTCTGGTTCTTCGTGGACAGGCGAGAATCGGCTGCCACTTGAATGTGGAGGGGTGCTGATGCATACTCCCCCTCGTGCGGATATTCGCAAGGTCGTTCTCCTTCGCCTCGGGGGCGAGGGAGGCTGAAGCTGAGGTGGTGCTGCAGGCGGAGTGACCGCGACTAGTCGGGAATCCTCGGAAGGATTCTGCTGCTGCTGGTGGTGCAGGGGAGAGCTGTGTTGTGGCTGGTGCAGGGGAGAGCTGTGGTGTGGTGTGGCTGGTGCAGGGGAGAGCTGTGGTAACTGGGGGTAAACACCCAGTCATACTGCCGGAATTTCTCCTCGAAGCTGTCGGGACCATTGTAAGGTGATCCCACAAACGGTGACCCATCAGAAATTTCGATGGGGTGGTTCGGAGTTCCAGATGGTGGCATTGAAGGATCGGTATCCTCATCGATATCCATCGGGTTGCCACCAGAAAAGTGGTCTTCGGGTCCAAGTGGGTTAAAACCCACTGGTGCTCCCAAGTAGTCAGCAAGGTTAAATTGGCCTTGGAAGACAGGCGAGAGGTGATCAAAGGGTGAATTGTGTCCTTGAAGGGGAATGTAGGACTGGTGGGAGTTGTGGGGCTCATTTTCAGAATGAGGCCCGAAAGAGTGTGGGATAGATGGGGAGGTACTCAGTGATACGGAGCGCCTAGCTGGTTCAATAAAAGACCTCCAAAGATCTTGAGCATATGAGTTATGGGGATCTGAAGGTGTTCGCCGGTGCGAAGGTCCGGCTTCATGGTCGTTTGGGGCTACATGTGACCCTCTCCCTCTTCCTCTCATCCTCGGCGGCATATTTGTCAACCTGTCAAAAACAAACAAGTGATACAACAAAAGAAATATATATAAGACAAAGTTAGAAATAAACAAATTTGGATAATTCCTAAGTTCTTTGTCTAGACTCGAGAATCGAGGAATGTGCAATTGTGTAGCTGAGATTAAACACAAAAGGCTAGTGTTTAATTCACTCAGTGTTGGCTCTGATACCAACCTGTCACACCCGTATTTTCCACGTGTCACCGGTGGGCCCGGTGGGGAGTATAGTGACGTAGTTGGTATCATCATAGGCAAACAACACAATATATAAATGCACAGCGGAAGCAAAAATAGATTCATTTCAACTTTAATAAAGTGTAATATTAAATATCACGAATAGTTGAAACGGATCCACAGGCGGATCAAAATAAAAGAAGATATTGTTCAACAGCTTTATTGACATCCAAGCTTGCGAGACTTATTGTGGACGCTTAGAAGACAGCCAGCCTAGTACGAGTAGTACCTGCACTTAACCTTTTGGAAAAATACGTCAGTTTACACTGGTAAATACAATTTAACTGACTCATTTTGAAAAGGGTTGAAAATTGGTTTTAATGCACGTGGCACAAAACATTTTATAACTTGGGATAATTATGTGAAAATAATCTTGTAAGGGATTTACATGTTACTTATGCGTTCAGTAGCCCGATCCGTAGACCGGGTTAAAGATTAATAGACACACCACAATATTGAGTTATGCACTGAAAGGTGTACGCCTACACCCCGTGCTCAGGTCGTGGCCATCTCGTAAGATGATGCCAAGGATATCCGGGACATGGTCATTAACCCCCCAAAGGCTTTAAGCAAACAAAACACATTCAAAACCTAGCATATCAATAATTTAACCTCTATTCGATTAAAGATTCAATGCCGGACCAAGCGGTATTTTATATACCGTACCCCAAGCCCGTATAGGGAAAATAAGTTAAAAGTATTTACCTTGGTAAGTATAAATCACAATTAGCGAGTGAAGGTAGCTTTTACTGGTTCTTCTATTCTGGAACAAAGGTTTATAATAACCTATTAGATTTCTAACGGGTCTTTATTTAAGCCTAAGCTTAGACCGGCTAGTTTTAAGGACGATACGGTTCAAACGCATGATTAAGCGAAGACCGGATAGAATGTGATTTAGACCCGACAAGTTTGAATACTTGTATAATATGGGTATACTAAATACATTCTGGATTTTGAGACAAAAATGATAATGTTTGACCCGTTTCGGTCAATTTATGCAAACTAGTTACATAAACCGAACCGAACGCGAAAGGGCGTCACGGGTAACCATAAGAGTCATATGAAAGTTCCCTGAGTTAATATACTTTAAATATTTTAAACATGCATAAACGGATCAGAACTGATAGTCAAAGCAAAAGTCAAATTATGCGACTTTCGGGTCCGATCCGGGTTTAAACTGAAAATTGTCGAGTTGAACATGTTGAGACATGTTCTTACATTAGTCACCATGTTATTTTAATGATCAAACAGGTTGCATGTACCCTACATTGCTAATTATGCTTATATTTGAAAATACACATTCTATTGACTTTTTAAAGTAAGCTTTGACTCGACAATTATCATAGTTAGAGTGGGAATCTGAAAGTACCCTTTTAAGGGTTTGTTACCCACATAAATACCTACTTGTAGGTACTTTCAATTCGAGAAATGACTGAGCAAATTTCATTTAATCGCAAAGTCAAACTTAATTTACGACGGATTGACTTTTAGTTATTTAACTAAGCTAGAACGAATTTGAAAGGGTTAGGAACACTTAGAAGAGTCCTAATTACGATTTGAGATCACTAGAAAGCCTGAGGTTGATCAGAGAAGCTCCAGAAGTGGTCTTGCAAGTGAATGTGAAAACGGTTGCAACTTGAATGTTCTTTATATATGCATTTTGATTGCATAAGATGGTGCCACAAGAGTCTACATATGCTGTAAGATCTGTCCAAGTGCCCCCCTATGCATGTAAAACCATTGGTGAGTCCCTGGTATCATGCAACAGCTGTTAACCATCAAATTCAGACCTGAAACTGACATCTGCGCGTTATTTGTCGCTGGCAGGTTGTAGGCGGGCCGCGAAGGGCCTCTCGCGGGCCGCGTACAAGTTGGCAACCAGCCAAACAAGTTTCCAAGATTTACAATTCAGTCCTTGGTCCTTTGTTACGTGGTTTTGGCCATTTTTCTTGCACTCTAGACCCTCAAATCTGATTTTTAAGGGCCTTAGGACATCTAGAAACTTGATTAGGTCATTGGTTAACTTTGTGCTTACCCGAAAAGTCACGAATTTCAACGTTAACGCATTTAACCCTTCGTGCACGGTTTTGATCATAACTTTCTCATACGATAACGAAACTTTATGAAATTTTTACCACATATTCTAGTGAGTATATTTTACCATTACAAAGCTTCGGGTTTGCCAAAAGGTCACTCAGAGGTATACTTTCAACATGTTGACACATTTAGCCCCTGTAGTTTGTAATTCCTCACTTTCTTTCATTTTTCCGCTTTGTATGATCCATGATTTAATCGTTTAAGATTATAAACACCATGTAGGGTTATTGTAGAGCCTATTTATCCATCGTTGACACTTTGGACCCTTATATTCACATAGTTTCACTGTTTGTCAACTTTAGTCCCTCTAAAGTACTTTTTCACATATTCAAAGCCTATGACACGTGTCAGTACATTATTGGACGTAAATTTTCGAGGTGTTACAACGCGGGCCGCGTGAACCTCAATTTTCAGCTATAAATAGCTTGGATCAGGAGCAGTTCAATGGTGTCGAAACCATTTCTTAAAAACGAATACACACTGCACAAAGTCGAAATTACTTTCAAAATTAGCGAGGCGCTGCTCCGATACCGGGTATTAACTTGATCGCTACTACGATTCAATGTCCGATCGATTGAAACTATCCAATGGATGTTTAAGTGCTGCCCACATTAGGGTTTATGCTTTGTCATTCGTCGTGAATTCGATGGATGTTTAAGTATTGCACTTTGTCATTTGTTGTGAGGGTTTAATCTCGTGAGTTATCGTAATTGTTGTATTAGTTACTGACCTCGTTCGTGTGCATGTTATTTAAATCTAGGTTACAAGATTAATCAGTAGGCTTAAACTCTGCCCGTTAAATCTGCAAAGTGAGTCATTCTCTTTTTATCAAATATTTTACAATACTCCATTTTCAAATGTTATAATTACAGGGAGTAAGTCGTGGTTATCTTAATCACTGGCTAGTGGGGTATTGTGCACATTACTAATTTTCACTGGTTAGGCTAATATATCCTAACAGTGATCGTCACTACTTGGGTGACAGGACCCAATAGTGATATGACCATCGTCACGCAATGTGACATGGCGCCAGATAAAAATAAGATAGAAGCCATTGTAATCGCTCTTATGCTGTAATTTATAACCATGTGTTATTTTATCAAAATGAACGATTCACCAGTATTTCCCCGCTGACAAAATATTTTTAAAACATGTTTCAGGCGACCTGCTGTAAATCAAGAAAACGTGCTACAGAGCACTAACAAGCTTGAAGAGGTGGCTCACTTAAAAATGAATAAACATGTTTTAATAAATCAGGGAATTTAGTTATGAAATTCCTCTATTGTAAATAACGGGGTTATCCCGGATTATGAAATAAAATAATCGGGCATTTTCGAGTTTTAAAAGATCCTGTTAAAAATCTTCCGCTGTCGCATCAAATGATACCACGGGTTCCTGCCCCGCGGCTCCTGACCGGGTAAAACCGGGGCTGGGGCCGTGACAGGAAAAGGTGGTATCAGAGCCACTGATCAAGCCACTGATTTAAAGCCTATTAAGTATTTAAAAATACTTAATTCTCCTAATTGTCGTTTTGTGATTATGTGATTTCTATTTGACTATCTGTTAATTTACAGTATGGGTAAGAAAAGAATCTCGGATATCTATCTTAAATTAGATAATTCACCAAAAGAAAAGGGAAGTTCATCTCGATCAAATTCCTCAAGATACTCAGTAGATCCTGAGGAAGGAATATTTGTTCGAAAAGCACAATACGAGGACCCACTTTCTCCTAATAAAAGAAGTCTGATTATTAGGAAAAGTCAGGAGAAAATAAAGAAATCACAACCGAAATAAAGGAGAGTTAATCAGGAAACCCAGGAATTAGGCAATAACTCACCATGGGAAGACAAGTTAGATGAAAAATGGGCAGATCTCTATATGCTAGCCACTGTAGCAGTAAATACAAATCTTTAAAATACCCTGACTCAGTTCTAGCACCCTTATCACCTACAAGCCAGAAACCTTACCCAGTAAATAAATAAATTACCATAAACCTTAGTATGTTTTAATTGTCAGTTGTCCTTTGTATCACATGGTATGCAATAATACTTGAAGGTTATCTGTGAAGTTTTGTTATAAAATTTTAACTTAGTATTTTTTTATGCTAAACAGCATGAATGAATTATCTGGAGCCCTAGAGAATCTCAACCTCTATCCTGTAAAAATAGAAGTTTCCAGAGAATTTACTGGTTACTTTGCCGATGTTGAGGAACCTATGGAATTCCAAGCTCCACCTTTGGAGAAAGTAAAACCTAAGAACAGAAAAAGATTTGTGGGTTGGAGGCGTGTACGTAGAAGGAAACCAGCAACTAAGAGAATTCCTAAGATAGAAAATCCCATGGATAAAGGAAAAGGAATCGAGATTGAGAAAGAATCGAGGCAAGCAGGGATGGAAATTAGGGAAAGTTCTAAACAAGAGATTGGAGAAAGCTCCAAGCAAATCAAAGAAATGACATTGTAAGAAGAGCTAGATTTCATACTAGCAAGCTGTGATACCATTAAGCCTGTCAATGAAAATATTTTTACCTATCCTATTGAAACCCAACTTCCAATAAACTTAGAACCAGCTATCCCAGAACCTTTAATTCACACTCAACCCTTAGGAATGGACGAATGGTGGACTAACGATTGGCAATTCCAAAACCTTCTAAATAATTCTTATACATTTTTCCTTCAGTTCGACCCAGAACCTATACCAAACCCACCAATGAGCAATGAGAATTTAGCTGAACTCCGCCATTTCGGCGAGGAGTTGATGGATGCAGGTAATAGAATATGGGAGATAGGAGGACAAATCTCCTGGAAATACGATGAGAGGGAACATCGCTTTTAAAATGCTAGTTGACAAGGGAGAAGTGTGGTGGTGAATCTGTGTTTGTATAATAATAATAATAATAGTAATAAAAATCAGTATGTGTAATAATTTAAAAATAAAATGGTTGTAAGATAACAGTGTGTATGGATGCATAATATAATATATAAAAATGAAAGTCGAGAAATTGACAATTTTGGATATATATTTGTTTATGTAATTATGTGAGATTATTTGTTATATTTGGTTGTTTCTTATACTAATTATTTATATATAAATTAATTACCAGATGGCAAACGTTGGTAATGAACCAGTTAATGAAGTAAATCAATCTGAGCAAAATCAGGAAGAGCAATTGCTGAATAGGCAAGATATCGAGGATATCGTTGCTCAAGGAATAGCCAATGCTATTCCAGCAATACTTGCTACTGCCAGACATCCAGTTGAACCTCAAATTATTCCTAGTAAACGTACTCATGAAGACAACTTTAGTAATAGTGTAAACGGAGGCGACAACAACAATAACAATAACGATAATGTACTGCAAGCCCCGATTCTCAAGAAATGAAAGCTGCAACGCCTGGTTGCACTTATAAAGAATTTCTTGCCTGTAAACCAGCTGAGTTTGTAGGTAACGAGGGGGCAACTGCAGCACTGCGTTGGTTGGAGAAGACCGAAGCAGTAATTATGATCAGTAAATGTGCTAAAGAAGACCAGGTTATGTATGCGTCAAATCTTTTTAAAGAAGGGGCGCTAGAATGGTGGAATACGGTTCTACAAGCTAAAAGAAGAACTGTGGCTTATGCTATGAACTGGGAAGAATTTAAGATTCTTATAGAAAGAAAATTATGTCCCGAGTATGAAAAGGAACAAATGGAAAATAAGTTCCTGAGTCATCGAATGATCGGTGTTGATTGTAGAAGGTATACTTCGACTTTCTTCGAGTATGCTAGAGTGGTACCAACCCTGGCTTCGCCAGAACCGGTACTTATTTCTCTTTACATTTGGGGATTGATTGGCGAGATCCGTAATATCGTCAAGGCCGTGAAACCCCGCAACATTGATGATGCGGTGGATTTAGCCAATACATTGACTGACGAACTTGTGCGGACGCAAGAAGAAAATAGAAAGAAGGAAGTAGCCCAAAAGATTACCCAGGGATTCCGTATGGGTAATCGTAACAATTTCAAGAGAAGGGGGACTGGACAATCTTCCACTAGTCCATTTTGTAATTCTTGCAAAAGGAAGCATTTTGGAAGATGTAAGGGATATTGCAATTTTTGCAAAATTCCGGGGCATCAAGAGGAAGACTGCAGGAAGAAGAAATTCACTGTATGCTACAATTGTGGAGAAGCTGGACATATTAAGCCTGATTGCCCTAAATTAGCCAAACCAGCTGACAACAAAGCCAAACCTGCAGAAGGAACTACCAAGAAGAACGTAAGAGCCTTTCAACTGACGACTCAGGAAGCCGAATTGATTCCTGATTTGATAGCTGGTACGTTCCTAGTTCACAACGTTTATGCAAAAGTATTATTTGACTCTGGTGCAAACCAAAGTTTTATCAATACTTCATTCTGCCAAGCTCTTAATTTACCTTTGACCAACCTTAGGCAGATTTTTACAGTCGAAACGGCAGAGGGGAATTCTGTTAAAATAAATAAGGTTGTGCGAGAAGGAAAGATAGAACTTTTAGGTCATAAATTTTCGGCAAACCTGTTACCTATGAATTTAGCAGGATTTGATGTGGTGTTAGGAATGGATTGGTTGGTAGCCAATCATGCTCAAATTTTATGTGATAAGAATTCCATAGAAATTCGTGCACCCAATGGAGAAGTAATTATGGTTATAGGAGATAAGTCGTGTAAACCTATGAAGTTCATTTCAGTAATGAAAATTGCTAGTTATGAACGAAAGCAAGGAATAGTGTATATGATTTCAGTAATCATTAACACTAAGAGCAAGGAACTTAAGGAAATTCCAGTAGTATCAGAATACTCGGATGTATTCCCAGAGGAACTACCTAGATTACCACCTAATAGGGAAGTTGAATTTAGAATTCATCTAATTCCTGGAACTACACCAATAGCTAAGGCACCTTATCGGTTAGCACCCACTGAAATGCTAGAATTAAAAAAAAGCAATTAGATGAATTACTGAGCAAAGGATTTATACAACCTAGTTCATCCCCTTGGGGAGCGCCAGTGTTGTTTGTAAAGAAGAAGGATGGTTCGATGCGAATGTGTATCGATTATAGAGAATTGAATAAAGTTACAATTAAGAATCGATACCCATTACCTAGAATTGATGATCTATTCGATCAACTTCAGGGAGCTAGATACTTTTCTAAGATAGATTTACACTCCGGATATCATCAATTGAAGGTACAAGAAGAAGACATACCTAAAACTGCTTTCAGAACTAGGTATGGTCATTATGAGTTTACAGTCATGCCCTTTGGATTAACAAATGCTCTTGCAGCATTTAAGGACATGATGAATAGAATCTGTAAACCGTATTTGGATAAATTTATAATTGTCTTCATCGACGATATACTTATTTATTCTAAAAGTCAGGAGGAACATTGTAAGCACCTGCATGTACTCTTAACTTTGTTAAGAAGGGAGAAACTTTACGCCAAATTCTCGAAGTGTGAATTTTGGCTACAAGAAGTGCAATTTTTAGGACATATGGTGAATCACGAGGGTATTCACGTAGATCCTGCTAAGATAGAAGCAATCACCAAATGGAAGGTTCCGCAATCAGCAATGGAAATTAGAAGTTTTATAGGGTTAGCCGGATATTATAGACGGTTTATTAAGGATTTTTCCAAAATAGCTGTACCATTAACTAAGCTAACCTGTAAAGCAGTTAAGTTTGAATGGGGACCCAGACAAGAAGAAGCCTTTAGGATTTTGAAACAAAAGCTAACAAATGCTCCAATTCTAGCTTTAGCAGAAGGAACAGAAGATTTTGAAGTATATTGTGATGCTTCAAAGCTAGGATTAGGATGTGTGCTAATGCAACGCAAAAAGGTAATCGCATATGCATCAAGGCAATTGAAAAAGCATGAGGAAAACTATACGACTCATGACTTAGAATTAGGAGCCATAATTTTTGCCCTTAAAATTTGGAGACATTATCTGTACGGAAGTAAGTTTACTATCTATACAGATCATAAAAGCTTAAGATACATCTTTGGGCAAAAAGAATTAAACATGAGGCAAAGGAGATGGATGGAAATCCTAAGTGATTATGATTGTGATATTCAATATCACGAAGGAAAAGCAAATATAGTTGCAGATGCCTTAAGTCGTAAGTATCATGAAAAACAAAGACGAGTTCGTGCTCTCAGATTAAATCTCCAGTTAGATTTAATGGAACAAATAAAGAATGTTCAAGAAATAGCAATCAAAGACGATGCTGAAGGAATGAAAGGAAGAATAAAGGAATTAGAGCAAGGAAGTGATGGAATTTGGAAATTCCATAAGAAACGAATTTGGGTACCTAAGCAAGGTGAATTAAGAAATAAGATTTTAGAAGAAGCTCATAATTCTAGGTATACCATGCATCCTGGTAACAACAAGATGTACCAAGATTTAAGAAATAACTTCTGGTGGATAGGTATGAAAAAGGACATAGCTAGATATGTTTCTAAGTGTCTTACTTGTTCGCAAGTTAAGGCAGAACACCAGAAACCAGCAGGCCTACTACAACAATTAGAAATGCCTGTATGGAAATGGGAACTCATAACAATGGATTTTGTTACTAAGTTACCCAAAACCAGCAAAGGTAATGATACAATTTGGGTAATTGTGGATCGATTAACCAAATCAGCTCATTTTCTACCCATGAAAGAAACCTTTAGCATGGAAAGGTTGGCAAAGTTGTATGTAGATAAAGTAGTATCTTTACATGGAGTTCCACTCTCCATTGTATCGGATAGAGATAGTCGTTTCACTTCCCATTTCTGGAAAAGTTTCCAGGAAGCAATGGGAACTCGACTAAATTTGAGTACTGCATATCATCCTCAAACAGACGGACAAAGTGAAAGGACGATCCAAACTCTAGAAGACATGCTTAGGGAATGTGTGATAGATTTTGGTGGGAACTGGGATAACCATTTACCTTTAATTGAATTCTCCTATAACAATAGTTATCATTCAAGCATTGAAGCTGCCCCATTTGAAGCCTTGTATGGATGAAAGTGCAGAACTCCAGTTTGTTGGGCAGAAATAGGAGAAAGTCAATTATCAGGACCAGAAATTGTGCAAGAAACTACCGATAAAATCACTCAAATCAAAGAAAGATTGAAGACGGCTCGAGATCGCCAGAAAAGCTATGCAGATAATCGACGCAAGCCGTTAGAGTTTCAAGTTGGAGACAAAGTACTATTAAAAGTATCTCCTTGGAAAGGAGTAGTCCGGTTTGGAAAGAAAGGAAAGCTAAGTCCAAGATACGTAGGACCATTCCCAGTGATCCAACGTATAGGACCCGTTGCTTATCGTTTACAATTACCAGAGGAGCTAGCAGGAGTACATGATGTATTTAATGTATCTAACCTCAAGAAATGTCTATCTGACGAATCTTTGGTAGTACCTCTCCAAGATATAGAGGTAAATGAGAAATTGAAGTTCGTTGAAAAACCATTTCAAATCGAAGATCGAAAGATCAAATTTCTCAAGCACAAGCGTTTAGTACTTGTCAAGGTCAAGTGGGATTCCAGAAGAGGACCCGAGTACACTTGGGAGCTGGAATCAGAAATGCAGAGAAAGTATCATCACTTATTCCAATGAATCTCGAGGACGAGATTTTAAATAAGGTAGGGAGGATGTAAGGACTCTCAAAATTGTCCTAAATTTACCCGTAAGTAAGAATCTAGACCCCTGAAACCCTATTCCATATGAAAAACTAAGAAATCAAGATTTATAGGGTTCAGGCGGGTCGCGTAAAGGTTAAGCATACTTTACACGGGTCGCGTCAAACATGGGTTGACCGGATAAGTATTCCGGATCCACGTATAACCCATCTGGCAAACCTACTCATGACCATGCAAACCTATACGTAGACTAGGTGCCCTCGCGGGCCGCGTAAAGAACAAGAGGAAGTTCACGCGGGCCGCGTGAACCTCAATTTTCAGCTATAAATAGCTTGGATCAGGAGCAGTTCAATGGTGTCGAAACCATTTCTTAAAAATGAATACAAACTGCACAAAGTCGAAATTACTTTCAAAATTAGCGAGGCGCTGCTCCGATACCGGGTATTAACTTGATCGCTACTACGATTCAATGTCCGATCGATTGAAACTATCCAATGGATGTTTAAGTGTTGCCCACATTAGGGTTTATGCTTTGTCATTCGTCGTGAATTCGATGGATGTTTAAGTATTGCACTTTGTCATTTGTTGTGAGGGTTTAATCTCGTGAGTTATCGTAAATGTTGTATTAGTTACTGACCTCGTTCGTGTGCATGTTATTTAAATCTAGGTTACAAGATTAATCAGTAGGCTTAAACTCTGCCCGTTAAATCTGCAAAGTGAGTCATTCTCTTTTTATCAAATATTTTACAATACTCCATTTTCAAATGTTATAATTACAGGGAGTAAGTCGTGGTTATCTTAATCACTGGCTAGTGGGGTATTGTGCACATTACTAATTTTCACTGGTTAGGCTAATATATCCTAACAGTGATCGTCACTACTTGGGTGACAGGACCCAATAGTGATATGACCATCGTCACGCAATGTGACACGGCGCCAGATAAAATAAGATAGAAGCCATTGTAATCGCTCTTATGCTGTAATTTATAACCATGTGTTATTTTATCAAAATGAATGATTCACCAGTATTTCCCCGCTGACAAAATATTTTTAAAACATGTTTCAGGCGACCTGCTGTAAATCAAGGAAACGTGCTACGGAGCACTAACAAGCTTGAAGAGGTGGCTCACTTAAAAATGAATAAACATGTTTTAATAAATCAGGGAATTTAGTTATGAAATTCCTCTATTGTAAATAACGGGGTTATCCCGGATTATGAAATAAAATAATCGGGCATTTTCGAGTTTTAAAAGATCCTGTTAAAAATCTTCCGCTGTCGCATCAAATGATACCACGGGTTCCTGCCCCACGGCTCCTGACCGGGTAAAACCGGGGCTGGGGCCGTGACATCAGACCACTTGGTGAAATAATCTATGGCCACCAACAAGAACTTCACCCCACCTTTGCTTGGGGGAAAAAGGGCCGACAATGTCCATCCCCCATTTATAGAATGGCCATGCTGAGGTTATTGGGACCAGATCATGCTTGGGACTTTTTGTGATTGGTGCATGAATTTGGCAGGCATCACATTTCCTTAATTGCTCAGCGGTATCCCGATGCATTGAGGGCCAAAAATACCCAAGGTTCATAAGTTTTGCAACCACCGACCTAGCTCCAAAATGAGCTCCGCATATTCCTTCGTGAATTTCTTTGATCAAATACTGACTTTGCTCGGGACCCACACATCTTAGCAAGGGAGCAAGATAACCCTTTTTGTAAAGGGTTTCATCTTGTAGCACATATTGCCTTGCTTTGATCTTAACCCTTTCGGCTTCTATTTGATCACTTGGCAATTCACCATTTTTAAGGAATTTCTTGATCGGAGTCATCCAATTTGGATCTTCCTCAGTGACTACGTCTTGAACTTCCAATTCGTCGATTGATGGAGCCTTTAACACTTCCACCAACACCTTCTTGGTAAGGTGGGCGAAAGTGAGAGATGCAAGCTTACTCAGGGCATCCGCCTTTTTGTTTTGGGACCTGGGAATTTGTTTGATATTGCATGTTTGAAAGGTATTCATCAGCTCCTTGGATTTTTCTTTGTATCTTTTCATGTTGGGCTCCTTTGCAACGTAGCTATCATTCACTTGGCTCGAGACCAGCAACGAATCTGTGAACACTTCAAGCTTTTGGACCTTCATTTCTTTAGCCAATCTTAAGCCGGTGATCAGTGCCTCGTATTCAGCCTCGTTGTTGGTGGTCTGAAAATCAAAACGGAGAGCATACGTGAATTCCAACCCTTCTGGGGTTGATCAAAATGAGCCCAGCCCCTGGCCCTTCAATGCTTGAAGCCCCATCGGTGAAAAGCTTCCAGGCTTCAAGGTCTGAGGGTTCAGTGGTGGCGGTGTTCACTTCAGTGGCTGTTTGCTTTGGGACTTCTACAATGAAATCAACCAAGACTTGGGCTTTGATAGGCTTTCTTGGGACGTTATGCTCACCTAGTTCCACTGCCCATTTGGCTAATCGTCCCGAGTTTTCTGGTTTTTCAAGCACACTCTTAATAGGCTGGTCAGTGACCACTTGTATAGGGTGTGCTTGAAAATACCTTCGAAGCCTTCTAGCAGTTTGAACTAGGGCTAGGGAAAGTTTTTCAAGAGGAGGATATTTGGTTTCAGCCAATTTTAGAGTTTTGCTGAAGAAATAAACGGGTACCTGTGCCTTTTCTCGCTCAATGGTGAGGACCGCGCTTATGGCCTCCTCAGCGACTGAAAGGTACACCGAGATTAACTCCCCTGTTTCTGGATCTGCAATGTCAGGTAAGGAAGCAAGATGTTGTTTCATCTGGTTGAAGGCTTCTTCAGCCTCCTCAGTCCATTTGAAGTCTTTCTTATCAGAGTAGTTCTTGAGCGTTTTGTAGAAGGGCAAAGATCTTTCAGCCAACTTGGAGGTAAAACGCTTCAAGGCTGCAAGCTTCCCATTTAAGCTCTCAACCTCTTTCTTGCTTCTTGGTGTTTTGGTTTCCAGAACAGCTTTCACCTTATTCGGGTTGGCTTTGATGCTTTGTTTTCCCACAATGTGCCCAAGGAATTTACCTTCCTCAAAACCGAAAGGGCATTTTTCTGGGTTGAGTTTCATGTTGACTTTCCTTAGGTTCTTGAAGGTTTCTTAAACGTCAGCGAGCATTTGATACTCCGTCTTGCTTTTGATCACCAAGTCATCTACATATGCCTCCATGTTTTTACCGATTTGATTTGCAAAGGCCTTGTCCACTAGGCGTTGATAGGTTGCTCCAGCGTTCTTGAGGCCAAAAGGCATCTTTTGGTAACAGAATATCCCTTTATCCGTATGAAAGGCTGTCTTTTCTTCATCCTCTTCCTTCATGAGGATTTGATGGTAAACTTTGTAGGCATCGAGAAAGCATTTGAACGGGTAACCAGTAAGGGAGTCGACCTTGAGATCAATTTCTGGTAACGGGTAGCAATCTTTAGGACAAGCCTTGTTAAGATCCTTGAAATCTATGCACATTCTTCACGAATTGTCTGGCTTTCGGACAATTACCGGGTTTGCAACCCAGGATTGATATTTGACCTCACGGAGAATGCCGACTGACACAAACTTTTCAACCTCTTGGCACGTAGCCAAGCTTCTTTCGGGTGCTAGACTTCGTTTCTTTTGGACGACAGGCTTGACGTTGAGTGGTATCTTTAATTCATGTTCAGCGATGCTTCGAGGGATTCTTGTCATATCTTCCGGGCACCAAGCAAAGACATCACTGTAATGTGTTAATAGCTTTTCAAGATACGAGAGGGTCTCTTGAGAAAGGCTTGGATTGACCCTTATCTTTTGCTCGGGGTACTTGGGATTTATCGTCAGCCTTTGTTTATCTTCTTCACTTTTGGAGCTTTCACCTTCAATCATGTAGGCCTCCTGAGACGGTTGAAGGGTTGCTATTCCCCTTTCAGTGGGAAATTTGACAGTGCCATGGCCAACGGACACAGCCATATAAAATGTACACTGTCCCGGCCTTCCAATGATCACGTCGTAGCTTGAAGGTATGTTGATAACCACAAAGGTGAGTGGTTGGACTCTCTCCTTCTGACCTTCGCTGAAACGAACATCAAGTGTCAGTTGCCCTAAAGGCTTGAGGGGTATGTCGGCAATACCTTTTATGGAGGTTCCGGGGGGTTGAAGCCTTGAACGTTCTTCATTGCTTAGACGGTTGAAGAACTTTTCAAACATGATTTCGGTAGCAGCACCAGTGTCTATGTATGCTCTACTTGTTTGCAATGTTCCCACAGTAGCCTCAACCACAAGAGGGTTTGAAAGAGGGTCTTTTTCAGTTGGGGGGAAACAAACACACTGAAGCTCCCAAGCTTCCAACCGCTTCCTTTTGTTTGGAACCCTTCCATCGAAATCTACCATATTGACTTCCTTGCTTTTTCCTTCAGCCATTTTGTCCCTTACTCCCTTAACCAAGTGAGCAAGTTCCCCGGACTTGACGGCTTCTTCGATCCTCTTTTTAAGTTGGAAGCAATCGTTGGTATGGTGTCCCTTTTCTTCATGAAATTCACAATATTGCGTGGAGTTTTCATTCTTCCTGCTTTTGGGGAGAGGCCTAGGAGGCCGGAAGTTTTGCTTGACCTCTTCTGTTGCAAGGATTTCTTGAGGAGTCTTCGTGAGGGGTGTGAAACTTATGCCTTTCTCCCTGGTGGAAGGGTTTCGACCTTCGAGCCTTCGATGGTCTGAACCCTTTTGACGTCTGTCATAGGAGTTAAAGTTCCCCCTTTTTCTGGTCGGGCTGCTGCTTCGCCAGCTGGATCCTCTTTTCCTTTGTTCTTTAATATCTACTGCCTCCTCTCCCCGGATATGGGCTTCCGCTCTTTCGAGAGCTTCTTCCAAGGTCTTGGGCAGGGATTTGTTGAAATCTCTTGTGAGGTATTTTGAGGTTATAGCGTTCATAAAACCAGCTACCCTCATTTTCTCGTCTGCCCCTACATATGTTAGACCTTCCTTCTTGTATCGTTCGATAAACTCTCAAAGACTTTCATTGTCACGTTGTTTTATTTGAAAGATCACAGTTGCGTCTTTGACATATCGCCGTTGTTGGGAGAAATTGGCCAGAAAACCCTTGCTGAGGTCGTCAAAGCTTCGAACGCTTCGAGCAGGTAAATCATTGAACCAAATCCTGGCTGATCCGACAAGAGTTTGCATGAACATTAGACAACATTCAGCATTTGACCATTTCTCAATCCTTGCTGCACCGATAAAGATCTGAAGATGGTCCTCAGGGTCTTCAGTCCCATCATACGTTTTGATGTGAGGAGGCATCTTGATCTTTGTTTGAAAATCATAATCAGCTATTTGCTGTGAAAAGCATGAAAGGTTATTCGGCTTGTAGGGTTTGGCCAAATCTTCTTCGACCCTTGCACTCGCGTGTTGCCATTGTTACTGTTCCCTTGAGTGGCCAGCACCTGATTGACAAAATGCTGCCACGGGAAGTTGGCCATCATCTGAGGCATAAGGTTGAAGCCTTGAAGGCTTCCGGGTGCAACAGGGTAACTGACTCCCAAAGGGGTGCTCATTACAGCACTTCGTGCCAAGGGGAGCACAGACAAAGCTTGCTCCCATGAAGTTGTTGTGGAAGCTGGAAGGCTTGTCACTGGGGATTGCAGGAGCTGGTCAAGGGTGAGCTCATGCCCCAAAGGAGCACCACTTGTAACTGGTTGAGAAGAGAAGAGAGGATATGTTGTAGGAGTCGGCCTTGTGGACATATATGGATTAGGGTTTGGAGGATTACTGGGACCAGCCTCGTCCCTAGATGTAAAAGGAGGGACGGGGGGTCCGGGAGAAAATGTCGGCTCTGGCTCATCATAGTCTAGACGAATCCTCACTCCCTTGTCCCTTTCCCTACTCACATATTGGTTGAGGAGAGACCTCAACTCAAGGAAATTGTTAGCAACCCCCTCAGGGGTAAGTTCAACACGTGCTGGAGTGTCAGAGACACCAACATTGGGGGAAGGGACTCCGGATCTGGACGGAGTTGGAGTGTTGAAGGTGAGAAACTCGGGAGTGCTCCTCGGAGTTGAGAAAGAAGTTGGTATAGCCACATGAGCTTGGCTAGTACCCGGGGTTGAGGTGTTTGGGACTTGATTTACTTCTCCCGGGGATCCACTTTCTGACATGGTAGTTTCAAGAGAAAAGAGCTACACTACTAGGTCTTTTTGAGGAGAAATAGCGGCGTAGCCCCACGGTGGGCGCCAACTTGTTGATGCAACAAATAATAGACCAGAGATAGTAGCTTGACTGGTTAGGCAAAAGGGTTGAAGGGTTCAACTTTGCCTAACGCAGGTCGTGGGGTCCCCCCAAGTTTGCAAGACGTGGAGAGAGGTTCACTAGTTTATTTTAATTGTTTGCTGAAGGTCCTCCTCTGAAGTGTATTCAGATTCGGATGAAGGAGCAAACAGAAAGTGTGTGTTGGATGTGAAAGGAAGCAGCTCGCATGAAGCAAGTACTTCGAAGTGAATGACCAGAGATTTCAGGAATCACGACTGGTCTGGAATGTCATCTTCAGTAAATGAAGTGTCTTATTTATAGGAAAAGACATTGCTCAAAGAAGAATGTATTTGACTAGTGAATATGCTTGCAGTGGGGGTTTTGCCCTTTTTGGGGGTTGAAGGCTTTGACCTGCGGGTAAAAGAGTGTGTTCTGTGGATCCGTGTTGCTTTTGCGGCTGGTGAGTTGGTGAAGCAATCCGGAGATGTGACTATTTACTGTTCCCGTATTGCTTTACTTCATCTCCTCAGCTTTTCAACCATTGAACCGTTTAACCCTTTGAGCATTCATGTATTTAGTCATTTTATTTAGTCTTGGGCTACCCCCGTCATCATATATAAACTAATCCGAGTCCGACTCCTCAAGGTAGGGTAGATCAAGAGCTACAATGTGTTCCGTGAGATCATACCGAAGTCGAAAATGTATGTCTTCATCATGCAACTCAACAGGACGTTTTCGTCAAAAACTGTCGCGACGGGCGGATCTCTTATGTGGATCCTGCAATACCCTATCCTTTAGGATCATGTTGTGCAATATCATGCACACATAAGTGACGTTCCTATTCTTATCTACCATCATAGCCCACTACTATCGATTAAGTATACCCTATTTCCTGTTTAGTACCCCAAACAAGCGCTCCACATCCTTTTAGGCGCCCTCTTGATTTTTTTTCTGTCGGATCAGTGGGATAGCGAAACGCTTTACAAACGTCAACCAAGTAGGATAGATACCATCAGTAAGATAATATCCACGTTTGTATGTGTGTCCGTTCAAATTAAATGGACGTTGCAGCGCGATTCCATTAAGTTGGTTGGTAAAAACAGGCGATTGTTGGAGAACATTAATGTCGTTTAGTGATCTGGGCAGACAAAAAAATGCCAAAAGCACAAATCTTGTGACGCAATCGCTTCTAGCATGATCGTAAGTTATTGGTGGTCACCTCTCATATATTGTTCTCGCAACTTCTTAGGACACATTCTCCAATTAAAATGTGTGCAGTCAATGCTACTGATCATACCTAGAAGGTGGTATCTCTCTTCGTGTGCTTGGTACAAACATGCAATGTCGTGGCTTGTCGGACTTCGTAAAAGCTCTTTGTCGTATAATCTAATTACAACATTACAAAATATTGTCGACATTCACGCAAAGTCCTCTTGGCCATACATAAATATTCATCGTAATCATCTAGAGGATTACAGGTTGCAAGTTGTTTAATGATGGTTGTGCATTTTTGTATAGGCGTAGAACTCTTTTTCATCCGCCCATCCACGTCCACTCGAAACCACTCGAAATTTGCTTCTATGTCGGCTGCTATTTTTCAAAATAGACGTTTTGTTTGAATATACCATCGTGGTATTTGGGCTTGTCGGAAAAATAGTCTTCAAACAAAACGTTGTTTGCTTTTCCACGATCACGCCACACAAATATTTTTTTTAGATGTTCCCGTGTCTTCTAATTTGGCTCGCTTGGTGGCATCCACAAGATATTGTAGACTACTACCGTTTGATAATAACGCATTCGGATTCCAAATGATGGAGTGAAAAACTCGTGAGATATGATGTAAAAATATTGTGGGTGGATGAATGTATGGAGAGTATTTGAGAGTTTATGATTAAATTTTTGTGATTGTGGTGTGCTATGGTTATGGTTTTAAAGTGTTAAAAAGGAAAAAAAATATATAATAAATATCACCGAACGGTCAATATTTTGAAAACAAAACAACAATTCAAGCGGCTTCCACTTAACCCCAACCCAACCCGCCGGCTACTACCCCCACCACCGGCAGTGTGTGGGTTGCGGGTAGTAGCCACTCGGCCATAACCTTGGTGCCCCAGGTACCCTAAGAGACAGAACGTTTAATTCCTCTACAAGGCGCATATACATGGCCACATGGGTATTTAAGAGTATGCTAGTTTATCGTTAAAAAAATGCGCAATTTGTGTTTGGAAGATCAATTTGCAAACTTACTCCCTTTTTCCGGTTTTCTTAAATGAAAATGAGTTCGAACCGAACGTTCCCTAATACATAACACAAAACCTATCATTTATTTAAACGTCAATCGTTGGTATCTTGGTAGGTGTTTAGCGATGAGACAAAAAGTTCTAGGATTCATTCTACAAAATTCCAATCCCAGAAATCTTAGCGTGTCATGCATACCAAGTTGCATTTAGCGGTGTTATTATTGTGGTTACTGAAAGGTTGATAATTTTTTATGAAAAATTCACCAAAATAGCCCTCGACTTTTCTACTTTTCCAAAATAGCCCTTTGAAGCCTCTCCATAAGTCTTCACACCGGAACCAATGCGCCTGTGACCCTTTAAAAACCCTTTTAGCGATGACTAACCAACTTGCGCCACGTGTCAAAAATGGTTGTAGTGGCTTAGACCATGTGTAGTGGGGCGTTTTTTTTTTTTTTTTTTTAAATTCAAAAATAACGCCCAAAAACGCCCCCTCCCATTACATAGGGCGTTTTTTTGGCCTTTTTTTTTGAAAAAAAAAATGAATTTGGCGTTTTATATAAAACGCCTTCCCCCTTCTCCCTTGTCCAATCATCTTTCAGCCCCCTTCTCCTTAGACTGCGGGGTATGGTGGGGCTTGGGTTGGGGCGGGTGCTGACACGTGGAATGGGAGCCCCCCCCCCCCCCTGCCTGGTACGTGTCCGCGGGGTATGGTGGGGCGTGGGTTGGGCTTGGGTTGGGTGCACCGCGTGGCAGGGTAGTTTAAAAAAAAATATACAAAATTTAAAAATTCAAAACTTTTGGGATGGCCCGCTATGACGTGGCGGGTGAGCCAATGATATTCAGCCAACTAGGATGGCCAAACCGCCTCACGCCCGGCTTGAAACCCATGCCCCAAGGGCCACGCCGAAACCCATGCCCACCCGGGGTGGTGGCTTGGGCGTTTTCCCCCTACCCACGCCCAAACTCCCGCCCCATACCCCGCAATAAGATTTTTTCTGTGTTTTTTCTTTATTTTATTTAATGCCCCAATAATGCCCCATCCCCACTACACCCATTTTAGAAAACGCCCAATAATGTCCCTTTGCTGACTGGACCGCCACATGGCGTAAAATGCCCTAGGGTGGGGGCATTATCTTCCCTTTCCACTACACATAGTCTTAGAGTTGTTTTAGCGCCGTCAAACACTTGAGACCCCTCCATGAGCTTCTTCGGCCTCATTTTTTAATTTTTTTTTTTCAACATTTGTATGTTTCTAGTATATTTTTAAATTCAAAAAACAAAAAATTATCTATAAAGAGACAGAGAGATGCCAAAACTCACGTTTTATTTCACTTGTGAAGTTACTATCACCACTCAAGATGTATAAGTTTTATTTGTTATGTTGGTTGAAGGTGAAATGACAATGGAGGGACCATGTCCATAAGAAGAGTTGATCGTACACACTTGATTTACACTCACAAAGTAACTATCCAATACACAAAATCAAATATGTACTTGGAGGATCAATTTGCAAACTTATTCCCTTTTATTAGTTTTCTCAAAAGAAAATTACTTCGGACGTTGGTAACACATAACACAAAGCACATCGTTTATTTCAAAAATAAATAGCGATATCCCGTTAGATGTTTGGCAATGCCCCCCGGTTTCGGAAAATTGGGGGGGGGGGGGGGGGAAGCTTCGCCAATGGCAATGCGATAAACAAATTTCTGAGATACGGTCTAAAAAATCTAATCCTAGCAAGCGTAATGTGTCACGTATTTCAAGTTGGATTTAGCGGTGTTTTTATTATGGTTACCGGAAGCTAGTTGATCATTTCCACTAACCGCACTTATAAAGAGACATAGGCCAAAACTCGCATTTTATTTTTTATTATTATTTTTTTTAACAACAACAATCAAACTTTTATTCATCCGTGCCAAAAGGTTAAAAACGACATATGGCAAGATGCTATATATCGCAACCCACACTCAAGAATACAATCGAGGGAAACTATAAAATACATCAAGGATCATCAAGTCTAATAACAGTATACACAATTCTTGTATGAATACTTACTCCCTCGGAAAAAAATTCATCCACACATTCCATGTTACCCTCGGAAAAAACTCGCATTTTATTTCACTTGTGGAAAAACTACTATCACTCTTCAAGGTGAAGTATATGTTTTATCATAACCAGACGTCATTGGCCATTGCCAGTCCCACCTTTGAATATTCCTCATGTCAGTCCCACTTTTCACCTATGTTTCCTCCACCGGTTCTCAGTTAAAAAAACTTAACGGAGTTAAGTTTTTTTCCGAATTACAAACTGACGTATTAGGGTTTTTTATCAGAACGAGGATACGAGTCTATTAATGTAAAACTTACATCGAAACGGTGCTCCAAACGACTTGATTTTTGTTAGTTGGAAGTTTAAACACCCGAATTGAAGCACTGTTTTCATCGTTTGGAGCACAATTTCAAGGTAAGTTTTACATCATTCGACTTGTATCCTCGTTCTGATCAAAATCCCTAAAACGTCAGCTTGTAATTCAGTTAAGTTTTTTTAACTGAGGCCTAGTGGAGGAAAAATAAATGAAAGGTGGGACTGGCATGAGAAATATTCAAAGGTGTGACTAGCAATGACCAATAACGTCTAGTTGAGATTATTACAGGCCAATTTCCGTTTAGTTTTTAAGTGGATTTAAATAAGAACGGGAAAGGGACCAAAACTAGTTTTAGCTTTAGTGCTTTGCTTTCAAGTAAAGGATTTGACTTTGTCCTTTTCTGACTTTAGTTGATCACTTCATTATGTGATTAAATCATATTTTCTTGACTTAATTTGAATGAATTATGTCTTCTAAAGAAGATTCCACACACAAATCTTCTTTAAAAAAACTTTGAGTTGTTTTATAAAAAATATAAAGTCTTTTTTTCATTTTATAAACTTTTTTGTTTTACAATACCACATTTTAAATTTGTAAGACTTTGTTTGGAAATAATATTTTTTTATAAAGCTTGTCTATCATTGTAAGACTTTCTCAAGTGATCTTTTATTCATACACCATCTAGTGTTATTCGATCTTGCGTTTTGTCACTTGGTATGACCATAACATCGACCGTGGTACTTACAATCTTCTTGATTTTAAGTTAACATGTGGACAATCGACGTATGATCCGACCTAAGCATCGACCACTGGGCTTCTGTGCACATTTGTGTATTCTTCGTTTAAGCTCTTTAATGTTTCTGAATTGTTGAATAATCAACCTTTTTTCCGTTTTCTTACAACTTTTGCTTACATCATCATCATACTAAGTGAATCCCACCAATAGTGTAGGGTCTGAGGCGGGTAAGATGTAGACAGCGTTACCTCTACCCCGTAGGAATGGAGATGCTGCTTCCAGTGAGACACCCGACTCGATAAATTGCAAGCATGTGATGACACTTGCACAAAATGACACGGCAATGTTGACCAAACAAGCACTGGATGCACATAGTGTTGCGGCATTCTCAGTATACCTTTCTTGTTATGTGGGTGAAGAATACACTAGTACAACAAAGTGCAATAATTTTTTTTCCAAAAAAAATATCTAACTGGAAGAAAGAATACAAAAAGGTTAATTATTATACCCTTTTGCCATTTTGGTGTGAGCCCTATTATGGATACTATTGTTACTGAGATGGATAAGATGAAAGTCCATGTTCCAAGGGGTGATGTGAGCCTTTTGAGACTACAATAGGAGGTTGAACCTCCATTTTCAGGCAGTTGAACTCCAGTGCTAATATTGGTTTGGAAAGCATAACTGATATGCTCATTTCTCTTTTCTTTGAACTTTCATTCAACTCCACATTTTGGGATTCAATCCGGTCCATTAACCCTAAAACTCTTGCCGGCGATGTAGGTTTCACCCTGCACAATGTAAGACGAGTGATTTAGACGGTTGAGTAACGGGTCCATATATGTTTAGATGTAACAAGGTAAATACTATGTGCACGTCGAATTGTGTTGAGTTGACCCGTCAACACTTTTTCGGCATATAAAAACATTACAAAAAAGTAAACTACTTGAGTAGCGAAATACTTTCAAATTCAACTAAAACGATGTAAAAAGTTGTAAGCATATAAATACATGTTAGAGTGATGGATCTAGAAGAAAAATTCAAGGGTATCCAAAAAAAAGTGTATGCAGTGACGGATCTAGAAGAAAATTTCAGTGTATACAGTGGCGGATCTATATAAAACGGAGTTTTTTTTTTTGCACTTCGCCAAGAAAGTTGAGAGGTATCCGCTGGCACCCCCTGTCCCTTGAATAGACAACTTTTGAGTATTTGCTAATTTCACATTTAATATGTTATTAATAAAATAAAGAGTTTAGTTAAAAAAACGGTCCTTGTGGTTTGGTCCAAGTCACACCTTTGGGGTCTAAGTTTCAAAAGTTGCAAATCCAAACACTACAAAGCAGCTCCACTCAACCTTAAAACATGACTCGTGCTTAATGAGTTATATGGTATGTTTGAGTTGATTCGGTTAACTGAATCATAAAGGGGGGCATGTTTGTTTCGAAATCAATAGTATGTTGAGAATTGTGAGAACTGCACAGAATAAGGGGCATGTTTATTTCAAAATCAATAAATAGTATATCGAGAACTGCGAGAACTGTATAATGCATAAGAGATAATCAAAAGTAGTGGGAGAGAGAAATAGAGTTTGTCACGTAACCTTCTTGCGGATCACAGTCAAAGCAATACATACATATACATTATGCGGCTCTCAACATATTATTGGTTTTGAAACAAACGTCCTGTTTTTTATATAATATATTAAGGGTAAATATGTAATGTAACTTGTAACACAAGCACGATATATGACTAGTGAACTTTACTAAATTTGACCATTTCATCACTTGAGCTCAACCCTAGTGTCTTCTATAAATCACGTAGATTTCGAATACTTTTCAGCGAGCCTCGAGTAGCAAGATATTTAAATTGACACAACTCGACAACACATATACACGTTTTCACTTAAATAAATTAAAACCGAATCGAAAACAAACCTGCACTCAATCTGGCAACTGTACTTAAGAAGCTGAGGTATATACTCTGTGTGGCCGCTACAATTTCATAGCAACAAAAAAGAAACACATTTTTTTAAGTTACTAAGACTTGCAAAAACCGAACAAAAACAACAAGTTTACCTAAAGCTCGGAAGCGACATCTTGATCGTCGGGCCCAAAGCCATCCACTTCAACGGATTCGTCTTCGAAACTATAATATATATATTAGCATGATCATATTACTTAGACAAAGCATGGGCTTATCGGGCCGGACCAGTTTGTCTAGAAAAAATAACTTGAAGTAAAATGTCAATACACATACTAGGAGACTCGAGTCGAATATCATAGAGGCCCGTTGTCACAGGACCATCGATTTCAGCTACGTGAATATTTACATTACTACCCTTGCCGTTTCTCTCTGGTCTATCCGATATAGCCGTTATACTCTGTTTAAACGAAAACAATGTCAAAAACCGAAATTTCAACTCAACTTGCAACATAAAAACAACGTGATCACCTTAGAAAAAGTAGCAACTTGACTTGGAAGCCCGAATTCCTGAGAATATATAATCGGTTGGAACACTATTAACATACAAGAAAGAAACAATATCTTTATTTCCTTAGCTTCATTTGCGTCATTGGTTGGAATGTTGAAAGTCATTTAAAACACATCGAGTTAAATTTGATCATATGTTTGAATACCTTTCTTCCATGCGTGCACGCGTTATCGCTGTTGACATAAACCCTTGCTGCCCATCTGAAACTCATGGAAACAACATAATTCAAACAAATGTAATGAACTTGTATTATGGTAAGATTAAACTCACGCATGAGACGTTGGTGGGTTCCACACAATTCCAGCGATCGCTACAAGCTGAATAAACCATTATAAACTTGCTTAGTTAATTATACATTAAGTGAGATAATTCAATATTCAAATAGAAGAAATTAACCTCATCAAAGGGTCCAAAAGGGCTCTCACTGTAGTTTGCTAGAAAAAACCCTCCTAGAGTGTACCTGCAGTATGTATGTGTGTATTCATATTAATATACAGAAACCATTAACAAAGCATTTTTAAATTGTAAAGAATTAGATAACTAATAATAATAATAATACCCAAAAGCTTCAACTAATCTGAACTCTTTAGGAATGATAGCTCTAGCAATTTCGGCTTTCACAAGATGAAACTGGTACAGGGCACTGAAGGGTAGTAAACACAATGTAGCATTAAAATTGTTAAGAAAAAGGCATAATGCAAGGATAGTAAAGGTAGGCTTTAATTATAGGGTTATTGGATTTTAATAATCCAAAGTTTCACCTGTTGGCCGATTACAATCTCAACTTTAAAAATATCCCTTCAACGATCCCAACTTGTAAAAATTTGGCCACCATTGATCCTTTTATAACATATAAGAATTTGGCCTCCTCAATAGACAAGTGCATCTGGAACCTCCTTAATTGAATTAAGTGCACCTACAGTTTGAAAAGGATTGATGGGGGCCAAATTCTTACAAGTTGGGATCGTTGGAGGGAATTTTTAGAGTTGGGATTATTATCGGCCAACATGTGAAACTTAGGATTATTAAAATCCAATAACCCTTAATTATAGTTATTAGCTAAGTAGTTAATGCGGTAAAATATCGGATATCGGTCACGGACCGATATTTGAGATATCGGTTGTCGCGGTGGGATATCGGTAATTTTCATATCATGCTAAATTTATATATATAGCAATTTAGCACTAACAATTCAGTATACTCTCATACCATTAACAAATTAACCTTTTGCAACTTGCAAAACACTAACAATTGTAGCAAGTAGGAACTGACGACTAAGACTTAAAACACTAACATTTAACAGTAACATCTAACAGTTAAGACTTAAAACACTAACAACAACAATAAGAAGAAAGAAGAATGGTAGAAATAAGAAGAAAGGTATTGATATCAGGAAAATCGGTGATATATTGGCCAAATATCGGTCAAATATCAGTCAATATCGCCGATATTATCAGTACCGATATTTTGTACTGTTATCTCGGTAGTGGACCGATAACCGATATATCACTGATATATCGGTGATATATCGGGATATTAACTACATAGGTTATTAGTACAACATTATTAGGGGTTAGTTGTTTTGACTGTGTGTTATGGGGGCGCTTTATTGGGAAGAAAGTGGAGTCACGTAGACGCCACATAAGCAACTATCATACACCTTCTTCGAATCACACCCTCCGTTGTGGTTCATCGCCCCTAGCGCTCCTTCACACTTCCCCATGCAATGCAATGCAATGTCTCCTTTTCTCCTTGCTCACGCCTGGTGCCCACCCGTAGCGGTGTTCATGCCCCTACCGGCGCTGACGTGGCACCGACGGCGCCACATTGAAGCCCCATAACACATGGCCTTAAAGCTCATGAGCCCGTGTCCTGATATAGGCGTCTCTAGGGTTCTCTTCCTGTATAGTTAATATATTGAGGGTTCCCTCTCCATTGTAGTTTATTTAATTAAATCAATTAAATAAATATCTCCGATCTTACATGGTATCAGACCCATAGTAAACCGAACGAAGTAGGTTAAAAATATATTTCCATTTTTATTTGGCCATACCATTAAACCCATGGTGATGCCTAACTACAAACCAAAGCCCCTAACTTCTTAATAAATCATGATCAAACAATGCAACATACTTACAACTTCACTAATAATATCTACATTAGTGGAATGAAAACCTTCAACTGATAGATCACAAAACAACTTATACATTCACTTCAACTACTCTACTAGCCCCTGGTTACTAATTGCATAATATGATAACTTGTAAGTAGCATTTTTTACTAAAATAATAGCATATTGTGCATATTTTTCTTTTCACAAATAACTAATTTAAAAGAGGATTTGAATATTGGGATGTGACTTGCCTGCCCTTAAAAATCCAAGGTGGTTTACCATATCCTGAACTATATTTAGTTTCCTTAATCTCCATAATTATCACTAATGGATCCCAAGAAAATCTGTAAAAAGAACAAGATTCACAAATTATACACACACATATAGTAAAATATATATATGTATATATAAGATAAGAACAAGAAAACAGAAACAGAAGAAGCAACTGCAAGAAAGAGTAATTAAGAGCATAAAGATTGTTAATAACACATTAAGAATGATGGGTTTTGTTTAATTACCTAAAAAGATTGTTTCTTTAACAAGATGCAACACCTGCAAATCAAGAAAAAACCAGAGTAGGAAGAGGGGAAGAGTGTAATGTAGTTTTGAGAATGAAGATATTGAAGGTCATTTATGTAATTTCAGAAGGGTGTATGCATGTCATGTTTATGAGGTCTCAATGTGATGACTGGTGTGTGTAATTGTGTACCAAGGGGTGGTTTTTAAGTGACCCCATGTGAATATTGGTGCAAGGCCATAAGGGATTTGCAAATTCCTCATTTAGGGCTTATTTGTTTCGGTTTTTAATGGATTCTTAATAATTCAGACCTTTTACTGGTTCAGTATTTAATAGTTTAGACTGTTTGTTTCACGATATCTGAATAGTTCAGACATTTGCCTATGAATAGTTAAGTATTATACAAAGTCTGAATGGTTAAGACCTCTAATCTGAATTGGTTAGATATTTGTCTCTGAAAAGTTAAGCATTATACTGCCTCTTAATAGTTCAGATCTCTTACCGGTTCAACACTTAATGGTTCAGACCTCTTACTGGTTCAGCATTTATCCATTCAAAAGTTACCAAACAGCCCCTTACTGAATTTTGAAGATATTTGAAAAAAGTTGAGCATATTTTTAGAAAATGGTATTTGTAGGATAATTGTTTTATTTTACCGGAATACATCATGGGCGGATCTACCTTGATGTAAGGGGTAGCCTCCACTACCGCTTGGCCGGAAAATTTTTGACGTTTTTAGTGTAAATTTTGGAAAAATTTGACGTTTTTTCGATTTCGTTACCGCTTATTTATAAAACGTTCTCGCTTGGTCGGAATCCTAGATCCGCCACTGGAATACATACTCTATACTACGTACTTACTCTACTTCTAAAATCATCATAGTTGCGGTCTGTGTGATAATTGTTATAACATATTAAGTCATTAAAATAGTTGCGGTATGTGTGATGATTGTTATAACGTATTAAGTCATTTAAAGAAAGAAATATCTCATAAATCTATTTTTTATAAGGCCACCTGGTATACTCTAACACCAATAGTGTTAATCCTAGTTGGCATCCGTTAACACATGTTAAACCGCTCCTGAAGGGTGTTAAGTGGCATTAAAAGCTTCACATGTTAAGAAGTTAACTAGGAGAGAGAGTGAGGGAATCAAGCATTGCAAAATTTACACACACACAACAACAACAACATGCTATATATATATGTATTTCAATTAATTTTAAGGGGTGTTAATGGGGTTAAACCATTTCCTTGGTGTGTGGTGAAGTGAAAAAGGGTCAAGTAGGTGATGTGGTGCCTATGTGTAGTTAAAGGGTGTGAAAGTATACCCCATAGCCTAACAGATTTATAAAGATATGTAACTAAACATAAAGATATGTAAAACAAATTGTACACTATATCAAACATGTACACTAAAACAAATTGTCTTTAACATTGTTTTATAAAGATATGTAACTAAACATAAAGAATTTAAATAATATATTATAATATTTTTTTTAGTATTTGCTTCCGATCGTTATTAAAACAAACCCGTGTGTTCACACGGGTGTACACCTAGTTTGTAGTGATAATAAAAAATATACATAGTTAAAGAATATTAAAGCTTGAGTTTAGTCTTTCCTGTATTTTGTTCAAAGAAAGAATTGTTGTTTATTTAGACTTAGGAAATTGGGGTCTTTGTTTTTGTTAATATTAAGAAAAGGTAAAGAGGATGAGGAAAGAAATGGGTTGATGTGAAATTGTGGTTCCTGTTCAACGTTGGGATTATCATATCCAAATATCCAACCTCCTTATCCATCCTTTATATATTTTTTTTAATTTCAAAGTTTTATTTAATGAAATGATAATTTTATAATTTTGTTATTATTAAATATATTATTTATGTATCAATTGTAAGAACTTTAACCATTTATACTTATTCTTTTTCTCATAAATGAATAAACATTTTTAAACAAATTAAAACAGTAAAAGTAAATACAAATTTTGAGACAAAGAAAGTAATCAAAATAATAAAATGTGTTGTTATATTATTACACTTATTATAAAATCTTTATTTATTATATACTTTTAAATAAAAAAGATGAGACTGTCATTCAGTTGCTGCAAGTTATAGTCAAATTTTTTAACAATATTTTTACACCTAAATATTCTTCATAATACAATTCTGAAGATTTGAACTCATATCATTGTTGTGAGATAAGTTATATTAATTATATTGAGATGAAAAAAAAAAGTATTCTTTTTTTTTTAAACAACTCAAAAAATATATTGATGTTTCGTGGATCATCACACTTGATCCAACTATTTACTCGTAACTTTTCGTTACAAAAAAGTTACTTGTCCTGTCATTTACTCGTATATATATTGTTGTTAGGTCTAGGTATATAGCCACAAATATTTATAATAAGTAAAAGATTTACTAATAAAAAATGACTTTATCCAAGGTATATAGCCACAAATATTTATAATAAGCAAAAGATTTACTAATAAAAAATGACTTTATCCAACTATTTACTCATATATTTAGCATTGTTAAAGGTGTAGATATATTCCTATATTCCTATTCAAGAAGGTGTAGCGACACAGATTGTTACATGTTTACCAACTATCTCGATGTAAATTCATAACACGACTCTAAATAAATATTTATCAAAATATATTAGTAATGATTTATTATATTAAAGGTCTATATGTATTGTGAGTTAGTGACTAATATTAAAATTAAGGAAACCTTTTACTTTATAAAAAATGACTTGATATCCAACTATATTTACTCGTGTATATTTATTATTGTTACATGCCAACGTTTTTTTGTTTGTTTTTTTAGTAGTTCTTAATTTTTTTAGTATTTAACATTTTTGTTGAAAAGGTAAAGGATGGGAGATAGATAATGACATAGCCACCGCTTAAAGGTTGGTAGATGGTAAGCAGTCATTGAGGTTGGTGGCGGAGCCAAGAATTTTTTTTAATGGGGTCCATTTTTTTCGGTGTTCAATTTTTTCACAACAAAATCGTAAAATTTTCGGGTTGGGTCGGGGAACATATAACAAAAATATATAATCATTACTCATTTGAAAACGCACAATAAATATAAAATGTAATTCAGAACCAGAAAAAAAAACATTGCAATATTTTAAAACTCAAATCCATAGCGTGCAAGGGTTGTGTTGCTGGCAGGGTTTGTTTTTTGGTGTTAAAAAAAACAATGCACAAAAAACAGGCTATACAAAGATTGAACCCATTACTTCTTGTTTGTAAATGGGAAGGATTACCAATACACCAACTTTTCTTTTCTTTTTATGGTGTCCACCTGATAATTTTTATGGGGTTCTTAGAAAATTTTATATGCCGGATCTACTAGTTTTTTTTTTAAAATATTGGGGTCCGGGGACCCCGACCACTCTATGTGAGTCCGCCCCTGACTGAGGTATTGTGCTACAAGAGCTCATAACTAAACAAAAGAGAATTTTATAGAGTTGCAATCAGATTGTATGGGACAAACTATTAGACCATCAAGAAAAATTGTATGGGAAAGGCTATTAGACCATCAAGAAAACACAAGTTCGAAAGATGGAATTAGCAGAGATGAGGATGTTAAGATGGATAAAATAAGAAATGAGGTTTTTCGGGAAAAGTTAGGAGTTGCTAGTATTTCGGATAAGATAATGGGAGATTAAGGTGAATTGGGCAGTGAAGAGGATGCAGACGACGACGTCAGTTAGAGCAACGGAAACCATCACTATGGAGAGAAGGAGTAGAGACACGCCCATTAATGTTAACAACTTTCCTACACTTTGATTAGGGTATAGATTTTCCTACACTTTGGGTCATATCTTTGATTAGGGTCAGAGATTTTCAGACACTTTGAGTGGACTTTACATATTATTGTCTTGTTGTATCTAGGTTTATATGTTGCTATAGGATGCTTTACACGTTTCTATTTTACCATGCTATCTTTTTCATCACTTTCTTTGTTTTCTTGGTAACATCTTCTTTTTATTTATTTATTTATTTTGTTATTGTTATTATTATTAGAGTTAATTGCTCGGATGGTCCCTGTGGTTTCAAGTTTTTTCACGTTTAGTCCCCACCTTTTGAAAATAGCAGGTATGCTCCCTATAGTTTATCATTTTGTTACTCAGATAGTCCCTGAGTAAATACCAGTTAGTTTGGAAATAGCATGTATGCTCCCTATGGTTTGTCATTTTGTTACTCGAATAGTCCCCAGAGTAAATGTTGGGGGACTATCCGAGTAACAAAATGACAAACCATAGAGAGCATACATGCTATTTTCAAAAGGTGGGGACCAAACGTGAAAAAACGTGAAACCACAGGGACCATCCGAGCAATTAACTCATATTATTATTATTATTATATATTTGTTATTAATGTTTTTTCGTTGTTCTTTTGGAGCCAAGGGTCTCTCTGAAAACAACATATCTATCTCCAGGGGTAGAGGTAAGGTGTGCCTACATCACATCATCTTTAGATTCTGCTAGTAGCTTCGCTATATTTGTGGGATTTCTTGAATACGATTATTGTTGTTTTACATGGACTAAACCCTCAGCTTTCTATGTATATAGCCAGAAGTATTAAAATCAAGTAAACTTCACTTATTAAAATGACTTGATAAGAATCAATGGCATTATTAGGAGGTTTTGTGGTTAAAACAAACTAATTTAGTTAGATTTATGTTAACTTCCATTATATGAGCTACGAGCACATCGAATACGCGGGGTGAGGGTGAGTGTGAGCAACGCCACATGTGCACGAGTGAATACATGGTGTGAGTGTGAGTCGGTTTTGTAAACCAAGATACGCCCAAGATGTAAAAATCGGCGAGAGTCAACCTGTCTAACCCGAACGTCACCTCCTAGTGCAAACTGCGTTTTACCTTTCCATTGATGGTGCATAATAAGGCCCCGTGAGCTGCGCTGAAACAGATTATCACCATAAAACAAGCAACTAATTAAGCTATTATTGCATCAATACAAGCCTCTTAACATAAATTCACAACTTCTTGGGAGATCTCTGCAAGTACACGTAGATCCTTATTAACCGGAACAAAAACTAAAAGGATCAGATTAATCTGCAGCGGCATAGTGACTAAACTACTTCTACATGCTTGCAATTCTGCGAGTGGCAAAATCAACCAAACCTTGATGCGTGATGCTGCCATTAACGTCCGCCATTGTTGCAACTGGTGTAGTCTCCTCAAAACAATACCAAGGCACCTGCCACTTTTCATCTTCAAGAGCTGCACCTACTTCAAATGTCATCACATGTGCTTCCCTTCCTGCATTTACATACACAATCATCAATACTCAAAAGTTTAAGTGTTAAACATACTCCTCCTATCGTTTTTACTGAATGTACTCTGCCACTACTAAATCAGTTACATCACCTCCCTACTTACTTTTGTGCATTTTAAATAACCAAATTAACCATTAATCACCGATAAACACCCCTAACCATACTTAAAGAGGACCGATAAACATACACCGCCCCCAATTGCTAGACACCATGCAGTTAATATTGGTTATACGGTCATATCAGTCCCTTAGTAAAATATCGGTCAAAATATCGGCACCGATATTATCGGCGATATTGACCGATATATTACCGATATTTGACCGATATATCACTGAATTATTGGTGTTAAATTGCTATATTATATAAATTCTACATTATATTAAAATTACTGATATCCCACCGAGATAACCTATATTTCAAATATCGGTCCTTGACCGATATCCGATATTTTACCACATTAACTGCATAGGCTAGACACCAATGGCATGTCACACATACGAGTCGTATATGGCTATACGACTTCTATAAACCCACTTTTTCCGACAAAGCTTTAGCCTTGTCACATCAATCGAATCGTATAGATATAGGACCCGTATAGCGACATATGACACAATGGCCGGCCTTGGGGTGGGCGGGGAGGACCACCGGCCAGGGCCTAATATTTCAAAGGGCACGTTTTTTTATGAAAAAACCCGATATGTATATATTAAATATTTTTTTAATAGGGTATACATGTATAAACACCAACATAGGCCCACTTACAAAACCATTCTTATGGTTTAGATTAGTTATTAGCTCATTGACATTATGTTTAGACTTTTAGTGAGCTCAATACCCAATTTCGTTAAGGCCTAAGGGCACGTTTTTTCAAACTCGAACAGGGTACACGAATTCTCAGGGCCGGACTTGTATGACACGTCATCTACACCAGTCATATATAGCCATACGACTCGTATAGCTCCTTTGTTTAATTAAGTTATATATTTTGTCTTAAAAAAATGAGTCATATAGCATGCCTGTCAAACCTGACACCACTACCAATCTATACAAGTCATCTAACCTAGGGATGAGATCGGTATCATACCGGTACCGTTTACTTAAGTTATATAATTTTTCTTAAAAAAAACATATAGCATGTCTGTAAAACCTGACACCACTACCTATCTATACAAGTCATATAACTCAGGGATGAGATCGGTATCATACCGGTACCGTACCAATACCAAAAAAGAGTAATAATATAAATCGAATACAATACCAATTATAGCGGTACAGTGCCAATTCGGTATCAGTAGCACAAAAGTAACAAAAAATACTGAAACCAATCGGTACTGAAACTGAAAACCCTAAAAATGAATACCGATACCGATACCGATAACTAGGCATTCCGTAAAAATGCACATTATTATTAACCAAGCTCGTGCAAAATGTCAGTGGTGTCTGGAAATCCGTACACTGTCAAAACCCTAACCCCAATTTTGTACCTTTTGTTCCCCAACTTGTTAATTACACACTACAACAGGAAACAAATTCCAAAAACGGATAAAAACAATCAACTTACCAGTATAAAACACCCAATGAACAGGGCGTCTAGAAGCAACATCTTCATAATAAGTAATAAAATCCGCTTTCTCCCAAACATAACAAAGAAACCCATCAACCGTACGTTGTCCGACATAATTGGCTCCGTCGAGCCAATTAGGTCGGAGGATTCCGACCTCCAGCTGCGCAGAAGAGCACTGGCGGTCGGAATCCAGAGTATAAAAAAACGAAGTGCCATTGTTCCATTCGAGATCGTACAACACGTTTCCAAGCTGGTGTTGGATAATGTTGAAGTTACGGCCGTTGGTCCAGTCGTACCATAGGTCTATTATTTCGAGTGTGCCGCTGTAGTTCATCATGAGGATTGAGTGGAATTGATGGGGCCATGGGGTAGGGGTTGGGGTTGGTGGTGGTTGGTTGGCGGTTGTGGGTGTGAGAGTGGTGGTGAATAGTAAGAGGGTTGTGATGGTGGTGGTTAGGAGTGGTGGATAATGCATTGGAGAGTGAGACATCGTCACCATTGGATGGATGGATGGATGAATGAATTGTGTGTGTGAGTGAGACTATCGATCTTTCTTTTATTTTTTTATCCACTCCTTTTATGCATTTAGAATGTCAAAAACTATTAAAAATTCTTCTCACAATGATATATTTATATAAGAAAGAGTTGAATGTGATGTGGTTCGGGTAATTTTGTCAATTTAGTTTAATTGTTTTACTTTTTGTATGTGAGTTTAAAAAGGTTTTATCATTGCTATTTTAGTTCATTATGTTAACTTCATCCATTTTTTTGTTAACGAGAGAGGCAATTCAGTCATTTTATATGTAATTCTGTTAACTAGAAGGGCAATTCGGTCATATAAAATGACCGAATTGCCCTTCTTGTTAACAGAAAAAATGAATGAAGTTAACCCAGTGGACTTAAATGGCAACGGTGAAAAACGAAACCTTTGGACTCATATGACAAAATAGCTCAAACCACATAGACTGATGACATTTAACTCTATAAGAAAATATCAAAGTTAGTATATTTAAGACACAAGGGACAAACAAAAAACTGGTAAAGAATATCAACAAAAGTTAAAAATATACATGTAGTCATAAACATTAGTGTCTACGTATTTATTTGTGTCACACGATAGAGTGTTAGTCGATTAACGCCCCCATGTTAGACCAGCAGCCGAAGAGGGGGAAGGGGTAAGCACCGTGTTGGCTTGTTAATGAAGACGTCATTAAGATCGATCTCCGTTCTAATGGCAACGATAATGAGGAAGAAGGTGGAGCCCACCCACGGTACAAACCATATTTATCCTACAAATCGTAAGAATAGATCATAGCACTTAAAAAAAGTTAAGTTAGCACATACCAAAACAATATAATACATAAATAAAAGTAGCACTTTTGAATTATATCAACACATGAAAATTAATCAAGATAATTGATTTTAGCACATATTTGAATGATATCAGCACTTTCGTAATCAGCACATTGAAAACAAAATGAAGATCCAAATAAAGAATTAATTGTTTGTTAGCATATTTATAGGGAATTCAATATAATTAATATTATTTAGGATATTATTTTATCATTTCTCTATAATTGGTTGGATGACACGTGACACTTTTTAAATGGATATTACAGTTTGTATGCGAAATTTGGTTTGTATTTGATCATACTCCCCCCAATATAATTAATCACATTGTGGGTGTTTAGGATTTTTTTTTTTTAGGTTTTTGGGTGGGGGTGGGGGGGGGGGGGGTAGGTCTTTTTTAGGTTTTGGGGGGGGGGGTGGGTGAGTGGGGGTAGGGTTTTTTTTTTTTTTTTTTTTTGGGGGGGGGGGGAGGGTTAGTTTTTTTGGGGTTTTTTGTAAGGTATAGTTTTTTATTTATCACTTTGACGTCCGCCACCCCCAACTTAACACTTAGTGTGTTCTGTCACCACATCGTTAACTAATTACTAACTTTTTATCCTGTTACTATACATTTGGGGTGTCCTAAGATCCCTATGACACCCCCAAAAGTATAGTAATAGGATCAAAAGTTAGTGATCAGTTAACATTGTGGTGATAGAACACACTAAATGTTAAGTTGGGGGTGACGGGCGTCAAAGGGATAGTTGGGGGTGGCAGCGACCAATAGCTAATAGTTGGGGGTGATAAAATCCAATAACCCAATAAACAAAACAAAAGTAATGTAGCAAAAAGAACCGAATATATGTAAACATACCCAAATTAGTTTGGCAACACGAACCTTTTCATACAAATAAAAAAATAGAACTAGATATTGAGTTCTTCTAGGTTTTTTGGGGTTTTTTGTAAGGTATAGTTTTTTATTTATTTATTTGCGGGAGTGGGGGTTTAGGTTTTTGGGTGGTGGTGGGGGTGGGAGTGGGTGTTTAGGATTTGGGTGGTGGTGTAGTAGGTTTAGATTTTAGGTTATTGGACACTTGTCACTCTATAAATCATTCTTACACTTTTTACAGTTAGAATCCTTTGTAAAATAACTTAACCCCTCTTAATATATTATCATGTTATGTTACAATTAGTGTGTAAAACGTCACTTCAACCACATCTTTTCCAATAACAAAAACACATATTAATCTAGCAACTCTAAATGTAGCATTTCAAGCACATGTCAACCATGTTAATCGCACCAAGAAAGAGATGCAACATTTTAAACAAATAAACTTGAGTTTTTTGTGAGTGACCATGATCGACTCTTAATACCAAAAGAAAATTGCAAGAGTTCCAAAGCCTTTATAAAATTTATGCTTTATCATTAATAACTATATAATTGAATGATTTGATATAAAAAAATTGATAACGGAACTATGAAAAATACTCTAGAGTGTTTCAAAAATGATTTACATTTTTGCTAGCTGGTAAAAAGAAATGGTTGTTGCACAAATTATCGCATGAAGATTAAGAATGATCCAATTATAAATTTCGCCTTAGGTCTTGAAATAAAATAAGTCAACGTTATGAAAACCACATATTTTGATACAAATGACCCAAAGGAACCCTATATTTAGATCCGAACAATCTATATCTTGATACAAAGAAGGTAAATATGGAAGAAGTAACAAGGAACAGGGAGACATCTTGTAGAGCACGTGGAAAGGGCTAAGGTGGTGGTGTTGAACATTGTGCCTAGTGGCGATTTTGCGTAGATGGCAATGTTGGCGAGAGTAAGAAGTCGTCACTGATAGGAGGTATTGTGAAGGATAAATAAGGAGTGTTGGTTTGATGAATGCTAGAATGAATAAGTTAATGATAGACGGGGGAGACTATGAGAGGTATAGTATACGAGCGTGGAATATATTTACACAAAGTAAAAAGATATATGTAAACACATAATTTTCTTTATTTTGTTTCATATTATTTCAATCCATAATAGACAATTGGTACCGATAATGGTCCATATAAGTAGCGTTTTTAAAAAAAAAATCATCAATTTACCTCCTTTTTAACCAATTCTACTATTTATGCACAAATCTTTTCCTCTAAAGAGTTAACTTCCGTTTTGCTACATGTGGTTTGGTCACTTTAACGGTTTTACCCCAATCATTTAAAAACGGTCATTTTCCTCCTTGATGTTTCGATCTTGTCGCCACTTTGCTCCCCGTCTCTAACTCCATCCATATTGTACGTTAACTAGAATGGTACTTTCGTAATTTTAAGTATAATGTAAGGGTACTTGGATCTTGTATCTTAACTTGAAATTACAAAAATAACTTTTCAGTTAATATACAATATGGATGGAGTTAAAGCCGGGGAGTAAATTGGCGACAAGATCGAAACATTAAGGAGGAAAATGACCGTTTTTAAATAACTGAGCCAAAACCGTTAAACTAACCAAAACACACGAAACAAAACGAAAGTTAACTCTCCTCTAAATTATGGGCATGTTTGGCTAAGCTTTTTTTAATCAACTTATTGACTTATTGGCTTTTTGAAAAGTCATAAGCTCTAAAATGGTGTTTGGCAATGTGGTTGTATGTGAGAGGAAAAGTGACTTTTCCAAAAAGTCACTCCATACTGACTTTTCCAAAAAATCAATAAGTCAATAAGTTGTTTTCAAAAAGTTTAGCCAAACATGCCCTATGTATACTTCATTGCATTCTATTCTATTATTACACAAAAGAGAAAAAAAGTATTGTAACTTCACTTTTTAAAGCTTTTATGTTTTATCAATTTAGAGGGTATACGAATACCCTCCCAAGTTTAAAAAAAAAAGTACATAAATGATAAATCAACCCCTATTAAATTTTTCGATTTAACATCTTGGCCAATGTTGAACTTTATGATGGGCCTATGACAAAAAAACAAAGCCCAATTTAAATCAATTAAGGCCCAAGATTAATCCACATCCACAATATCTATATATCAACCAAACACCTAATTTACACACTCCTCCTCTTGAATCTGCTTTTCTAGCTAGGGTTTTTTTGAGGCGGCTGCAAATATCTCAAAAACAAGATGGTCAGTCCTTTCAATCTAACAATACATATGTTTCTATCGAATACTTTAATTGATCCGTTGAATGAATACATTGATTGATTGATTGCAGGTTCTACCGAATGATGTTGATCTGTTGAATCCACCAGCTGAATTGGAAAAGAGGAAGCATAAGCTCAAGCGTCTCGTGCAGTCTCCTAACTCCTTCTTCATGGTATTCTTTATACGTTTCTGTATCTAATTTGATTAATTTTAGCCGTATGATTGATGTTATATAAATTTTTATGTTGAATCTTTTTTTTTTTCTAATCTTATATTTAGGAAAATGTAGATTTATAGTTGCTAAACATGTGTTATAATTGAAGTTTTATAGGGTTTTCTTAAAATTTTCTGTTGATTTTTTTTTTATTATGTATTCAGTAAAGTATAGAATTTTAATTGCTAAACTTTGATGTTCTGAAATTTATTTGTTAAGTAATTAATTAGGAAAATTGTTGAATTACAATTGCTAAACTTTTATTAGATTTGAACCTTCTTAAGGTGTAAAAAAATTGTTGAATCATTTTTTTTGTCATATGCTTAGGAAAATATGGAATTAAAATTGCTAAACATGTGTTTGAATTGAAGCTTCTTTGGATGTTTTAAATGTTGAATCAATTTTTTCATTCATATATTTAGGTAAGTAAACACAGGATTGCAATTGCTAAACATGTATTTGAATTCAAGCTTTTTAGGATGTTCTAAAATGTTTCTGTTGAATAAATTTTTTTATCATATGTTTAGGAAAATATAAATCACAAGTGCTAAAGATGTATTTGAAATGAAGATTTATAGGGGTAATTGTATATAGTTCTGATTAATTTGATTGGTGCAGGATGTCAAGTGCCAAGGCTGTTTCAATATGTAAGTATTGATCCACATCATATTTTTTTTAAAGTTTTATTCTAAATTTGTGATCACATTTTTTATTTATGTTTATTGCTACATTACCGATTTGATTAAAATCTTGTTTTTTTTTGTATTTTGGATTTACAGAACCACTGTCTTCAGCCATTCTCAGACTGTGGTTGTGTGCGGAAACTGCCAGACGGTGCTATGTCAGCCTACCGGTGGCAAAGCTAGACTCACCGAAGGGTGCTCTTTCAGGAGGAAGGGTGACTGATGAAGATGGCGGTGTTGCCGTTTTACCCTTTTTCTAGTATGATGTCTGAGTTGAGGCTGGGGCTATTGCTTGCAAACAAGGGTAATGTTTTTGATGTGTTTTTGTTTACTTCGTTTCTTTTAATCGATATGCAGCCTTTTTAGCGTTTTTGGAAACTCTTATTCTATGTAATGCTGCTGGAAATTCTGGATTTTTGTTAAATTTATATCAATGTTCCCATCTTGTTTGAGATTGCCTGCCATTATATTTTAAGAAAAAATATTAAATTGTTTGTTTTTAAGCTCGAGTTCATGATATTACTTGGTTTGTGAGTAATAAACAGACCTGGTGATCAGAAACTTTATGAATATCGTGCTAAATCCACACTTGAACGTCTAGGGCATCAGACACTTGCCTTTAAGTATGCAGGTCACATCAACCAGCTTTTAATAACCCGCTGCTCAACCTTAATGGTCTACTTTTTGAGAAGCGGGTTATCAAAGCCGGTTAATGAGACAAATGAACACAACCGATTATCACCATTCACCACCCTGGCTATGTTCAAAAGACGCGTATAGAAATCGGCAACATACTTTCCAAATTTTTCAAAAACTATGATTCCAGTGAAATCAGTTGGGTGACATATTACACAAGAATGGTAAAATCATGCAAGTGATTTTCTAAACCCTACTTGTAAAATAGTCAAATCGATGAGAAATATAAAAAAAAATTATACAAATACATTGTGCCTCGCATACGTGAGGCATTGCACTTTGCGCCTCGCGCTTTGGACCTTATTCTTTTGGTGCGTTTTGCGCTTTTAAAAACTAAGACTTGTATAGCGTAAAACTGACAAATTTATATATTCATATATGTTCGCCTTTAAAAACACCTAACGTGCCTGTTGAGTGAAAATATGAACCAACATTCGCGTAACAGTTATTAGAAAATTATGTATCCTTTTTGGATAAATTCGTTTATAAGACTTTTGATCCTATAGTGAGGTATCGTAAAGGACTAGAAATGTATCCGGTAAAGCCATATTTATATTTAGAATAACTGAGATTGTAATCAAGAAACCGATCATTCAGTTATGTTCTTTTATAACAGTATTTTATAGTTTGATTACTAGGGGTGCAAACGAGCCGAGCCGAGCCGAGCCCGAGCTCGACCAGGCTCGAGCTCGAGCTCGTTTAACACACGAAAGCTCGAGCTCGAGCTCGGCTCGATTCGAGCTTTATTTCTGAAGCTCGAGCTCGGCTCGAATGTAATTTTTCAAGCTCGAGCTCGGCTCGGGCTCGAATCGTTTAGTATTTATTAATTAATTTATATTAATTATAATTATTATTATACATATAATTTAGTTTTTATATTTATATAAATGGTAATTATTATTATATAAATATATGTTTAATATATTAATAAAAAATGTATAAACAGAAAGCTCGATTAGGCTCGTGAGCCGGCTCGAGCTCGATAAGCGAAGCTCGGGCTCGGGCTCGTTTACTAAACGAGCTTGTTTTTAGGCTTGGGCTCGAGCTCGAGCTCGTTTAAGCTCGGCTAGTTCGAGCTTTTTTTCGAGCCGAGCTCGAGTAGCTCGCGAGTAGCTCGGCTCGTTTGCACCCCTATTGATTACAGTTATATGGTTAGAAACATATTCATTTTGTTCCGGTTCATCCATTTGTATCCATATCCACAAGATAGATATGTTGGCTCCAACCGATCTTGCACTTTCGCTAGACAGGCTGCAACCATAACATAAACAGACCACATTCCATCATTTGATTCTTAAATCAACAAACCATTAACCACCCAGAATTTAAAGAAAAAAAAGCAAAAAGAAGATATTAGTTTATACGTACTGTTAGGGCATGAATTTTATGCTAAGGATCATCTATCCTGAGACTAGGCATGGATCACGGATGCTTAATGGCTGATGCAGAGAGTCTGAGGATCCAGAGTCTGAGGATCCAGAGTCTGAGGATCACGCGTCTGAGGATCACGAGTCTGAGGATCAGGATCCTTTATGTTTTGCACGTTTTTAATGTGTAAATGCAGGTAATGGACGTAGTGGACCACTCCTTTGCTGGAATCTCGTGGAATATGCTTTTAGGCACGTGCATATTGAAGAAATAACCGTTAGTGGTGGTCATGGGGTGACTTCCACCTTTATCGGGAAGTTAGTTACTTGATTTTTCTTATCATTTTAAGGGGAAAACGAGCTCAATGAAGGCACAAGTCGTACACACCACACAACACTCGAATTCTCTGCAAACACTTAAAAAAAAACACACACTTTCACTAGAAATTCATTGTATTGAGCTTGTTTTCTTCCGAAGTTGTACAAGGATCACTGCTGTTTTTGCAATATAGTTGGTGATCGGTAGTTTCCATCACCCGAGGTTTTTTATGCCGGAGATCTTCTAAAGATCAAGGGCTTTTTCCTCGTATAAATCTCGGTGTTCATCGTTGATTTCATATACTTGTTGTTCATACAATTAACCAAGCATCATTCCTCACAAAATCAGATTTGGTTGCATTATCCTTGTGTGATTTTTGACCAAAACAGTTTGGCGCCCACCGTGGGGCAATTGGTGCTTCAATTCTGAGAAATTTTGTTCATTTCATTCATTTCGGTTCATTACCTTCAACCACATGGCTTCTCAGGGAAAACTACTCCAAGTTCTATGTCGGCGGTCACTTTTTCACAGGGCATTCCGCCTTTGCATCATCTCCCCCTTGCATTCCAGAAGAATGCTGAGAATTCTCCGAAGAAGACAACCCCCGTTTTCACAAAACCAACTATTGTTTCTTCCTCTATACTTACTAACAGTAATTTTTATGCTTTGATTGTGCAGATGGAGGATCACATGCAACAGCAGGTCAAAACTAATGGCAGGATCCTTCGCGAAATTGATAAATCAGTAGAGGATCACTCCCCTTTGATGTCGAGGTCGCTGAATTTCAACACTCCGGTCATAACTTCCCAGCACTTTGCAGCTCCACATGTCCAATACCAGGGTGCATCAATAGGAATGCGTTCTGGATCATCGGTAATGTCTCAGGCTCGAGGATCCTCTTTCCAGCCTTCAGGATCCTCATTTCAGCATCAGGGATTCTTCACCAGTTTAGGAGAATGCATGGGGACGCAGCCAATTCAAGGATCCTCTCAGGTTCAAGGATCCTCACCGGTTCAAGGATCCTCTTAGGTTCAAGGATCCTCTCAGGTTCAAGGATCCTCGCAGGTTCAAGGATCCTCGCAGGTTCAAGGATCCTCGCAGGTTCAAGGATCCTCTCAGGTTCAAGGATCCTCGCAGGTTCAAGGATCCTCTCAGGTTCAAGGATCCTCTCAGGTTCAAGGATCCTCGCAGGTTCAAGGATCCTCGCAGGTTCAAGGATCCTCGCAGGTTCAAGGATCCTCGCAGGTTCAAGGATCCTCTCAGGTATAAGGATCCTCTCAGGTTCGAGGATCCTCCCAGGTTCAAGGATCCTCTCAGGTTCAAGGATCCTCTCAGGTTCAAGGATCCTCCTTCCAGGTTCAAGGATCCTCATCTCAGGTTTCCGGATCCATGGATTATCCTCCAAGACCTTCATTCACAGCACATAAAGGATCCAACATCTTCCAGGATCAAGGATACTTAAGGAGTGTGCAACCCGGAAGTTCAGATGTTCATCTAGGAGACTTCATACCGATGCAGACTATTGCTTCTTCTGGTCCCTCGGTTATGCCAGAATTCCGTCAACATGGATTCACATCCGGAATTCCAAACTTGAATCCTTCAGGAGGTAACACTTTGAATAATTTTTTGCAATGCTAACCATGGCTTTGTGCAGGATACAGGTATCAACCAAGCTATGGCTAAGGAATTGCAGAAACTTAAAGATATGATATCCAGCGTTCCAGGAGTGGTTAAGCCCTTTAAAAACACCTAACGTGCCTGTTGAGTGAAAATATGAACCAACATTCGCGTAACAGTTATTAGAAAATTATGTATCCTTTTTGGATAAATTCGTTTATAAGACTTTTGATCCTATAGTGAGGTATCGTAAAGGACTAGAAATGTATCCGGTAAAGCCATATTTATATTTAGAATAACTGAGATTGTAATCAAGAAACCGATCATTCAGTTATGTTCTTTTATAACAGTATTTTATAGTTTGATTACTAGGGGTGCAAACGAGCCGAGCCGAGCCGAGCCCGAGCTCGACCAGGCTCGAGCTCGAGCTCGTTTAACACACGAAAGCTCGAGCTCGAGCTCGGCTCGGCTCGATTCGAGCTTTATTTCTGAAGCTCGAGCTCGGCTCGAATGTAATTTTTCAAGCTCGAGCTCGGCTCGGGCTCGAATCGTTTAGTATTTATTAATTAATTTATATTAATTATAATTATTATTATACATATAATTTAGTTTTTATATTTATATAAATGGTAATTATTATTATATAAATATATGTTTAATATATTAATAAAAAATGTATAAACAGAAAGCTCGATTAGGCTCGTGAGCCGGCTCGAGCTCGATAAGCGAAGCTCGGGCTCGGGCTCGTTTACTAAACGAGCTTGTTTTTAGGCTTGGGCTCGAGCTCGAGCTCGTTTAAGCTCGGCTAGTTCGAGCTTTTTTTCGAGCCGAGCTCGAGTAGCTCGCGAGTAGCTCGGCTCGTTTGCACCCCTATTGATTACAGTTATATGGTTAGAAACATATTCATTTTGTTCCGGTTCATCCATTTGTATCCATATCCACAAGATAGATATGTTGGCTCCAACCGATCTTGCACTTTCGCTAGACAGGCTGCAACCATAACATAAACAGACCACATTCCATCATTTGATTCTTAAATCAACAAACCATTAACCACCCAGAATTTAAAGAAAAAAAAGCAAAAAGAAGATATTAGTTTATACGTACTGTTAGGGCATGAATTTTATGCTAAGGATCATCTATCCTGAGACTAGGCATGGATCACGGATGCTTAATGGCTGATGCAGAGAGTCTGAGGATCCAGAGTCTGAGGATCCAGAGTCTGAGGATCACGCGTCTGAGGATCACGAGTCTGAGGATCAGGATCCTTTATGTTTTGCACGTTTTTAATGTGTAAATGCAGGTAATGGACGTAGTGGACCACTCCTTTGCTGGAATCTCGTGGAATATGCTTTTAGGCACGTGCATATTGAAGAAATAACCGTTAGTGGTGGTCATGGGGTGACTTCCACCTTTATCGGGAAGTTAGTTACTTGATTTTTCTTATCATTTTAAGGGGAAAACGAGCTCAATGAAGGCACAAGTCGTACACACCACACAACACTCGAATTCTCTGCAAACACTTAAAAAAAAACACACACTTTCACTAGAAATTCACTGTATTGAGCTTGTTTTCTTCCGAAGTTGTACAAGGATCACTGCTGTTTTTGCAATATAGTTGGTGATCGGTAGTTTCCATCACCCGAGGTTTTTTATGCCGGAGATCTTCTAAAGATCAAGGGCTTTTTCCTCGTATAAATCTCGGTGTTCATCGTTGATTTCATATACTTGTTGTTCATACAATTAACCAAGCATCATTCCTCACAAAATCAGATTTGGTTGCATTATCCTTGTGTGATTTTTGACCAAAACAGTTTGGCGCCTACCGTGGGGCAATTGGTGCTTCAATTCTGAGAAATTTTGTTCATTTCATTCATTTCGGTTCATTACCTTCAACCACATGGCTTCTCAGGGAAAACTACTCCAAGTTCTATGTCGGCGGTCACTTTTTCACAGGGCATTCCGCCTTTGCATCATCTCCCCCTTGCATTCCAGAAGAATGCTGAGAATTCTCCGAAGAAGACAACCCCCGTTTTCACAAAACCAACTATTGTTTCTTCCTCTATACTTACTAACAGTAATTTTTATGCTTTGATTGTGCAGATGGAGGATCACATGCAACAGCAGGTCAAAACTAATGGCAGGATCCTTCGCGAAATTGATAAATCAGTAGAGGATCACTCCCCTTTGATGTCGAGGTCGCTGAATTTCGACACTCCGGTCATAACTTCCCAGCACTTTGCAGCTCCACATGTCCAATACCAGGGTGCATCAATAGGAATGCGTTCTGGATCATCGGTAATGTCTCAGGCTCGAGGATCCTCTTTCCAGCCTTCAGGATCCTCATTTCAGCATCAGGGATTCTTCACCAGTTTAGGAGAATGCATGGGGACGCAGCCAATTCAAGGATCCTCTCAGGTTCAAGGATCCTCACCGGTTCAAGGATCCTCTTAGGTTCAAGGATCCTCTCAGGTTCAAGGATCCTCGCAGGTTCAAGGATCCTCGCAGGTTCAAGGATCCTCGCAGGTTCAAGGATCCTCTCAGGTTCAAGGATCCTCGCAGGTTCAAGGATCCTCTCAGGTTCAAGGATCCTCTCAGGTTCAAGGATCCTCTCAGGTTCAAGGATCCTCGCAGGTTCAAGGATCCTCGCAGGTTCAAGGATCCTCGCAGGTTCAAGGATCCTCGCAGGTTCAAGGATCCTCTCAGGTTCAAGGATCCTCGCAGATTCAAGGATCCTCTCAGGTATAAGGATCCTCTCAGGTTCGAGGATCCTCCCAGGTTCAAGGATCCTCTCAGGTTCAAGGATCCTCTCAGGTTCAAGGATCCTCCTTCCAGGTTCAAGGATCCTCATCTCAGGTTTCCGGATCCATGGATTATCCTCCAAGACCTTCATTCACAGCACATAAAGGATCCAACATCTTCCAGGATCAAGGATACTTAAGGAGTGTGCAACCCGGAAGTTCAGATGTTCATCTAGGAGACTTCATACCGATGCAGACTATTGCTTCTTCTGGTCCCTCGGTTATGCCAGAATTCCGTCAACATGGATTCACATCCGGAATTCCAAACTTGAATCCTTCAGGAGGTAACACTTTGAATAATTTTTTGCAATGCTAACCATGGCTTTGTGCAGGATACAGGTATCAACCAAGCTATGGCTAAGGAATTGCAGAAACTTAAAGATATGATATCCAGCGTTCCAGGAGTGGTTAAGCCCATTCCTGAAATTCCAGATGGAAGTCACAAGGGAAAGAATGGAGATCAATCCCATTCTTGAGAGGTTAAAAGAAGCATGTCTATGCAAGGGTTTTGGATCCACACTGACAGGATCAGCTCTAAAATGGCTGCTAAGTCTTCCTCCTTACTCTATTACTCCATTTGCTAATTTAGTTAACTTGTTCAATAGTCAAATTTCCTGTAGTAGAACTTTTGAAAGGTTAACTAGTGACTTATATAGGATCACCCAAGGTCAAAATGAATCACTTAGAGATTACATAACTAAATTCAGTAGAGAATCCTTAGAAATCCCTAACTTAGATATTGCTACTGCTGTTGAAGCTTTCAAAATGGGTTTACTTAAGGATTCTCAGTTCTATGATGATCTTGTCATGACCCCTTGTAGGAACTTAGATGAAGAAAGGAACAGGGCCCTTAGGTTCATCCGTTTAGAGGATTACAAAAGGATCCACGAGAGATTGTCAGGATCCTCAAAGCAAGACAAATAAGGATCCTATTTCAAGGATAACTGATCCAAGCAATACTCCAAGCATGACAACCAGAGTGTGCATGTTGTGGAACAAGAGGAAGATGATCAGGATTATCCTCCTATTTCTGAATATTGTTTTCTTGCTGATAATAATGAACTAATCCTTTCTATGCAGAGTTTAGGTGACAAGGTTAGGTGGCCAAGGAAGAATGATAAACTGCCTGCCACCAAAGACGAATTGAAATGGTGTGCTTACCATGGGGATTCTGGTCATCTCACAGATGAGTGCATAGCATTAAGGAAGGAGATAGGTTATCTTTTGAGCAAAGGATAGTTGAAGGAATTGCTTGGAAGGAAAAAGTCAAGGATCAAGGATTCTGAGAAAGTTCCTGGAAAAGCTCCTCCTCCACCAGCTGATGCTCAAATCATCCATTTCATCTCTGGAGGTTCTCAGCAGCTAAAAGACGTGCAAAGGAAACAAAGATGGAGAATGGGGGCAGACCTGTTCGGACCTCCATCCTTACCCAGCAGAAAGTGATATCCTTTGATGAGGATAACTGTGTGGACATTCAGGATCCTCATCATGACGGTGTAGTTATTACATTATTTATATCTAACCATTTTGTTCGCAGGATTCTCATTGATGGGGGAAGCTTGGTTAACATAATCCGGTTGGATGTTCTCAAAAGAACAAATATTGTCCCAGGATCATCTGTCCTTATGGGATTCAGTGGAGAGATAAAGATTACATTGGGGGACATCAAACTTCCAATTTATATATATAGGGAGTGAATTCTGTTTAAAAATTCTATGTTATTGACTGCTTATCTTGCTGTAATGTTATCTGTGGCAGGCCATAGATACACGATATGAAGGCAGTCCCCCTCAACATATCATCCATGTGTCAAGCTCCCAACTCTATGGGATGTGGTGAAGATAGAAATTGATCAGCAGGAGGCAAAGAACTGTTACCCTTCTTCAATGAAGCCAGCCTCCAAGGAGCGAGATGTCATGGAGGCAAGAGAGCCATATGTCAAGGATATTATGTTGAACTCAGAGGATCCTGAATCCAAAATTTTTATAGAATCTGGGATCCTAGACAGTATTGAGCAGGATTTAGTATCCTTCTTGGAAAGAAGAAAATCTACCTTCGCTTGGAAACATGAAGAGATGACAGGTATATCTAAGAATGTTATTACTCACAAACTTGCTATTGACAGGTCTTTCAAACCAATACACCAAACAAGGAGAAAGTTTGCACTTGAAAGGAATGCCATTATCCAAGAAGAGGTAGACAAATTGCTCAAGGCAAGTTTGAGTGGACTGATAAGCATGAAGCTGCACTCAAGGTTCTTAAGGATTATCTATCCTCAGCACTAGCCCTGATGAAACCAGAAAATGGAAAATCGTTATCCTTATACTTAGCTATTTCAGTTAAAGCAGTAAGTATGATCCTAGTTAAGGATCATGAAGGCTCTCAACATCCGGTATACTATGTAAGTAAAATTCTACTTGATGCTGAGGCCAGGTATTCTCATTTAGAGAAATTAATTCTTGATTTAATTATGGCTTCTGCTAAACATAGACATTATTTAGAAACTCACACTATTATTATGAAAGCTAACTTTCCTATTAAGAATGTTCCTAGAAAAACTGAAATGGCAGGTAGAATGGCAAAGTGGATAGTCAAGCATTGAGTATGAACCCAGGACTGCCATTAAGTCCCAAGCCTTAGCTGACTTTGTGGCTGATTTCAGTAGTGATCTACAAAGGAAAGCTGAATTAGAAGTTAAACAACTTGAGAAGACAAAGGATCCTTGGACACTCTTCACGGATGGAGCTTCAAATGTTAAAGGAACTTGACAAGGCACACTACTAAAATCGCCACAGGGGGACATTATACCCCAATCCATTGCATGTGAATTCCAAACCACTAATCATGAGGCAGAGTAGGAGGCCTTGATAGCAGGTTTGCAATTAGCTAACAATATGAGGATCAGGTATCTTCAAGTATTCGTAGATTCCCTATTAATTACTAACTACTTTAATGGTTCTTATGCTATTAAAGGTGAAATACTAATCGAGTACTTAGAAATAGTCAAGAAATTGGCAGATTCTTTTGCTTTTTTCAGTCTAACACAGGTATCCAGAGAAGAGAATGCAGAAGTAGACGCTTTAACTAACCTTGGATCATTCCTAAAGATGCCAGAAGATGTGAAAAATACTCATCACCCATGTTTTAACTCCTGCAATTGAGGATCACGTAGCCATGGAGATAGTGGAGGATTCTGCAATCATACCTGGTGATCCTGCACAGTCGAATTCAGGATCCTGGATCCTTCCAATCCTAAGATATATACAACATGGAGAGATCCCTACATGACAAAATCCTAAAGCTTTCAAAGTCAAGGAGACTGTGGAAATCACACTGGGGGCAGAGCACTATTCTCAAGGATCCTTAGAACAACATACTATAGGCCTATCATGAAGATGTATGCTGTGGAATACACAAAGAAATGTGATGCTTGTCAAAGACACAGTAATATTCTACACCAACCAACATAACATCTGCATCCTAAGAAGAAGCTTTTACTCAAAGTCAGAAAAAAGGAAATGGCCAGTTATCAACAAAGAATGGTTGGAGCATACAACAAGAATGTCAGGATTAGAAGATTTCAAGTTGGTGATTTTGTGCTAAGAAAAGCATTCCAGAACACTACAAATCCTTCTAATGGCAAGCTAGCACCAAAGTGGGAAGACCCCTATCTAATTGAAGCTGAATCAGGAAAGGGGGCATAGCACTTGTTAACAATGGATGATGATCTCCTACCAAGAGCTTGGAATGCTGTTCATCTCAAAAAATACTTTAAGTAAGAAGGATCAGGGATCCTCAGCGATACCGGTATTCTGATTAAGGATCCAGGATCCTCAAAGGATATATGATTCTACATTTGGTAACACATTACTTTCATTTTCATTCATTTTATACTTATTACTTATCATAAGTTAAAGATGTTAATCAGTTAACATCTATTTTCACAAAGTTTAAGCTTTTGCAGAGTTGTTATCATTTTACAGAAGATCAAAGTGGTTGGCCAACCCTCCAAAGTTTCGGGCTTGTCCCCAGTTTGGGCCTGTCCCCAGTTTCGCCTGTAGCGCATGATGATCCTGGTATAGTTCAAGGCTTTGGGACCAGTACTCGTTCTAGGGGCTGATAATTCCATTGTTCTGGCTATGCTTAGGATCCTACGTATAATGGTAGACGTACCATACATCCGTTCATAAGGTTTCTAACGTTTTCACGTTAGCTAAGGTTTCTAACGTTTTCACGTTAGCTAAGGTTTTGGCATCTTCATGTCACTAAGTTTGGATAGTCGCCAGTTAGGGCCATACTCCAGTTTACATCCGTGTATATGGGCTTGACCCCAGTTTACATCCGTCTATATGGGCTTGACCCCAGTTTACATCCGTTTATATGGGCTTGACCCCAGTTTACATCCGTTTATTTGGGCTTGTCCCCAGTTTATTTGGGCTTGTCCCCAGTTTGTTGGGCTTGTCCCCAGTTACTAACTCTTATCTTATATTGGCTTAGTCCCAAGTTGTATCCTATTTCAGGTTTTTGGGAGACAAACGACCAAGGATCCTTGATCCTTACCTTCCATTAAGGTTTGTCTTATGGTTATTCTGTTTTATAATGATAAAGGTTAGGATCCTAACTTGGATTCTCAGGTATGATCCTTAACTATTTTGATTTTATTCATTATTCATTTGAATAGCCCTTATACTTTGACAACTGAACTTATGATCCTTAAAATATACTACTTTTCGGAACTTTTCAACTATAGGATATTTGATCCTGGATCATATCCTAAAATTCTTAAACTTAATTTGTTTAACTTTTCTTATTCAAACAAATGTATATCACAACAATTGAAAACTAAAGGATACATAAGGATAGTAACACGGGAGATAGCCAAAAAGTTAAAGTTATTTTATTCACAAAACATTAAACCTTTTAAGGTTGTCAAAATTGCCGACCCACATTTCTACCAGCAAAACGTGGCCCGTCCACATGGGTTGGCAAAGGGTGTCCATTGTTTACGGGTCTTTGTAGTGCAGAAAATAAAAGACGGAAGGATAACGAGTGGCTTCATCCCCCAAACAGAGGATCCATCCACCACCCATTATCCTGCCTATTGTTCAAGGATCCATGATTCTTCACCCTAGAAACTACTGTCTAAAGTTATACAAGTTCTGACGATAAGGATCCTTGATCCTAGAAGCTTTACTTTTCATAGTTTGCTTATTCAGCAATAATTTACAAGGATATAGAATCCTAACTTGGATTCTCTGGTATGTTATATTCTAACTTTTTCTAAGCTGTAAGTTGTCTCTTATCCTTTTTGGTTAGGGATCATTGATCCACATTTGTTCGAACACTTCAAGTTTTCTGTTAAAAGTTTTACATTATCATCAGATTTTCAATAACTTTCCAGTTGTTTGGTGATGATATTTTTGAAAATAGAAAGCATACATGAAAAATAAAAAGGGAAGAAACAACTATAGATGTAGCTAAAAAAGTTTAATGTTATTACCTATTCATTATGTATCAAAATCATCTGGCCTGGATTTCACCAGCAAAATCGTGGACCGTCCACCCAGGCCAGATAAGGCTATCTAACAGTTAAAGTGTCTATGCAGAAATTAAAGTGCAGGAAGGTTAATAGCAAACTGTGTAGAAGGATTCATTCTCCACGAACGGAAGGATCTTCTGATCCGTAAAGGCACTTGAGGAGTTATCTCTAACTCTATATTCTGCAATGATGATTATAGCAGGTCTTATCAGTGACGAAAGGCAGTGTAACAACAAGTTACCAGCAGCAACGGCTAGTCCGCTTCTGACGGAAATATGACAGCTGTGAATCCTTATCACAACTGCCATATTGGGGGCAATTGTTAGGGCATGAATTTTATGCTAAGGATCATCTATCCTGAGACTAGGCATGGATCACGGATGCTTAATGGCTGATGCAGAGAGTCTGAGGATCGAGTCTGAGGATCCAGAGTCTGAGGATCCAGAGTCTGAGGATCACGCGTCTGAGGATCACGAGTCTGAGGATCAGGATCCTTTATGTTTTGCACGTTTTTAATGTGTAAATGCAGGTAATGGACGTAGTGGACCACTCCTTTGCTGGAATCTCGTGGAATATGCTTTTAGGCACGTGCATATTGAAGAAATAACCGTTAGTGGTGGTCATGGGGTGACTTCCACCTTTATCGGGAAGTTAGTTACTTGATTTTTCTTATCATTTTAAGGGGAAAACGAGCTCAATGAAGGCACAAGTCGTACACACCACACAACACTCGAATTCTCTGCAAACACTTAAAAAAAAACACACACTTTCACTAGAAATTCATTGTATTGAGCTTGTTTTCTTCCGAAGTTGTACAAGGATCACTGCTGTTTTTGCAATATAGTTGGTGATCGGTAGTTTCCATCACCCGAGGTTTTTTATGCCGGAGATCTTCTAAAGATCAAGGGCTTTTTCCTCGTATAAATCTCGGTGTTCATCGTTGATTTCATATACTTGTTGTTCATACAATTAACCAAGCATCATTCCTCACAAAATCAGATTTGGTTGCATTATCCTTGTGTGATTTTTGACCAAAACACGTACTTTTTGAAAACAGGCTCGTATGCAGTGATGAGAATATCTGTTCCAACTCCTTTGAGTCGCAAATTCGCCAAATATACCTGAATGGTAGTACACAAGTAGTTAGTTTTGACCAAAACATATATTCAAAAATTGAGTAAACTGCCATTTTCGTCCATGAGGTTTGACCAGTTTTGCGACTTTCGTCCAAAGGTTTGTTTTCCGCATTTGTATCCAAAAGGTTTTAAATCATCCCATTTTCATCCGGCTCGTTAACTCCATATACTTTTTTTTTCCCTTTAAGTCAGGGGTATTTCCGTCTTTTTTTGTTAACTTAAAGGGCAATTCGGTCTTTCTCACTTTATGTACAAGCATTAAGCATGATGTACAAGTATTCAAAATACCGAATTGCGCTTTAAGTTAATAAAAAAATGAAAATACCCAGAACTTAATGGAGAAAAATAGAGTTAACGAGCCGGATGAAAAAACAAGATTTTAAACCTTTTGGATCTAGATGCGAAAAAACAAACCTTTGGACGAAAGTCGCAAAACTGGCCAAACCTCAGGGGCAAAAATGGCAGTTTACTCAATTTTTGAATTGGACCGACCCGTTTCATTACATCTGCATCGTTATCGACAACTCCAATCCGTTGACCAAGTTTGACATCCCTCTTCCCGGGTCACCAGACTTGCACCTTTGTTGACCGCCAATCAAAGAAAACAACAAGCTTCCCGCTTATATCGATTTTCTTTCCTTGCTAGACACGACAAGATTCAGAGCCTCCCCGCTTTGACCAATCTTCTTCCGTCCGTCTACCCGCAAATTCAATATTCTAAAGCCTCCATATTTGACTATTAGCATCTCATAACAATATCAGCCTTATGCCAATAGCATCGAGAGCCCATCGTCTAATAACGTCCAACTGCCGTATTTATTTTTGCCTTGCAGCCCCGCGAGGGGTGGCTCTCCCTTCTCAGAAAACGACTCTCAAAACCACTAACCTCTAAGCTCTGATACCAATCAAATCAAATCATCTGGAATAAATTCTAACTAATATAGTATTATATCTAATATATGTATTGGTGACAGAAGTTCTAAAACAAGTTAAATAAATACACAGATTGAAGTATAATTCATATTCTTGTGCATCTAATGGACTTTACAAACAACTAATATATTGTTAGGAATGATCCCACATCGGACAAGTGAGAAATAGTGGGTTGGTCATGTTAGATATAAAAATGGATGGTCAGGGGCTTATGAAGCTTTAACCCGTTCTGTCAGGGTGAGAGGCGACCTATCTATGATCGTATAGAGATGGTGGGTCGTGCCGACGCCTAACACAACGAACACACTTTTACAAGGCGAGTGAGTCTGCTCTACTTTAAGTCGGCTTGCTCGTCAATTTTTGGAACCCATTTAAATGGGCCAACAATTGTTTTAAAATGGTAGTCTATTTCTAAAGCCCCCCATTTTCGAGTTGTGTTAGGCTGCGGTTTCCAGCCTAAATAAGCCTGGAAACATCTGTTTCAGCCGTTCGTTAGCTATCCAGGGGTCCAACCAAAACGCCACACTTTCGTTTATAACAGAATATTATATGAATACCAACTTTGTATTGAATCAAAACATAATTTTAGTAGGAAAGTTGCATCACTAAAAACCCTATCATCAATCAATGTAATCAAAAGAACAAAAAAAGAACCCCAAACAAAATAGCCTTTTCAAAGAATCAAAGGGCAGAAGCACCAAACAGGTTCCAATCATTGACTCGGAATGTAGCAACCACTTGTTTAAAAACATCAGCCATTGGCGTCCGTCCCAACTCTGCAGCAGGCACAGTTAAACCGGCTCCAACCGATCTTGCACTTTCGCTAGACGGGCTGCAACCACAACACAAACAGACCACAGTCCATAACTTGATTCATTAATCAATAGCCCCCCATAATTTTTTTATTTTATTTTTAAAAAATAGTTTATATATACTTTATGAAAACAGGCTCGTATGCAGTGATGAGTACATCTGTTCCAACTCCTTTGAGTCGCAAATTCGCCAAATATACCTGAATGAAAGCACACAAGAAGTTAGTTTTGACCAACACATATATTTAAAAAATTGAGTAAAATGCCGTTTTCGTCCCTGAGGTTTGGCCAGTTTTGTGACTTTCGTCCAAATGTTTGTTTTTCCGCATTTGTATCCAAAAGGTTTGAAATCTTGCCATTTTCATCCGGGTCGTTAACTCCATCTATTTTTCTCCGTTAAGTCAGGGGTATTTCCGTTTTAACGAAGAAAAATGGAGTTAACGAGCCAGATGAAAAAGACAAGATTTTAAACCTTTTGGAACTAGATGCAAAAAAACAAACCTTTGGACGAAAGTCGCAAAACTGGACAAACCTCAGGGGCAAAAATGGCATTTTACTCACAAAAATTTTATACACCAAGACATGGTAGTTTTCAACTTGTAACACTATGTTTTGCCAAAAATATATGTATCAAGATTTATGAAAAAAAAAATCTTATGGAGGATCAATAACTGTTAAGAGATACCTTAACAAGATTTTGTGCCTCTCTTCCTTGTCGTCCCTTGGATATAGCCTACGAGAAAATTACAAAATTATAACAAGAATAAAATTTGGTTTGATATATGTTTGTTGACAAAATGTCTTTAGTTTGACTTCATTATTTGACTAATAGTCAAACATATTCCTGAAACTGTTTGTAAAGTCAAATTTGTTATCTTGTTTACCATTTGAGCAGTAGCAGTTGTTATGACAGAAGGTATGTTTCTGTATCCCAATCCTTGTGCCTCGAACACTGCCGATTGTTCAGTCACCTGAATGAAACAAATTAAACAAATAATTTTTTTTTTTTTTTACAAATCTTTGAAAAATAGTAAAGTAGACGAAGAGAAGAAATAAATTCGAAAGAATTCGAAAGAGAGGAAATTTACGATGTTGCCCTCAGCCGCTTGTTCTGTTGCAAGGTCTTGTAGAAACCAAGTGGCACTTGCATTGTCTGATAAGTCATGCTTCATTTCTAAAAGCTCGATTATCAGGCTCTCGTCGCGTGCAGGGTCCACAAATACCTCCTGAACGCAAAATAAAAAAGAAAATCCAATAATGAAAAAGTAAAAGAGTTTGAAGCATAATTTGAACCTAATGATGATGATGATCTTATTAAAGACAAATTGTTTCGATTAGTGAGTAACTAAACTGAAGTTGGAAAATGAATACCGAATCCACGAAACAAACAAACAAACCTGATGATCAGGAACTTCACGAATATTGCTCACATCCTGCAAGTGAAAAATTCAAACTTCCGCATCAAAAATCTTTAAAAGAACAAGGGGATTTTTGGCGTGTAATAATCCTAACTAGACGTCATTAGCCATTGCCAGTCTCACCTTTGAATGTTCCCAATGTCAGTCCCACCTTTCACCTATTTTTCCTCCACCGGTCCTCAGTTAAAAAAAAAAAAAAAAAAAAAAAACTTAACGGAGTTAAGTTTTTTTCTGAATTACAAACTGACGTATTAGGGCTTTGGATCAGAACGAGGATACGCGCCTACTGATGTAAAACTTTCCTCGAAACAGTGCTCCAAACGACTTGATTTTTGTTAATTAGAAGTTTAAACACCCGAATTGAAGCACCGTTTTCATCGTTTGGAGCCCAATTTCAAGGTTATCCTCGTTGTGATCAAAAGCCCTAAAACATCAGCTTGTAATTCAGAAAAAAACTTAACGAAACTTAACTCCGTTAAGTTTTTTTAACTAGGGACCGATGGAGGAAAAAATAAGTGAAAGGAGGGACTCACATGGGTAATATTCAAAGGTGAGACTGGCAATGGCTAATGACGTCTAGTTGGGATTATTACAGGCCAATTCCCCAAAGAACAACTAACACACACTAAATAAACTAAGGCCCAAAAGATCAAAAGATAAATGGAAACAAACCTCAAACCTAAGTGGGAAAGTAGTGGAAATTGCTCTACCAAACAACTGTCTTTGTGGGAATTGTTCCATTCCAATCAACAACTGCAAAAATTTACAAGGGTTTAGACTATGCGCAGCAGCAGCAGCGGTGATTTAACTAAAAAGTGCAAAAGATTCTGCCACGTAGGTAGCGGGATTTAACTAAACTACACTTTCACAAGAGTGCAGTGGTTTAACATGAAACATAATTATTTTCTAGACAAATATATGTCACAAACAACTGAAAGTTTACCTCTTCAATGCAACCAAATTTGAAACCCTACGTGCCGTCTGATGGTTGTTTTTTTCTTGAAATCAGTTGATATGGTTTTTATAGCGGGTGATTTGGAAAGTTGAAAACTGCTGTGACATCACGCTAAGTTATAAAATTCAATTGTTTATTAGGGTAAATTGCATGTTTTACTCCTTTTAAGTTTCCGCAAAATTTTACCATTATATTAGAAATATATACGGTTTTAACCCGTTTAGTTTTTTACAAATTTGTCTTTCTCCGATGACTTGCCTTCGTTGGTTAAAAATACTAACTATGTAGTTGTGTTTGATTTTATAAATTTTATTGAAAACGGGGTTGTGTTCAAAATAGACAGGGTCGGCTCCATAGGCTTGCCAACCAAGGCACAGGCCTAGGGCCACCAAAAAATAAGGGCCTCCAAATTTTTAGAAAGTTTTTATATATAGTATCTGTATTGGGCCCAAATAAATAAGTTTATTTCAAAACTACACTATTTTTTCACTGCAAGAGCCCAAAGTAAATATTGTTTAGCAAAAAAAAAGGCCTAGTTTCAAAGTCCATTTCGCATTAATTTCTAGCTATTACAACACAACAACCATCGACCTAATCATCATTATTCAGCGGCCTAAAGCCCCTTAAAATATAGTCGCAATCATCGTTCTCACTTCCCATCACGACCTGCTTTCAATTTCTAGGCTATCGGCTATCATTAGACGAAAAAAGTAACCGTAGTCACCCATGGAGACGAGTCCATCGGGGATTGGAGGAGACTTTTTGGGTGAAATTAGGGCCCCCACTTAGTAGTTCGCTTAGGGTCTCCAAAAACGTTGGAACGACCAAGTGCTGGTGTCATAAGGGTACCATGATGAACAAAACAAGTAACGACAACATCGATACTCATATTTGTGTTATCGAACCAGTATCAGTAAAAATATATACGCCTTTAACCCATTTAGTTTTATATAATTTGATTTTTTCCCGATAACTCATGTTCTGTATAAAGTTTTTCTGGTATCATTTTTTATCTAAAAGGAGTACATTCTTTTGGACATATCATGATAAAGTACCGGTACTGTATCGATATCGAAAAAATCGAGTCGTTACCGATCGAATCCTCTATGTAATGAATCAACCGATATAGACTGACTTCCCGCCGCATCAAGCCCAGAAATCCCACTAGTAAATATTGGTTTACTTAGATCGTTCCTAATAGGTTTTTGTCATATGAATATCAAAGTTTTCATTTATTAAATAATATAAAATATAAATTTAAATAATCACTAATATTAGTTTACTTAGATCATTACTAGTAGAGGACTTTGATATTAATGTTTCAACCGACTTGTACCAAATCTATATTAAGCAGTAAAAAATAGAATAGTAAAAAGTAGTGAGAAAACAAAGTTGTGAACTAATAGTGCTTAATACAATATAGAGATAGAGATGTAAACACTAACGGTTTTTATAATTTTGAAATTACAATTATTTTACTAAATACTTTTATATGGTTTAAAGATGAGGCTTAGGTGTAGTACCAATTAAAGGTTTGAATATTATATTATTTTTAATTAATTATTCTAGCGGAAATCTATATAGAATTAAATGCAATACCGATATACATAAAATTAGGAGATAAAAGAAATATTTTCCCGGTTAATTATTAATTAACTAAATATTGCTAATAAATAAACAAATCCATGATTGTTACTTTGTTAGGAAGTTATTCAATCAAGAGGTAACCCAATAAGATTAGGATACACTTACTAATTCAAATCTAACAAATTAAATTATTAAAGGAACACAAAACCTAAATGGATATACACCGAACAAATTTAACAATTCGATCACAACTATAAAACCTCTAGCAATTTCATCTATAAATATAGTTTCCAACTAGTTATTCTTCATTCTTCTATACAACAATGGCTGGTGGTGTAGTCTCTTCTAGTAACACAAAAGCTTATCCTGGTGAACTCACACACAAGGTACTAATAACATGTTTAGTGGCGGCTTGTGGCGGTCTGATTTTCGGCTATGACATAGGAATATCCGGCGGGGTGACATCAATGACGCCGTTTCTCAAAGAATTCTTCCCTGATGTTTACAAAAAGCAGTTGGAAACTAAAGACTCTAGCAACCAATATTGCAAGTTTAATAGTGCAACATTGACCATGTTCACATCATCCTTGTATTTGGCTGCACTTTTGGCATCATGTGTTGCATCCTATGTAACCAAGGCTTGGGGGCGGAAAATCTCCATGCTCACCGGCGGTATTACCTTCTGCGTTGGAGCGTTGTTGAATGGTGCTGCGGTGTCTGTCTGGATGCTTATTGTGGGTCGGATTCTTCTTGGTATCGGGATAGGGTTTGCTAATCAGGTAATTTGTTTATACTTCCTATTTGTTTGTTGGTAGTATCGGGTGGTTTCGCTGATAACACCAGTGATCCAAATTTGCCGTTTAAAATAAAATACACTAATGATTTGAACCAGCAGTATTTCAACTTTTATTCCTTATAAAATATATTATTTAATGATATATAAACTATTTCAAACTCTATGTTTTCATTATTGTATATCCAACAGTTTTTAAAAAAATAATAAAATAAAATATTGTAGTACCTTTATGTTTCTACATGCATACAAATTTTATCTTGATGAATGTATATGTTTGTTTCATGTTTATAGTCAGTGCCTCTATACCTCTCAGAGGTTGCTCCTTACAAGTGGCGTGGCGCATGCAACGTGCTGTTTCAGCTCTCGATTACCATCGGGATTCTAGTCGCAAATGCTGTAAACTATGGATTCGCCCAGATCAAGGGTGGATGGGGCTGGCGCTTGAGTTTGGGTGGCGCTATCGTCCCCGCTATAATCTTTATCATCGGCTCTTTAACACTCGCGGATACCCCAAACTCCCTTATCCAACGCGGAAAACTTGAAGAAGCCAAAGATAGATTACTAAAAATCCGCGGTGTTGATAATGTGGATGAAGAGTTTAATGATCTAGTTGAAGCAAGTGAACAGTCTAAAAAGATTGAAAGCCCATGGTTGAATCTTTTGAAAAGGAAATATAGGCCACAAGTATTTTTCGCGATTATTATTCCGTTCTTTCAACAGCTAACTGGCATGAATGTGTTCATGTTTTACGCTCCGGTTTTGTTTAAAACCATGGGGTTTGGAGACAATGCGTCGCTTCTTTCCGCTCTCATCACTGGCGCCGTTAACTCATTAGCAACTCTCGTTTCGATATCATTGGTTGATAAGTTTGGAAGAAGGTTTTGGTTTCTTGAAGGGGGCATTCAAATGTTAGTTATGCAGGTAAAAAAAAATTAATCCATAGTGTTTCATTATTCATATAAATGTTATGCAAGTACTTATGATATAATCTTTATGATCATGTTATGTTTGTAGGTTGTTATTACGATTGCGATCGGTTACAAGTTTGGGATAAATGGAAACCCGGGCGAGCTTGAGAGCTGGTACTCGATTCTGGTAGTTTTAGCCATTTGCATATACATAGCCGGGTTTGCGTGGTCTTGGGGGCCGTTGGGTTGGCTCGTGCCTAGTGAAATCTTTCCACTCGAGATCCGATCTTCAGCGCAAAGCGTTACTGTTGGGGTTAACATGATCTTCACCTTCTTCATTGCACAAATCTTCCTCCAAATGTTATGTGCCTTGAGGTAATTAATTAATTAAACAAATTTATAATCTATTAATTATATTCTTATACACGTGTCTCCATATCATATCATATCATACCATGTCATATCTTATGTATCTGCACGATTTTGTTTTCAGGTTTGGATTGTTTATATTCTTTTTGTGTTGGGTGGTGGTGATGACGATCGTTATATACCTTTACTTGCCGGAGACAAAGGGGATTCCGATCGAAGAGATGGCCGGAATCTGGAAGGAACACTGGTATTGGAAAAGATTTGTTCCGGTGGCTGATGAAGAAATGGCTGATGTTAAGGGTACAAACAAGGATGAAGAATGTTAAAAATAGTTTAAGGAATTTTTTGGTTATTTTTAAAGACATTTGCAGTGTTAAGTTTAGTTTTAGTTTGAAGAAGTTTAGGGGACTATTGGTTTTAATTGTTGGTAGTTTTATATTTTGTATGAGTACTTTATTTTTAAATATTTTGTGTTTTTTTATATCTTTTATTGTGTCGTGATATTACGTGAAAAGTTGAAGTTTGATTTTGTGAACTATAAATTTTGTTTCAAATGATTACTTTTAACTGTTCTAAGTGTAGAATTTTGTATTATTAGATAAAATATTATTCTGAGTTGTGTTTAAATATATTTTTACATCACATTAAAACACTATAGAATTGAAAGAGTTATAAACTTATAATAACAAATAACTAGATAATAATATTTTATAAAAAAAATTAGTTAATAACAAATAACTAGATAATAATATTTTATAAAAAAAATTAGTTAACAAAATAATATTATACAATGGGTACTTAGGTTTAGGGTCGGATCGGGTTTCGCGTTTCGGCGAAGTTCGGCAAAGTCTATGGTAGGCCAAAGTAGAGCTTGTACAGCCAATAAGTGGCGGATCTAGAAAAAAACGTTAAAGGGCAACGTTTCAAAAAATCGAAAAAACGTCAAATTTTTTCCAAAATTTACACTAACGCCTATTATCAAGCTACATCCACTCCTGCAGCCAATATAAAGTCTAAAATAATAAATATAGATGAGGCCAAAGGAAACTATGGAGGAAGCTAAGTAGCTAACAAAATCAAATGTACATCACCGTCTTCTCATCAGGGCTGTTGACAGAATATTAGGGATATTCATAAGCCGAGCTGACGCAAGCTCGGGCTCGGCTTGGATCTGAAATCAACTTATAAGGAGGGGAACAATTTATACAAGTTACAAATCAGGAACAAGAATACGGTCCTGGATATCTGAAAATGTCTTCACTTCTGTTCCCCATAACCTGCTCATCGGAATTAATCGCGCAAAACTTAATTAAAACATATTACTACAAACAAACATATCTAACCACATCCAAACTGAAATAACGTATATCTACACCTCTATATCAACTTTGAATATTCGATTACGCTTACCAGCAGTTAATTCCAACAGCATTTGCTCCTATCTTATCAGCATTTTGATCATCTCCTACATGCACAGCTTTTGCAGCTTCAACGCTAATCTGATCTGATTATCGCGTGACAAACTATATAATTAGAAATAATAAAATTTATTAATGGGTAACTGTTGTTACATGATTACATTACCTAAAGCCGTTTCAAATATTTGTGCGTCTGGTTTTTCATACCCGACCTCAGAAGATATTACGACAGCATCAAACCTAACCACAAAAATACAAACTCAAAAAATAATCAATATGACAAATAATATTGGCAGTGGCATTGTCGAGTGGTGACGATGATGATGTCGGCAAGAAGTGGCGGTGACATATAGTGTTGGTGCCATTTGGACCCGTTTTAAGTAGCAAGTTTTATAAGACTTAGTGACCCATTTTGACTCATGGTATAATTTTAGTAGGCCTTGTATAATTTCAGTAGGACCAATTGAACCCATAAGTAAACAAAAATTGCACAAATCAACTTGTTTCTTGATGAATGGGTCATGATTGCACAAAAAATTGCTAAACGGGCCGTGTTCGCAGGTTGGCGGGTCCAACCCGGCCCAAACCTGAAAATTCTAGACAAACCCAAACACGACCCGAACCCGAAAAATCGTGTCTTGCGTATGAACCCAAACACGACCCATTCAAGCTGATTTTTTTTTGCATATTAATATATTAAATTTTAATTTACCACAAAAAAAAATACACATGTATATAATACAATTACATTTTAGTTCTAAAACTAGTAATAAGACCCGCGCGCGTTGCGGCGCGGGTACATCACAAACGTCGAACGGATTAGTCCAAGCGTTATGTGATGTGTTAATCATATAATAATGTGCGTTTCGACGTATCCGACTGAACTCAATGTAACCTATAGATGTGTTGCAATTGGATTAAAATGTAAAGCAAATCGAGTTTATACCATACAATCATAACCTATTATATGCGACTCGACTAACTCGAATTTATACCATTAAGTCCAAACGTATTATATGTGACCCAATTCATATGTAGGAAACATACAAAATAAAGGCCGAAAGCGTATACCAAATTTACGTCAAAATGTAAAAAAGCAAAGTTTAAAAGTTGAGGGATCGGTGTAAAGCATATGTGCCAAAAACGTAAATTACCATAGTATAGGTAAAAATGCAAGTTACAAAAGTAGAGAGTAAAAAAACGAAAATTCTATATGCAAAAAATATGAAGTACAAAACTATAAGCTAAAAGGGGAAATTTTGAAAGTCAAAGCGTGGTGGTTTCACTGACTTTGTACTTTAAGTAATATAGAAAGTAGTAAAAAGCTAGGGGCTAAAAATGCCAATTGTTAAAGTGGAAGAATAGTAAAGTTAGATAAGGGACTAAAATTGATTACTTCAAAAGTGGAGGGTTCGTTGCAAAGCTAAGGGGCTTCAAATGAAATATTGTAAAAGTTTAGAGGGTAGGAAAGTTGAGGGGGTTGAAATTAGGGATGAGCTCGGTACCGTCCGGTACCAAAAGAACCGGTACTGAAAATCCTTAAAAGTGGGTACCGGTACCGAATATACCCGGTTCGGTACGGTTCGGTACCGGTACGGTACCGGTATTTGAAGGTAAAAACCGGTAAATACCGGTACCGAACCGGTACCGAAAATGTCAAAAGTCGGTACCGAAAAGGTACCCGGTTCGGTAAATTCGGTTCCGGTACCGGTTAGGTACCGGTACTGGGTCCATTTTGCTCATCCCTAGTTGAAATGCAAAATTGTCGAAATTGCCACCTCTTTCTGAATCCATTCTATGTTGCCTATCTCTTGACCAGATGTTCAATTAAGAAAATAGCCTTTGTTGTTTATCACCCTCCACGATACACAAAATTGCTTCCTAAACATTGTTATTATCAGTTCAAAGATAAGCTCAACACTCGAGTATTTATGCATGGATTATAAACGTGATCTTCCAATTATTTGTGCTACTTGGTATATTTAATTCGTTCGTGTAGATGAAGACCAAATCATATGATCTAGTGTCATACAATGGTCAGAACTCATTATCTTTTAAATTAAGTTCTCTGTTAATTTTGATAATTAGTAAAGCATGGTGTCTCAGTTACATAGATTAGAAATTCACCGGAAAAAAAGTGGCACCGTCGGTACCGTCGAGACACCGCCGCTGCCGTGCGCCGTCGGTACCGTCGAGACACCGCCGCTGCAATTCCCCGTCACTTCTCTCTCTGCGATTTCCCCTCTCTCTCTATTCTCGTCGCCACGCCGCCGTACGCCACCACCATCCGGTGGTGACCGGCCGTTTAATTGAGGAAGATGGAAGCATGTGAGGTGGGTTTGGGTGAAGAACAATCGAAGAAGGAAGGAGGGTGTCGGAGGGGGTAAGGCCAGAAAAGCTTAGGGGGTTTAAGGCAAAGCCGGTGGGTCACCCCACCGACTTTGTCTTTTAAGATATAGTAGAATGTTATGTCAAATTGTCAATTCTCTTTTAAGTTATAATTATGGCATAAAATACTCACCCAATTTAATTTATGACATAAAATATATTGCAAAAAAAATAAAAATTTAATATAAATGGGTTAAACGGGTCAACCCGCCAACCCGACTAGGTTGACATGAACCCGACCCGTTTAGTTAAACGGGTTCGCGGGTTCAACCTGAAACTGACCAGGCACGTTTAGACTAAACCCAAACCAGCGAATTTCGTGTTAGGTTCATGTTGTTTTATCGGGTCGTGTCAGAAATTCACCCCCGAAGGCGTTAACACTTACAAGTCTATGATGTTGAGGTCTTGTAACAACTTTCTCAAGCGAGTGTCAAAGTTGGAGACCACAGCCAGTTTAACTGTAAGATATTATATATAATGAATGATTATTTACTTACAAAATATGCCAACTTATCAGATAAAGATGAATATTTGATTATAATTTATGACCTCCGGACTCTTTTAGAGTTAATAGAGTTTTATACGCGCCAGGTGGAAGGTGCCACGCATCACCATTGGCATAGTACTGATAAAATCGCAAACGAATAACGTTTAAATATGTTAACTGAGAGTAAAAGATATTTTTGAGTGAAACAAAGTTGTTACTACTTATTGAGTCGTTAGGTGGCTAACCTCGTAAACTTCTTCAAAGTAATCGTTATTAGCACTACCAGTAGCTTCAGAAACAACAAGCTTCCAGAATGGTCTTCCATCTCCCTGTTAGACATGAAAAATATCAAGATTAATTATATGCTGATAAAATGTTACAAGAAAATAATAGCAAACAATAAAGTGTCAAAAGGTTCTTTTAATGGACCATTTCGGAAGGATTTGGATAATTATGTAAAGAGTAAAATGCCATTTTCGTCCCTGAGGTTTGGCCAGTTTTGCGACTTTCGTCCAAAGGTTTGTTTTTCCACATCTGGATCCAAAAGGTATGAAATTTTGCCATTTTCATCCAGCTCATTAACTCCATCCATTTTTCTCCGTTAATTCAGGGGTATTTTCGTCTTTTTACCTACTTGTTTTGTTTTAAGTCAACAAGACAGAATTGCTAAATGCTTGTACATAAAGTGAAAAAACCGAATTGCCCTTTAAGTTAACAAAAAAAGACGAAAACACCCCTGACTTAATGGAGAAAAATGGATGGACTAATGGAGTTAACGAGCCGGATGAAAATGGCAAGATTTCAAATCTTTTGGATCTAAATGAGGAAAAACAAACCTTTGAACAAAAGTCGCAAAATGGTCAAACCTCAAGCACGAAAACGGCGTTTTACTCTTATGTAAAAGAACGAGAATAGATTACAATGTTACCTGGTAACGTAGTTTTTCGGGCCATGGAGCAGAAAAGGCTCTTTTAAACCCTTGTTTAATATCAGCTGGAGTTGCATTTAAACCTATACACAAAGATTTAGATAGAACGTCATGACAAAAATCACGAAAGTAGCCATTTTTTCGGGTGTGTTATACCTCTATTGTCGTGTCAGAGATTAATTACGCCTATAGCTATGAGATACATGAAGCCATGGTTGCATATCTATTAGTTCAAGCTAAAAATCACATTGTAAAAGCAAAGCAGCACTTGTGTATGAACTTTTCAGCTGATACAATTCAGTAAATACACAAGCCGGACTCGCGCGTATGTTTCTTTTTCTGTGTATGGTTTGATATTTAAGGCACTAAGTTTAGACAAAGTGTATCACTAATTCATAACTCATTTAAACGCATACATAAAGAGATCATTGCTTATATGTGGTTTAATCATAATATTAATCAAGAGTAAACCGTCAAAATGGTCCCTGAGGTTTGGTCACTTTTGCAACTTTAGTCCAAAACTCAAACCTTTTAAATCTGGATCCCTGTGGTTTCAATTTTGTTGCCATTTTCATCCAAAATCAAAATCTGGTCAGAATTTTCAGTTAACATCCAGTTTTTTGGTCTTTTTCCTCCCTTTTAATGAAGGACAAAATGGTCTTTTAACGTTTTATTATAACAAATTAAAAAAAATCTGACCATTTTGCCATTCATTAAAAGGGAGGAAAAAGACAAAAAACTGGATGTTAACTGAAAAATCTGGCCAGATTTTGCTTTTAGATGAAAATGGCAACAAAATTGAAACCATATTGACCCATATTCAAAAGGTTTGAATTTTAGACTTAAGTGGCAAAAGTGACCAAACCCCATTACAAAATGCTAGTACCGAATACCGTAACTAATTAACGGTACGGTACCTGTTTGGTACGTTTCCAATACTCATTACAAAATGCTAATCTCTATATGGTATCAGTATCGGCACAGTACCGAAAATACCGGTACTAAAAATACTGATAACAAATTCCTGGGTACCGAATACTAGTGTACTGAAGCTATCGGTACGGTACTAGTAATTTGTACTCATCCCTGTGTCACACATCGGTTGTATGAGCAACAAATATGGCGTTTATACGACCAATTGACCATATTTACGAATTACGAGTATCAACAAAAGTAGCTACATCTAACTTCATTTAAATCCAAATTTCAGAAACAAAAAAAGCGAACATACATAATGATTCAAGAAACAACTAACCGTATTTAAGAGCAATTGAAGCGTATGTATCCTCAACAGGCTTTGCCAATTGCAGAAGCGTTCCACCTGCATCCAACAATAAACCATCGTACGCTCTCTTCTTCACTGTTGCTGCTGCATATAAATTAAATTAGGCTTCTTAACATTGATATTAATTGTAGTGAATGAATAGATGTTTGTTATTAAAATCTATCTAAACGAGTGATTAATAACTGACCTGTAGTAGTGGGAGAATTGGAAGACGATGAGCATCGTAGACCGATGGATTTTTTAAAAAATGTATTTGAAGGTTTTAGGGTTCTGAGAAGAACGCCGGCGTCCATGCCGTATTTCTTAAGAATGACCGCCGTTAAGAGGTTGTTGGTTGCTACCGGTTGTGATCTGGATTCTGTCTTTACCAGTTAAGAGCAGTGGCGGATCAGGAATTTTTCCATTGGGGTGCGAAACATTTTTAAAAATTTATGCCCCTAGGTATATAAGTAAAAAAATCGGTTCTTATCGGGTCGGTTCGGGTCGGGTCATGTAAAACAAAAGAAATTGCGCTATAACGTCCCTACTCATGGATCCTATCACAAACAAATTGATGCATAAGTTCATCGCTCCATAACATAATGTTTCAATTTTAATTTTCAACCCTAGAAATCGTGTGTAATCACCCTAAAAATCATCTAAACAACCATAAACAACGTCAAAACACATGAAATTTCAAACTTATTTAAGAATTTTGTTACCCTTTGCCCTTTGGTGTCGGACGGCGGTGGTTCGCGGCTGCTGATGACGTGTTGTTGTGGTTGCTGTTGTGTTCGATGATCGCTGGTAGGAGACGACCCAAGAGAGGAAGGGCGGGAGGAATTCTAAGGGACTATTGGGCTTATTTTAATTATTATAGTTTGAACTTAGGTTGAGTTTGGTTAGTGGGCTAGTAATTAGTGGGCTAATTATGTTTAATGAAATAGTGGGTTAAGGTATCGAGTATTTGGGTTAAGTTGGGTAGTATAAGTTTATATAATTTAGGTAGTTTTTTTAATTAGAGTTTACTAAAAAAATTTAAAATATAAATCGAAAACATTTTTTACCTAAGGTGTGTGGACGAAAAATTCCAAGGGGTGCGGATGAAAAAATTCAAGGGGTGCGGACGAAAAAATCCAAGGGGTGCAGAAGGGATTTTCAACGGAAAATAGCACTAAATTTTTTTTCCCGGGGGTGCGCCCGCCCACCTTGGGCTACATGTAAGTCCGCCTCTGGTTAAGGGGGTGTTTTGGGATTCCTTCTCAAAATGACTTATTAACTTATATAAGTCAAAAGTGAGAAGTTATAAATCATAATTTCTTAAAAACAACTTCTCAACACACAAAAATAAATTAAATAAGTTAAACCAAACACTATAAAAACAACTTATTAACTTTTATAAGTCAATAAGTTATAAGTTGCTCCAAAATAAGCTAACCCAAACACCCCCTAAGTATGGTAAAATGTTAAAATTTGGTCCTTCTTGTATATAATATTTCTTATATATAATATTTGCAACTTATATACTTTTAACCAAAAACATAAAGTTATAGTAAAATAATGTTTTTAACTGACTAAATTGTCATTTTAGTACCTGACGTTTGACCCTAAATGTCATTTTAGTCTAATAGTTTTTTTTCTTCTGAGTCCCTGATTTTTTCTTTTTTTTTTTCCTCACGATGGTTCTTTCGGAACCAGTTCAAATTGAACTCTAATTTTACAAGGGTTAGATCAAGTGTCCTTCTTGACTTGAAATTCAACATGGTTTACTGCATTTGTAGGTTCGAAACTAAGATCCGTACCTCGAGGACCTCACAAAATCCAGGTCGTTGTTTACATTGTTGCAATCGTCCAGGAACTAGTTGTGGATTCGTCTGTTGGGTTGAGCCCCATTTGTTTGTGCCAACAATAGCCGTGAAACGTAAAGAAACTCAAAGGGATTTGGTTGTTGTAATCAGGAACATACAAGAAGTGTTTGCGAGTTGGCGAGTTCAACCTGACCCGAACCTGGAAATCTTAACATATATATATATATATATATATATATATATATATGTGTGTGTGTGTGTGTGTGTGTGTGAACATGATCAGGAGAGAACGCCTCAAAGTGTGAGAACGGTGAGAACGATTCTCAGCCACAAGATCTTAGTGGTTTGTGGCTGAGATTGATGCGGTGGCATTTTTGTAAATAATAGGGGTCTTGGAACTACCAGGAGGGGTAAAATAGGAAGATCCAATCAAAGGTGCACATGCTAATCACATGCCATTTTCCCCCATCATATTTAAAGGGTTATTGGATTTTATCACCCTCAACTATCGGCCTTTGGCCGTTGCCACCCCCAACTAACACTTTGACACTCGACACCCCCAACTTGACTTTTTGTTTGTGCTGGCACCACCCAGTTAAATCTTCACTAACTGGGTTTATTTTTTATCCGACGTGGCATAGGTTTGCTGAGTTGGACATGATGACATGGCGATAATGTGTATATAAACCTCATTTCCTTCTTTATAACAAAATAAAGTCTAATAAAAACCCTATCTTCCCCAGTTGTAGCACAACATTTAACCCATCTCCCCACCTTTCTCCTCATCTCTTCGAATACGTATTTCAGCCCCATATCACTATCTCCCGCAAACGCCACTAATAGAGTTCTCACTATCTCCTGAATCGTAACCCTAGACGTCCGGCGAGTGCTCCGGCAGTTTGGTGAAGATGTTGGTGGTGAGGGTGATTCGAGGATGGTTGTGGGTTGAGGCCCCGAGGGTGGTAGTCGGAGATGGTGGTGGTTGGTGGAGTTGGTGGATTTTATTGTTACATTTACTTTTGATCAATAGGTGTTGCTAGATCGGTGGTGGATTTTATTTGTTGCCGGAGTTTCATCAATCAATGTGTGTTATGGGCGTCGCCGGAGACGGCGTCAGTGGTGGGCGGAGGATAGCGGCGAAGGATCTCGTGGACGGTGGTTTGTGGGGTGATGTTGTTTGTGTTGGGTTTTTTTGTTTCTTCCCCTTTTCACATCGAATTGCATTTTTTTGTAACAATTTAGGTCCAATTTTGTGATTTTTCAGGAATGGGAAAACAGAGTGTTGTTGAATCTGATTATACCGATTTGTGATTTTGTGATTTAGGTCCATGTTGTTTGGGTTTGGTTATGGTTATAAATCTATGTGTTTTTATGAACATGTTACTGTGTTGATTCATTGTTAAGATTTTTTTCACTTCATGATATTTTCATGTGCCGAAAACAAGCCGTGTTTGGTCGGTTTATTTAACGTGGAGAAGTGGTTTGTTTGGTTAGTCGTATTCAACCGCGTGTAAAATGTTTAGGATGATGAGAGGATGATGGAGATTGGAGAGAGACTCCGTGAGAGAGATGATGATGTTGCCTACTTGTGCCACGTAATCGCCACGTCATTCTGTCCAACTCATCAGCTATGTGCCACGTAGGATCATAAACAAACTCAGTTAGTAAAGATTTAACTGAGTGGTGCCATCACAAACTAAAAGTCAAGTTAGGGGTGCCGGGTGTCAAAGTGTTAGTTGGGGGTGGCAACGGCCAAAGGCCGATAGTTAGGGGTAATAAAATCCAATAACCCATATTTAAACGACAATAACTTTTTTATACGTGATTATTTTTCGAAAAAAATCACACCATAAAACTCAGCGTTTTTTTATCTTTTCAATGATTATACTATTGATATACTTTTCGAAAAAAAATTAACTGGGTTTTATGACGTTTTTCTGAACTGGGTGTTTTATGGCGTTTTAGACTAGGTATTTTCATGGCGTTTTTCTGAACTAGATGTTTTTATGGCGTTTTAACTAGATATTTTCATGGCGTTTTTCCGAACTAAGTGTTTTATGGCGTTTTTAACTGAGTTTTTCATAGCGTTTTTCTGAACTGCGTGTTTTACGATGTTTTTACAGTACAAATTATGATTTTTCTGAGCTCAAAAAATATTAATTTAGGCGGATGGCTCAAAAAATGGGTTTTTTTTTGTTATGGCGTTTTAATTAAATACTTGCGTTCACACTTGTTTACACTTATTTACACTTGTTCACACTTTAAGTTACACTTTGGACCCTGAAAATATAGTTTTTTTTGTTATGGCGTTTTAACTAGTTTGAATTCTTTTATTTCCAATCAAAGTTGCGTGTGTGATGAAACTAATTAAATACTTGTGTTCACACTTGTTCAGACTATAAGTTACACTTTGGACCCTGAAAATATAGCTTTTTTTTTGTTATGGCGTTTTAACTAGGAGCTGGCTCAAAAAAATGGTTTTTTTTGAGCTGTTGTAAATTATAGCTCAAAAAATAGCTTTTGAGTGTTTTATGGCGTTCAAAAAAATGTTTTTTTTGAGCTGCTGTAAATTATAGTTTAAAAAAATAGCTTTTGAGTGTTTGGCATTTTTCTAAATTGAGTGTTTTTATGGCGTTTTATTTGAACACCCAGTTCATGTGAGTGAGTTTTTTTGACAATATTACCCCTTAGTGTAATTTAACATCAATGCCACATGTCACCACCAAAATCGTTCTCACCGTTCTCACACTTTTCACCGTTCTCTCTAAATCCTGACCCTATATATATATATATACATATATATATAGGGTGAGAGTTGGCTACAAAGTCCATTTTTCCTACAAAGTGTACATAGTCATAAAACACCACAATTTCAGCCATACAACACACTCAAATCTCACAAATAACAAAGCGAAGATTACTAAAACGTCATATTTGTGGGGGTTGTGTTGTGTTTTGGATGATAAGGCTTTTATTTTCGAATGACTAACATTAGTGTGTTTTATGATGATCATCATGTTGTGTTTTATTTTCATAGTTCTACGATGGTGTGTTTGAAGTTTTTATGGAATGTTAAGGTTTGGATATTGTGTTTTAGTGATCTTCACTCTGTTATTTGTGGGTTTTGAGTGTGTTTTATGGTTGAAATTGTAGTGTTTTATGACTTTGTACACTTTGCAGGAAAAATGGACTTTGTAGCCGAACCCCACCCTATATATATATACATATATATATATATATATACACACATATATAGGGTCGGGATTTAGAGAAAACGATAGAAAGTGTGAGAACGGTGAGAACGCTTAACGATCGTCCGATCAAAACAATCTAGGGACTAGATTGGCGCGGTGGCGTTTTCGTAAATAACATCAATTTTATTACGTGGACGCGCTTCATTAAGGGTAAAAGGGCCTTTTGACTACACCACATAAAACGCCAAATCATGAAATAAAAGGCCAAAAACAAAAATCACAGACCATTCTAAGTAAAACGCCATTAAATATATAACGCCAAACTTAATTATAGTAAAATACCGCCTTAAAAAACCGCCAAAAAATCATATATATACGACATCTCAGACCTTCAGTTAAAAACACACACAAAAACCCAAACGCCATATTTCATATAACCCATTCGCCTTAGAAACGCCAAAAAACCCAAACATCAATTATCTTCAACCCCAAAAACGTTTTTTTGAAATTCAGTTTGGCTGTCAGTAAGATTTTGCTCAATGATATAGACAAAATCCTAAAGTGAGGATATAGTCCATTTCATTGAGTAAAATCTCATTGACTTATCCTAAACTTCCATCAAATTTATAACGCCAAAACATACAAAAACATTATTGAAGTTTGTTGTCAATAAAGTTTAGTTGTATGGGGTGGACAACATTGTCAATTATCTTTCTTAACCGAGGATTAACAATGTTGTCCATCTCATACAGCAAAACATTATTGATTTTAGAGTAAAATGCACGGATAGTCCCTGTGGTTTTGCAAAATAACATCTATAGTCCCCAACTTTTGAAAATTACACTGGTGCTCCCTGTGGTTTGACAAATTGTTACTCGGATAGTCCCTGGAGTGGATGACGGTTAGTTTTCTCCGTTAAGTGAATGTGAAATGACAAATTTACCCTTTATCTTCACCAATCTAGATCAAAATGTTGCAATATGTTCACTCTAAAATCCAAAATATCAATAACCGGTCTATAAGAACTCCAATCGAGCCGACTGACTATACCATGCTCGCCGGATATTCTGTTGCCGTTTCCGGTACATAACACCTCCAAATCCGATGAAACACGCAACATCAATCAATCCAAACGCAACGCCTGCCGGAATCCGATTCCTTCGCCTCCTCTCTCTCCACTCTGGCGGTTTCATCACCAACCTCAACCGGTGACGGCGACGGTGACGGAGAAGAAGACGGTTTCCTTCACCAATATGTTTTTCTCTCTATAATCAGAATAACTATTATCAAATATTGCTATAACATCTGTTCATCAAAATCAATAATAACTAGTTGTGGGTTGTTGCTATAATTTCAGTGCATATAAACAATTCTGTTAAATTATCATCATTTTCAAACACTAAACAGATTCATTTTCTGTTACACAATGGCGTCAGGTACGATTACAAACAAAATACCAAACAATAACCAAATGCTTCACACAACAGAGATCGATTAAGCCTAATATCAACAAACAACTAACTACATCACAGGAATACAGGAATAAAATCCAAGGTGGTGGTGGTGGACGTGGATCTGGCCGGAAAATGGGGTGGCGGCGGTTGTGGTGTGAACGGTGATGGTGAGTGATGGCTAAAGTTATAAGAAGGGGGTGGTGGTGGGGTTGTTATAAGGGTATTTTTGTAAATTTACACCCATTTAACTGAATTATTTAACCCACATTCACTCCAGGGACTATCCGAGTAACAAATTGTCAAACCACAGGGAGTACCGGTGTAATTTTCAAAAGTTGGGGACTATATGTGTTATTTTGCAAAACCACAGGGACTATCCGTGCATTTTACTCTTGATTTTAGCATGATCAAAATTTGAGGTTTATGGTGATCTTATTTTGTGGCGTTCTTTTTATCGGTAAAACGCCAAAAAAGTTAAAAAATCAAGATTGTTGGCTGAATGAGATAAACTCAATAACATTTTGTTGTATGAGATGGACAAATATTCAAGAAAAAGATGCTGATGTCAGACTGTGTGCTTCCAAACAGCAACACAAAAAACTAATTGAAAAACAAAAAAACAAAATGAATCATACGAAAGTCGAACCAGCCAGTTAACCTGATTCATAAAAGAGAAAGAAAGAGACTGGAGACAGAGAAGATTTGGAAGATCAATTGTTTATTTATTCTTTTTTTTCCTTTTCAGTTAATTGTTATATAATAAAAACGCCATATATAATAAAAACGCCAAAACAGCCAAAATGTTTGTTTAAAACGATATCATCCAGTTAAACGCCACCAAAAAAACTGCCAAACTATAATAAAATTACTTTGAAAAATTATTATAAAAAACCCAAATAAAAAAAATGAAAATAAGAAAAAAAAAAAAAGCAAACTTGAAAATTTAACTAGAAACAGTAAATGCAAAATCATTAAATACTGAAGAATCTAAAACGCTAAACTTGAAAGATGGGACGTGTTACAGACTTCAGAGATAAAGCTTATCAAAAACATTAATTACAAAACAGTAACTAAAAAGACATAATACTTTATTATAATAATGCACCGCCTAATTTAGGCGCCAAAAAGACATCCTATAAAATGATACATATCAGCAACTTCCATTTGATCAAACAAAAAAAAACAAACGCCAAATACTACTAAATACCACCAACTGTAAAACGCCAACAAATAAACCGAATGAATTGTTATCAGAGGGGAGTACCTCAGAAAGATTTTGCTGCATGAGATGGACAAAATTTCAGAAAAAAGATACTGATGCCAGTCATATGGCATTTTGTATTTTTTGTTCTTGAAGAAGGTTTGGATGAGTAGAAAAGGTCAATGACACTGAAGAGTGGGTTCACTATAAAGATGAAGATCCAGATAAAGAAAAAGCGAAAAACCCACTCACACGCCATAGATCTATGTCCCCAAACATCCACACAAAAAGACAGTTCAACAGACGAGCATGCAAAAAAATCAAACCCATGGGTTTGTTAAGTTTTACATAAAACGCCATATATTTGATGACAGTTCTTGTACTATTAAAGAAGAGAGAGACTGATGACACTCAAGATTGGGAAAAGAGATCCGATTAGGATTTTTAATTTATTTTCCTTCCCTTGTATTTTTTTCCCTGTGGTTGAAATATAATTTAACAATAGTAAAACGCCAAGATACCACAAACGTCAAAATGTTTATAAAAAATAACAGATCAATAGGCCAACTTGTTTAAACGCATTGGAAAACGCCATTCAAAATAGATTTCCTGCCCCCTGGGTTCCATTGGCATACGATGTGAATAACGCCATAAACGCCAAAATGTTGATACAATGGAACCATTAAAACGCCATTAATTATTGAATTTGGTTAACGCCAAAACTCTCAAAAACCAAAAATTAAAACAACATTGGGAAAAAGCGGAAGAGGAAAAGCAGAAGATGAAAGGACAAAAAAGCCCCTCCGCCCTTTTCTAAGCGGCGTGGCACGTGTTGGGCCAGGAAGTGTTCTCACCGTTCTCACACTTTTGATCGTTTTCTCCCGATCTTGTTTCTACATATATATATATATATATAGGATTGAGTTAAAATGAGAACCACCTCCAGTTGTAAGAACCGCGAGAACCACTCTCAGCCAATCAGATTCAGCCACTAAAAAGGGTATTTTGGTCTTTTACCACTAAATGTCATTTCCTTGCTTCTCTCTTCATTTATAAAATGTCAGACCTGTTTTCTCTCTCTACCTTTTTGAAATCTCATCTCTCATTTGTCTTTTTTATAAGTCATGAACACCACCATCTCAGATTATCAAAACACATCACAACCTAAATTAAAAAGAAACCCCATCTGACCAGCGACCGGCGAAACGGTGGAATCGGCGGCTGCCGGTGGTCCTCTCCGACGGGCGAGACCCCCTCCTCCTATCCTGATTCTTTTCGGCAGACCCGAACTCCAGATCTGAACCTGAATGAGGCTCCGGCAGCCACCGCCGCCGTCGGGTGGTCTCCTCGGTCATCGTCGTCTTTCATCATCAACAACAACTTCGTCACTCCATCTCCATCCGTATCATCGCCCCCATCATCAACATCATCTTCAACATCAGTCTTCATCATCATCTAAAAGGAAAAGAACAGTTGGAAGGTGGGCGACGGTTGTTGGTGGTGGTGGCGGTGGCGTTTGGGGTGTTTTTGCTGATGCTTTTGAATGTGATCTAGCATCCATTTTTTATGGGTTTAGGTGATTTTTCTGATGATTCTTGGTTCGATGGTATTTTTGGTATATGTTCTTGATTCTTGGGGGTTTGACTTTCTGGGTTTGATTCTGTTGAATTTGGGTTTGAATGTTTGTTCATGTTGAATCTGGGTTTGAATGATGTTATTGGGACCTTTTTTGATGCTGTTGAATCTGGGTTTGAATGATATTCTGTGATTCTTGGTCTGTGTTCATGATTTTTTCTGGGTTTAGTTGAATCTGGGACCTTTCTGTGTTCATGATTTTTTTTGTGTTCATGTTGAATCTGGGACCTTTCTGTGTTCATGTTGAATCTGGGACCTTTCTGTGTTCATGTTGAATCTGGGACCTTTCTGTGTTCATGTTGAATCTGGGTTTAGTTGAGAATCTGTGGGTTTTGATACGATCGATGGGGTGGCGATGATGCAAAAAAAAAACGTAGATTTTGATGACGATGGCGCGGCAAGGACGGCGGAGGGTAGGGTTTTTGATCCTGCAACCCCACTTTTGCAGCCTCTTGATTATCGGATAATCTGAGCCAAACCCCGTTTTTTTTTTCGAGATACCCTTTGGTTTTGATGTTTGTTGGGTTTTTATATTTTTTTTGAGGCGTCGATGATGATAGCAATCTATCTGAGACACCTACCGAGTAGCGATTTTCTGGGTGCGTTCGTTTTGTGTAAAAAACTTTTAGATAAAACGTAAAAAGTTTTACGTAGAACGTAAAACGTTTTACGTAGAACGTAAAACGCAAAAAGTTTAACGTGAAACGTAAAAAGTTTTTACGTGAAACGTAAAACGTAAAAAGTATTACGTAAAACCCGTAAAAATGTAAAAAGTTTTATGTAAAACGTAAAACGTAAACCGTAAACTTTTTTTTTCGTAAAACCTAAACTTTTTATCGTAAAACGTAAAAACTTAAAACGTTTTACGTAAAACGTAAAATGTTAAGCGTAATTGCGTAAAAAAGTTTTTGTAAAAAAAAAGTTAAACCGTAAACTTTTCAACGTAAACCGTAAACTTTTTATCGTTAAACGTAAAAAACGTAAAACGTTTTACGTAAAACGTAAAACGTTAAGCGTAAAAAGTCTTACGTAAAACTTTTTGACGTAAAGCGTAAATTTTTTTACGTAAAACGTAAAACGTAAAAAGTTTTAACGTAAAAAGTAAAAAGTTTTACGTAAATCGTAAAATGTTTTACGTAAAACGCAAAACGGAAAAAAACGTTAACGTAAAAAACCGGCGCGTAAAACGTAAAAAAAACATTAACGTAAAAAACCGGCGCGTAAAACGTAAAAAAAAACATTAACGTAAAAAACCGGCGCATAAAACGTAAAAAAACGTTAACGTAAAAAACCGGTGCGTAAAACGTAAAAAAACGGCGTTAAAAAACGACGCGTAAAAAACGGCGTTAAAAAATAGGCGCGCAAAAAACGGCGTGTAAAAACGGCGTGTTAAAAATACGGCGCGTAAAATACGACGCGTAAAAAACGGCGTTAAAAAACGGCGCGTAAAAAACGGCGCGTTAAAAAAACGGCGTGTTAAAAAAACGACGCTTGAAAAAACCCGACGTAAAAACGGCGCGTCAAAAATACGTAAAACGTAAAAAGTTTAACGTAAAACTGAAATTGTAAAAAGTATAAAAAATCTTTAAAAAAAATCTGAAATTAAAAATGTTTTTAATAAAAAAAGTATGTTAAAAAAAAAGTAATATAATAATACAATAAAGTAATAAAAAAACAATAAAGTGAAAAAGACAAAATAGGGTGGTTTTACCTAAATTCCCTTTTGGATTATAATATTAGAGACATAATAAGACAAAAAATACTTAATATTATTTTTAAATACTTTCAATCTCATCCATCCATCTCCTTGATCTAAAGGCCAGAAAGTGGTTCTCGCGGTTCTTACAACTGGAGGTGGTTCTAATTTTAACATTCCCCTATATATATATATATATATATATATATATATATGAACCCGAACACGACTCGTTCAACCCGATTTTTTTTTTTTGCAAATTCATATATTAAAAAAAATTACTACAATAACACACAAATGTATATAATACAATTACATTAAAATTATAAAATCTTATGGCAAAAATATACACAATATTTAATTTGTGACATAAAAGTAGGTGTGTGATATTTTGACACGACACGAACCTAACACGAAATTCAAAGGTTTAGGTTTAGTCTAAATGGGTTTGGGTCAGTTTCAGGTTGAATCCGCAAACCCGTTTAGATAAACAAGTCAGGTTCAGGTCAACTCGTTCGGGTTTGCGGGTTAACCCATATCTATTAAAATAATATCTTTTATAACATGTTTTATGCCAAAAGTTAAGTTGTGTGTGTATTTTTTGCTATAATTATAACTTAAAAAGGGAAATTGACATAAGATTTTATGATTTTAATATATAAGTTTGTGTTTTTTTTTTGTAGTAGATGTTAATTTTAATATATTAATTTGCTAAAAAAATAAAAAAATTGGGTTGAACCTATCGGGTTCGGGTTCATATGTATGACACGAATTTCAGGTTCGTCTAAAATTTCCGGGTTCGGGTCAGGTTAAACCCGCCAACCCACGAACAAGCCCCGTTTAGCACCCCCTACATAAAACATATTATAAAAAAATATACTATAATAAAAATAGGTTAAACGGGTCAACCTGCCAACCCAACCGGGTTGACCCGTTTAGCTAAACGGGTTCAAGCTGAAACTGACCCGACACATTTAGACCAAACCCAAACCCATGAATTTCGTGTTAGGTTCGTGTCGTGTTAGAAATTCACACCTCTAATTGTAGATCTATTATTCTGTTAAAGCTGCGTAATCACAATCAATAATATAAACCACAAAGAAGTAAAGAACATGTGGATCTAAGTGGTTCGGTCTAAACTCACCTACGTGATAAGAAATTATTATTGATTAATTGACATACAGTTGTTTTAAAAAGTTTAATAGGATAATTTTGTTTAAGCATTGTGTTATATAATTATAGGATATGAAGGTGTATGTGTAGTTAGTTTGTTACATGTTTGCAATTTGATTAATGTGAGTGTCTGTTTTTTTTTAATTACCCTAATTTATCATGATGCACTAGCAGATTGAGTTCAATTCATAATCAATCGAAACTGTATTATTCAATCAGTATCAATGAATCGCGTGTTTTCTAGGGCTTTAATTTGCAATTTGTCGTTCATTGTTCTGTTATTTAGATCGAATGATAACAATTTGTTTGGATTAAGCACCTGCTAGACGGTCTCTGTTGTCGTTTCCGGAGTAAGATTTTGTCTATTTTGTTGTTGATTTGATATTGTTTTTCATGATGCATGCATATGTTTTTTTGGTTAAGTTGTTGGTGTTAAGAGTTAAACCCTAGGGTATGTGTTTGTGAAAGGGGAGTTATGTGAGGTTTTTTGTTAGTTGGATTTAGACCATCCGTAGTGGGTTTTTTAGCGTTTTTTCCCCAAACAATTAATTTCACAAACAATTTTCGAAGTATTTAAAGGGTTGGAAATCAAACGCAATTGCAAATACTGGCGAAACTTGAGATATCCGATCGGGGGCGGAAGTCACCGAACCTAAAAAGTTCTATAAAACCGGTGGGTCGAAAACGTATATTCCAAAAAAAATTTATACGAAAACTATATACTCTCCATTACTGAGCGAAAAGTTCCGAGGCCAGCTGCCCCCTCCCGCCCTTTAAAAGCTTCGCCCATTTTACAAAAAAATAAAAAATAAAAAAAATCAATACACTCAAATCACAAATCACAAGTAGTTTTTCTCAAAAGAAAAATAAAAAATAAAAAAAATCAATACACTCAAATCACAAATCACACATTTAAAAAAAAAAAAAAAATCAATACACTCAAATCACAAATCACACATTTTAAAAAAAATAAAAAAAATCAATACACTCAAATCACAAATCACAAGTAGTTTTTCTCAAAAGAAAAATAAAAAATAAAAAAAATCAATACACTCAAATCACACATTTAAAAAAAAAATAAAAAAAATAAAAAAAATCAATACACTCAAATCACAAATCACACATTTAAAAAAAAAATAAAAAATAAAAAATAAAAAAAATCAATACACTCAAATCACAAATCACAAATCACATTCACAAGTAGTTTTTCTCAAAAGAAAAATGGCGTCCTCTGGTTTTTGAAAAAAATGGCGCCAAACGAAAACTAGAAACACACCAGATTCAACATTCCCGCCATGGATGCTCGTCAATATCACATATTCACATTCCATCGTTCACAAACCACACTAACAAATTAACAATAGCAGAAAACACAACATCGATCGTTACCTTCATCCCCTGAAATGGATCTACCGGACATTGCAAGGAAGTTACAACTCTCTGAACCAAAACAAATCGTCCGCAAAGCCGCCGAGCTTCGTCGCATGTCCGATCTTCAATTCGATTCATCCAGTGCAGGAATCGTACGCAGTTCATTAGTGTTACATCGTTTCTACAGTAACATATCATTTTTTAGGCTTACAATGTTTTTGTTTGGTGGTTGTAGGGAGAGATTTGCAAAGCGATAATCTGTCTTGAGATTGCTGCTAATATGTACGTCTGAATTTCATTGGAATATTGTAGTCTAGGGGTGTTAAACGGGTCGTGTTCGCAGGTTGGCGGGTTCAACCTGACCTAAACCCGAGGATTTTACATGAATCTGAACACGACCTGTTCAACCCAATTTTTTATATTTTTTATTTTTTTCGCATATTAATATATTAAAAATATAATTTACTAAAAATACACAAATGTAAATGTATATAATACAATTACATTAGAATTATAACATCTTATGGCATAAAATACACACAATATATTTTTTTTATTATAAATAAATTTAATATATGCATGACCAGGACAAATTACATAAGGATAGACGAGCAAATTACACAATATTTAATTTGTGACATAAAACATGTTATAAAAATATAATATAATATAAATAGGTTAAACGGGTTAACCCGCCAACCTGACCGGGTTGAGCCGAACCTGACTTGTTTAGCTAAACAGTTACGTGGGTTCAACCTGAAACTGACCCAAACCCGTTTAGACTAAACCCAAAACCCAAACCCGCTAATTTTGTGTTAGGTTCATGTCGTGTCAGAAATTCACGCCCCTGATTGTAGATCTATTATTCGATTAAATCTGTGTAATCGCATTCGATAATATAAACCGCAAAGAAGTAAGTAAAGAACATGTGGTTTTTAGGTGGTTCGGTCTAAGCTCACCTTTGTGATGAGAAATTATTATTGATTAATTGATATGCACTTGTTTTAAAAAGTTTAATAGGATAATTTTATTTAAGCAATGTGTATAGGATATGAAGGTGTATGTGTAGTTAGTTAGTTAGTTACATGTTTGCAAATTGATTAATGTGAGTGTCCGTTTTTTTATTACTGTAGGAAGCAAGTTTTATTCGATCGCCAGACTGCGATTAGTTTGAGCGGGATGTCCGAGAAGGCTTACATTCGATCGTTCAATGTAATGCAAAACGGAATCGGTGTCAAGTATGTTAATTTATATTGCATATTGAGTTGAAATAGATGTGTATCGGTCTATCGGATCATTGAATTCTTAATTGTGATATTTTGTAGGAATACACTTGATGTTAGGGAACTGGCTATTCAATTTGGATGTGTTAGGCTTATTCCTCTTGTTAAAAAAGGCTTATCACTGTAAGTTCTATAGTTTTTAACTTTTAATGAGGCTCTTAATGGTTCAGACCTCTTACTGGTTCAGCACTTAATGGTTTAGACTGTTTGTTTCACGAGCAGATGTCTGAATGGTTCAGACATTTGCCTCTGAATGGTTAAGATTTATACAGAGTCTGAATGGTTAAGACCTCTAATCAGAATTGGTCAGATATTTGTCTATGAACGGTTAAACATTATACAGGCTCTTACTGGTTCAGACCTCTTACTGGTTCAGCACTTAACCATTCAGATGTTGCCAAACAGCCCCATACTTGATGTATTTAAAATTCAAATGTTTATTGTAGTTAACATGATAATACTTACAGATACAAAGAAAGGTTTATTGCATCGTTGCCTCCTTCACGTCGAGCTAGTGCTGACTTCACACGACCAGTGTTTACAGCCGCAGGGTTTTACTTGTGTGCCAAAAAACATAAGCTCAAGGTTGACAAGAATAAGTTGATTGAGCTTTCTGGCACATCTGAAGACGAGTTTGCAAGTGTAAGAAGCGGTTATACTTATACAATGTCACCAAATGTCACTAAAACATTACGTTACATATGTTACATATACGTGTGAATCAATGCAGGTGTCTACTTCTATGAAAGACCTTTGTCATGATGTTTTCGGTGTGGCTAAGGAAAAGAAGGATCCGAAATCTGTGAAAGTGAACCGAGGTACTTATTTCACTTGTTACCATTTTCATGTTGTGCACAAGTTATTAGTTTTATAGAGGGAATGCAAAGAAGATGAAATTTGTATACATTTATTATTTTTATCTTATTTTGTAGATTTGTTGGATGTTTTACCCGAGAAACGACAAGCTGAGGATGGTGGTTATTCATCTGATGAAAGCGAAGATGTAATAACTTTCTTTTACATTATATATCTATCTTATATTGCAGATTTAGAAGTCATGCCAAACTGTTGAAACTATTTTATATGTATTCTTTGTAATGTGTTACAGCGTTCAGCCTGCAAGAAGCGTAAGCGTGAAGAGAACCACAAATACGAAGAATGGAAATCTACGGTCATAGAATCCAATAAGCAAAGCATGGATAAAGGTAACTCCATCCCAAATGAGTTGATTTGCTCTATGTTTGCAGGTCAACATGTTGTGCACAAATTATCCCTTAAAAGTGTTTGCGGGTCAAAATGACCCAGCCCATTTTGAACCTGTAAACTTTATATGTGCTGACTCGTTATCCAACACATTCATTTGATCAAACAACGAAAAGGTATTTCGGCTAATTCTGGATCTATGATTTTTTTTTGCAGTTGCGGTTAAAAAGACGAAGCAATCACACCTCAACTTTTTCAAGAGAGTTCCGGGAACTGAAGTTGGAGTGTAAGCTTGTGCTCATGTTGTCTCAATATGTTAAGCAACAAAGTTTTGTGGATATGCATTCCAACAACTTAATGTACAGAATCTAAGTTTATATTGGCCTCAAAATTCTAATATTTAATGGAAATGCAAGAAATTTAGTTCATATAATTGATCTTTACTTTGGGATATTTTTTAAGTAATCAATATAAAGATAAGTATTAGAGCATCAAATCCATAATACCATTTTCATATCTCAAATCATTTTCTTGATGTCTTTTACAAGATTTATAAAAATCCATCATCGAGTTAAAGATATGCTTCGCAAGACTTGGTTTTCGCCGCTGAATTAAATGTGACAACATGTGTATTCATTTGGCGTCGTGAATTCAACATATTACCTGTATTTGAAGAAAAAATCCTTGTTCTTTCCCTTTCTTGCATGTGATTGCTCAAGGTTTGACCTATTGATCCTAGACACACACATGTGACATGTGCTTGCCCCGCGTGTTTGTGTGTTTATTCACTCTAATATTCACAACAAGTTGAGGTTTTCGGTCTAAAGTAGAAGTGATAGGATAGACGGGTGGGACAGGGTTGGCTAACATGCTAAAACGGATAGATTTGGCCATTTGGGTCAATTTAGTACGTGTGTGGTTAGGTCGGCTTGGCGAATACTTGTCTCATTTTGGTATCTTTAATGTCTCGATGCATTGGATACGATTAGACAAACTTTTTATTCCAATACTGAACTTGATGTTTCATTAAAAAGATATAGCAAGTTATATGCATTAAAAGTATGGTTTGGGGTACTTTCAATCCATATTACTCATTTCAGTTTTAGTTAAAAAAAATTAATCGGAGAGGTGTTTACTATTTGGATAAAACATGATGGGTCATTTGATACCAAAGGGCTTGTAGCCTAGTGGTATTCTACGATGTATCTTAAATGTGTTTATCTCATACTGGTAAAGGGTGATAGTCTCATAACAAATATTGGTGTAGGTTTAAAGGTAAATTTAAGCCCAAAAAAAAAAAAAAAAAAAAAAACATGTCTATTTGACAAGTAAATTAACAAATATAGTTTGTTTATATGTCTAAGTTATAATAACCAGATAATAAAATTTCAAATCCAAAAACACATACAATCTACTTTTTCTCAATATACAAGTGATTTGAAACATGTGTAGAATGCATGTTATGAACCAAAGGTGCAACTCCAACTCCTATCTGGTTCCTATGCAAATCAAACCCCCCACCTATCAACTTGTTGTCGGCTTGAATTTTCGCCACCGGTGTGGCCGAATCCAACCGGTGGCGCCACTCTCGCACAGGGGCGGACCCAATAACCGCCCCCTTCTCGCCGCCACTAATCATACCATGTCCATCACCAAAAACTCTCATTTCTCTCCACGTTGCACCCGCTAATTGCGGCACTCCCTCTCTCCTTCCTCCCCTCTCACATTTCTCACCCTTACCCATTCTCGAAGATGGATTGTTTTCTGTTTCTCTCTCTTCCACGTCCTCCTCGTCTGTTTCTCTTTCTTCCACATCAGACCATGGGCGACTAGATTCTTCCGCGATGAAAATGGTCTTAGGGAAATCTGACACACTGGCAGTGACAACACTCCATTCGACACTCGCCTCACTCGGTGCATACTCGTTATTATCGGTTGCTTGTCGAGCAAGAAACGAGTTATAATCCTCGTTAGCTGAGAAGTTCTCGATTTCAAATAAATCCGAGCTTGCATCACTCCCCGTATCGTCTTGTCCCCCGTTTCTATAAACTTCTAGAATTTCCCCTTTCGCGATATGTTCCTTATCAACTTCTGGTAGCTTGGGGATGCGAAAATGTTTCGCATCCGCCGTTGAAGGATTTAAACTACCACCACCTTTAACGTGCTGTTTAAATTCTTTAATCTTTATAGAATCTTTGTCATTGCAATTGCAACCAATACTAGCTAACAAGCTTTTGAAGCTAATTTTCTTGCTATAATTGGTGCCATTGCTAACCAATAGCCCTCTCCTGCTATTCCAGCTCGATTCAGATCGCGCGCTTGACATGGCTTTTGATTTTGGTAACACACATGGTTGATCTTCATGTTTTTCTCGCGATTGGTTTATTTGATGATGAACATCCGTCACTCCTTTGAAGTACTTCTCGGCTTCAAAAATCCCAAGTTCGTCGTCCTCTAAGTGCTTTTTCGTGAGTTTAGGCACAAAACGCTCTTTGGTAGCGTCCCCATTCGAGTAGGAGCACGAAGCATCCGACGCGATCATGTTGCTTGTTTTACAAGTAATCATGAAAACAAAAGGGATAGGAGAAAATGATGGAAGTGTTGTGTATACATGAAGATTTCAATTTTGATACATTTGTGAATGAGTAGTAGAGTGCTTTTAAGAGGATGGTGTTGGGCTGAGAAAGTGGTTATGACTTATGATCATAGAAAAGGTTTTATACATATTATTATTATACATATTAAAACAAACTTTTGATGAATAGTATTTTGCAGTTTATTTTTATTTTTATTAATGATCTTTATCATATATTATATAATTTGTTTTAAATGATAAATGGTAGTTGACAATATATAATAATTTGCTTTTTAACTTTTGTTATTTATTATTCAATTTGATATTTTAGTAATAACCTGCGTTTCTTATATTTTTAAAAAACTCTAAATCCGTATCTATTTTTATTTATTTTTTTACATTCCAAATTATTTGGCTACGCGTTGTGACGGTAAGTTATCGCGAGCATTGTATCGATTCGGTTCGCTATAGTACCGAAATGATACATGCACTCGATATAGAAATCAACACATGATTTATTTCAGCCGAAAATAATAAAGGCAAACATCGGCACCAACACCGATGAATCGATCGATTTAGATTATCACGATACTTGTACCGATATTCATTTATGTTGCAAACAAAGTTGTATAAACGATTTTTTTCTTAATTTTGGAAACCATAAAAATGAATATAAGTACTGGTATGTGTGTTGTTTAGTACGGTAGTGATACGGTGTCAGTTTATCAAAATCAAAAGCAATAAAAATAAACGCAGATACCGATATAGATGTTGTTCAGTCGGTTTCGGTATTGTTTGGTATGATAGCAGCACCCGTCGCGAAGCACGGGAGAATCTCACTAGTATATATTGTTAGTAAAGGATGATGAATAGTAATTTTTATTTTATAATAATATATAGCTTTTTATTATTTTTTATTTTTAATAACATATTTTTAATTATTTTTCTTTTTTTAAAACCATATATTTCCAATACCGTTTTTTTAATAATTCTCTTTTCTTTTTTAGAACATATATTATCGATTAACTTGATACTTCTTTAATATTATACGTTTATAACTTTTTCTTAAAACTTAAGTACATAGTTATGATTGATTGTTCCGGACATTCCGTTATAAGTTTTGTTAAAAACGAAATTGTACTTATAATAAAGTGTTTATTAGGTATTATAAAACAGTACGATGATAAACTAAACCGTTTTAATAGTTTAGTTTTCTAAACAACATGCTTTATTTTCAAATCATGTTTGTTTTACATTATCATTTACTCAGTTTCGCCGCAACGCGCGACGAAAAAAAAAACTAGTTATACATATCATTTGAAAGTCATCATGAACAGTGTTTATTTTATTTTAAAGTGTTGATTTATTTTTTAATTCCATTTTCAAGTATTTATTTGTTTTTAAATAATATTTTATTCAATCATTTAGTTTAATTTTCTTTTAATAACTTGCGTTTGTTAATTTACAAAAAAAAAAAAAAAAAAAAATCCGCAACAATGTTCTTTTAACATTGCAGTATAACTTTTATTGAAAATGGATATTGTGTTGTAGTACAAACCGAACCAAAAGCGACAATGAATGGTAATTATTATTTTGAAGTATTTATTTATTTTTAAAAAAAAATGTTATTTATCATTTATTTCAATTTTTTTCTAATAAACTGTGTTTAGTTTTTCTAACATTGTGATAAAGGTTTTTTTTGAAATAGATAATGTGTCGCTAACGTATCAAAACGTACCGAATTGATTGAACAACATATATGTATCAATACCTCTATTAATTTTTATTGTTTTTACTTTTGATAAACTGGTACCATATCGTTATTATACCATAACAAACCAAACGAACAACATTGGCACAGGTACTTGTATTCATTTTTATGGTTTTCGGTTTCGATAATTTTTATTTTATACAACTTTGTCTGCAACGATATATGAATAATGATATCAATACTGTGACGATCTGAATCAATCAATACCGTTTGAACATTGGTGTCGGTACCCGTGTTCATTTTTTCGTTTTCAGTCGGTTGATTTCTATACGAAGTGCATGTATCATACTGGTATTGTAATGAACCAAACCGATACAAATCCAATGCTCGCTGTAATGTATCGCCACAACGCGCGGTCAAATCACCTAGTTCAATTTTATTAATAACTGTTGACGTGTACGTCTACATCTACATCTACATCTACGTCTCTCTTTTAATATGCTTTTTTTTTCTTTTGTTTAATATACATGTCGCTAGGCTAGTTTTGTATGGTTTAGAACTTGCAAGAGGCCGGTTGGTTGGGCTGACAAGTACATATGATTTTTGGGTTGTATTTAAATTAGTTGCGGCGGTGTTCTAGCGAGTAGCGAATCTCCACGCTTCCTAATGCATATCCAATTTGTCTTTTGTCTTCGACAGTTATATCCACTCCATCTAGAGCTAGTTCGTGAAGCATTAGTCCCCCATCTAGCTATATCAAAGTGGTTGCGATGGTGTCCTAGTTGAACCTGGTGAACAGGATCAAAGACGATCACAACCCCCTCCCCCCTTCTCTCCCCCATTTTTTTGAACGGCAAGGAACGACATGCCAACCACTGTGACACCAGGCGCTGTGGCCAAGGTCGACTACTCGGCCGCTGCCAGCCCCTTGGCTCTCCCAGATGCGCGGAAACCCGACCTCCACCCGCCCGAAGGCACGATAGTGGAATAATCGGTAAAACCTCGCCTCCCATCCAAGACGAACCGACGCCACCCGTATTCGCCCTTCACCTGGATGCCGCAGAAAACAATGGGGAGTGTGGGAGTCGAACCTGTGTCACGAGGAACACCAAGGTGGTGTTTGTTTTTTCTGCAGGAAAATGTCTTCAGTCTGCGGACCACATCTGCAGGCATCCGCAGGAGAAGAGGTGGACCAAAGGTCTGCAATCTGCAAGGAGAAAAGGGTTTGTTTTTTTTTCTTCTTCTACAAAACCTCTTCTAAACACACAGACAACACACACACTACACAGCACACTCTTCTCTCTCTCTCTGCCTTCAACCATCCACCACCTACCACAACCATCCACCACCACCACAACCATCCACTGTCGCAACCACCAGAATCATCATCATCGACGCCCTTCACCTGGATGCCGCAGAAAACAATGGGGAGCGTGGGAGTCGAACCTGTGTCACGAGGAACACCAAGGTGGTGTTTGTTTTTTCTGCAGGAAAAGGTCTTCAGTCTGCGGACCACATCTGCAGGCATCTGCAGGAGAAGAGGTGGACCAAAGGTCTGCAGTCTGCAAGGAGAAAAGGGTTTGTTTTTTTTTTTTCTTCTTCTACAAAACCTCTTCTAAACACACAGACAACACACACACTACACACCACACTCTTCTCTCTCTCTCTGCCTTCAACCATCCACACTACACACACACTACACACCACACTCTTCTCTCTCTCTCTGCCTTCAACCATCCACCACCTACCACAACCATCCACCACCACCACAACCATCCACTGTCGCAACCACCAGAATCATCATCATCGACATCATCGACATAATCATCATCATCATCGACGCCCTTCACCTGGATGCCGCAGAAAACAATGGGGAGTGTGGGAGTCGAACCTGTGTCACGAGGAACACCAAGGTGGTGTTTGTTTTTTCTGCAGGAAAAGGTCTTCAGTCTGCGGACCACATCTGCAGGAGAAGAGGTGGACCAAAGGTCTGCAGTCTGCAAGGAGAAAAGGGTTTGTTTTTTTCTTCTTCTACAAAACCTCTTCTAAACACACAGACAACACACACACTACACACCACACTCTTCTCTCTCTGCCTTCAACCATCCACCACCTACCACAACCATCCACCACCACCACAACCATCCACTGTCGCAACCACCAGAATCATCATCATCGACATAATCATCATCATCGACATCATCATCACCGTCATACCCCACCACAGCCGCTGTTCCGCCGCCGTGAGGGCGTTTCTGGTCGTCGGAGACAGCGATTCAGCCGTCTCTCATTCTCTTTCGTCTCTCTCTCTCATCAATCAGTCTCTCTCTCATCGGGTTCTTTCTCTCTCTCTTCCGATCTCCCCCTCTCTCGCTGTCTGTACCGTCGCCGCCGTACACCACCACCAACCGGTGGTGGCCGGCCGTTCACTTAAGGGAGAACGGGGGCTGTGGGGTGGGTAGGTTTGATAGGAGGTGATTGGGGGTGTCGGGTGGCGGAGACGTGGTGGCGGAGATGTGGTGGTGGATTTGGTGGCAGAGATGTGGTGGCGGAGATGTGGTGGCGGAGATGTGGTGGTGGAGGTGTGGTGGTGGAGATGTGGTGCAGAGAAGAGGTCTCATGGGTGTGTTTTGAAATGGGAGAGAAGAGAAGAGGTCTGCAGAGGTGTGCAGACATGAGTTCAAGTCTGCGTGGGGAAGAGGTGAGGCAGACGTTTTTGGTGAGAAGCTCTTCCGGAAAACAAACGAGCTGCAGACCTCAAACGTCTGCGCGCGTCTGCACGACGCAGACATAAGTGGCCAGAAGTGTGAGATTAAATATATTATTAATGTAATATTTAATCTTGTAGCCTTTATAATCATTTATATTATATAGATCAAAATATATTAATAACCTATTAATAATTAGTTGGTAATTGTTGATGGACCATATTACCCTTATTAACTAATTAGGTTTCCTCTTGGGTGTATAAATAAGGAGCTTATTAGAGAGTTAAAGGGTTACACAAGTTAAACAATCACACAACCCTCATAACATCATAATCGACTCTCTCTCTCTCAACCGAAACCCTCCCTACTTTCGGTTCATTACCATCATCACCTTACACCCTAAGGAGGAACCAGATCATCCTGACAATTATGTCGAACTCGATGTCATCTTCTCTGACTGGATTCTCCACTGCATTGAATGCTGTAACAAGTATGTGATTCATGTTTTCCTTTTAGTTTAAACAGAACAGATCAACATGTGGTATCAGAGCATATGTTGATAAATCAGTTCTGTTTTCGTATCCATCATTCTGGGATCATAATCTGGAAAACAGAAATTTTTTTAAAGCTTTTAAATATCACGGCTGTTTCGAGTCCTTGTTGCCGAAATCCCTGTTTTCGGAAAAGCATATTTGATAAATTGACTCGAGACTATAATGGGCAAATCTTAATATCCGAAATCTGTTAATAAAAGTCTAAAATTTAAGGTTTCGGATCCCAGATTATGTTTTAATTTTTTAGGGTTCATCATACTGTTATAAGAAAAATCGAAAATTCTCTAAATTTTGGAATATAATTTGGATTAGTGGGTGTTTTTCATTGTTTTGATCTTAATTTTATCTATTAAAGTTTCCGAAAACTGTTAAAGGATAATCAGTTATTATTTTCGAAATCTTTTGATAAGTTTAGATCAAAAATAAAATAGGAAACACTATCCCACAATCCCTCAAATTTCGAGTTTCAGTTGTTATCACATTAAACAACCTTAATAGTGGATTCGAAATCATAAATGTAACTAATCACACAAGTTCCCTTCAGTCGCACAAGATCAGATCAGATATGATCTTCGCACAAGATCAGATCACATGAGATATGGTCTGATCGCACAAGGGAAATCGCACAAGACAGTCGCACAAGATTTGTACAACTAATTGAGCATATTATACAAGTTAAGACTGCATAATCGCACAAGATTTGTGGATCGCACAAGACTTGTGGATCGCACAAGGCATTACTGATCGCACAAGTTTTGGGCCTTACTGATCGCACAAGTTTTTTTTGGCCTTACTGACCGCACAAATTTTTGGGCTTTACTGATCGCACAAAACTTGGGCATTACTGATCGCACAAGACTCGAAACCTCATTACTGATCGCGCTAACAGGTGATTTGCTATTAAATACTTGGTTTTGTAAACAATTAATTAACTAATCAGAATATGATAACTTTTACAAAACCAAAATAGCTTAACTTGAATGAGCTTCTGATGTATTAATTCTGGCCAAAGCTGATTTAATACATCTATTTATTGTTCAAGTATTACAAAAGCTATTATTTTGATGTTAGTAATAGACATTATCACAGCTTCATAATTAAAATGGTCATTTTTTATGCCTGCCTTTGTATAACATGCCCTTAAGATCACATTAGAACTTCTTCCTTAGTATCATAACTTGCTCATCTTATTTCCACTATCAGCGCCCAATTGCGGGATTCCACCTTTGACTGGTGATAACTTCGCTGCATGGAAGGATGCTCTCATGCTTACGTTTGGGCTGCTGGACTTTGACTATGCCCTAAGAGAGGATAAGCCAGCGGACCTTACTCCACAAAGTACTGCTGCTCAGCAGTTAACTCATGATAAGTGGACTAGGTGTAACTGCATGTCTCTCATGTTCATGAAGCAGTCCATTCATAACTCAATCAGAGGAGCCATTCCTGATTCTGAAGATGCTAAAACCTATTTGGCTTCTGTGGAGGATCAATTCAAGGGAACATCAAAAGCACACGCTAGTACTCTTATCCTCAAGCTGGTGACAACTAAGTATGATGGGAGGAGCGGCATTCGCGAACACATCATGATGATGCATGACATGGCCAATAAGCTGAAGGGCCTACAGATGGAGATCAGTGATGGTTTTCTTGTTCACTTCATCATCACTTCGCTTCCTTCGTCTTATGAAGCATTCAAGATCAATTACAACACTCAGAAGGACAAATGGACGATGAGTGAGTTGATCGCTATGTGCGTGCAGGAGGAAGAGCGTATGAAGATGGATCGCACTACTGATGTTGCCAACTTCACCACCTCCAGCTCTAAGAAGAGGAAGAACACTTATCAAAGAAAGGATGCTTCTAAGGTCCAAAAGCCAAATCCAAATCCTCATACAAGTGCACCTTCCAGCTCTAAGAACTCCTTAGGCAAACCCTATTGCAAGTTCTGTAAGAAGACAGGACATAAGCAAAAGGAATGCCCTGACTTCAAGGAGTGGCTGGCTAAGAAAGGTAACGATTTTTTCATGATACTTGAGTCCTTTAATTTAAATGTTCCTGCTAATTCTTGGTGGTTTGATTCTGGTTCTATGGTTCATGTTACCAATTCAACTCAGGGATTCCTTACAATCCGGAAGCTGGGAAGAAACCAAAGAACACTTAAAGTTGGAGATGATCGGGAATTAGAAGTGAAGGCCATAGGAACATTACAATTATTTTTGAAAACTGGTTTATGTATTAAACTTTATGATACCTTATATGTTCCTGAGGTAACTCGGAACCTTGTATCAGGACCAAAGTTAGACATGGACGGTTTTGTAGTTTCTCATGGTCATCGCAAACTCTCTATTCTCTATGATTCCGTTGTTTATGGTACTGGCATTCTGGATGGTGGTCTCTATAGATTAGAACTAGATGATAATTTTTCCAAATCTTTGTTGTCATATAATATTAATGAATCACTCACAAAGATGAAACAGGTTCGAGACTTAGAGACTTCATCTATGTTGTGGCATCAACGTTTAGGCCACATCTCAAGAGAACGATTAAATCGTCTCGTAAATGATGAAGTCTTACCTCCTCTCGATTTTACTGATTTTGGAACATGTGTCAAATGTCTTAAAGGCAAAATGACATTAGCGAATAAGAAAGGTGCCACTAGGAGCTCTAATTTATTAGAACTCATTCACACTGACATTAGTGGTCCTTATCAAATCGCTGGTATAACAGGACATACTTCATTTATCACTTTCATTGATGATTATTCTCGTTACATGTACTTGTATCTTATTAAGGAAAAATCAGAATCTCTTACAACTTTTAAAGATTATAAAGCTGAAGTTGAAAAGCAATTAGATCGTCAGATTAAAGTTGTGAGATCAGATAGAGGCGGTGAATATTATGGAAGACATACTGATGTGGGTCAAGCTCCTGGTCCATTTTATGAGTTTTGTAAGGGCCAGGGGATTGTGAACTAATACACCATGCCTGGTACACCTCAGCAGAATGGTGTCGCTGAACGAAGGAATCGTACCCTTATGAACATGGTGCGCAGTATGTTAGCCAACACTAATTTACCATTATTCCTCTGGACTGAAGCGCTAAAAGCAGCTGTTCATATACTCAATAGAGTTCCTTCTAAGTCTGTCCCTAAAACTCCTTATGAACTTTGGACAGGAAGGAAACCGAGTCTTAAATATATGAAAGTATGGGGCTGTATTGCTGAAGCAAAACTTTATAATCCTTTCCTAAGGAAACTTGACCCTAAAACAGTTACCTGTTTCTTTATCGGGTATCCTGATCATTCAAAGGGTTATCGTTTCTATTGTCCTTCCCATGTCACCCGTATTGTTGAAACCAAGCGTGCTGCGTTCCTAGAGGATTTGAAGGTCAGTGGGAGCAGTACTAACCCTTACGAAGAATTGCAAGAAGTACAAGAGACGGGGGGGAGAGACTTGTCGCTTACCATTACTCCGTTTACTCCTCTTGTACCCCATGCAACTGCACCTGAAGCCACTGCACAAAATCCATCTCCACAATCAGAACCCATTATACCTCATAACGAAGGCACATCAAACGCTCAAAACCTAGACAACGCTGAACCCGATAATCAACTCAGGAGGTCATCTAGGCAAAGAAGGCCTACTAATTGGGATGGTTATGTTACCTACCTGACTGAAATGGATGCTGGAAAGCTCAATGATCCTATCTCTTATAATGAAGCCATTACCAGTGATCAGTCTTCTGAATGGAACAAAGCAATGATTGATGAGCTTGAATCCATGAAGAAAAATGACGTTTGGGATTTAGTCGAATTACCCAATGGTGCCAAACCTGTAGGTTGTAAATGGGTGTTCAAAACAAAACTGGATCCGAATGGGAACGTTAAACGCTACAAAGCGAGATTGGTTGCAAAGGGCTACACTCAGAAAGAGGGAATTGACTATCAAGAGACGTTTTCACCTGTCTCTCGTAAAGATTCATTAAGGATCGTTATGGCCCTAGTAGCTCATTTTGATTTAGAGCTGCATCAAATGGATGTCAAAACTGCTTTCCTTAACGGAGACTTAGACGAAGATGTTTACATGAAACAACCTGAAGGCTTTAAACCTGAAGGTCAGGAGCATCTAGTCTGTAAGTTGAAGAAATCCATTTATGGGTTAAAACAAGCATCACGTCAATGGTACCTCAAGTTTGATGAAGTCATGAAGAGGCAAGGTTTTATGAAGAATCAAGTGGATCAATGCACCTACCTCAAGATGAGTGGGAGTAATTTTACTATACTTGTCCTTTATGTAGATGATATTCTACTGGCAAGTAATAGTTTAGACATGTTGCATGAGTCGAAGCGGTTACTCTCGCATAACTTCGACATGAAGGATCTCGGAGATGCTTCTTACGTCATTGGCATCGAAATTCACCGAGATAGACACAAAGGGATCTTAGGATTGTCTCAAAAGACTTACATAGATCGTGTCCTTACACGTTACAACATGCAATAGTGCAAACCCTCAGTCGCTCCAGTAGTTAAGGGAGATGTTTTCGGATCTTTCCAGTGTCCGACATCAGAGGTTGAAAAGGAGCAGATGAGCCAGATACCTTACGCGTCAGTAGTCGGGAGCCTGATGTATGCTCAAGTCTGTACTCGCCCAGATATCGCTTACATTGCTGGAATGCTAGGTCGTTATCAGACTAATCCTGGCCTAGATCACTGGAAAGCAGCTAAGAAGGTCCTCTGATATCTGCAAGGGACGAAAGACTATAAACTGACTTATAGAAGAAGTGATCACTTAGAAGTGGTAGGTTATTCTGATTCTGACTTTGCCAAATGCAAAGATGACAAGAAATCCACTTCGGGCTATATCTTTATGTTAGCAGGCGGACCTATCTCATGGAAGAGTCATAAACAACAGTTAACTACAACTTCCACGATGATGGCATAATACATTGCTGTTTACAACGCAATCTGTCATGGAATGTTGCTTAGAAATCTGATCACTGGACTCAAAATCGTTAATTCCATTTTTAGACCATTGAAGCTTTACTATGATAACTCAGCTGCCGTTAGTTTCTTGAACAGTAACAGTTCGACTGGAGCTGGTTTATATCTCGATACAAAATATTTGTTCGTACGCGAACGAGTTGAGGAAAATAATCTTTGTATTGAGTATATTAGTACTAAAGATATGCTTGCGGATCCGATGACTAAAGGTCTCCCACCTAAAGTTTTCGAAGAACATGTATCGAATATGGGACTTACTAAAGACCTTGTTTAATGGCATATTGTACTAGCTTATGTTTTAATTAATAAAATTTCCTCAGTTTGATTTTGTATGTCTCTAACATATGTTCTGCCGGTGTAATGACATATAGACAAATATAAATACAAATCAGACGCTAAAGGGCTTATACGTATTTTGATCGTAACTATTAGGTTTTAAATTGAGGCTATAGTATGACTAATGGGGGTCCTGAGTCGAATGATGATTCAACGGCTGTATTTCTCTGCTATAGTTCTTGGTTTAAGGCTAAAATGAGTGTTAACTCCTGGCCAGGCTTACCTAATACTCATGATAAATGATTACTCGGCTAAGTGAGAGAATGTGAGATTAAATATATTATTAATGTAATATTTAATCTTGTAGCCTTTATAATCATTTATATTATATAGATCAAAATATATTAATAACCTATTAATAATTAGTTGGTAATTGTTGATGGACCATATTACCCTTATTAACTAATTAGGTTTCCTCTTGGGTGTATAAATAAGGAGCTTATTAGAGAGTTAAAGGGTTACACAAGTTAAACAATCACACAACCCTCATAACATCATAATCGACTCTCCCTCTCTCAACCGAAACCCTCCCTACTTTCGGTTCATTACCATCATCACCTTACACCCTAAGGAGGAACCAGATCATCCTGACAATTATGTCGAACTCGATGTCATATTCTCTGACTGGATTCTCCACTGCATTGAATGCTGTAACAGGTATGTGATTCATGTTTTCCTTTTAGTTTAAACAGAACAGATCAACAAGAAGTGCTTCTGGCCAAAAAACAAACACCACCCAAGTCTTTCCCCAACCACTACACCACTACCTCATTGGCCTTTCTCTCCCCTTTTTAACGTCCATACATTTCACTTTGTCATATGTGCATTCTATATGTACATTCTTGCAGTCTTGCATTCACCCTCTCCTTTGTTCCTCTCTCATTTGCTTATCAATTCAACATAGAAGAACTACACTAACATCAATATAATTTAATGTTACACATAGTTATAACACGATCAAATGAGAGTTTGTGATCAAAACTCAAAAACATGACATATAATTATATAAAAGGTTTATTTTAGAAAGTATAAAATGTCATCTACATGAACTATATGAGTGGATAAATTCGTGTGTATTGAGCCATTTATGATTTTTTTTTATAATTGTTATACCAAATAAAGAAATAACAAAACTAATCTGGCAAATTAGAAAAATGATGATAAGAGGGCCAAAATGTTGTAGAAATAGGAAGCTACTCTCCATGTGCTTTGCCCGTTTTCTTTTGTCAAAAAACTTGGTGTATTATTATGTCAAAGACGAAAGTTTTGACCTATTAAAACGTATGTGTAAGAATAGTGTTCACATACCTAATTGTTATTATGTAAAGTTATAATAATCAAATAATCAGTTGTAATAAATAATATTTACCATTATAGCCAATCACCTTATCGTGTATTGACAACTCTATGACTTTTCAAAGTGGAGGTCATGGATTGAAGTCTCACTTGAAGCAAAAAAAATTAAAATAAATAATTTGAGGTGAGCCAGAGGTTTTCCTACGATGGATCTTTGGGCGATGAGTTTCCTTTGAAATGGTAGTGGGCTTGGTCACCAGCGTCGTCTATATTCACAGACGTGGGTGACCTTTTGCCATTGGGTTTACCAGGATGATCGGGCTTTTGTCGGTCGTTTAGAAAAGAATATTTACTTTTATAAAGAAAATAACAAACGGAAAATTTTTGTTAGGCTTGTACATTCGACAACATAAATTATCTTATGTAATAGTAATAATAATAATAATAATAATAATAATAATAATAATAATAATAATAAATATTTAACTAATACATAAAAAGATGTTATTTAACAAACTAACCATGTTCTATGGATATGGGTGAAGTCCAAATCACATTGCTAATCCAACTTATTTAAAAGTTGATGAAGTATTAGCTTGTTTTGCAATTTAGATCAATCATTAAAGATCAATCATATTTTCTTGATTTTTAATACATGATGTGTTACATCAAACTTGTCTAATACCCATCTATAAGCTCACATGTACATGTACATAAAGTCATCATCAAAGGGCCAATCCAACTTGTTCAAAAGAATGATTAAAGATTGTTTTGTAATTTGGATCAATAATCGTACTTGGTCTAGTAAGCACCAACAACACCATCCCTATAATGTCAATAATAAATTTCTTTCTGGATATGATGTGTCACATCGGAGTTGTCCAAGACCCGTCTATATTTGTGATGATACGGCCATCAATACATTTCAACATAACAAGTTCACTACACTTTAAAATAACATATTCACATTTGTCGAGTTATAAATAGCGGGGGAGGCATCGTGAGAAAACTCGTCTTCTTGAGAAAACTCTATCTAATCATTACTAAATCCTAAACTTTAAACCCTAAAGACTAAAGCCTAAAAGCTAAAAACTAAATGGTAAAGATAAATCCTAAAAGTTAATTCCTAAACTCTAAAAATTAAACTTTAAAAACCTCAAAAAAAATTCAACACAAATATCAATCGTTTGATACAGTTTTCTAACAAAGGAAGAGTTTCTCATGATTCTCTCCCATTAATAGTGTTTTCTTATATCTATGTTGATTTTTTTTTATGATAATATAAGTTTAAAACGTCCAAACCTTTTTACATGTATTGCAAGCACTTGTGTTATTTTTTCCGGGGAAAATTGTTATTTTCTCTAACTTAAGACATTTTGATAATGTAAATGAGTATGAGAAAGAGTTTTAATCACACTTCAGTTTATTATAAGACTTAAGTGCTATTGACGTTCATATGGTTTGTTTATTTTGGCCATTTCAGGTCAAATTTTAAAATTGCACCATTTTCCTTTCTAACATTTTAGAAACGTGTCATTTCAGTCCAAAAAAATAACCACAGTTAAAACATTCAGTTAGCGTAGGGTTAATATGATCATTAAATAAATTTTGAGCTGAATTTATGTGGGGCATGACAAAGGTCTACTTTGAGTGCGGCGCTTTGTTCAACGAAGAGGAACGCAATTCGTTGCCGGAAGTTGTCGGCGATTTGGGCGGCGTTGTCATTGACATATTGCAAGCATTGACCACAAATGGTAGAATCAAATCAACCCCAAAACAGAAATCAAATGTAAATTAGAGATTGGATTAGTATACTTTTGGATAACATGCCATTTCTTACTTTTATTATAATTTTCTCTTTGTTCCATCCTTATTTTTTTTTAAATTATAGAGTTAATTACTGTTTTCGTCCATGTGGTTTGACAAAAATCACTATTTCAGTCCATTAGTTTAAAAATTGCGATTTCAGTTCCTGTGGTTTTACTTTCGTAACCATTTTAGTCCACCTCATAACCATTTCAGTCCTTGTACTTAACAGAATAAATGGATTGAAATGGTTACGAAAATGAAACAACAGGAACTGAAATGGTTACGAAAGTGAAATCACAGGGACTGAAATCGTAATTTTTAAACTAATAGAATGAAATATTGATTTTTGACAAAACACAGGGACGAAAACAGTAATTAACTCTAAATTATATAATACGGATATTACATTATGTCATTTCGAAATTCCATGGACACTACCATGTTCGGTTGTCATGGATGATGCGACATTTCATTTATCTTTCACAGGATACAAACAATTTAACCTTGACTACGTAACAACTACAAGAAAAGGAATGATGCTCCGACTTTGTCTTAATATCACATTTTTACTCATACACATAGACACAAATCATAAATGAGCTTCGATATGTTATGTCATTTTTTATGTCTTACTTTTATCTAATCTACATTGTAGGGTTATAGTGTTTTCATGTAACATAGTAGCACAGACAATATTCTATAGTACGATTCTAAAATAGGTACAAAACAACATGTGATGTGTAAGTGCTAATAAAAAAAGCAAAAAGTCAATTTACTTTTATAGTTTTTAAAAAGTATATTGCTAGAAAATAAAGGATATTGGATTTAAACAACTCAAATTTTCACTAACTGGGCCGATAACACTCCTAACGTTCGATATATACTATATCACACCCAACTTTCACCTTATTGGCCGATAGTACTCCCAAAGTAATCCAACACTAAACTAGTTTGCTGACATGAGTTGTCACGTCACCAAACCAGTGCCACGTCATAAAAACCAAGTCAGATGTCACGTCAGCCGCAACTTCATTAAAAAAAGCCAAGTCAGATGCACAATTCCACTTCAGATGCTACATCACCACACAAGTGTCACATCAGCAAAAAACTAACTGGGTCAAGGTTCAGTTAATTTGGTAGTGCTATCGGCCAGTAAGTTAAAAATTGAGTGTCGTGTGGTACAAATCAAAAGCTGGGAGTGCTATCGACCAATTGATGAAAGTTAAGGTTATTTAAATCCAATATTTCGAAAATAACTATTATTGGATCGATTTAGGTGGACCGAACATCCCATGACCACTTAATCTTCCTCGTTTTGTATGGACCAAAAATGCAAATAATCTTGGAGTGAAGTATTGTAATCTATGCCGTGGACCTTGTCCCCCAATCCAATGAACAATCTAATTTATTTTGCTTTTTATATTGTTCCGATATTTAAACTTTAAATTTTGTGTTAAGGTTTGTCTAAAAGTTTATGATTGCTTAGAACATGTGGTCAGTAATCATTGGATATTTCGTCACTAATCATTTGTCTATAGTTATATCTAATAGAGTTCTAATATAATATTATGTTTCTATAACATGTACATTATGTCATTGTTAACATATTGAAGGCAAACTAGAGGGGTGTTTACTTAGGTTCTATTTGTTTTTGCTTATATCGTCTGTAAAGAGCTTATGTCTGCGGGCGGGCAGACATAAGCCCTTGAAGACTGTTTGTTTAAAAAAAAAAAAATCTTAAAATGGCTTTTAATAGCTTAAAAAAAAGCTATGGATAATAGCTTCACAAACAGATCAGATCTTCACACACACCCTTCTTCTTCTTCCTCTTCTCCCCTGCCACCACCACCTCCGCCACCACCACCACCACCGCACCACCTCCGCCACCGCCACCACCTCCACCACCACCATCGTCAAAACCCACCACCACCAAACTGTAACACCTCGTAAAATCACGTCCAATGATGTATTGACACGTGTAATAAACCCTAATAAAGGCAGACATTGAATTCAATGGACTAATTTTTCGAAAAATCGAAAACCTTGATTATGAAAGGACTGGAAGTGTTTGTATACTTAAAATAAGTTTCTAAATAACCTTTTACGGTTTTATATTCCCAAACGAGCCACTTGTTGATCAAGTGTAGCCGTGTGCGTAATTAATTGAAAGTTTGCACAATAAAGGGTTAAAAGCATCAACATGTTAATTCTTACCTCTGAGTGACCTCTTAACAAACCGAGAGCCTCATGATGTTTGATTATACTCTCGGGGATTGCCAATCATTGGCCACCCAAGGCTTTTATGCCCAAAAGTGAAGTTACGCGCAACTTTGCAAGTATAAGGGACTAAAAGTGTCAATATGTTTAATTATACCTCTGAATGACCTTTTATTGAGCCCGAAGCATTATCATGTTTAATAATACTTTCAAGAATGCCTAATATGGTTTAGATAAGGCTTCAATGCTATTAAATGATGAGATGTGCAAGTTTGCGCAATGGAATGACCTAAAGCGTCAAACTGCAAAAGTACGTCGATTCGTATGCTATCGGACCTTTCGGAATATGACCATGAGTTATACATACCCTAATTATCCTTAATATAGCTTAGATATAGGCTTAAAGGTGTTTGGTGCGCAAAAATAAGCTTTTAAGTCATGCAGAGACTAAAAGTGTCAAAAAGCGCACAAGTTTGCGTTTACGCGCATATCTTACATTCTGAATATCCCCGGACACCCAAAAATTTATGTAAGCACTAAAATATTTTATTTTAGTGTTTGGCTTGATAAAATTCCATTCGTCGTGTCGTTTGGATCGTTTTTCGCGTCCGTGTTTCGTCGTAATTAGCCGAACAACGTGACCGTACGACCAAACGAATCGACATCCGGCACATTTTGAGCATGTTTCATGTTCTCTATGCTTAGGCATCATTGTAGATCCTTAAAAATGGTTTAACGGGCCTTAGATGAGTCGGAAATGACATTTGGAAGTGCAGGGGCTAAAACTGTCAACAAATGAAAGTGTGCTTGTGCAGACCAGGTCCTTACGGACCGTATGCTATGGACCTTACAGTCCGTAAGCATGTCCCAGATGCAGAAACTCAGAAAAGTGCCTGTTCAGCCCATGTAACCGACGTATATTGCCCTTTTCACTTCCATGCGTGACCCCTACTGAATTTTAGGCACTAGGGACACTTGGGATGATCCAATAACACTTGTAGACTTGTTTGTAATGATATAAAGACATCAAGAACACCTATATAAGAAACCATTGTTGCAACATTTGATCACATTCATTTGGAAACTTCACAACTTGGTTTCTGGAGGTTCTTGGAGGTCAAGACTCATTCCTAGTGATCATTAGTCGTGCTTAGGACCTTGGTAAGTATTCTTGACCTCCCTTAATTGAGTTTTGCTTAGTTATTAGCTTAGAAGTCAAACCGTCGTAATTAAGGTTTGACTTATCGATTAATCACTAATGGTCCAGTGATTAGTCAAATTGAAGGTAGTTATAAGATGGTAATTATGTGGGTATTAAACCCTTAAAAGGGCACCCTCGGATTCCCACTCTAACTAGGACTTTTGTCGGGTCAAAGTTGTTTATAAAAAGTCAACAGGGTCCTAATTTGCGATTTAAAACATAATTAGTAATGTAGAAGGTGTGCAACCTATTTTATCACTCGTATAACTTGGTAATTAGTATAAGAACTGGTCTAACCTATTTTATCACTCGATATTGCTTTATATCGGATTGTAAAATATTTATCTTTTGCTTCCGCTGTGCATTTATATATTGTGTTGTTTGACTATGATGATATCAACTACGTCACGGTACTCCCCACCGGTAAAACGTGGAAATATCGGGGTGTGACACAAACCCATCACCACCAAACCCATATGAGAGAGAGAGATCTGTGAGAGAGAGAGACCGTAGAGAGAGAGACCTGTGTGAGAGAGAGAGAGAGATCTGTGAGAGAGAGAGAGAGAGACCTGTGAGAGAGAGAGATATGTGAGAGAGAGAGAGAGACCTGTGTGATGGCGGAGGTGGTGCGGTGGTGGTGGCGGAGGTGGTGCGGTGGTGGTTGTAGAGAGAGAGATAGTGTTTTGTGAGAGAGAGACCGTAGAGAGAGAGAGAGAGAGAGGCGGTGGTGTGATGGCGGTGGTGTGATGGCGGAGGTGGTGCGGTGGTGGTGGCAGAGGTGGTGCGGTGGTGGTGGTGGTTGTAGAGAGAGAGAGAGTTTCTAGAGAGCAGAGAGAGAGCTTGTGTGTGTGTTGTGTGGTTGAAGTTGTTTTTGAAGAAAAAAAAAAACACTCTTCTCCTTGCAGACTGCAGACATTTGGGCCACATCTTCTCTTGCAGATGCCTGCAGATGTGGTTCACAGACGACAAACATTTTACATTTGAAAAAACAAACAACACCTTAAATTAATACAATAGAGTTTATTATGATAATATGGGAGGTTATATAATTTTATAGCAAACTTTATAGATAAAAAAATTTACAAGTTATACTTGAACCCATATTCAACTATCTATTTTTTTTTACTTGATATTCAACTATGTGTTTTTTATACTTGTTCATCCCTAAAAAGCATTTTTGTCTAATCGTAATAAATAATACGCGAATTAGCTTCAAATATATGCTTTCTATACATGCCCTTTTAAAATATATTTTCATATGTTTATAATAACTGATACGCCTGTGAAATTAGAATATCTACTTTTTTTTTATCCTGACAAGTTGGTCTAGTGGTTAGTCACTTGGTTTCTCTCCTTGAGGTCCCAAGTTCAACTCCCACTAGCATCACTTTGAAGGACATTGGTGGTGGCAATGAAGTTTAGAACTAGACCTCTCTTGAGGTCGCCAGTTCGAAACCGAGCTGAACCGGGTTTTACTGCAGTGGGCCTTCTGGCGGCGGGTTTTCCCCAGAACTGGTGGCTTTGTGGCTCGGGTATGCATCCAACTCTAACCGTTATAGAGGAGGAGATACATTTGCTCGATTGGGTGCATCTCAGGATGCTTATCCGGTGATTTAGTTGGCCGTTAAAAAAAATATCTACTTTTTATATTCACGCATCCCTGAAAATATGTTATTGTCTACCCATAATGAATGCCACGTGAACATGCGTTCATTATACTTGTGTTAGAAATTATTTATATACAACTATTGGAATAAAAAGTTATACTCGGTTAAAAGTTGATATGTAACACGTAGCATTGTTGATGTCTAATAAAAGTATATAAATAAATGATTCTCAACTTAATGTTGTTGGTTATGAAAAAAAAGTCCCAGTATATATGTTTGTTAAGTATAACAAAGGAATTCGATCTCATCAATAAAATTATTTAATAAAAAAAATGAATTGCATCAACTTAAAAAATTCCTAAATAAAATATTAGGTTTTATTTTCAAACAAGACTGGTAGAGTGGTAGCCGGTAGGTGGGCAATGGGCTCACAAAGTCACCGTCCACTATTTTGTCTAATGCCCACTAATTGTCTATGAGAGTATGACAACAAACCCCTAAGACTGTTCGCAATGCAACAGGCTGCATTTACTACATGCATCCTAGTTATTACTGTCATATCAGCTTTTAACTCATTCTTCCCACATGCATTCTCTCTCCTCTTTTTAACTCTAACCCATCCTTCTCACATGCATCCTCTCTCTTCCACATCACCATTTCTTATTCTATCTTAAAAACATTTAAAGGGCCCACCTTCACCTTCTCTCTCCTGCATGTAGGTGCACTTCCCTATAGGGATGAGCATGTCGGTATTCCGTCCCGTACCGATACCGATACCGACTAATACCGATACCGATTTTCACCCAAACTAGGTACCGATACCGATACCGAAACATGTCGGTTAGGTATCGGTACGGTATCGGTATTATACCGTATTTTGAGGGTCGGTATCGGTATAATACCGATACCGTACCGTACCGATACCGAAATCGCCAAAATGTGGATACCGATCGGGATACCGATACCGATCGGTACGGGATCGGTACGGGATCGATATGGGATCGGTATTGGTATTCATATGCTCATCCCTACTTCCCTACATGCAAACCCCCCTTAAATGCCATCTACCCCAATGCTTCATTTACACATGCATCCTCCACATCATCAAGTGCAATCCTCCAACAAGAAACATTGGAGGCAGTCTAATAGACTTCAACTTCAAGACCCGGCCCATATTTCATGCCAAAAAGGGTGTTTGACAACTTCTGAATAGTTAAGTGTTGAATTAGTAAGAGATCTGAATAGTAAGATGTCTGAACTATTAAAAACCAGTATAATGCCTAACCGTTCAGAGGCAAGTATTTGACCAATTCAGATTAAGGGGTTGTTTGGAAACTTTTGAATAATTAAGTGTTGAACAATAAGAGGTCTGAACCATTAAGTGTTGAATCAACAAGATGTTTGAACCATTAAGAGCCAATATAATACTTAACTGTTCGGAGGCAAATGTCTGACCAATTCAGAGTAGAGGTCTTAACCATTCAGACTCAGTATAATACTTAATCATTTAGAGGCAAATGTTTCAGAAATCTGCTCGCGAAACAAATAGTCTGAACCATTAAGTGCTGAACCAGTAAGAGACCTGAATCATTAAGAGCCCCATTAAAAGGTAAACAAATAACCCCTAAATGTTTTAACCATCCAGACTCATATAATGCTTAATCATTCAGAGACAAATGACAGAACCATTCAAATATCTATTCACAAAACAAACAATCTGAACTATTGAATACTAAACAAGTAAGAGGTCTGAACGATTTAAAGCCTTATTAAGAGCTAAACAAACAGCTCCATAGTTTATAATAAGCTATCCAAAATATAGGAAAGATACGAAAACATCTGTTCATTTCCTGATTATAAAAAAACACCAAGAATCAAACTTTAAAAGAAAACAAATAATACACATCATTATTATTATTATTATTATACCAGTAAATTCCTATGTACTTATGTCATTGCTCAATGTACAAGAGTCATAAAGCATGCCACACCTTTTTACTTAAATAAAATGTTTCTCCCGATACTCGAACGGGAGCTCCACTTTAACTTCAAAGGCGACGCAACACATCTGAATCGTAGTTTGATCGATCCTATCGGGTCAAATCATTCCCCCTCGAAACACACTTCCCACCGCCGTAGAATCCGATAACCGCGTCCGCCCTCCCGCCTCACCGCCACCAACCTTACGCTCATCTCCGACCACTCTCACCGCTTTATAACTCGTACAACCGGAAAGAATACCCGACCGTTTCCTTAGCTCATCTTTACTATCCTTAACCCGAACCCGACCCATCCCACTAGAATTTCTCCAACCACTGCCACCGCCACCTGTCCTTACATCCTCAAAATCCGAACCCACCGAGAAATCAGCCGCACTCGCCGTCACCACACTCCACTCAATGCTAACCTCACTAGGCGCGTAACAGTTTGACTTCCGTTGACCCAAACACGAACTGTCTCCCGTAGGCGAAAAGCTCTCGATCTCAAACAAATCCGAGCTCGAGTCGCTATCCACCTCGTTGTTGTACATCCTGCTTGATGAGTTGTACATTTCATCTTCCAAATCACTCAACAAACTTATTTTCTTTCCGATGCTTAAACGTCCCCCAATATTATTATTATTATTATTACTATTACTGTTATTATTGTTATCAACTTTAATTACTTTTCCCGCCAAATTACCAGATTTTGAATTCGAACTCGAATTTGATACCGAATTCGGATCATTCGAGTTCGAGTTCAATACCGGGAAGCTAAAGTACTGATTTCTGGGTTTCTTCTCCTTCGTTTTATCCAACAACCGGTCGGTTTTCTGATCAAAATCGGATCCAGTTTTCGTGTTCGAGTGGATGAATTGTTTCTCGCTGATTTGAGTTGATTTCTTGTTCATACAGTTGCAACCGAATCTAGCGAGAAACGTTCGAGTTTTGCTTCCGTTTTCGATCTTTCGAGTAGAATCTTTGTTACGCGGTAACAACCCGCTTCGACTATTGCAGCTAGCATTTGATCGAACACTTGGAGTGTGCATAATTGTTTGCTCACCTCTTACTTTCGTAGAGAAATTGTTATCAAATTCTTCAAGTTTTTGATCCATTTTTTTGGTGGTATCATTTGTATCAATGAATCTGAGATGATTCTGATTTACTTCACCTTCAATTTCCCCTTTGAAGTACTTTTCCGCACCGAAAACACCAATTTCTTCGTCGTCTTCGGGTTTGACACGATAGTGGTGATCGTTTGGGAGCTCCGAAGCTTGATTCGCGAGCTTTCGAACCATGTTTTCTTCGGTTTTGTTCAAGTAGGATGAGAACGAGACTTCGCGAAAACTGTTGGGTTTTTCGAGTGTAAGATTGGCTACAAAAGATGATTCGTTTGCATACATTTTCATGGAGCAAACACAAGAATATTTTGGAAGATAAACTTGGATGTTGAGTGATGTTGAAGGAGATTGATGAATGAAATTTTTGAGATATGCAAGTTGTGTATCAAGTCGGAGTTATTATGACATATGACAAAGATTAGCGAGGTCCACATACGAAAAAGACAGGTTTGGGTCGACTAAAATGACCTGTTTAAAAAGAGGTCGGGTTAGGGTTGACCCATTTTAAAACGGGTCGGGTTTGGGTTGACCCATTAACCCATTTAACTATTTAGAAAAAAAAACTTTTATGTTTTTGCTTTTTCCGTTTCTGTTTTACATGGTTAGTCGGGTTGACCCATTAACTCGCTTAACTATATAGAAAAAAAAAACTTTTATGTTTTTGTTTTTCTGTTTCAATTTTACATGGTTAAATTGGTATGACTCATTTAAAAATACGGGTTAAATTAGTCAGGTTTGAATTGACCCGAATTTATAAGGGTCGGGTTAGGGTTGAAATATTTTACCCGAATAATAATATAAGTCGGGTTCTAGTTGAACATTTTAACCCACCAACCCGTAACCGTAACCCGTAACAGTTACAACTTGGATTCTAACTCGAAAAAGGCTAGAATCGGCCCAACTTACTCCACGACTCGGTCCTCAAGGAATTTGGAGCAACAACAACTTGTGACCATGAGCGGAATTGGTGGGCAGGGGTTCGTTGACCCTCTAGCCGACCAAATTTTGTGCTAATATGAGTATCCAACGTAGAATGTTAACTAGATTTTAAAACTTGTCATTTTTTATTGTTTGATAAGATTATTTGTTTGTAGGCCAGTTTTCCACTGGTTGATTTCTATTTGTTTATTTTTTTTGGCTCAAACTATCTACACATTGGTGTGTAGATAGCCACCCCAAAAAAGTGTTTTTTGTTCTATATGCATACCCTGCAGTGTCGAGTTGTGGTCAAAGCGCGGCGTTTTGGTCCGGTTAACCAGACAAAGACTGACGGGTGTCTGACGGGTCTGTTGACCGGACCAAAACGCCGAGCTTTGGCCGCGTTTTGGTCCTGTCAACCATACCGAGTGTCAGTCTTTTGTCTGGTTGACAGGACCAAAACACGGCCAAAGCTCAACGTTTTGGTCCGGTCAACAGACCCGTCAGACACCCGTCAGTCTTTGTCTGGTTGACCGGACCAAAACGTCACGCTTTGGCCACAGCTCGACATTGCAGGGTGTGCATATAGGACAAAAAACACCTTTTTGGTGTGCCAATAGACAAATGGGTGTGCCAATAGGTACACCCTATTTTTTTCACCGTTAAAAATATAAAAATTTGACAAGGCGAGGGTAAGTTGCATCCACAAGCGGGAGTTCGATTCCGGGCTATTGCGTGTCCCTCTGAGTTAGCTCCTGCCCTGTCGCCTTTAAACCTTAGTCTCTGCCGGGGGAGGGGGGGCCTCCACCATTGTCGGGGAAATGGTGTGGGCCGGTTAGCGTGTCCGGTAATACACGTTTGCATCCACTTATTATTTATGAAATAAATATATATTTGAAAACTCACAATCCCAACATTTAATGCAACTTCAAATGGCATATATCAACTATATTAAATATGCCGTATGTTTAATCTACGATAGGATCAAGTCAGAAATAGAGTGACCCACCATTAAATGAATCCAACTACTTAACAAACCCCACCATTAAATGACACCAAAATGATGTGTTTCTCTTGCGACTTAAGGGCCAATATTATCGGTGGCGAAGTTTGAGATTTATTACCGGGGGTTGAAAACATATATATCCAAAAATTTCTATAAAATCGGGGGTCGAAAAAGGAAATACCAAAAAATTTATATACGAAAACTACATACTCTCCACTACAGAGCGAAAAGTTCGGGGGTAGACCGTCCCCTCCCGCCCAATAGTCTTTTTAAGGATAACCGCTTCTCCAAACCTAAAATCACTAAGTTTAGAGCAAGGTACAACTCTTAATGCACGATCTAAAACTAAAAAATGCATGATGGGTGTGGAAGAAGGTTGGGTGTTATTGGAGCAGTTGAGACATACTCTACTGTTTGAAACAAATTATCTAGTGTCACTAACATAATGACAAAAACATGACACTTGCTAAATTAGTCTAAAATCATCCAACCTTTATGCAAACCAGTATGAATAATGAAATAAAAATATAAAAAAAAAAATTTCTTACCATTGAATTGAAAGGCTTTTGCTTGTTTAATAGTACAACAAACACAATATCATATAAGGACCAAGGATGGACTTGATTAGACCACCCTTAGTGGGAACCAAATTGAGCGTTTTTTTTGCCTCATTCACGCCAAAACACGCCGGCGCACCACCCCAGGGGCGTGATCTTCATGTTTTTGTTCAAGCGTGTTTTTTAAAACGCCCTAACTCAATTCAAAGAACCAATAGAATATTTTGCTTTTGTTTTTGTTTTATTTTTCTAAAAAATAATAATAATTGGGTAATAATTGCAGGGACATTATTGGGCATTATACTACTACACCCATTTTAAACTAATTTTGTCACATAATGCCCCATTGTTGACTGAACTGTCACGTGTCGCTTCATGCCCCAAGGGAAAGGCATTAGTTTCAAGTCCCATTGTTGACTGAACTAATATTCATCAAATACTGGTTGATGTATATCATTCCTCATATGTTGCAACATTTGTATCTCACAAAAGTTTCGTTTAAAATTTTACAGATTTACATTTGATGACACTAGTGAGTATTTGATGTCAATAAGTGGGACTTCTAGTTACTTGTTCGGTACCAAAATTGAAGTAGTGAACTCTATGCTTTATGCAAATTTGAACCTTTATGACCCCTATGGAAAAGCTTATGGCGTGCTAGCGAATACCTCAATGCTATTGGGATCTTATGTGATGCCCAAGTCACTTGAATTAGATTCAAACTCTAAGAATAAAGGAACAATCATGTTTGAGGTTTATTTTTTGTCACTAAAAGTTCTATCGCATATACTCTGTTGTTCTGAGACCACCCGTAGTGGCTTGGGGATTGAGCGTTTTTTTTGCCCTAATCCACGCCCAATAATGCCCTAGCACGCCCCCCTGGGCATTTTTTTTTTCGATTTTTTGTTCCGGGCGTTTGATTTATATCGTCATATTTTCGCAAGTTTTGATGATTTGACCGTTGGGGAACGGTCATCAACGGTAATAAAAAATAATAATTTGTTCTTTATTTTTAATCCATTTTTTACATATAGAAACCCAACTTTCAACTCCATTTTTTCATAAACTTTTCTCTCTTTTGTTCATTACTTCTTCACATTTTATAAAAAAAAATATATCACGAATCCCTTCCGAGCCCCTTTCGGCAACAAATCCGTAACAAATACGGACTTTAGATTTTATGTTTTTTTTAGCATTTTTCGTTTTTTTTTTTTAATTTTTAGTAATGTAATTTTTTATTTAATGAAATATTATTGGTTTAAAAGAAAAACAAAAAAATTTAATTAGGTAATCATGGGATGAGACATTATTGGGAATTATACCACCACACTCATTTTAAACTAATGCCTCATAATGCTTCAATGTTGACTGGACTATCAGGTGTCGCTTTATGTTCAAATGAGGGGCATCTACTTTTATTGGGCTAATTGGATTAAGATAAAAAGGAATAACCAATAAAGAGATCGATATTAAAGATGTGGAGATTAGTTGAGAGTTTAATGTTTTAATTTTTTCAAATACAAAAAAACGCTCTCTAGAATCTGAAAAGTCGCCGTCTTTGTGAACCGGCCGGAGGCTCGACGAAGAAGAGATTGAAAATAGCGAGCGAGGTCGCCGGACTTTGGCTTGACCTTTCTTTCTAACTTGGCTCTTGATTCTTCCATTCGCCGAAGGAGGTTGTCTTTCTAGACCCTGACAGTCAACGGATTATCGAACTTGTCGGTGGCTCGACGAAGTAGAGACGGTTGGATTAGCAAGCGAGGTCGCCAGAGTCTTGGGCTTGACCTGTCTCTCTAAATTCGATTCTCAATACTTCCATTCGCTAAAGGGGGTTCCGCCAGAATCTGTCATTAGTAATGGTACTAGAAAGACAGAATAATATGGCGAGGAAAGTTTGGAGAGTAAAAGAAGGAACGAGGGATGATGATGAAAATGAAGGGCCATGGATAGACGTCCCCGGGAAGAAAACAAAGCAGTATTACGGAGAAAAAGCAACAACTTTCTATGTAGCAAACTTGCCAGAATGGACCACTGGGAGAGACTTGTGGATTGAATGTCAACCATGCGGATGTATATGTGATGCGGTAGTACCAAAAAGAAGAGATTATGCAGGCAGGGTATTCGGATTTGTGAGATTCAAAAGAATCAGGGATCAAGAAAAATTGTTGCAGGCCATAAATAACGTATGGATAGGGAATAAGTGGATCAAAGTAAACGTATCGAAATTTGTGAAAGAAAAGAAATCGGAGCAAAAGGGAGGACGACGAGAAGATACAGGAGATTATAAAAACGAAGAACAAGGGGGAAACAGATACAGACAATAAAATATTTTCAAGCAGAACCAAGGTAATGGGTTCACAAATGGGAACAATTATGAAGAGACGAGGGCAAATGTGTACAAGTATGAAGAAAGGAGAAACATGAATGAACAGAGATCGTATAAAGATATTTTGACTGGAAAGAGGATGAATGAAGAAATCAAGAAGGTAATTCATATTGATAATAAGGAAACAGAAAACACAAAAACTTGGAAGAAAAGATCAGTTATAGCAGAAAGTATAAATTTGGAAAAACTGAAGACAGTGGGTGAAGTATTGCCAGTTATTTTCCCTAATACGATGGAATTAAGATATTTGGGAGGATTGAAGTTCCTTATTACGTTTGGATCAGAAGTTGAAGCGGAAGATTTCAGAGTCAGCTTTAAGGAAAGTTGGGAGGAAATATTCAGTGATGTGAAAGAATGGAAAGGTGGAGCTGAAAAGTATGAGAGATTAGCTTGGATAAAGATAACTGGGATTCCAATTATGTTATGGAATAAAGAAGTAATGGAAAAATTGGAAAGACAATTGGCAAAATAGTGTATATTGGAAGAAATAATATGAATAGTGGGAATCTAAATGAAACAAGGTTGGGGATCATAGTAAACAGTGGTAAAGAGATTAGAGAAGAAGTAAAACTAGAATACAGAGGACAAGAGTTTACAATTTGGATTTCGGAGTTGTCGGGAATGTGGGAACCGGAGTTTATTCCCGGAAAATACTTATTAATCAACCAAGTGGAAGAAAATACATCGGAAAACTTTGACATTCCGATAAATGAGCAGAATTTTGATACTCCGATGAATGAGCAAAATCCGGTGGAAGATGTTACCGGAGACGATGAAGAGGAAGGTATCGGAAATGAGGAAGAGGAAGGGACGGGCAGCCAAAACGTCAACACGGATCAAGAGAAATTGGATAATGAACAGGTGAGAGAAAAGAATACTTTTTGCGATAATTGGGAGAAGATATTTGGAATTAAAGAAGGCATAAATGAGGTCAACGGTAGTAATAATGCCAAGGAATATTCAGATACGGATAGAGTAAATAAGAAGAAGTGGGTAGAGGGTTCAATAAGTAGAGGTGTCTTCAAAGCCCAAAACAAAAATAAGGGAGGCAATGTTGGGCCTAGGAAAAAGGGGAAGTCTGTTAGCAAGAAGTGTGATATATTGGGCCAAGTTTTTAAAGAGAAAAATGTTAAGATGCCCGATTTGAATGTGGGCATACCAGATCCGGCGGATCCCTTTTGTCTGGATGACCTAATATGGTCGACAACTATTCAACCAAAAGGAAAAAAAGAGAAAGAAAGGGGGTAAAGCGTTTTCTGAAGTAAAGAAACAAAAGATTAGACATAAATATAGAAGCAGATAAGGAACAGGAGTCAATCGATGAAGCACGTAACTTGGAAGAAAAAGAGGCCACGGAGATAATAAATGAAGAGAGCTATAACAGTAAAGAACAGGAAGTCTCAGAAGGAATACACAACGAAGAAGAGATCGAGAAAGAAGTACAAGAAACTACTTCAGTGGGGGAGATATTAAAAATAAAGGTACGTAATTTTCAAAATCAGATTAGAAAGATAGTGGAGGAAGAAAGGGAGACGGCATTGAAGCCATGCATTTTATGTCTGTAAACATAAGGGGGGCAGGGGGTGAAGAAAAAGCTAGGTGGATTAAACAATTAGTTAGGAAGCATGAGGTAAATTGTTTATTTTTACAAGAAACTCAGATAACTGGAATAAAAGAAGAAGTAATTAAAAAGTTTTGGCAAAATAGTGAAATGGAGTCTGAAGTAGTAGATGCACAGGGAAGGTCAGGGGGAGTAGTCACAATCTGGGATCCTCAGATTTTCAAAAGAGTGGAATTGATAAAAGCTGAATATTTTATGGTTATATCAGGGTTTATTGAAGGGTTGGGAGAAAAAATAAATTTGGTAAATGTCTATGTACGAAATGATACGATAAAGAAAAGAAATGTCTGGACAGGTCTTTTAAGAATTAGGAATTATGGGGAAGGGATTTGGTTAATGGCAGGAGATTATAATGAAGTTAGATTGGAAGAAGATAGAATGTTGTCAAAATTTGATGCTAATAGCGCAATGGCTTTCAACAAATTCATAGCTGAGGCGGGATTATTGGAATATCAGATGATGGGATCAAGATTCACGTTTATGACAGAAAACGGGTCAAGTATGAGTAAAATTGACCGTGTGTTAGTATGTGATGGTTTTATGAATAAATGGCCTTGTGCGAAATTGGAGGCTTTGCCAAGATTATTATCGGATCATAATCCGTTACTTTTAACATGCCTTTCAAGGGATTTCGGGCCGATTCCTTTCAGATTATATAATTCATGGTTGTCTATAGCTGGGATCGATGAAGTCATAGTTGGAACCATAGAGTCACATGTTAATGGAGAAAACTGTATAAAGGATATGGGTGATCTACTAAAAAGATAAAAAATAAGAATCAAGGAGTGGAGAAAAAAGGAAAAAGAAAAGGAGGAAAAGGAGATTACGGTAGCAAAACAATTGGTGGAAAGGTTAGAACAAAGGGCCGAACAAAGAGAACTGAAAGATGAAGAAAAAGAGGAAATAATGCAGGGAAGGTTAACCATCCGAAAGCACGAAAGAAGAAAGTTAGCAGATTTAAAGCAAAAGGCAAAATTCAAATGGGCAAAACTGGGGGATGAGAATTCGGGTTTCTTCCACAAAATTGTGAACTGTCGGAAAGCAAGAAATCAGATAAATAAAATTGTAATAGATGGTAAGGAGATGAGTGAACCAAAAGAAGTGAATACATGAATTATGAACGTTTTTATGAAGATGTTTGAGGAGCCTATGGAAAAGAGACCGGGGATGGATAAAAGAGGTTTTAACAAGTTAACGGAAGAACAAGCAAAACTAATGGTAGAGGAATTCACAAACAAAGAAGTAAAGTAAGCAATTTGGGCATGTGGAGATGACAAGGCTCCGGGACCGGATGGGATGACGTTCAAAATCCTAAAGAAGTATTGGAATCACTTTGAACCAAGTGTGATGAAGATGCTAAAACAACTCCATGCGAATCCAAATATTCCAGTGGGATGTAATGCATCGTTCATTGCATTAATTCCAAAGGTACGTGGCCCAACTCTAGTAAAACATTTTCGGCCCATATCCTTAATCGGATTAATATATAAGATTTTTGCTAAAATATTGGCCCAAATAATAAAACCAGTAATTCCAGAATTGGTGAGTAATACCCAGACGGGATTTATAGAGGGTAGGTATATTTTGGAAGGGTCGTTGATTGTAAATGAAATTATTTCTTGGGCGAAAGGCAACAAAAAACAGATTTTTATATTAAAAATAGACTTTGAAAAGGCGTATGACTCAATAAATTGGAAATTCCTCCTTTCTAATTTAAAAGCGATGAATTTCCCACTTTTATGGAGAAAATGGGTTGGGGCAAGCTTAACATCTAGTAGAGCTTCGGTTTTGGTAAACGGATCGCCAACAATGGAATTTAGTATGTCTCGTGGGCTTAGACAAGGGGACCCGTTATCACCATTCCTTTTCATTATAGCACTTGAAGCTTTAGATGTTATAATGAAAAGAGCGGTAAAGGAGGGACTTTTTAAAGGTGTAGAGTTACCGAGAAATGGACCTATGATATCACATTTATGTTATGCGGATGATGCAATATTTTTAGGAGAATGGTCGGAAGATAACATAAAAAAATTGAATAGAATACTTAGATGCTTTTATCTATGTTCGGGTTTGAAGATAAACTGGGGTAAGTGCAATCGTTTTGGGGTAGGGGTAAAAAAGGAGGAAGTTGAATGTATGGCAAAAAGCCTAAATTGTCAAATTGGGAGTTTGCCATTTAATTTTTTGGGAATCCCGATTGGAGCAAATATGAAAAGGGTAAAATATTGGAAACCAATTGTTGATAAATTCAATTCCAAGCTTTCGTCTTGGAAGGTGAAGGTATTATCAATGGCGGGGAGAATTGTATTAGTCAAAGCAGTTTTGGGAGCTCTCCCGAACTATTTTTTCTCTATGTTTGTTGCACCAAAAAAAGTGATAAAAGAGTTGGAATCTATTAGAAGAGATTTTGTTTGGGGAAAAAAGAATGGGAAATGTAAAATGAGGTGGGTTGCATGGAAAAAAATAGTCAAGGCAAAAGGGTACGGTGGGTTAGGGGTTGGGGACATCCGTAGTGCAAACCTTGCACTATTAGCAAAATGGTGGTGGAAATATAAGGACAATCCTCGGGCTTTATGGGCAAGAGTGATTGAAAGTATACACTCTAAACGGAATTCAAATTCTTTCATGCCAATGAAATTCAAATCGAGCGGCACTTGGAAAGACATTATGGGAATTGAAAAGGAGTTTGAGAAGATGGGCTTGTCTCTTAACAAGCAGCTGGTTGCAAATATAGGGAACGGGTGTAAAGTAAAGTTTTGGTTAGACACATGGGTAAGGAACGCTCCATTAAAGGAACGGTTTCCAGCTCTATATGCTTTGGCGAAGAACAAAAATTGCAAAGTAAGTGAATGTGTGAGAAGAATAGGTGAAATACAAATGTGGGATTTGGCCTGGAACCGAGGTATAAGGAGCGACGATGAACGGGATCAACATTCAGAACTGATAGAAGTGTTAAAAGATCATAGACTAAAAGAAAGTGAAGATACTTGGAAATGGAACACAAGACCAAATGAAGAAATCACAGTGGCTGTATTAAGAGATGAAATTTCGAGGGCCTCTTTAGAGACAAACGATATGAAGTGGAAATTCTGGAATAGGTGGATACCGCCAAAGGTGAACTTGTTCGTATGGAGGGCTACAAATAACAAGGTTCCGGTTAAAGTGGAGCTGAACCGCAGAGGTATAAATATTGAGGATCTGATGTGTTCAAGATGTGGAAAAGACGAAGAAACAACGAAACATTTGTTAATGAATTGTGTGCTGGCTTGAGCAACGTGGTGGAATATCAAGGCTTGGCTGAAATTATCGAGTAACGAGGAACATAATTCATGTGAGGAAATGATGCAATATATACAGGATCGGAACGGCTCAAAGGAGTGGAAACAAGTGATTACGGCAATTTTCATGATAGCAATGTGGAAAATATGGAAATCCAGAAATGAAGTGATTTTTAACGGACGGAATGGGTCAGTAACAAGGACGGTTGACGAAATAAAAGAGTTGTCGTTCTTATGGATAAAAGAAAGATCGAAGTTAAAAAATCTAGAATGGGAGAGATGGAAGGATTTCAATATAAGAGATATAATCTAATAAGGTTGTAAGTAACTTGTTTTGTTTTTCTGAATTGTATTTGTCTTTGCTTTGTTTTCTTGTACTTTTGGGTTTTACAGCTTGTCGGCCCTTGTTCTATAATCATAGAATTTTCGCCGTTCAAAAAAAAAGTTGAGAGTTTAATTAATTGTTTAGTTTAAATTTGTTGTTAAAAAAGTTGAGTTATTCAGTTTACAATAATGAAAGAATTGAAGCCGAGAGTTGGCATAAAATTGTTTTTCTTGTCTTTGTGTGTATTGATCCTTGGGTTTAATTTCCAACAATTGGTATCAAAGTTTGGTCAAGAGTCGAAGAAGAGAAGCCGAACTCGACCAAAAGAGAAAGATGAACCGAGGATCAACAAATAAGTATATCCGTTCACTAATTGTGTTTGATTATCGTAGTCGGAAGAAAAAAAATGAAAGAAGGAAGAATAAGGTTTGCTTGATCGAAACCTTTTATTTTTTGGTGGTGATCAAGGAGATTTTTTTTTGTTGACCCTTTATTTTCTTTATTATTATTACTAGATTATAGTCCCGTGTATTACCCGATTTAAATAATTAAAACTATTTATTTACACCACACAATAATACAAGTAGATGTATGTGATAATCATCTTACAAACTTGCAATCTTTTAGTCATAACAATCAATACCAAACCTGCTTCTAAAGTGGTTAATCATCAATTCTTTAGGAAGTTTTGTAATTATTTATACATTGAGTAGTTAAACACTTAAAACATATTTTTATAACCCATAAGTTTATTTTTCCTTATTTGTTACTACAAATTAACCTCTCTTGCCTCACATATAAAAAGAATAAACTGTTAAATCACGTAATATAACTAAAATATAAAAAATATTTAAATTGATACTTGGGTTTACATTGATTATTCTTCATAGCAACTTAAAGTTTGTTTGAAACATATCATTTTGTCTATCATAATACTTAAAAGAGTAAATTACAAAGTTCGTCCTTTATGTATGTCATATATTACAAAGTATGTCCTTTATCTTTAATAAGCTCAGAAAACATACTCAATGTTTGTAAACCCTTACAAGTTATGTCCTTTAGTCATAACACAATTAGTTTTCATGGTTAAAGTTGACTAAGTCAACCCCACATAAGGGTATTTTAGTCATTTTATCCTAAATATTATAATAAATAATCATAAAACCAATAAATAAAACAATTTTAGAATTATAAAAAATAATAAATAAAAGAATTTTATTTATATATTAAACAAATACATACACTATCTCTCTATCTCTACAATCTCTCTCACTCTAACCACCCACCACCACAACCACCCGACCACCACCCACCTGCCGCCACCGCCACCACCATCCACCTCCCACCTCTCCCACCGCCCGAGAAACTTTCCTTCCACTTTCTTCTTCTTCTTCTTCATTTCTCTCTCTCTCTCGATCGAGATGGATGCAGCAGCACCTCTGTTGATTCTTCCTTCCAATACAAACAAAACTGCAATGGGGACATGGAGTCCACAGTCCAAATGAAAATCAACACCAAACAAAAATCCAGTCAATGCTTGAGGGGGCCGATTTAGTCTTTTACACACCTAAAATATTTAAAAACAACAAAACCGATGTAAACAAATCTAAACTCACCCGATTTAGTCTTTTACACACCCTTTAAAATAACCACCGTCAACCGCCATAGCTCCATCATCACCACCGCTGCACAAACCCCAACACCGCACCTCCACCACCGCCCAACCCCAACCTGCATAGAGATAGCCGCTTTACCTCTCATTTTTGGTCAAGTTTCCAAAAGGCAATGGGAACCAAGTTAAATCTAAGCACAGCTTATCATCCTCAAACAGACGGACAAAGCGAAATGACGATTCAGACGATGGAAGACATGCTTAGAGCTTGTGTAATTGATTTTGGAGGTAATTGGGACGATCACTTACCTTTAATAGAATTTTCTTATAATAATAGTTATCACACTAGTATCAATGCTGCACCATTCGAAGCACTATATGGACGAAAGTGCCGAACCCAAGTCTGTTGGGCAGAAATTGGGGAAAAGCAACTATCTGGACCTGAGATAGTGCAGGAAACAACTGACAAGATCATTCAAGTCAAAGAACGACTAAAAGCAGCACGTGATCGACAGAAAAGCTATGCTGATAACCGACGCAAACCATTGGAATTTCAAGTAGGAGATAAAGTATTGTTAAAGGTCTCTCCTTGGAAAGGAGTGATAAGATTCATCAATCGGGGAAAACTAAGTCCCAGGTATGTTGGACCTTTTGAAATTATTAGAAGAATAGGACCTGTAGCCTATCAACTACAACTGCCAGAGGAAATGACAGGAATACATGATGTATTTCATGTATCAAATCTCAAGAAGTGCTTAGCCAATGAATCATTGATGGTACCTCTTAAGGATATAGAGGTAAATGAACAACTCAAGTTTGTAGAAAGGCCTCTACAAATTGAAGACAGGAAAGTCAAAAATCTCAAACACAAGAGACTAGTTATGGTCAAAGTGAAGTGGGACTCCAAAAGAGGACCTGAGTATACATGGGAGCTTGAATTAAAAATGCAAAGGAAATATCCACACCTATTCCAGTAGATCTCGAGGACGAGCTCTAAAACAAGGTGGGGAGGATATAACAACCTTAAAGAAACCGACACCCTAATATATTTTAAAATACCCCAATATGTCCCAAAATACACCCCATACGTGAAAACGGGCCTCGAATACCCTAAATATTATTAAAATTAATTTAAAAATCTGATTTTTGGATTGAGGCGGGCCGCGTAAAGCCCACCCAACCCTGACGCGGGCCGCGTCAACTTAAAACCTGGCACGACCATGGGCCGCCACCTGGCCCAACACCCGGCGGACCTATAAGCTGACCCAGCCAAGCTACCCGTTGACCTGGGTTTGACGCGGGCCGCGTAGACCCTTGTCTACATTTACGCGGGCCGCGTAAAAGTTGAAGACATGCCCTATAAGTAGTGGCCATCAGATCTTCAGTCGACTCGCTCACTTTCTTTTCTCAATCACGAAAATCTGATAGTAGAAGCTATACTCGGGTCTAATACCCCCTAAATAGCGAAGTTCTGCTCCGTTGTAAGTATTATAACCCCTGGATACGTATTAGATACGCTGCCCGATTGATCTAGGGTTCCGTAACGGCTGTCGTGGTTCTGCCCGACGTAGTCGTTGGAATGCCGTCTCAGGGAGGGTATTACTAATGTTAAAATGGGTTATTATACTAACACGTGTGCATTTGTGTAAATTATAGATTGTCACCAGGAAACCCTTATAGAAAATCTAAGACAGCAATGTGAGTTGATCCGCTTTTTGTAAACCTTTTGTTAACTGTTTTTACAAAACCTCACACGATTAATTATATATTAAGCAGTTATTGAGTATTTGTAAGAATACAATTATCATGAGTATGTTGGGGTTTTGTATACAAAATTTGTTACCACCTGGTCAAGGAGTAACATTGCCACAAGTCGGGTCTGACAGTACCATGGATGTTAATTGATATAACTTGGAAACAAATGTAATTGCGAGATCGCCCTCAATACTGTGAAATGGTTTTTATTTAAACTTGATTAAACTGGGATTCACTCACCAGTATTTCCCACTGACAAATGTTTTTAAAACGCGTTTCAGGTAACAAATTGTGAAAGCCAAATAGAAGCCAACTGGACAGCACTGAAGGCTTGGAAAAGTGGCAATAAAGTTACCTAAAATAAAATAGATGTTTTTATTAAATAAAATAGGATTTATACCTATGAAAACGTGTGTACTACGAACTTGGATTTTATCCCATATGTTTAATATTATGAAAATGTGGTATTTTACTCTGATCAAATATTTCCTAACTACGGTCCTGATGAAAAATTCCGCTGCCAAATTAGACAATACGCGATACCACCAAAACTGGCTCACGGCCGCCCGTTCCCGGGGATTTGGGATCGGGGGTTGCGACATTGGCCGCCCCCTCCCGCCCACTAGTCTTTTTAAGGTTAACCGCTTCTCCAAACCTAAAATCACTAAGTTTAGAGCAAGGTACAACTCTTAATGCACGATCTAAAACTCAAACATCCATGATGGGTGTGGAATAAGGTTGGGTGTTATTGGAGCATTGGAGACATAATGACAAAAACATGACACTTGCTAAATTAGTCTAAAATCATCCAACCTTTATGCAAACCAGCATGAATAATGAAATAAAAATATTAAAAATAAATATTTCTTACCATTGAATTGAAAGACTTTTGCTTGTTTAACAGTACAACAAACACAATATCATATAAGGACCAAGGATGGAATTGATTTGACCACCCGTAGTGGGAACCAAATTGAGCGTTTTTTTGCCTCATTCACGCCAAAACACGCCGGCGCACCACCACAAGGGCGTGATCTTCATGTTTTTGTTCAAGACGTGTTTTTTAAAACACCCTAACTCAATTCAAAGAACCAATAGAATATTTTGCTTTTGTTTTTGTTTTATTTTTCTAAATACTAATAATAATTGGGTAATAATTGCAGGGGTATTATTGGTCATTATACTACTACACCCATTTTAAACTCTTTTTTTTGAACGGTCAACAAATTCAATCCCGAGCACTCTCGGGACACCCACTAGACAAACGGAGTACTCCGAGAGTAACCCGAGTCCACCACCAATTCCGGGGAAAACCCGGTAACCCACCCGCCCGTAGGCACGACGGTGAAATTACCGGTAAAACCCGTTTGGCTCAAGGATCCAACCCAGATTTCCCTGGGTCTCCTATCATTGCCCACCAGTGCCTCACTCTGCACCAAGTGGGAGTCGAACCTGCATCTCTCAAGAGAAATGCAAGCCCTCCACCACTTGATCTAGAGATTATTGACACACCCATTTTAAACTAATGTCACATAATGCCACATTGCTGACTGAACTGCCACGTGTCGCTTCATGTCCAAGAGAGAGACATTAGTTTCAAGCCCCACTACAAATGGTCTAACTAATATTCATCAAATCCTGATTGATATATATCATTGCTCACATGTTAAAGCATTTGTATCTCATAAAAGTTTCGTTTAAAATTTTACATATTTACGTTGATGACACTAATGAGTATTTGATGTCAATAAGTGGGACTTCTAGATACTTGTTCGGTACCCAAATTGAAGTAGTGAACTCTATATGCTTTATGAAAAATTTGAACCTTTATGGCCCCTATGGTAAAGGTTATGGCGTGCTAGCGAATACCTCAATGTATGGATGAGCATTCGGTACTGGGTACCGGTATCGAAGTTTTTTGGTACCAGTATCCACTTTTTGTCATTTTTGGTATCGGTACTGGTAAAATACCGAATTTTACCTTCAAATACCGGTACTGTACCGTACCGAATATTTCGGTACTGGTACCGGTACACAGTTTTGACGAATTTCGGTATCGGTATTTTCGGTAACGATACTGGTTCAGTACGGTATCGATACCACACTCATCCCTACCTCAATGCTATTGGGATTTTATGTGATGCCCAAATCACTTGAATTAGATTCAAACTCTAAGAATGAAGGAAAAATCATGTTTGAGGTTTATTTTTTTGTTGCTAAAAGTCTTTTGCATATACTCACTATTCATATTCATGTTGTTCTGAGACCACCCGTAGTGGTTTGGGGATTGGGCGTTTTTTGCCCTAATGCACGCCCAATAATGCCCCAGCACCGACCCCTTGGCGTTTTTTTTTTCGAATTTTTGTTCTAGGCGTTTGATTTAAAACGTCAAATTTTTGCAAGTTTTGATGATTTGACCGTTGGGGACCGGTCATCAACGGTAATAAAAAATTAATTTTTCTTTATTTTTAATCCATTTTTTACATATAAAACCCAACTTTCAACTCCATTTTTTATAAACTTCTCTCTGTTCTCTTCATTACTTCTTCACATTTTATAAAAAAAATATATATCATGAATCCCTTCCGAGCTCCTTTTGGCAACAAATCCGTAACAAATACGGACTTTAGATTTTATGTTTTTTAGCATTTTGTCAGTTTTTTTAATTTTATTTTTAGTAATGTAATTTTTTTATTTAATGAAATATTATTAGTTTAAAAGAAAAACAAAAAAAAATTTAATTGTGTAATATTGGATGGGGCATTATACCACTGCACACACATGGACCCGCCTCCTAGCTCAGTTGGTTTTCGGCCGGGGGTTTGCCAATGGCCACCCCGGTTCGAATCCCGGCGTCTACGGCTTGTGGGGCGGGTTGTCCCAATGATGGATCGTATTCTACCGAGGCATGGTGCGGTCTTGAGGGCAACCCGGTTTTACCCAGCTGTTACCCCAGCGAGTCTCTCGTGTGGGGGCAGTATGGTTTCCGGGCGGAAGTCAGCTTGCGCGGCGGCCAGGGCCCGATCGAACATCGCGTCCGTAAGTGCGGGGCTGACGGGGGAATGTCTTTGACATGAACCCGGTGACCACCGGTCCAATACATAGAAAGTCATCTTCCAAAAAAAATTACCATTGCACGCATTTTAAACTAATGTCCCATAATGCTCAAGTATTGACTGCCACATGTCACTTCATGTTGACATTAGTTTTAAGTCCCACTATACATGATGTTAAAATCAATACATTCATTAGCACATCTGCTTTTATTGGGCTAATTGGATAAGATAAAAAGGAATAAACCGATAAAGAGATCGAGATTAAAGATGTGGATATTAGTTGAGAGTTTAATTAATTGTTTAGTTTAAATTTGTTATTAAAAAATGAGTTATTCGAAACCCTTTATTTTTTGGTGGTGATCAAGGAGATTTTTTTGGTGACCCTTTAATTTCTTTACTATTATTATTATTATTGTTGTTGAAAAAGACCTTTTATTTTATGCATTAAAGACTTATTTCGAATTTATTTTTAAAGATGCGGATAATGGAATCGGTCTAGGGTGGAGTCACTCACATGGGAAGATTGGAGCAAATTTAAAATAGGTGGTTAAGTAAGTTATGTATTGTATGTAAAACTCTTGTATGTTTGGTGGTAGCATCCTGCTACAATGAATAAAATATTTTGTCGGCCGTTAAAAAAAAAAAGGAATAAGTGATGATTTAATTCCATGAAGATTGGTCATGAAGAGAAGTGTTGCTTATTAGGTCGGTGAAGAAACATCATAAAATGAGTATAACTAGAAGATTGATCCGCGCGTATTGCGTCGTGTCTAACGAAATTGACATGTTGTTGATCAGATTCACATTTACAATGTGTTAAAGATGTTTTTGTCGGTTAAGTCTGTATTACTATCTTATACAAATAAGTAATTCACCAAATAATCCCAATACAATTAATGGTATCATAATTACTATGTTCCATGACTTGTATCCATATAAATAACCTATCGTATTAAGCTTCCCGCGTTGTGGCGGGGGTGTAAAACCGTGACAAATAGCACCAATGCCACACTATAGCCAACGACCACCAACATTGAAGTTGCGGCGTTTTAACGTGGAAAAATTAGACCGACATATAAAAATAGAAAATAATAACTAACTCGATTTAGGACTCGCACGTTGTGACGAACTTATTAAATGGGAAAAATAGACGACGTAAACACATTGAACCACACACGTACGTTGCCCCATGTTAACTCACAAAATTTAGAACGAAGCGTATAACAAAACGTAAAATCGTTGAACCACACACACATTGTGCCATGTTAAGTCGCAAAATTTATATCTAAACGTAAAACGAAAAATTTTTCAAAATATGAAAAACATAGGAGATCAAAGTTGAAAGTAAAAAGGTTATAAGGTTAAATTGGAAAAACTAAAAACTTTTGAGTTAAAACTACAAAATCAAGTAGTTTTGCGTTTAAAGTTAAACATCAATTTTTTTTTAAAAAAACCTCCAAAACATGGGGTACAACACCACTAAGCATCATGTACAACACAACTATGCACAAAAAACTCATTAAGTATCATGTACAAACCCAATGTACACAGACATCTTTCAAATTAATAGTATATATAATATAAAATATAAAATGGGCTGTGTGAGGATGGGCTTGTAAATGTCCAAAAGGGCGGTTGGTAATTCTATTTGGATGGATCAGCAGCTTTAATACACAATAAGAAAAACAAGTCTCAAAGCGGGCTGGATTTTTTTGAAGAATATGGGCTTAATTATTCACATCAATGCCAAAATTTTTGGTTATCAAGGGGATCGTGGGTTGAAAAGGAAGTAATTTTTTTACTCCTAGATTAAAGTCGAAAGAAGTGGAGATCGGACCGTGTGGAGTTGCGTAATTAAATCAAGGAGGTGATCGAATCCGTAATCACACATCAGTTAGTATTGTGGTAAGTTTCTATCGTACTAGAAACTTGTTGCTACCGCAAACAATTTATAACAACGTCAAGGAAGAGTTCATAGTTGATGTTTAACAGATCAACCTGTGTAGTTTGATCATTCGACTTAGATTTAATCACAACGTGTGTGAGTTGCGATTAGATCCCCAAAAAAGATCGGAAAATTTCTTCCGATCAGATTAATAAGGGGTAGGTCACGGGAAGCAGGTGTGCGGTATAGGTACTGAGGCTTGAATTGGATCAAAAGTTGATCACTTGATTTTTTACATGAATATACACACACACATACATACACACAACAATGTATAGACTTGAGAGCTGGTTTGGGCCTGTTAAGCAGGTGTTATCCCCTCTATTGAAAAACCTTGTGGGTTCTTGGATCGGGGTCCATCTCGCAAGCCAACCTACGGCCACCCAATCAATTTGAAAAATTACCGCTCTAAATAAAGCTATTACAAGAGTTATATAAGGAAGAAATACAACTGGGTACAATAACCATATGGAATGGGATCAAAATACAAACACTTATGTTTGTAAGAACAGTAAGAAACAACACATAATTGACAAGTGTCCCTCAATAAAAAAATAGTTTATGGGTAATTTAGACCTTTTGACCCTATTTATTTATACTAATTAAAAATAGTTATTAAAATATCCCTAAATCCATGCAAGTTTAATTCAAATTAAAGTTTGATTTTTTTTAACATATCCATGATATGGTAACTCTCCATGATCGAACCAACCTCCAAGAACCACCACAAAAAAAATAAAATAAAATAAAATCAGCACTACACTATATAGTTCGCATAACATCCTCAATCGTTCTCCATTATGAGCACATCGTCCTCAATCGTTCTCCATTATCAACATAAACGACATTAGCACAACATCCTCAATCGTTCTCCATTATCAACACATCAGGTGTGCTGATTATATCTACTTTTGGTGTTTGTTTGTATTTTATAGTAATTAACACATAATCAGACACACCCGTGTGCTATGTCAGCACATGAACAACCAACTCATCTATCCCACATCTATGGTAATCAACACTTTAATAACACAAAACCAACATTAAACTCATCAGAAAAACACCTTACAGACCACCGAAAATTCCCAACATATCCTACATTACAAAATCCTATGGTAATTAACAATTTATCAGTACAAAACCCACAATCCTACCCAACACAAAAACCCTCAAACATTATAAACCCATACAAAAATGCATTAGAGAAGGTTTTACCTACCAAATATGTAGTGATGATGCTGATTGTTGATTATCGCTGAACGCACAACAGCTTGTTCAGCTTGTTCGTATTCAATCCATTGTTCATCTTCGAGGCTGATCGCACAACGGGGTTTATATGGAATTGAACTTTATCGCACAAAATGGATTAATGTGGGTGAGTTGTTTTGATATTGATCCTCATAAGAATTACACAACAAAATAAGAATATACGTATAGATTTAAAATCAACACAATACATTTTTCATATTAGTACATTCCAACTAGATAACTAGCACAATTATAAAACACCTTTTGTAACTTTTTTTAAAAGTCATTTTTATAAATAAAAAAAGGTATAGCAATTAGGGATGAGTATTTGGTACCGGGTACCGATACCGAATTTCCCATACCATAAATCGATGGAGATCATTGTTGGCAGTTCCAGCTTTGTCTCTAGTTGGTTGTGTGGTTAATTGTAACCGTTGGCTACCAAAAAGGTAAATATCTTTGGATGAAGGCTGGCTCTCAACCATTTACCTACAAGACCAACGTTGGGAAGAAGAGGTATTGTTAAAATGGTATAGATCTAATACAAACAACACAATAGCACCAGATATAGCGACAAAACGGTGACATAAAACTTTTATTATGTTTACCAACCCAGAAAAACACCCAAACCGCCCAAGATCTTACTAAACTGTAAGATCAGAAATCAAATGATACAAAGTACATAATCAACTGATAATGATCAGTTGATTAAACGAAACAAAAAACAACTAGAATGAAACGATACAACCTGAACAAAGACAATCTGCAGGATCTGGAATACAACACTAAACAAGCGGAGAACTTAATCTTCAATAAACCTTCAATATATCACCAGCAGATAGAACAAACAAGAACTGAAACGAACGGTCTCCGATTCGTCTTCAACTGGAACGAACAAGACTAAAAAACACAGAGATGAAAGTGTGCGATAAGATGAAAAATGAATATTTTGGAAACCCTAGATCTCAAAGAGATCTTTTATACACCTGCAAAATACACAAATACACTTTGCACCCTTGAACTTGAACAATAATACCAATCTGATGAGAAGTTTGTTATAACCGCATGAACCAATAACAGGCCCAATAAATAAATAGGCCCAACAGATCCATTGAAAAGTTATCAGCCCATCACTTGCATAAAAAAATGAATGACAAGTTATATTTCAACATCCCTCGATCATTCATTCATTTATTATACAAGTCTATAATTCCAAGTGATTTATAAAACTGCAAATGTTGTGCAGCACTCAAACCTTTAGTCAAACCATCAGCTGTTTGACTTTCAACCCCAACCTTAACAGGAACAATTAACCCATTTGCAATTTTTTCCCTAAGAAAGTGAAGATCAATTTCAAAGTGTTTTGTCCTCTCATGAAATACAGGATTCATTGCAATTGATATTGCACTTTGACTATCATAAAACACCTTTAATGGTAAATTACATTCAACTCCCAGTTCACTTAACAAATTTTTAATCCAAATCAACTCACATGTAGCAGAACACATCGCCCTGTATTCTGCTTCTACTGTTAATCTAGAAACCACAATTTGTTTCTTGCTTTTCCAAGAAACCAATGTTCCCCCCAAGAATACACAATACCCTGTTATAGACTTTCTAGTGTTCAGACATTTAGCATAGTTTGAATCAACATAACTAATCAACTCAAAATTTTCACCCTTTTTGAAACTCAAACCACTACCAGGAGACTGATTTAGATACCTAAGCAGTCTTAAAGCAATTTCCAGATGACTTTCTAAAGGGCAATGCATAAATTGACTCAGAAACTGGACATTATAACTAATATCCGGTCTGGTTAAGGACAAATATATCAATTTACCAACCAGTTTTTGAAAATTTGTTATGTTTTTTAATGCAAGACTATTTTTTGTCTATTTTGTGATTTAGAACAAAACTTAACTCTATCGGAGTATTCACTGGTTTACAGCCCAAATAACCAAACTCATGTAACAGCTCCATACAGTATTTCCTTTGATTTAGATAAATATCACTGTTATCATATAACACTTCAATTCCTAAGAAATATTTTAACTTCCCTAAGTCTTTTATTTTAAATTTTTCACTCAACAGTTTTTTAATCCTATCAATTTCATCAACGCTGTTACCGGTAATAATTATGTCATCCACATACACTAACAAAACAACAAACACAGAGTTATGTTTCAACACAAACAAAGAATGATCACAAATACTTTGAGCAAAACCAATATCACTTAACACTTCAACTAGTTTTTCATTCCATTTCCGGGGGGCTTGTTTCAAACCATACAACGATTTAACTGATTTACACACTTTGGTTTCATTATTAGAAAAATAACCCTGAGGTAAAGACATATATACATCCTCTGTTATAGAACCATACAAAAAAGCATTATTTATATCTAACTGATGTAATGTCCAGTTATTTTCAACAGCTAACCTAACTACGCACCTAACAGTCACCATTTTCACCACTGGTGAAAATGTTTCACCAAAATCAACACCCACTCGTTCATTATAACCTTTGGCAACAAGTCTTGCCTTATATCGTTCTACTTCTCCATTAGATTTATATTTGATTTTAAAAACCCACTTACATCTTATAGGTTTTCTACCTACAGGCAATTCAGTTAATTCCCATGTATTATTCCTATATAAAGCTTCCATTTCAGCATTCATCGCTTCAACCCATAAAGGATCTTTAGAAGCTTCCTCATAAGAATTTGGTTCAACCATTTTATTTAAATTACTCACAAAACACAAATTATCATGTGACAAACAAGAGTAATTGACAGCCTTGTTAATACTATATTTTATTTTATCATCTAACACAAAATCATTTAACCTTTTAGGTAGATTAGTATTTCTAGTAGATATTCTAAAATTAATTCCTTGTCCCTCAGATGGGTTAGACTCAACATGTGATATTCCTGTGTCCTCTGCCCTATCAACCTCCTCTCTACTACTACTAACACCTTTAGATTCTAAGTGGGGCCTGACTCAGTTTGTCCAAGAGTGGCAGACGTAGAAGGAGTTGATTGCTGATCATCACAAGAAATATCTTGAGATCTATCAACACCCTCTTTATCATTGGGAACAGGTGGAACTTCAGGTGTATATGTTTCATAAAAAAATTATATGATTTAATGTTTTATCAAATATAATTTGATCATCAAACTGTTTGGTTTTAAAAGGATATACATGTTCATAAAATTTTACATCTCTGGAAAAGAAAACCTTTTTCTCATCCAGATTCCACAACTTATATCCTTTTTTAGCATTTGAATACCCAATTAACACACACTTATCAGCATGATAAGCAAACTTATCCGTACCATTTAAAACAGTACAAAAAGCTAAACACCCAAAGTTCCTCAAATGTGACAAAGAGGGTTTAAAACCGAACATAACCTCATATGGACTCCTACTACCTAACACAGAAGAGGGTAACCTGCTGATTAAATATACGGCAGTTAATATACAATCAGACCAAAATTTAAGTGGCAATCCACCTTGGAACATCAAAGCTCTGGCAGTATTTAAACGATGTCTGTGTTTACGCTCCACAACACCATTCTGTTGTGGAGTATAAACACATGAGGTTTGATGTATTATACCCTTAGTTTTGCAAAAAAAAAAAAAATCCATTTGACTATTGACAAATTCAGTTCCATTATCGTTTCTAAAAACTTTTATTTTGCACTTAAACTGAGTAAGAATCAATTCATAAAAATCTCTTAGATTTTCTAAGACATCCATTTTAGACTTTAACTAAAAACACCAAACAGACCTTGAAAAATCATCAACCACAGTTAGAAAGTATTTATATCCTTCATAGCTACTGACTTTATAAGGTCCCTATAGATCTAAATGAACCAAATCACCTACATGTTTTGATTTATGTTCACTTAAAGGAAATGGTACCCTAACTTGTTGTAACAACCCGCTTTTTGGAAAGTCAAAGTACAAGTCAAAGTGAAAATCAAAGGAAGAAAAGTGTAACACCTCGTAAAATCACGACCAATATAATGAAGACACGTGTCATGAGCTTTAAACGTGTAATGGATTGAATATGAGGGACTAAAGTTGCCAAACAATGTAAATATGTGAATAAAGGGATCCAAAGTGTCAACATGCCATTTTGTGCCTCTGATTGACCTCACACGACGTTCGTATTCTTAAATGAATAATTGATCGAACATTGGAAGTCGTTTGTGTTAAAAATAAGGATCTAGTAAAGCATAGGGGTTAAAAGTGTCAACATGTTAAAGTAACCTCTGAGTGACCTTTTAACAATCCCAAAAACATTGTGATAATTTATTTTGTCCCAAGAATAATGGATATTAAATTCGTGGAGTTTCGACGCATTTAAATAATGAAAGTGTTAATTACAAGTAATAAGGGTTAAACGCGTCAACATTGCAACTTAAGACCATTCGGGTGACCTCGTAACTAACCGAAGGCCTATTGTTAAAAGATTGAAGGTTCAAGACCCTTAGAAATCAAGTTTTGGGGTTAAAAGTGCAATAAATGAAAGTTAAAACATGTTTAGAAGGACCAGGGACTGATTTTGCAATTTCTGAAACTTTGTTGACCGGACACGACCTCTACGCGGGCCGCGTAGGCCCTCGGCTATGGTTTACGCGGGCCGCGTAGGCCCTCGGCATGTTTCCGTTAATTGCTTAAATGTTGACCATTATGCCCTTTTGCCCTTAAAACGATATTTTTGAAAATGTGAGAGGACAAAAACCTTTGTTACTGATTTATAAACTTGTCCTAAAAGTTTGACATCAGTTTGAGGTCTAAATTAGGAGTTATGCTCAATATCGTAATTTGAAAGCTTTTTATTAATTAAACGGCATATTTAGCATAAAGCCTATTTAAACCCGAATTTTTACACCAAACTTTTTACCCACTGATGTAATATAATATTTTGGGATTTTTGAAGATTTTTAATTATTTTTAAACTGATCATAACATAGGGTTCTTGCTTTGATTCGGTAATTGACGGTTATACCCTTTTTGCTAATAAAATGAGTTTTACATAACATTTTGATACCAAACCTTTTGCTACTGATTTTATATGTTAAATAAAATATTTTAAGCCTTCTGGACTGATAAAAATCTCAGCTTTCCTTATATAACCTGAAAGTCGCCTAAAATCGACTTTTTACGCGTTTTAAGCGCATAGTATGGGTTAAAACTAGTTTTGACATATAAGACTTAATACCTACTGATATTTTAAGTGGATTTTTATACTTTAACAGTAAGCAAAAGTTTTGAACTCAGATTTCCAGTTTTGACCTTTAAACCTTATGTGAAATGACCAAAATGTCCCTACGAGGCATAGTTTGGTTAAAAATGATAAATTTCACATATATGCAATACCCTACAGATATGACCTGCAAAAATGAATATTTGTACTGATCATTTTAGACCAGAACCTCAGATTAATATTTAACCTCTTTCATAACCTTTAAAATGACCAAAATACCCCTACGGGGCTTAATTTGAGTTTTAATTCGTTTTGGGCATAATGGAAGGTATCCTACTGATATCACAACATATTTAAGGCACATTAACTTAGGAAACCTGTACATGACTCTTTTTGTTACCCGTTATGCATTTTTGCTTTCGGTTCGGTTTATGTGACTAGTTTGCGTTAATTGACCGAAACGGGTCAAACCTTATCATTTTTATCTCAAAATCCAGAATGTGTTTAGTTTACCCATATTATACAAGTCTTCAAACTTTTCGGGTCTAAATCACATTCAAATCCGGTCTTCGCTTAATCTTGCGTTTTGAACCGTATATCTTCCTTTAAAACTAACCGGTCTAAGTTTAGACTTAATTAAGACCCGTTAGGAATCTAATACGTTATTAAAACCTTCGTTCCATATTTAGGAGCCCAGTAAAAGATATCTGCATTTGCCAATTGTATACGACTGGGATAAATTGTATAATTTGCTCAGGTAAATACTTTTAACTTATTTTCCCTTATACGAGCTTGGGGTACGGTATATAAAATACCGCTTGGTCGGGTATTGAATTTTTAATCATATGAAGGTTAAATCATTGAGATAACCCGTTTAATCAGTTTGTTTGTTTTAAGCCTTTGGGGGGGGGGGGGGGTTAATGACCATGTCCTGGATATCCTCGGCTCATTCATTGAAATGGCCACGACTTAAGCACGGGGTGTAGGCATACACCTGCCGGTGCGTATGTAAAAATAATATACCCGCCTGATCGAGAATAACTCGCCGTGGGATATATTATGTGGTGTGTCTATTAATCTTTAACCCGGTATTCAGCCCGGGCTACTGAACGTATAACGAACGTGTAATTCTTTTACAAGTTTATTTTTAAATAATTATCCCAAGTTATAAAAGATTATTTGTGCCTTGTGCATTCAAATCAATTTTCTTAAACATTTTCAAAATGAGTCGGTTAATTGTATTTACCAGTGTAAACTGACGTATTTTCCAAAAGGCTAAAGTGCAGGTACTAGGCGGAATAGGCTGGCTACTCCTGAGTGAATAAATAAGAGTCTTGCAAGCCTTGTCACTTAAAATCTGTTGAACAATTATCATCTTTTATTTTGATCCGCCTGTGGATCCTTTACATTCCGTTTGTAATACTTTGATACTTTCGATTCGGTTTGTAATATTTTACTTTTAGACTTTCGCTGTGCATTGAATTGTGAATATTGACTATGATGATATCAACTACGTCACGATACTCCCCACCGGGCCCACCGGTAATACGTGGAAATATCGGGGTGTGACAGGTTGGTATCAGAGCCAACATTGAGTGAATTAAACACTAGCCTTTTCTGTTTAATCTCAATGACACAGTTGCACATTCCTTGACTTCCGAGTCTAGGAAAAGGACTTAGGACTAAATCCTAATCTTTTATTTTGTCCTTTATTGTTTTTCCTTGTTGTTTCTCTTGTTTGTTTTGACAGGTACAAACGAAAAGATGCCGCCACGATTTAGACGAGGAGGAGGACGAGGCAAGGCGCCCTTCAATGCTCCTAATGATCATGAGGCCGGGCCTTCACACCGGCGAACTCCGTCAGTTACTATGAGCACTATTCCTCAAGAGGACTGGAGGACCTACTTAGAACCTGCGAGGCGTTCTGTCTCGCTTAGCTCCTCACCTTCCTACCTCAACTCTTTCGGACCGCAATCGGAGAACGAGCCCCACAATTCACATCACTCCTACATTCCCCTACAACGCTCCAACTCACACCATTCCTTCAATGACCCAACACCCTACTTCCAAAGTCGGTTTAACCCGGCAAACCAAGTTGATGAACCAATGGGTTATAACCCGTTAGGACCGGAGGACCACTTTTCCATGGACATGGACGAGGATCCAGAACCTGCCCAGCCGCCAACCGGGACACCGACGCATCCCATCGAAATATCTGATGGGTCCTCTTTTCATGGATCACCTTATCGAGGTCCAGACAGCTATGAAGCAAGATTTGCTTTATACCCTTGGGAGTTCACTCCTTCCTTCAACCAACAACAACAATAGCAGCAGGATCCCTCTGAGGATTCGTGTTTTGTGGCGGTCACACCACCGCCACCACCACCGCTTGAGTAGCAGCTGCCTCCGGAGCCACCGAGGCGTAGAAGAACAGGTGCACGGATGTCCGTGCAAGGAGGGGATTTCCATTTCAGCACCCCTCAACACTCCAGTGGCAGTCACTACCCGCCACTATATGAAGACCCGCAGCAGGGTGGGCCTTCAAACCCCGTTTCTGAGGTGGACTCTGCGCCAGTCGCACCACCACCACTACATGTGGGATTTGATAACCCAATTCCTTCATACGCCGGTACAGTGGCGTATAACCCATTTGAGCAGCCAGCCTACCCGGGGTACATTTACTACAATGCCCCTGCCGTCGACCCATACCTCGAGGCGGCCAACTACAATGCTCTTCATCCGGAAGGGCCTTACGCAACCTCCTACCAAACCGGGTACCCACCTTATGGGTATCAATACCCACCTTATGGGTATCAATACCCACCACCTCCTCAACCTCCGCAGCAGCAGCCGCCACAACCACCACTGATTCAGTCCCAACAGCAACAGGAGATTCTTCAGAGGTTGAGCCAGGTGGAATGGGAGGTTCAAGAGGAACGTAGAAACCACCGGGGATTTCTCAAGGGCTTGGCGAATCTGATAAAGGGGAAGAAAAAGAGGGATTATTAAAATCCTTATTTATTTATTGTATTGTTGTTTATCCAATCAAGTCCCTGCGTGGACATTTATTTATTTATTTATTTATGTACTTAGTCCCTGCGTGGACTTGTCTTTCTATCTTTGGTCCCTGCGTGGACCTGTCTTTCCTATTTAGCCCTTGCATGGGCAAGTTATTTATGAACAAGTCCCGTTTAGGGCAACCTATGTATTCTTTTAAATTTAGTGGAATGTTTTATTTAAATTTCAATATCATCTTATGTATGAAAATAATATATGAAATAAATCAAAAATATCATTCCTTTTAAAATAATCTACCTTTAATTATTAAATAAGAATCTTAACAGGTATAACCTAGCCTACACGTCACTATAGACCTGGCCATGATGGTAAAACCTATTTAAAGGATTCAAATCCTTGTTAACATCTGAAAACATGTTAGCACTCCTGGCAGATGTGACTCGGTAAAGTCACACATGTCATCCTTTTATTGGATTCTTCCAATCTCTTTCCTTATTATTTAAACATCCATGAGTGATGTGGTGCCCACGGGCCGTGTTAATTGTCAAATAAGACAAAAAGACAGATGTGGTCTACGACCCCCTGTCAATAAAAGGTAATGAACTATGTTCAAACCTTAATGCCTTGGTTCTCTGAAATCATGGCTTAAACTTGTCCTTGTGACTTGGCCTTTTGTATGCCTCCCTATTATCCTAAATAGTTTACAACTGGGATAAAATATAATAAAAATTTAAATAAATTAAAATTAATCAATATGGCTTAAATTTTACCATGGTTAATGGATCGTCATAAAAGACGATTCCATAATAGACTTCTGAATAAATCATTGTCAATATTTCATGTAGCAATTAAGCTACATGGCAGAATCAGATGAAGTCAACAGTCACCCGAGGGAGAATCATGATACTACCAGAGTTAATGTAGCGGGTGCAGAACTGCAGGCATTGATAGACAATGCCGTTACTCGAGCTTTGGATAGACGAGATAATGAATCAAGTGGTACCGGTAGCAGGACCCTATCTGTACAACATACAAAACCACCCTCCAAGACTCATACGGCTCGCAAGAGCGATTCTCATCATTCTTCGAATCAGAGGAGTGTTCCGTCTAGATAGGTTGTGCCTAACCAAGAACCACGCGTCAAAACCTGTACATATAAATATTTTGTCTCCTGCAAGCCTAGAGACTTCACAGGGGAAAAAGGAGCCATTGATTGTATGACCTGGCTCGATGAGATGGACACTGTGGTCGATATTAGTGGTTGCGCAGAGCGAGATATTGTGAAGTATGTTTCACAATCTTTTAAGGGCGAAGCTCTAGCTTGGTGGAGGTCACTAATCCAAGCTACAAGGAAGATTCCATTATATAACATGACTTGGGAGTAGTTTGTTGCTCTAATCAAAGATACTTTTTGCCCTCAACATGAAGTTGAGAAGATTGAGACTGACTTCCTGACATTGGTTATGAAGAACTTGGACTGTTAGGCGTATCTCATGAGCTTCAACACTATGTCGCGATTGGTTCCATACTTGGTCACACCGGAACCAAAACGCATCGCTCGATTCATTGGGGGTTTGGTCCCGGAGATTAAAGCTAGTGTGAAAGCATCCCGACCTACTACCTTTCGGTCTGTAGCTGATTTGTCATTGTCTCTTACCCTTGATGCGGTGACGTGTGCGTATATATACATAATTTTGCAATGAAATTACACACGATTTGGTTTTAAATTTATAAAAGTGATTATTACTTTTACATCAAAACACACACGGAAGAGGCAAGTGTACCCCGTCATATATGTAGTAAAGTATCGGTAAGAACCAAGTATCGATCCAAGGAAATGGGCGGAGGAATAATACTAGACCTTTGTCACTAAACTACCGGTAAAAACATAAGTTGTTTGATTTTTAATAAACTAAAGTAAGCATAAACAACTACTTATAAAAACATAATAGATTTCAAATATGAAAATAAATAAATAGCCTTGCTTAATACACAACCAAAGCATGTCAACTAAGTCGGTTTTGGTACTAGAAGCATTTGATCAATTTTCCATTTTAAGATAATTAGTATCCCTTTCGGGAATCCTAACATGACAATCATTCGGAAAGCTAAAACGATAAACACACTTTAACCACCTAAAATTGTTCTTTAACGTGCAATTGATAAATGTCTATGAAAATCTCTTAAAAATAAGTTAGTCATCCGTTAGGAGTTTTCTAACCGCACTTAATCAAGGAAAGCGACACCGATAAACACAATGCAACCACCGAGACAAGCATAAACTAGATTAAATCACAACCGAGTTCATTTTACAAATCTAGCACATAAATTCACCAAGATAGCAATTTTGGCCTAAACTACTAACTAAGCTAACAAATCATGGCAAGAATTTATAACGACACCATTTAACCCGTTAAGGTCCTTACGTGACGACAAGCTTTCTTGATTAACAATAATTACATTTTATTAAACCACTAACCATTTCTAGTATCATGGTGCACACATTTTAACCAAGCTAAACTAGTTAACCAAGTTTAAAGTTTACTAATACAAGATTAATTAAGCTTCATTTTTCAACTATCTTAACTAACCAAGTACCAATCATCCAACACAATTACTTATAATCAAGACATCAATATCAATAACAAGGTTGCAAACTAATCATCAAAGATTAACATAGAAAATACTTCCAAGTGTCATTACAAACAAAGATTAACACACTAATGGTTATAATCAAGCAAGGGATTGTTGTGTTTTTGCCCAAAGGCTACAATAATACATAAACATTAATCTAAATGCTTGAAAGATTAACAAAATCATCGAAAGATTAGAAAACCAAACCATAAACAAGCATAAGATTAAGAATCTGGAAGATAACAAAGCTAATCGGCACAATGTGGCTTGATTCCGGGTGAAAGCAGAAGCCTCCAGAGCCTGAAAATCGCCAGAATCGCTTCCAAAATGTCCAGAGTTACGAGCAGAATGTTTCTGCAAGTTTTTATATAATTTTGATTTCGCACGGTCGTGCGTCCTGTTGCACGACCGTTCACTTTATGCATTATTGGAGGTATGGTGCACCATACTGCATGACGTCACAGATCTTGACCGGTCTTCGGTCTCGCACGACCGTTCTTCAGATCGCACGATCGTGCGTTTCCGGGTTCTTGTTGCACGGACTGCTGCACTGGTGGTGCATTGCCGGGCTTTGGCTGATCATCGAATTCGCACGGGGTGCAATCAGACGCACTCCCGTGCATTACCGGGATATGCTTGCACGCTGAGTCGCACTGTCGTTCATTGCCGGGCTGGTCTTGTTATGTCGGATATGCACGGTCGTTCCTCAGACCGCACGACCGTTCCATTCGCCCAGGTCAGAATTCCAACAGAATGTTCGCAGCTTTGTCGTTTCATCCGGAAAGTCCTCGTTTTCACTATCATCTTGTCTGGTATGCTGTTTTAGGCCTGTAAACAAAAGTATACATGATTAAGTATCCGAATGACGGTTTTACGGCCGAAAACGCATAAAATGGGGATAAAATGGGGGACTAAAATATGTGTAAATTAGCGAATATCAAATCTCCCCACACTTGAACCTTGCTTGTCCTCAAGCAAGCTAAACTAAAATGCAATAAAAGATGGAAACAAACAAGAACGATAATTTACACACTATTTATTGAAATAACTACAAACGGTTAGCCGGTTTTTCGAAAGACAACATCAAATGAATCAAACCCAACAAGCATATGCAAATATGTGGCGATAACCAAAAAGCCGTGACTTCACTTTCAATTGACTTAACATGCTAATCTTCACACAACTCACAATGTTCACACACACTTGGTTTTATTTATGAAACATACATAAAATGTGTATGTGCAAACACTCAATGCCTCGTCAATGAAATGTGTAATATCATAAGCTTGTCATAAGATCTCGTCTCCACCAACTAACATGCGAAAAAGTATAAATCAAGAGGTCTTTACGAGGTGTAACGTTAGGCTTGGGCGAAGGGTATGGAAATGGATAAATAAAGTGGCGAATCGGTTAAAACTCGGTAGTTACGTTTAACAAGCGCAATACAACAAAACTATACATACAAACGCCTTAAAAAGGCGACTTATGCGACAACGAGCTCATAAACAAGATTTCATCATTTTATCATTCAAAATTGCTCGAATTTTGTCTACTTCACCCTATTTTAGGGTGTTTTATTTTCTGTTTTTTTTTTATTATTTATGGCATTAAAACTAATGGATTTATACAATGAAAAATAAACTATAACAAGCGCTAGTTAAACGATAACTTAGACCGAGTTTCAACACTAAAATGTTTAAAACATAAAAAGACTAAATTTGGCTAAGTGGGCAATTATGTTGGGTAAACAAAGGTAAACGGGAAGGCTCGACATGGTTAATCCTAAGGGTAACGTAAGGTATACGGGAAACACAACACAAAGAACAAGGCTAACAACAAAGGGGTAATCTAAGTGCCTCTATCACTTTTACACAATTCCGCAAGTTCATGGTCTTAACAAGAATACTAGTGACAAGTTCTAAATTACACATGACATCCGGCTCACTCCTACTCCGAAATGAACAAATATATAACAATATCAAGGCTCAAATATGCTTACGTAACGGAAGGAATGGGTAAAAGTGTGAAAACTATCATGCAAGTCTTTCTTTTGTTTGTCACGCTTTCCGGTTTTCTTTTTCAAAATTTATTTTGCTTGTCGAGTTTTTTATCAAGTCCGAAGTTTTCTAAAACACAACCAACCGGTTTATTTACTAAAAAATAATATTTACAAAATACATATATTCTTGATTGAATTTTCTGAATTTTCTGAATTTTCTGAATTTTTTTTTTAGAGGACAAACAAAGTTAACAAAGTTAACCCCCTCCCCACACTTGAACTTCGCATTGTACCCAATGCGAAACCCGAAATATAGAGAAAAAGGATAATAGTACTCCCCTCAAGATGATTTCTGATGAAACGAGACTTCCAAGCTGTATCTGTCGTGTGCTCCGGTCAAAGACTTGATAGCCAAGATCTGCAAGTATGTAATATGGTACAGCAAAACAGAACATAAACAAAATAAACCCAAATAAACCATAATGTACATAAATAGTACTAAAAATCCAAACAAAGACAAGACATAAAGTAAAGTGTCTGGAAATAAAGAGTACATAACCGGGGGTGTTTAAAATACAAACAAAATGAACACCCGAAATATAAAGTACGGAAATAATAAAACCACAAACAATCGACACCACTGTCTCCTAATCATCGGCACCAGCATCATCTCTCGTGTAGGACGGGCCCGCATCTCCATAACCAGGTGGGTTCCAGGGTGGGAACTGCGGTGGATGCTGAAAGTAGTCGGGATAGGCATGATGCATCTCCCCGAACAGGTATGAGAACCCAGCACTCACCCCCTGGTACAAGCTGTCCTGGTTCGCCCTGATCTGATCCTAAGTAGCCCTGATCTGGTCCTGACTAGCCCTGATCTGGTCCTGACTAGTCCTAATCTGGTCAATATAAATCCCATGCTGCTCCTGGTTAACTCGCATTTGTTGGAACTGCTGGTAAAACTCAGGATAATGCTGCGGGGAATGTGGTGGTGTCTGTGGTCCGTGCTGCTCCTGATGCTCCTGATCATGCATCTCCTCATCCTCGTTTTCCTCCTCAGCTGGGGGCAACGGGTCCCAGACCTCGCTGTTTAGACCCCTCAATCTATCCCCCGGATCCAACTCAGCAATCAACCCCATGGCTTTCAATGACCGAATATCAACATATACACCCTCAGTCACCAGAGTGAGACCCTCAAGTACCTCATCAGTTATCAACCCTAGGTTGTAAGCAATTTCGGTCACATATTGACCGCCGTGAATCTGACTGTTGGGTTTCCTCCCTGAGCACTTCACAAAATATTCAGCCATCCTTGCGGCTAGGTTGATGTGTACTCCGTCAACCAGCGCGTACAGATAAATCAAATCCGGTGTTGGACAGTTCCCTAAACTGTCCATGCGGCCGCAAATGGTGTGGCTGAATACATGATGCATCACTCGATGCAAAGGGTCTTTCAACCGTGAAGCTTTAGACATTCTCAGGTTGTAAGGGCCACCAATTGCATTTTCAGCCCAAAACTCGGCCCGTGTTTCATCAGTTGGAAAGGTAAACTGCTCCGTGAAGAATTCGGAATCCATGTCTTCTCTTGTGTAAATTCCAAGCCTCCTACCCAATCGACCCACTAACCAAGTGTGCCATTGTCCACCCAACCTAAAAGTTATCCGCTCCTTGTAGCGGAATTTTGGCCTTCTATGAGCAACTGGTTTTTCGTAGGCATATGTGGAGAAGAACTCTATCGTTAGTTCAAGATAGATGGGGCGGTTGATATCGATAAGACGCGAAAGTGGGAGAGTGAGCATGTTTTCAAGCCGCTCATACTGATTTAGTTCCCTCATAACCTCCCAATCCAGCCTCCGGGGGACTCCGAATTGCCCTCGCCTTCTCCATAAGGCGTCACGTCTTGGGATACAAAGAGCTTCTCTCTCATCATCGGGGTTAAATTGCAAGAAAGGATGATCCATCTGTAAGAGGAATATCGTTAGAATAGCGGGAACAGGAAAAATTTCACTCAAAAACAGCAGAACACGTAGTTATGAAGATTCTGTCTTCTGATCTGGGCCTGTCGCACGGACGTGCGACGAGATGCACGGTCGTGCGTCGCCGAGAACAAGCACATGTGGTCGGTGTTTGTCGTAACTGCACGGCGTGCGACCAACGACACCACCGTGCATCACCGAGCCAACAGAACATCATCGTGATCAGCCGGCACTGAACGACCGTTCCACTTGAGGAACGTCCGTGCGACGACGTTTTAGCAGATTTCAAACCCCTGACCCGTAACAGTCTGATTTTTCCGAAAATTTTCAAATTTTTGGCAAACAGGGACTAGAAATCTGACCGGGTGTTCACGATACGTACGATTCAAACAAGGGTTAGGGTTTCGCTTGTATTTATGAAGGGAACCCTAAAAACCTTGAAGAATCAGAAGAATCTAACCTAGAAAGTGAAGAAACAGAAAATCTACAAGAAGGAACGTACCGTGCGAAGAAGTGTGTGAAACCGTGCGAAGAAACCGTGCGGTTTGAGGCGAAATCGCTCTGGAACGGCCGTCTGCAGTTAGGGTTCGCGAATGAGGGAGATGGCAGCAGATGGGGGTTTTTATAATGTGCAAATGACAAAATTGCCCCTGCCTCTCGCACGGTCGTTCGACCTATGGCACGGTCATGCGTGACCGACATCGCTCAAACCCAGCACGCTGTTCTCGGAGATGCACCGGGGGTGCGACTCATCGTGCCAGCCACCTCGCAAACGCACGGTCGTGCGATGCGTGGCATGGTCATGCAACAGCTGCAGATCAGTTTTTTCTGCAGAAGCCATTTCCAGCAACTGTTTTGGCCGTTTTTCGCCATTTTTTCAACACACAAACTGTTTAATCAATATTGCAACATAGAACCTTCACCCGACATGTCTAAATATTGTACAAATTAACGTAAACTACCAAACATACCTAAATTACGCTAAAACTAGAAAAACACATAAAAAGACGATATTACCCCTAAAGCGTAAAATACGCTCTTGCTACATTTTTAATCCGCGAGTCAGTAGCGTAGACTCTCTCCTCCCCACACTTATGATGTGTGCGGGGTTTGGAGCTCGATGACCTCCACCGCCGACTCAATCGTCCCGGCAACGTACAACTTCAACCGATGTCCATTTACCTTGAATGTAACGCCATCTGCGTTCTCTATTGCAACAGTACCATACGGAAATACTTCCTTAACTGTGTATGGTCCTGTCCAACGTGAATGAAGCTTCTCTGGAAATAAGCGCAGTCGTGAATTGTAAAGAAGAACAAGATCACCCGCTTGGAATTCTTTGTGGTCCTTCAAGCGTTTGTCGTGAAATTTCTTCGTGCGCTCTTTGTAGAGGACGAAGCTCTCATAAGCTTGTTGTCGCAGTTCCTCCAATTCATGAATCTGGAGAAACCGGGCTTCACCTCCGGTTTTCAAGTCCAGATTCGCGGTTTTCAAAGCCCACATAGCTTTATGCTCCAACTCTACCGGTAAATGGCATGCTTTTCCGTATACCAGCCTAAAGGGAGTGGTCCCAATAGGGGTCTTGTAAGCTGTATGGAATGCCCACAATGCCTCATCAAGTTTGTCCGACCACTCCTTGCGGTTTGCACCAACAGACCGCTCAAGGATGCGCTTTAGCCCTCGGTTAGTAACTTCCACCTGCCCGCTCGTCTGCGGATGATAAGGCGTGGACAAACGGTGATGCACACCGTAACGGGACAAAGCCTTTTCAAGCTGTGTATTACAGAAATGAGTCCCTCTGTCACTAATAAGCGCTTTCGGAGCACCAAATCGGGCGAACAAACTTTTCAAGAATCTCACGACCACCCTGGCGTCATTTGTGGGTAAGGCCTGTGCCTCCGCCCACTTTGATACATAGTCAACTGCGACCAGGATGTACTTGTTACCTCGTGAGGGGGAAAACGGTCCCATGAAGTCTATCCCCCAAATGTCAAAGACTTCACAAACTTGTATCCAGTTCTGGGGCATTTCGTCGCGTGCCGATATATTCGTCGCCCTCTGACAGGCATCGCACGCTTTTACCCAACTCTGCGCGTCACGAAAAATAGTAGGCCAATAAAACCCGGAATCCAACACCTTCTTGGCGGTGAAGTTGGCTCCATGGTGGCCTCCGGTAGGTCCCTCGTGACAATGGCGCAGAATATCGGTCGCCTCTTTCCCTGATACACATCTTCTGATCATCTGATCAGCACCCACCTTAAATAAGAAAGGATCGTCCCAAATGTAGTGCTTGAGATCCGAAAAGAATTTCCTCTTTTGCTGGTGAGTCAACCCTTTAATCAGAATCCCGCAAGCAAGATAGTTCGCAAAGTCGGCGAACCAAGGCGACTCATCGCATATCTCAACACCCATCAAAGACTCGTGTGGGAAATTGTCATTGATTGAATCCCAACGCGTTTCCTCGATGTCTCCATGCTCTAACCGAGATAAATGGTCAGCTGCTATATTCAACGCACCCTTTTTATCTTGAATTTCAATATCAAATTCTTGCAGCAACAGGATCCATCTGATTAGACGCGGTTTAGCGTCCTGTTTGCTGAAGAGATATCTGATGGCTGCGTGATCAGTATACACAATGGTTTTCGAAAGCACCAAATACGATCTAAATTTGTCAAATGCGAAAACAACTGCCAAGAGCTCGTTTTCAGTCGTGGTGTAGTGCTCCTGAGCGTCGTGAAGAGTCTTGCTCGCATAATAGATCGGGTGAAAGTGCTTTTCCTTCTTCTGTCCCAAAACGGCCCCTATAGCGTAATCACTTGCGTCGCACATAATTTCAAACGGCAGACTCCAGTCCGGTGCAACTAAAATAGGGGCCTCAATCAACTTTTGCTTAAGAAGGTCAAAAACCCTCAAGCAATCATCTCCAAATATGAACGGAGCGTCTTTATCCAACAAACTGGTCATGGGCCTAGCGATTTTGGAAAAGACCTTTATGAATCGCCTGTAGAACCCTGCATGACCAAGAAAGCTCCGTATCGCTCTCACAGAGGTGGGAGGTGGAAGTCGTGAAATAACATCAACTTTAGCTGGATCGACTTCCATACCCGCACGAGAAATCTTATGTCCCAGAACTATGCCCTCCTTCACCATGAAGTGGCATTTCTCCCAGTTTAGGACCAGATTCGTCTCCTTGCACCTTTTCAATATCTTTTTCAAATTTTCCAAACAATGATCGAAGGAATCCCCAAATACCGAAAAGTCATCCATGAAAACCTCCATAGAATCCTCGATCATATCATGGAAAATAGCAACCATGCATCTCTGGAAGGTCCCTGGTGCATTACATAACCCAAAAGGCATCCGCCGGTAGGCGAATGTGCCGAAGGGGCAGGTAAAGGTAGTCTTCTCCTGATCCTCAGGAGCGATAGGAATTTGGAAGTACCCAGAGAACCCGTCCAAGAAACAGTAATACAACTTCCCCGACAGACGTTCCAACATCTAGTCGATGAATGGAAGCGGGATGTGATCCTTACGAGTATCATCGTTGAGTTTGTGGTAATCAATGCAAACTCGCCACCCAGTGACGGTACGGGTAGGAATTAGCTCATTCCTATCATTTGAAACTACAGTCATACCACCTTTCTTAGGTACAACCTGCACTGGACTCACCCACACAGAGTCGGATATAGGATAAATCATCCCGGCATCCAACAACTTAATCACTTCTTTCTTCACCACGTCCTGCATATTTGGATTTAAACGCCTCTGATGCTGTGCACACGGTTTGTACTCATCTTCCATCAGAATCTTGTGAGTACAAAAAGAAGGATTGATGCCTTTGATATCCATGATTTTCCACACAATAGCTCTCTTATGAAGTCTCAGAACCTCGAGAAGCTGATTTTTCTCATCTTTTTCCAATGATGCCGAAATTATGACCGGTAAGCGACGCTCCTCGTCCAGAAATGCATACTCGAGATATGGTGGGAGTTCTTTCAACTCCAAAGACGGCGGATCTTCAACCGACAGTTTTGCTTTCTCTTCTTCTACATGGACAATTTCAAGAAATCTCTCCGGACTCTGGGAACCATCGTCACCAATCTGATAGACTGGCTGCTCGAAATCGTGGCCCTCCTGCGTAATGCCAATCAGGTCCCACACGACAGACGTGTGTCCGAATCAATCTCGTCAACAGTACCTTGAAAATGAGAGCACACACATGCATCGACAATGTTGACATAATAAAGCATGTCATCGTGACTTTGCGGATGCTGCATTGATATTTTAATATCAAATGTCACGTGCTCGTCATTCACTCGGAGCGTGATTTGGCCAGCTGCCACATCAACAATCGTCCTCGCTGTATTGAGGAAAGGGCGTCCAAGTATTAAAGGCACTCTTGAATCTTCGTCCATGTCAAGAATAACAAAATCCACGGGGAAAACAAATTTATCGATTTTTACAAGCATGTTTTCCACAAATCCACGCGGATACTTGATTGAACGGTCTGCCAACCGAATGCTCATTCTAGTTGGTGACGGCTCACCCAGATCCAGTTTAGTAAAAACCTTATATGGCATAAGGTTGATACTCGCTCCCAAGTCAGCCAATGCATGGCTAACAGACATGTTTCTAATCAAACACGGGAGCGTAAAACTACCCGGATCTCCCATTTTCATGGGCAGACGGTTTTGTAGAACGGCAGAACAAGTTTCATTCATCACCACACATGATATATCCTCGAGCTTCTGTTTATTCGAGAGGATGTCCTTCAGGAATTTTGCATACTTTGGTATCTGGGCCAAGGCTTCAACAAACGGTATATTAATGTGTAGTTGCTTAAACAACTCAAGGAACTTACCGTATTGTTCGTCGTTCTTCTGTTTCTTCAGCCTGCCTGGATAAGGTACTGGAGGAGTGTAATCTTTGACCGGCTCCTGGACTTGTTGATGTGCTGAATATGGTCTATAAAAAACTACTAACCTAATCTAGACACCCTAGTTTTAAATTTATAAACTTAGACTCTAAATGCTAGACCACTGACAGGCAAGTGTACCTATCGTACGTAGTAAAGCCTAATGAAGTCCAAGTATCGAACCCACGAGACACTAGCGACGCTAAACTAGACTCTGACTCAACTAATTACTTAATTGGTTTTAATTTGTATTTTTAGGATTTTCTAATTCTACGAAAGAGAATAAATAAGATAACAGAGAAAGCAAGATTGGTGAAGTGACGGGAAGCAGACAATGAGGAGAAATAACTACCTAGGTATCGAATCCCTAAAATCATGCAATGCTACTCTGACAGTGACAATGGTTAAATATCTTACTCCCTCGATTAACCCCCCCGCTAGAGATGTATCAAACGAAAGATAAAGACGAAATGTGAAGTGCTAGAACAAACCGGCTCGACCTATCGATACCAAATCCTACGAGAATCAAGCAATGAAAGTAACTCTACCCCCAAAACTCTCAAAACGCAAAGCAAACCAAACCTTGAAGATTGAAATCCTAGGAAACCTTAACCACGATGTAATAAACGAGCCCGAGCTATCGGTCACCCAATCTACCCACCAATGATTAGCTAATAACCTAGCTCACCTTAATCGTCTTTCGAGTCACAAGATGAGGATGCAAGTTTTAGTATATTGATTTTAATTATTAATCGAATTGGTCAATTTCTCAACTCAATATTCAAACCGAAAACCCTAAGATAACGATTCAAATTAAACTCTAAGTCTAGGGGATATTTCTATGTGCCTAAACCGTTGAATTCATCAACCAATAATCAATCAAAACACACCAACATGCAATATCAAGATCAATCACAAGGCAAAGTTATGTAAATCACATCAAATAACCATAATCTTGTCAAAATCGCATTACAATCATCAAGTTCATCTAAACCTAGGTAGCATGAAAAGTTTAGCCAAGAATCATAGCCACTAAAAAGAAACAAGTCTCAAATAATAAATAATCCATAGCAATCAAGTTCAAAAAACACAAAGTTATTAAAACTGAATATTAGCTATTTGCAAACCCGGACTGGAATCTTGATCGTGGCTTGAACCCTCGAACCAATTGGCTTTCTTTTTTTCTTCTCGATCGCAGCCTCCTGTTAAATCAGCCGTCCCCCTTTGCCGTCTGATGTTGTTCTCCTTTCAATTGGAGGTGCACAAAATAACCGGTTAATTAACCGTAACCGGTTATTAACCGAAACCGTAACCGGTTAATAACCGATTTAGGAATAACCGGTTAGTGGTTATTTTTAACCGTAGGTTAGTAACCGGTTATAAGTGTTAGTATAATAACCGGTTATTAACCGGTTTTTATAAACCGGTTTTTTAACCGATAGACTGGTTAACCGAAAAAATAACCGAAAAATTCAAAAAAAAGACAAAAAAACCGGTTAATAACCGAAAATAACCGGTTAATTAACCGAACCGGTTAAAGTAATTAACCGGACCAGTTAAAAACATAACCGGTTAAAGTAATAACCGGTTAAAGCATTAACCGGTTAAAGTCAAAAAGTCAAATTAACCAGTATAACTGGTTAACCGAACCGGTTATTAAAATTAACCGGTTTGTGCACCTCTACTTTCAATGTTCTCCCCAATAGGTTTTTTATTTATTTATCTCCTTACTCCATTTGTGGCATTGCAGCCCATTCGTATATCATCAAACACAAGGCCCAAATGCTACACAATTCATGAACTGGCCCACACACAAATTCTAATATTCATAATTCGGTCAATATGAATTTGCTGCATCTTTCTTTTCCTTTTTGTTGTGACATCTTAGAAACATTAATTCAGCTTTCACCATTTTATTCACTTTTGGTCCCTCACCTTTTAATAGATGTCACATTTAATTTTTCACTTTCACATATTGGATATTTAGGTCCCTTGACTTATAAAATAGTGATAGTGGCCTTGACCCACTCACAGAAAATAGCGGCGAATTTCCTTCGGTCACTAGCGGTCTACTCTACTCAACTGGCTAGTTATTAAATTATTACTCATTTTCACTCCATTTGCACCGGTACCTGCCAAAACACAAAATAATATAATATAATACTAAAAACTAAATAAAACAAATAATAACTATACAATAATTATACATTTTACACGGGACAAATATGTGTATTTTACCACACATCACTTGTGCTGTACTTGCTGGGTGTAGCCTGGCTTGCACCTCGTCCGGTGTGTCAGTCGGGACCGCTTCAGTGATCGGTGATGAGTCCGATATGACGGGTCCGGTAGTCTTTCCACTCCTGGTCATGACAGCATTCACATCCCTGTGTCCGCCCGGGTTTGGTTCTGTATTGCCCGGAAGACCACCTGGGGTCCTTTTAGACATCATCTGTGCAGCTGACCAACCTGATTCTTGATATTTTGAATCGAGGCTTTGTGACTCCTCATTTCTCCCTCGTGGGAAAGAAAACGATCCTCTCTCTGTTGGTAGCGTTTTTCAGCCAACTGATTCGCACTCGATGAGCTAGTAAGAAGCTGAGCCATCATATCCTCCAGCTTGGAACTAGACTGAGGGGCCTGCTGCTGGGAACTACTCCCAGTGCCCTGATTCTGATATGAATATGGACGCTGCTGGTAAGGTTGGTTGTATTGCTGGAACTGCTGACCCTGACCCTGCTGCGGCGCTGGAGCGCGCTGAGTGAACCCCAATGGGTTTTGATTGCCTGTATTCGCACGCCACCCAAAATTTGGGTGATTTCTCCATCCGGGATTATAGGTATTGCTGTACGGGTTGTTCTGCGGCCTCACCTGATTACTCACAAAATCCACTTCTTCGTGGCCCTCATACACGACTCCCTGAAAGCATGCACCAGGCTCGTGTGACACTCCACACTGGTCACACCCCGAACCAACTTGCGCGACTATCTGGGACTTATCGAATTTCGCTGCAAGAGCCGAGATTTGTGCAGTAATGGCCGTGTAGTCGTCCACCGCGTGTACTCCTGCGCGAGATGATGATGATGATGTTGCCCGACCTCTATCTCCTTCCCGACGCGAGCTGGATTTCAACGCAGCTTTTTCTATGATATCATACGCTTCAGTCGGCGTCTTAGTTCCTAGATCGCCTCCTGCGTTCACGTCTAATCGCTCCTGCGTGTGGTAACTGATGTGGAACATCTATCAACAAATCTTTAAATCTCTCCCAGGCCGCGTGCAACGACTCTCCCTCGTCCTGGCGAAAGGAAACAATCCGGTTCCGTAGCTTGTTTGTTTTCTCAGGTGGAAAATATTTCTGCATAAACTGCTCCGCCAACTGATTCCAGGTCTTAATGGACCCGGCTGGAAGTGACATAAGCCAAGCTCTAGCTTTGTCACGCAACGAGAAAGGAAACAACCTCAACCGAATTGCATCCTCCGAAACACCTGTAATCCTAAATGTCGAACAAATAGCAAGAAAAGCAGCAATATGCCTCCCAGGATCCTCATGCTCACGCCCGTCAAACTGTACTGAATTCTGCACCATGTTAATAATACTAGATCTAATTTCAAAAGTAGGTGCATCAATAGTAGGCTGAAGGATACTCGGCTCTAGGCCTGCCCTTCCGGGCTGATTCGTCTCATTCAAAGGTCGCTCATCGTCTGCCATGGTTCTGTCTCCTGCTGCCCCTGAGCCCTCGGCTTCAGCGGGTACCACCGGCTCCAGGCTCACCTCCTGTGAGCAGTAGCCCAACCGCCCGAGATCTAGCGCGAAGACGTCTCCTTAGATCACGCTCGGGCTCGTCTGACGGTTCAACAACTTCTGGAGCGGGGGTCAAGAACATCAACCTGCAAACGAAATATTGACACAATGAATATTTTATTAATATAATAATGCTGTTTTTTTTTTTGAAAAGAAACAGAATATTATTTAAAATGGGCTGAAAATTTTATAAAAATCCGAAAATGGGCCCGAAATTTTATAAAAATCAACACAATAAAGATAATTGAATCGGCTAGTGTAAAAATGGTTTTTAGGAGCCGAAAACTAAAAGAATAAATGAATAAATAAATCCGGATTTGAACAAATAAAAGGAACAAAAATTTACAAGTGTACAAAATAATCTCGAAAACGAATAAATTGAATTAAAAGCAAGAAATATTAACAAACAAATAAACAAATAAATAATCAAGAAAATATACACAAATATTCACAAATATATACGCCGATAAAACAATGACTAGGGTCATTCCTAAAACTCGCCATTCCCCGGCAACGGCGCCAAAAACTTGACGTGTGCGTATATATACATAATTTTGCAATGAAATTACACACGATTTGGTTTTAAATTTATAAAAGTGATTATTACTTTTACATCAAAACACACACGAAAGAGGCAAGTGTACCCCGTCATATATGTAGTAAAGTATCGGTAAGAACCAAGTATCGATCCAAGGAAATGGGCGGAGGAATAATACTAGACCTTTGTCACTAAACTACCGGTAAAAACATAAGTTGTTTGATTTTTAATAAACTAAAGTAAGCATAAACAACTACTTATAAAAACATAATAGATTTCAAATATGAAAATAAATAAATAGCCTTGCTTAATACACAACCAAAGCATGTCAACTAAGTCGGTTTTGGTACTAGAAGCATTTGATCAATTTTCCATTTTAAGATAATTAGTATCCCTTTCGGGAATCCTAACATGACAATCATTCGGAAAGCTAAAACGATAAACACACTTTAACCACCTAAAATTGTTCTTTAACGTGCAATTGATAAATGTCTATGAAAATCTCTTAAAAATAAGTTAGTCATCCGTTAGGAGTTTTCTAACCGCACTTAATCAAGGAAAGCGACACCGATAAACACAATGCAACCACCGAGACAAGCATAAACTAGATTAAATCACAACCGAGTTCATTTTACAAATCTAGCACATAAATTCACCAAGATAGCAATTTTGGCATAAACTACTAACTAAGCTAACAAATCATGGCAAGAATTTATAACGACACCGTTTAACCCGTTAAGGTCCTTACGTGACGGCAAGCTTTCTTGATTAACAATAATTACATTTTATTAAACCACTAACCATTTCTAGTATCATGGTGCACACATTTTAACCAAGCTAAACTAGTTAACCAAGTTTAAAGTTTACTAATACAAGATTAATTAAGCTTCATTTTTCAACTATCTTAACTAACCAAGTACCAATCATCCAACACAATTACTTATAATCAAGAAATCAATATCAATAACAAGGTTGCAAACTAATCATCAAAGATTAACATAGAAAATACTTCCAAGTGTCATTACAAACAAAGATTAACACACTAATGGTTATAATCAAGCAAGGGATTGTTGTGTTTTTGCCCAAAGGCTACAATAATACATAAACATTAATCTAAATGCTTGAAAGATTAACAAAATCATGGAAAGATTAGAAAACCAAACCATAAACAAGCATAAGATTAAGAATCTGGAAGATAACAAAGCTAATCGGCACAATGTGGCTTGATTCCGGGTGAAAACAGAAGCCTCCGGAGCCTGAAAATCTCCAGAATCGCTTCCAAAATGTCCAGAGTTACGAGCAGAATGTTTCTGCAAGTTTTTATATAATTTTGATTTCGCACGGTCGTGCGTCCTGTTGCACGACCGTTCACTTTATGCATTATTGGAGGTATGGTGCACCATACTGCATGACGTCACATATCTTGACCGGTCTTCGGTCTTGCACGACCGTTCTTCAGATCGCACGATCGTGCGTTTCCGGGTTCTTGTTGCATGGACTGCTTCACTGGTGGTGCATTGCCGGGCTTTGGCTGATCATCGAATCCGCACGGGGTGCAATCAGACGCACTCCCGTGCATTACCAGGATATGCTTGCACGCTGAGTCGCACTGTCGTTCATTGCCGGGCTGGTCTTGTTATGTCAGATATGCACGGTCGTTCCTCAGACCGCACGACCGTTCCATTCGCCCAGGTCAGAATTCTAACAGAATGTTCGCAGCTTTGTCGTTTCGTCCGGAAAGTCCTCGTTTTCACTATCATCTTGTCTGGTATGCTGTTTTAGGCCTGTAAACAAAAGTATACATGATTAAGTATCCGAATGACGGTTTTACGACCGAAAACGCATAAAATGGGGATAAAATGGGGGACTAAAATATGTGTAAATTAGCGAATATCATGCGGTCAGGCAGAGATCGCTTAGGCATTCTGATGAGGGGAAGAGGAAACGTGAGGATGATACCTCACACTGTTCGGATAAGAAGCGTAATGGGAACTCGGATCACAAGAAGAGTTCGGGATTTATGAAAGATGACCAACAGTCGGGTGAAAAGCCCAAATGTAAGACCTGCAAGAAGCGTCATCTGGGGAAATGCAGGTATGAATCAAAATCCCAATCGCAGCCTAGGGCTTGTGGGATTTTTAAGTCAAATGAGCATAAGAGGTTAGACTGCAAAAAGATAAAGGATGCGACGTGCTATAATTGTAATGAAAAGGGCCACATCAAGTCCAACTGCCCAAAGTATGCTAAGAAACCTGAAGAAGGTAAAAAGACCAATGCTAGGGTCTTTCAAATGAATGCACGAGAAGCTATTCAGGAACACAACGTGATATCAGGTACCTTCCTTATAAATGATGTATATGCAAGGGTATTGTTTGATTCGGGTGCAGATAAGTCGTTTGTGGATAATGAATTTTGTAAGTTACTAAAACTTCCTGTTAAAACCCTAAGCACAAAATATGAAGTAGAACTAGCCGATGGTTCCATAGAAACTGCTTCAACTATGTTAGATAGATGTTTTATATCCATTAGGAACCACTCCTTTCCGTTATCTTTACTTCCTTTGAAATTAGCTGGTTTCGACATAGTGATAGGCATGGATTGGTTATCTCATAACCAAGCCCAGATTGTTTGTGACAAGAAACAAGTAGTGATCAAGACTCTGTATGGTGAGCCACTCACGATACAAGGAGATACTCAGTATGGGTTGCCTAAGCAGGTGTCTATGCTTAAGGCGTCAAGGTGTATGAAGAAAGGTTGTGTCATTTACATGACACAGGTGACTATTGACCAACCAAAGCCCAAGATTGAAGACATCCCCGTCATTTCTGAATATCAAGAAGTATTCCCTGAAGAACTACCTGGATTACCACCAGATAGGCAAGTGGAGTTCAGAATTGACATCATTCCTGGAGCAGCACCTGTTGCAAGAGCACCTTACAGGCTAGCACCAACTGAGATGAAGGAGTTGAGAACTGTCGCAACCCTCGATCCCTGATCCCCGGGAACGGGCGGCCGCGAGCCAGTATCGGTGGTATCGCGTATTGTCTAATTTGGTAGCGGAATTTTCATCAGGACCGTAGTTAGGAAATATTTGATCAGAGTAAAATACCACATTTTCATAACATTAAACACATGGGATAAAACCCAAGTTTGCAGTACACACATTTTCATAGGAATACATCCTATTTTATTAAATAAAACATCTATTTTATTTTAGGTAACTTTATTGCCACTTTTCCAAGCCTTCAGTGCCGTCCAGCTGGCTTCTATTTGGCTTTCACAATTTGTTACATGAAACGCGTTTTAAAAACATTTTCCAGTGGGAAATACTGGTGAGTGAATCCCAGTTTAATCAAGTTTAAATAAAAACCATTGTACAGTATTGAGGGCGATCTCGCAATTATATTTGTTTCCAAGTTATATCAATTAACATCCATGGTACTGTCAGACCCGACTTGTGGAAATGTTACTCCTTGACCAGGTGGTAACAAATTTTGTATACAAAACCCCAACAAACTCATGATAATTGTATCCTTACAAATACTCAATAACTGCTTTAATATACATTTAATTGTATGAGGTTTTATAAAAACAGTTAACAAAAGGTTTACAAAAAGCGGATCAACTCACATTGCTGTCTTAGATTATCCTTTAGGGTTTCCTGGGAATTATCTATAATTTACACAAAAGCACACGTGTTAGTATAATAACCCATTTTAACATTAGTAATACCCTCCCCGAGACGGCATTCCAACGACTACGTCGGCCAGAATCACGACAGCCGTTACGGAACCCTAGATCAATCGGGCAAAGTATCTAATACGTATCCAGGGGTTATGATACTTACAACGGAGCAGAACTTCGCTATTTAGGGGGTATTAGACCCGAGTATAATGCCTACTATCAGATTTTCGTGATTGAGAAAAGAAAGTGAGCGAACAGACTGAAGATCCGATGCCCTCTATATATAGTGCTGATTTCTGGTCCTCTCACGGCCCGCGTAAAGGAAGACAAGGGCCTACGCGGCCTGCGTCAACCTTGGTCAACGCTGTAGCTGATTCGGGTCATCGACTAGACCTGCCACGATGATGACACGTGTCATCACCGGGCTGCGCCACATTCTTGATCTCTAGCGGCCCGCGTAAGATCCCTAAGGGGTCTACGCGGCCCGCGACAAACCCAAAATATTAATTTTTAATTATTTTTGATAATATTTAAGGTATTCGGGGTCCGTTTTCACGTATGGGGTGTATTTTTGGACATATTGGGATATTTCAGAATATATTAGGGTGTCGGAAAATATTCAGGAGAGTGTCGGTTTGGGGTTGTTATATCCTCCCCACCTTGTTTTAGAGCTCGTCCTCGAGATCTAATGGAATAGGTGTGGATATTTCCTTTGCATTTCTGATTCAAGCTCCCATGTATACTCAGGTCCTCTTTTGGAGTCCCACTTCACTTTGACCAGAACTAATCTCTTGTGCTTGAGATTTTTGACTTTCCTGTCTTCAATCTGTAGAGGCCTTTCTACGAACTTGAGTTGTTCATTTACCTCTGTATCCTTAAGAGGTACCATCAGCGATTCATCGGCTAAGCATTTCTTGAGATTTGATACATGAAATACATAATGTATTCCTGCCATTTCCTCTGGCAGTTGTAGCTGATAGGCTACAAGTCCTATTCTTTTAATAATCTCAAAAGGTCCAACATACCTGGGGCTTAGCTTTCCTCGTTTGATGAATCTTACTATTCCTTTCCAAGGAGAGACTTTCAACAACACTTTATCTCCTACTTGAAATTCCAATGGTTTGCGTCGGTTATCAGCATAGCTCTTCTGTCGATCACGTGCTGCTTTCAATCGTTCCTTGACTTGAATAATCTTGTCGGTTGTCTCCTGCACTATATCAGGTCCAGATAGTTGCTTTTCCCCAATTTCTGCCCAACAGACTGGGGTTCGGCACTTTCGTCCATAAAGTGCTTCGAATGGTGCAGCATTGATACTTGTGTGATAGCTATTATTATAAGAAAATTCTATTAAAGGTGAGTGATCGTCCTAGTTACCTCCGAAATCAATTACACAAGCTCTAAGCATGTCTTCCATTGTCTGAATCGTCCTTTCGCTTTGTCCTTCCGTTTGAGGATGATAAGCTGTGCTTAGATTTAACTTGGTTCCCATTGCTTTTTGGAAACTTGACCAAAAATGAGAGGTAAAACGGCTATCCCTATCAGAAACAATTGATAAAGGTATTCCATGTAAAGAAACAATTTCATTTACATATAATTTAGCTAGCTGTTCCATACTGAAAGTTTCTTTCATTGGTAGGAAATGAGCTGACTTGGTTAGTCTATCTATAATCACCCAGATTGTGTCATTACCTTTCTTTGTTTTGGGTAATTTAGTAACAAAATCCATTGTTATCAATTCCCATTTCCACACTGGCATTTCTAACTGCTGTAATAAACCTGAGGGTTTCTGATGTTCAGCTTTAACTTGTGAACAGGTTAAACATTTAGAAACATAAGCTGCTATGTCCTTTTTCATTCCTATCCACCAGAAATTCTTTCTCAAATCCTGGTACATCTTATAACTCCCTGGATGCATCGTATACTTAGACTTATGGGCTTCTTCTAATATATGATGACGTAGGTTCCCTAATTTAGGTATCCACATTCTCTTTTCATGGAATCTCCAAATTCCATCGGTTCCTTGTTCTAATTCCTTAATTATACCTTTTAATTTTTCAGTATCCTCCTTGATTACTGATTTTTGTGCTTCTCTTATCTGATCATTTAAATCTACTTGTAGATTTAATTTAAGAGAACGTGCCCTCTTTGGCTTTTCGTGATACTTTCGGCTTAAAGCATCTGCCACTACATTTGCTTTTCCTTCATAATACTGAATGTCACAATCATAATCACTAAGCATCTCCATCCAGCGTCTTTGTCTCATATTCAATTATTTTTGCTCGAAAACATACCTTAAACTTTTATGATCAGTGAATATGGTAAACTTACTACCATAAAGATAATGTCTCCAAATCTTAAGGGCAAAAATTATGGCTCCTAATTCTAGATCATGGGTTGAATAATTCTCTTCATGATTCTTAAGTTGTCTAGACGCACATGCTATAACCTTTTGGCGTTGCATCAACACACATCCATAACCTAACTTAGAAGCGTCACAATATACTAGAAAATCTTCAGTTCCTTCTGGTAACGCTAATATTGGTGCATGGGTTAATCTATGCTTAAGAATTCTAAAAGCTTCTTCCTGTTTTGGTCCCCATTCAAACTTAATGGATTTACAGGTTAACTTAGTTAAAGGAATGGCTATTCTAGAAAAATCTCGAATAAATCTTCTATAATAACCGGCCAATCCTAAGAAACTTCTAACCTCGGTTGGTGACTCAGGGGTTTTCCATTTGGTAATCGCCTCGATCTTCGTTGGATCCACATGAATTCCTTCGTGATTAACTAAGTGTTCAAGAAACTGTACTTGCTTTAACCAAAACTCGCACTTTGAAAATTTAGCGTAAAGCTTTTCCTTTCTTAATAGACTTAAAAGTGCGTGCAAATGTTTTGCATGATCCTCTTTACTTTTAGAATAGATAAGAATATCATCTATAAAGACAATTATGAATTTATCCAAATATGGCTTACATATTCGGTTCATCATGTCCATAAATGCAGCTGGGGCATTGGTTAAACCAAATGGCATGACAGTAAACTCATAATGGCCATACCTTGTTCTAAATGCAGTTTTAGGAATGTCCTCTTCCTGTACCTTTAATTGATGATATCCTGACCTTAAATCGATTTTAGAGAAAAATCGAGCTCCTTGAAGTTGATCGAACAGATCATCGATTCTTGGTAATGGATACCGATTCTTAATCGTGACCTTGTTTAATTCACGGTAGTTAATGCACATACGCATTGATCCGTCCTTCTTTTTAACGAATAAAATCGGTGCTCCCCACGGTGACGAACTTGGCTGTATGAATCCTTTTTCCAGCAATTCGTCTAATTGTTTCTTTAATTCTTGCATTTCGGCGGGTGCCAAACGGTAGGGTGCTTTGGCAATTGGTGCTATTCCGGGTAGCAGATGGATTCTGAATTCGACTTCTCTGTCTGGCGGTAATCCTGATAATTCTTCTGGAAATACATCTGAAAACTGAGACACTACTGGAATGTCTTTTAATTCTTTTCCTTTAGTGTTAGTGATTATAGAAATCAAATACACTATAGATCCTTTTCTTATATAGCTTGCAGTTTTCATCACAGAGATGAATTTCGTGGATCTAGATGGCTTATCACCTTTAATTGTGATCTTTTCACCCTTTGGTGAATTTACTTGAATTAACTTTTGATCACATAAAATATTAGCTTTATTGGCTATTAACCAATCCATTCCTAATACGATATCAAATCCTGCCAGATTCATTGGGTACAGATTTGCAATATACTTTTGGTTTAAAAATTCTATTCTTGCTCCCTGCAAGATTTCAGAAATCCTAACCGTTTCTCAATTTGCTGTCTCGACTAGACATTCTTGTGAGAGTTTAGTTAATGGTTGATTAAGAAGTTTGCAAAATGAAGTATTAATAAAACTTTGGTTTGCACCAGAGTCAAATAATACTTTAGCAAAAACATCATTAACTAAAAACGTACCGACTATGACGTCCAGAATCATTTTGGCTTCATCTGCAGTCAGAACAAATGCTCTAGCATTTTTAGTGTTCTTGTTGTTCGCAGCTGGAGCTAGTTTTGGAGAGTTTGGCTTGATGTGACCTTTTTCTCCACAGTTGAAGCATAGTCCATTACTGGATTTTCTCCTGCAAACCTCTTCCTTATGTCCTGGTGCCTTGCATAAATTGCAGTGAGTGAAGCATTTTCCTGAATGCTTTTTCTTGCAGACTTTGCAGTATGGTGCAGAGGTAGAACCTATGTTCCTACGGTTGGAATTCCCAGAACGAAATTCTTGGGTAAGCCTTTGAGTTAGGTTTCTCCTCTGGTCTTCTTCTCTAGTACGGATTAACTCATCTGTCAAGGTATTTGCTAGTTCTATAGCTTCTTCTATAGTTTGGGGTCTAGCTGCCTTGACTACATGTCTAATCTCTCCAATTAATCCCCAGATGTAACGGGAGATTAATACTGGTTCAGGTGATGCAAGGGTTGGTACTATTCTAGCATATTCAAAGAATGTGGTAGTATACCCCTTACTATCTACCCCGGTCATCCTAAGGTTCAGAAACTTATTTGCTATCTGTTTCTTTTCATTGGGAGGGCAGAATTTCCTTTCTACCATATTTTTAAATTCTTCCCATTCCATGTTGTATACCCTATCACTTCCTCTTGATTGGAGGATAGTGTTCCACCATTCTAAGGCTGAATTCTTAAATAAATTAGAAGCAAACATTATTTTGTCTTCTTCAGCACACTTGCTTATTTTTAAAACAGCCTCAGTCTTTTCTATCCAGCGTAGAGCTGCAATGGGTCCTTCATTGCCTGAGAATTCTATTGGTTTGCAGGAGCATAATTCTTTGTAAGAACAACCATAAGGCATGGTTCTTCTTCTTTTGGGAATGGGCACTTGAAGTATGGGTCCATTGTTTACGTTGTGCTTTGGTTCAATTGGTCGCTTACTGCTATGTTTACTTTTATTATCAGCATCCTTAACAGTTTGAAGAATAAATGGCATTACATCTATAATTCCTTGTGCCACTATGTGTTGGATAGCACTATTATCCATTTGGTTTACATTGTTATTGATGCTCGGATTCTCATTAACCAAGTTAATGTTACTCTGGTTATCGTTATTCAGATTTTCTTGATTTCCTTCGTCGGCCATCTGAATTTTAAACATTTATCACGTATTAATATCACAAAATTATATTTAATATAGTCAATCACATGACACGCATTTTAGTCAAAAGCGTCGATCATTGCGACTTACTCTATTCGTATACTATGCATCTATTACATACCAGTACTGAAATTAAAATTACAATACCGACTGAAATTTAAAGTTACACTAATAGTAATAGTCATCCGTAGTTTTTTTTTTCAAACACATACACACATATTATTTTATTATTATTATTATTATTATTATTATTATTATTACTACCGTTTCCACCATCACATTCATGAATATGGATTCATCCAAAAATCCATATTGCGCTCGTCGTACTTCCAGACGAGTCGCTCTCCCACCTATCTCATTCGTTCACTACTCTCTAAAATTTCCTCACCAAATGTCCTAAGTTCTTATACGTTTTCTGCACTCATTGGGGGTGCAGGTTCTAGGGCTGGGTTTGGAAACTGGGGTGCGGGTTCTTGATATGGGGGTGTAAGGGCCTGAAATTGGTAAGGATTCTCTAAAATCTCCCTAATGAATACATTGTGGTAATTGGGATCTAAAGGATCCAAACCTGGGTAGGCTCCTATGTTTGGCATGGGCATGTCTTCATGTATCGGATAACGTTGCACTTAGTCCCTATTATCGTCCCACCAGGGGTCGTAATTTGGGTCTAAAGGGTTTGGTGCAGGTACCCTAGGTATTTCTTCCGGATTGAAGTCATGCATTTCTACTTGATTTTTGGGGTTTTCTATTTCCATTGGTTCGTCAGGTTGTGGTTGTGGTTGGGGTGCTATCATTTGTTCCAGATTAGGGTCAGCTGCAGTGGTTGCTAAGATGTGGATGTTGGCTATACCCCTATTAATAATATCCTGGGCATAGGCATCGGTTTCTCTTTTAGCTGCTGCTAGTGCTCTTTGGTCTTGTAACTTTTTCATACGCTTCCTACGCTCATGTGCCCCTCGACTGAACCATCCTCTCTTTTTCTGAGGGAATGGCTCTTCCGACTGAGCCTTAAACACAAATATTCCTTCTTCCGTATCAGCAGAGTACCCTGAGAGGGCAGGCTGAGAAGAGGAGGTGCCTTCGCTTCTAGGCGAACCAGACAATTGACGGTACGCGTTAGATGGTCCTTGGTCGCTCATACTATAAACTAACAAATAGTCAAATAACACATACAAGAAATACAATTATGCACATATTCCCGTAATTTATGTCCTAACAATTTGAATTTTGATGTCAGCAGAACACTTCAGTGGCTGAATCAGTGGCTTAGCTCTGATACCACCTTCTGTCGCAACCCCCGATCCCAGATCCCCGGAAACTGGCGGCCGCGAGCCAGTATCGGTGGTATCGCGTATTGTCTAATTTGGTAGCGGAATTTTCATCAGGACCGTCGTTAGGAAATATTTGATCAGAGTAAAATACCACATTTTCATAACATTAAACTCATGGGATAAAACCCAAGTTTGCAGTACACACATTTTCATAGGAATACATCATATTTTATTAAATAAAAACATCTATTTTATTTTAGGTAACTTTATTGCCACTTTTCCAAGCCTTCAGTGCTGTCCAGCTGGCTTCTATTTGGCTTTCACAATTTGTTACCTGAAACGCGTTTTAAAAACATTTGTCAGTGGGAAATACTGGTGAGTGAATCCCAGTTTAATCAAGTTTAAATAAAAACCATTGTACAGTATTGAGGGCGATCTCGCAATTATATTTGTTTCCAAGTTATATCAATTAACATCCATGGTACTGTCAGACCCGACTTGTGGAAATGTTACTCCTTGACCAGGTGGTAACAAATTTTGTATACAAAACCCCAACATACTCATGATAATTGTATCCTTACAAATACTCAATAACTGCTTTAATATACATTTAATTGTATGAGGTTTTGTAAAAACAGTTAACAAAAGGTTTACAAAAAGCGGATCAACTCACATTGCTGTCTTAGATTATCCTTTAGGGTTTCCTGGGAATTATCTATAATTTACACAAAAGCACACGTGTTAGTATAATAACCCATTTTAACATTAGTAATACCCTCCCCGAGACGGCATTCCAACGACTACGTCGGGCAGAACCTCGACAGCCGTTACGGAACCCTAGATCAATCGGGCAGAGTATCTAATACGTATCCAGGGGTTATGATACTTACAACGGAGCAGAACTTTGCTATTTAGGGGGGTATTAGACCCGAGTATAATGCCTACTATCAGATTTTCATGATTGATAAAAGAAAGTGTGCGAACAGACTGAAGATCCGATGCCCTCTATATATAGTGCTGATTTCTGGTCCTCTCGCGGCCCGCGTCAACCTTGGTCAACGCTGTAGCTGATCCGGGTCATCGACTAGACCTGCCACAATGATGACACTTGTCATCACCGGGCTGCGCCACATTCTTGATCTCTAGCGGCCCGCGTAAGATCCCTAGGGGGTCTACGCGGCCCGCGACAAACCCAAAATATTAATTTTTAATTGTTTTTGATAATATTTAAGGTATTCGGGGTCCGTTTTCACGTATGGGGTGTATTTTTGGACATGTTGGGATATTTCAGAATATATTAGGGTGTCGGAAAATATTCGGGAGATTGTCGGTTTGGGGTTGTTATAAGAACTCAACTGGATGATTTGTTGGCAAAGGGATTTATTAGACCTAGCTCATCTCCTTGGGGAGCACCGATACTATTTGTGAAGAAAAAGGATGGATCAATGCGTCTATGCATCGATTATCGCGAGCTTAACAAGGTTACAATCAAGAATAGATATCCATTGCCCAGGATCGACGATTTGTTCGATCAACTGCAAGGGGCGTGTTACTTCTCCAAGATTGATTTAAGATCGGGTTACCATCAGCTGAAAGTCAGAGATGAAGATGTGCATAAGACCGCATTCAGGACTCGTTATGGTCACTACGAGTTCCTGGTGATGCCTTTCGGGCTCACTAATGCACCAGGAACGTTAATGGATCTCATGAATCGCGTTTGCAAACCCTACTTGGACAAGTTTGTCATCGTCTTTATTGATGACATACTTATATATTCGAAGAATCAAGTTGATCATGAAAAACATCTTCGATGTATTCTTAAACTTCTTCAGCAAGAAAAGCTCTACGCCAAGTTTTCAAAGTGTGAGTTTTGGCTTCGTGAAGTCCAATTTCTTGGACATGTGGTTAGCGAGCGTGGTATCCAGGTGGATCCCGCTAAGACAGAAGCCATCATGAATTGGCAAGAACCAAAGACGCCCACAGAAATTCACAGCTTCTTGGGTCTAGCAGGATATTACAGGCGTTTTATTGAAAACTTCTCCAGTATTGCTGCACCTCTAACTTCATTAACCCGCAAGAATGTCAAGTTCGACTGGGGTCCAAAGCAGCAAGAATCCTTTGATATTCTTAAGCAAAAGCTAAGCAATGCACCTGTATTGACATTACCTGAAGGGATTGAAGAATTTGTGGTATACTGCGACGCACCACACACTGGTATGGGATGTGTGCTCATGCAGAAAGGCAATGTTATTGCCTATGCTTCTCGACAATTAAAGGTGCACGAAAGGAATTACACCACCCACGACTTGGAATTGGGTGCCGTTGTGTTTGCACTAAAGCTTTGGAGGCATTATTTATATGGTACCAAGTGTGTGATCTATTCTGATCACAAGAGCCTTCAGCATCTGTTTAACCAAAAGGATCTAAACATGAGACAGCGTCGGTGGATGGAGACACTGAATGATTATGATTGTGAAATCCGATATCACCCAGGTAAAGCGAATGTGGTCGCCGACGCTTTGAGCAGAAAGGAAAGGGTTAAGCCCATTAGAATCAATGCCAAGAGCATTGAATTGAAAAACAGCTTGAATGACAGGTTGCTAGCCGCTCAGAAGGAAGCTGTATTGGAAGCTAACTACCCGAATGAAAAATTTGGCATAACTGCTGAACAATTGTCGTATGGCAAGGATGGAATCCTAAGATTGAATGGTAGAATATGGGTTCCAATCTATGGAGGGCTTAGAGATGTGATTCTCCAAGAAGTTCATAGTTCTAAATACTCAGTCCATCCTGGCAGTGATAAGATGTACCAGGATCTAAAGATAAATTATTGGTGGATAGGCTTGAAGAAGTCTATAGCCACCTATGTAGCTAAGTGTTTGACATGTGCTCAAGTTAAAGCCGAACATCAGAAGCCGTCAGGTTTGCTACAACAAACTGAACTTCCCACCTGGAAGTGGGAAATGGTAACTATGGATTTTATCACTAAGTTACCGAAGACAAAGCGAGGGAATGATACAATTTGGGTTATAGTAGATAGGCTGACTAAATCAGCTCACTTCCTACCCATTAAAGAAACACATAGCTCAGCTAAGTTAGCTCAGTTGTACGTGGACGAGATTGTATCTCTTCACGGAGTGCCAGTGTCTATCATCTCTGATAGAGATACGAGATATACATCGCATTTTTGGAAAAGCTTCCAGCAATCCCTAGGCAATCCTCAGACGGATGGTCAGAGTGAACGTACAATACAAACACTCGAGGATATGCTACGAGCTTGTGTTAATGATTTAGGTGGAAGCTGGGATGATCATCTTCCATTGATTGATTTTTCGTATAATAATAGCTATCATTCCAGTATTCAAGCTGCACCTTTTGAAGCGTTGTATGGAAGAAAGTGCAGGACGCCCGTTTGTTGGGCAGAAGTTGGAGATGTCCAACTAATAGGACCTGATATAGTCCTGGAGATGACATATAAAATTGTACAGATACGAGATCGTCTCAAAGCTGCCAGGGATAGGCAGAAAAGTTACGCAGATAAAAGGCATAAACCTCTAAAATTCGAGATTGGTGACAAAGTGTTACAGAAGGTATCCCCCTGGAAGGGAGTGATGCGATTTGGAAAGAAAGGCAAGTTAAGCCCAAGATACATAGGACCATTCGAGATCATTGAATGTGTCAGAACAGTGGCTTACAAGTTAAACCTGCCTGAAGAGCTCAGTGGAATTCATAATGTGTTCCACATCTGCAATCTGAAGAAATGTCTAGCCGATGAATCGCTAGCCATGTCACATAAAGATGTGCATATAGATGAGAGCTTGAAGTTTGTCGAAAAACCTTTGTCGATCGAGGATCGACAGGTTAAGAAGCTTCGAAAGAAGCATGTACCGATCGTGAAGGTTAAATGGGATGCCCGTAGAGGTCCCGAGTACACGTGGGAGGTTGAGTCCACAATGAAACAGTAGTACCCTCTTTTATTTCAGTAAATCTCGAGGTCGAGATTTCTTTTAAGGGGGTGAGGATGTAACACCTCGTAAAATCACGACCAATATAATGAAGACATGTGTCATGAGCTTTAAACGTGTAATGGATTGAATATGAGGGACTAAAGTTGCCAAACAATGTAAATATGTGAATAAAGGGATCCAAAGTGTCAACATGCCATTTTGTGCCTCTGATTGACCTCACACGACGTTCGTATTCTTAAATGAATAATTGATCGAACATTGGAAGTCGTTTGTGTTAAAAATAAGGATCTAGTAAAGCATAGGGGTTAAAAGTGTCAACATGTTAAAGTAACCTCTGAGTGACCTTTTAACAATCCCAAAAACATTGTGATAATTTATTTTGTCCCAAAAAATAATGGATATTAAATTCGTGGAGTTTCGACGCATTTAAATAATCAAAGTGTTAATTACAAGTAATAAGGGTTAAACGCGTCAACGTTGCAACTTAAGACCATTCGGGTGACCTCGTAACTAACCGAAGGCCTATTGTTAAAAGATTAAAGGTTCAAGACCCTTAGAAATCAAGTTTTGGGGTTAAAAGTGCAATAAATGAAAGTTAAAACATGTTTAGAAGGACCAGGGACTGATATTGCAATTTCTGAAACTTTGTTGACCGGACACGACCTCTACGCGGGCCGCGTAGGCCCTCGGCTATGGTTTACGCGGGCCGCCTAAAACGCCCAGATACAGAATTCTTGGACAGATGCCTGTTCCAGCCAGTTCCACCGCCTTAGATGCATGGTTTTCGAATTCAGGGACTGCTCCAATGGTATTTCATGCATAGGGGACACCTGGGATAATCAAGGAACACTTGTAGGCTGGTGTGGAATGATCTTGTGCAATTAAAATCACTATATAAAGAACATAAGTTGCAACATTTTTCTTGCTCATTTCAAAATCATTTCAAACCCTTCTCTGGAGCTCTCTGGACTTCAAGCAAACTTCCATCAGCTCTTAATTCGTGCTAAGGACCATTGTGAGTGTTCTTAGCCTCTCTAGTTCATGTTTTATTAGTCAAATGACCAAAAGTCAAATCCGTTGTAATTAAGCTTTGACTTAGTGATTAATCACTAATGGTCCAGTCATTTTTCGAATTAAAAGTGGCTATGAGTTGGTAATTATGTGGGTAATAAGTCCTTAAAAGGGCACCCTCTGATTTCCATTCAAACTTGGTCAATTGTCGGGTCAAACTTTATATTAAAAAGTCAACAGAAAGCTATTTTGCAAATAAATTCATAATTAGCAATGTAGAAGCTATGGAACCTGTTTTAACACTAAAATAACTTGGTAATTAATGTAAGAACATGTCTAAGCATGTTCAACCCGATAATTTTGAGTTTAGGCTCGGTTCGGAACCGAAAGTCGCAAAAGTAGACTTTTGCTTTGACTTTCAGTTCTGACCCGAATTAGCTTATTTTAGAAATGCCTTAAGGTTTATTTAGGACCATATTATAAGTTAGTAAAACCCCCTGAGGTTATACAACTTGGTTCCTAATTAATCCGATTCATTGCATGTTTACGTTAATTGCTTAAATGTTGACCATTATGCCCTTTTGACCTTAAAACGACATTTTTGAAAATGTGAGAGGACAAAAACCTTTGTTACTGATTTATAAACTTGTCCTAAAAGTTTGACATCAGTTTGAGGTCTAAATTAGGAGTTATGCTCAATATCGTAATTTGAAAGCTTTTTATTAATTAAACGGAATATTTAGCATAAAGCCTATATAAACCCGAATTTTTACACCAAAATTTTTACCCACTGATGTAATATAATATTTTGGGATTTTTGAAGATTTTTAATTATTTTTAAACTGATCATAACATAGGGTTCTTGCTTTGATTCGGTAATTGACGGTTATACCATTTTTGCTAATAAAATGAGTTTTACATAACATTTTGATACCAAACCTTTTGCTACTGATTTTATATGTTAAATAAAATATTTTAAGCCTTCTGGACTGATAAAAATCTCAGCATTCCTTATATAACCTGAAAGTCGCATAAAATCGACTTTTTACGCGTTTTAAGCGCATAGTATGGGTTAAAACTAGTTTTGACATATAAGACTTAATACCTACTGATATTTTAAGTGAATTTTTATACTTTAACACTAAGCAAAAGTTTTGAACTCAGATTTCCAGTTTTGACCTTTAAACCTTATGTGAAATGACCAAAATGCCCATACGAGGCATAGTTTGGTTAAAAATGATAAATTTCACATATATGCAATACCCTACAGATATGACCTGCAAAAATGAATATTTTTACTGATCATTTTAGACCAGAACCTCAGATTAATATTTAACCTCTTTCATAACCTTTAAAATGACCAAAATACCCCTACGGGGCTTAATTTGAGTTTTAATTCGTTTTGGGCATAATGGAAGGTATCCTACTGATATCAGAACATATTTAAGGCACATTAACTTAGGAAACCTGTACATGACTCTTTTTGTTACCCGTTATGCATTTTTGCATTCGGTTCGGTTTATGTGACTAGTTTGCGTTAATTGACCGAAACGGGTCAAACCTTATCATTTTTATCTCAAAATCCAGAATGTGTTTAGTTTACCCATATTATACAAGTCTTCAAACTTTTCGGGTCTAAATCACATTCAAATCCGGTCTTCGCTTAATCTTGCGTTTGGAACCGTATATCTTCCTTTAAAACTAACCGGTCTAAGTTTAGACTTAATTAAGACCCGTTAGGAATCTAATAGGTTATTAAAACCTTCGTTCCAGATTTAGGAGCCCAGTAAAACATATCTGCATTTCCCAATTGTATACGGCTGGGATAAATTGTATAATTTGCTCAGGTAAATACTTTTAACTTATTTTCCTTATACGGGCTTGGGGTACGGTATATAAAATACCGCTTGGTCGGGTATTGAATTTTTAATCATATGAAGGTTAAATCATTGAGATAACCCGTTTAATCAGTTTGTTTGTTTTAAGCCTTTAGGGGGGGGGGGGTTAATGACCATGTCCTGGATATCATCGGCTCATTCATTGAAATGGCCACGACTTAAGCACGGGGTGTAGGCATACACCTGCCGGTGCGTATGTGAAAATAATATACCCGCCTGATCGAGAATAACTCGCCGTGGGATATATTATGTGGTGTGTCTATTAATCTTTAACCCGGTATTCAGCACGGGCTACTGAACGTATAACGAACATGTATTTCTTTTACAAGTTTATTTTTAAATAATTATCCCAAGTTATAAAAGATTATTTGTGCCTTGTGCATTCAAATCAATTTTCTTAAACATTTTCAAAATGAGTCGGTTAATTGTATTTACCAGTGTAAACTGACGTATTTTCCAAAAGGCTAAAGTGCAGGTACTAGGCGGAATAGGCTGGCTACTCCTGAGTGAATAAATAAGAGTCTTGCAAGCCTTGTCACTTAAAATCTGTTGAACAATTATCATCTTTTATTTTGATCCGCCTGTGGATCCTTTACATTCCGTTTGTAATACTTTGATACTTTTGATTCGGTTTGTAATATTTTACTTTTAGACTTCCGCTGTGCATTGAACTGTGAATATTGACTATGATGATATCAACTACGTCACGATACTCCCCACCGGGCCCACCGGTAATACGTGGAAATATCGGGGTGTGACAAAAAGATTGCTAATTGCGATCTGTCACTCCTTGCTTAACTACTGAATTGTGCTTCTTGACTTGTAATCGACTTATTTTATTTACTAGCTTTAGTTGTATTATATGGAGTATCTATTAATACTCGAGGATTAATCGCTAATCAACCTATCGCTAATCGCATCGCAACTCGAATTATGTGCTCTGAATATTGTTTTACGTGTGTGTACCATTATGTGTTACTTGTGCATGTTATGTTTATGTTGAGGTAGTTAATCGCAATCGCAATCGCCACTCTATCGCATCGCAATCTAATCGCAAACGCTAAACGCAAGTTAATTATAAGTAATTGTATGTTAGATATAGTAGTTAGGTTATCTGTGTAAATAATAGGTAATACTATCGCATCGCTCACTCGAAAACGCATCGCAACACTCAACACGAAAACGCACGAAACGAAAAAACGAAAATCTAACTCGCCCCGCCACCTCAATCGAATGACCATTCGATCGAATGGCCATCCGATCGGATGGCCATCCGATCGGACAGTCATCCGATTCGTCACCTGGTGCGCCCTTTCCTCTTTTGGAAACCCTATAAATACCCCTCTGTCACATCATTTGTGATGTGACAGCTCTTCATTCGACCAGCGCACTCAAGGCCATCTTTCTCTCGATTTCTCGCGATTCTTGTAAGTTTTCAACTCAAATCTTGTACATCTATCATCTACACACACTTCTTCTTCATTTTAACCTTTAAATCTTAACTTTTAACCGTGAAATCAGTGGATTTGAGGTGTTCTAGGGTGATGTCATCATGGAGTTCTTATGAACTTCAAGTTTTGGCCTCATCCCACCAAGAAGAACTCAGATTTGAAGGATTTCCACATGATTTAACAATGGTTTCGCATAGATCTATACACTTTCGAAGTTAAAAGGATTGAAAGATATTTTTCTAACGTTCTTTCAACTCTTTTACTCTCAATGCACTCAAACTGATAGAATCGGAGCTAGTTCAGGCCTTCTACTCATTTCTAGTGAAGTGTTGGTCCAAGATTTGATTCCTATCAACAAGACCACCGATCTTGGTTGAATATGAACATCCGTCACGAACAGTTAACTGACTCGGGTTGGGGTGATTCCCGTTCAGTCGCTAACCTGGTTCTGATGGGGTTCCTATTGTTCAATACGTGGTCATACTGTCTCGATCAAACCACAAAACGCAAACAAAATTTCAAGTTTGCAAAACGGTCAGTATGTGGGACGGATTGCCGTCCGATCGGATCGCCATCCGATCGGATCGCCATTCGATCGAACCGCAATCCGATAGGATTGCACTTGGTATCCAACACATAAACTTTTTATCAATTTCAAGGATGATCAGTTCAAACAGATTGTCCTCTGATCGGTAGACCATCCGATCGTGTGACAATCCTGCTGTGAAGTTGTTCTCTGGGAAATACCTCGCCGGACGGATCGCCCTCCGATCGAACTTCCGTTCGATCGAACGACCTGAAAGGTAGAGATACTTCTCTGTTTTCAAAATGCTACAATGAAAACTTCAAAGCCATTATACACAAACACATCTATCCCAAAACGAGTGTCAATCCGACCGAATGGCCATCCGAACGGATTGACATCCGATCGAATGGCCATCCGACCGGATGACCACTCGTCACTTGTTTTTCCCATACATCGATTTACGTAACGCTTATCGCTTATGCTATCATTCTGATCAGGCTAATCTCACTCTAGCGCTCCCTTCAATCCATTAACTTCCATCGGTGTGAGTATACTCGATCCCTTTTTGCTCTATGCACTTTTGGGTGTTACATACGTTATGTCACACCCTGACTTTTGCGGAAGCGTGATTATGGTGTGACTTTCTTAATACCATTGCATTCAATCATAACAACAACTATATGATAAAACTGAAGATGTTCATCCATTAAATAAGTTTTAAAAACATAACAACATCATTGTGTTAAGACATAGTAATTCAAATTCGAGTACAAACCATGCAACTTGTTTAAGAGTTCACAAGGACTCGACAAAAGACATTAAATGAAACCAGGTTTTGGGAGATGTGTCTCGTCCAGGAATAAGACACACTGACCAAACCCTAAGACCATGGATGACATCTTTTATTCTTAAACCACACTTGAAACTTCCGAACGCCCGCCAGATCCACATCTAATTCCCTGAAATACATGTAGTTTGAAAATATCAACAAAAGTTGAGCGAGTTCATGTGTTTGTTTGTGTGTATGAATAACCTTTGTAATAACTGAAAGTATGTATGTAATTTTGTAAACTCCTGGTATGAAAGCAACAAGGAAAACAGATCACCAATGGTTTGCAAGGCCATTGATATGTGTGAAGTGATGCAGGAAAACTCAAACCTAGCAGATTTGTCTCCGGGAATAAGACATAGTCACCACATGGGCTACCCTGGTTCGCATGGGTGTGGGCTCGCTACACCCAAATAGATCTATCACTCATGTCCCTCGGTCCTACAACGATGATTAATGGCCTTAAGTGTTATACCCACAACTCACATGATCAAGCAGTACCCTTCCTTAGCTAACCATACCAAATCAAAATGTTTGTAAACAGTTGTAACATGTATTTCACCCTCGTAGTTATAAAACCAAAAACAGTTAGAGAAAAGGGGGTCATGAACTCACAGTCTTGCGTCTTCAGTCACAGTAACTCAAGCTTCTTCGGTCAACATGACTACCTACAACGTACTATGATCTATTAGACGAGCGGGTCGTGCCTTGACTTAGTATTAATGTCTTTGAGTTACGTTTCCTCGTATCTTCAATATTATTCCAAGTTATATAATTATTTTTTAAAATAATAAATATTTTAACTTAAATTATATTTATTAAATTTTGAAGTAATTATTAAACCATATTATTGTAACTTAATACTTCCCAAGTATTTATACTTGTATTTCTTTCCCAAGGATGGGGGTATCTTATACATGTGTATTTTTGCCATGTTTTGGGGTCGTATTCCGGTGTGTTATTATACGTACGAGGATACGTATTTTTATCGTATTCATTAAGTATCCCTATACTTAATTTCATATTAATTATTCCGGAATATTATCTTTAATAAAGATCCAATATATATTTCCAAAATATATATTTTAAGGAATATTACTTAGAAAAATTATTTATAATTTTTCGTTGGCAAAAATATTTGTATTCCCCTATAAGTTCCAAAAATTAATATATTTTCAAGTCCACTTGGAAAATATATGTATATAAACTCATTTTTCCCAAAAATGATATGTTTCATATTTATTTGAGAAAATATATTTCTCCCAAAATATTGTATTTCATGTTTGTGTAAGAAAATATATATTTCATAAAAATAACATATCTTCTAAAAATTTCAAGAAAAATATATATTTCATACTTGTCAAAAATAATATATTTTTCACTTGTCAAAAAAATGATATATATTCTTGCAGTAATTGTAAAAATCATATTTTTTACTTCCTTGGTGTCCAAAATATTATTACCAAAATATTCTTTGTGAATAAATTCCGGAATATTCTTGTAAGTCTTATTCCATAGTTCGGTTTTCACCATTATCTTTGTGTAAATGAGTATATTTACTTGTTGGAATTTTGGTAATATTTTGGATGGTAATTCTTGGCATTTTGAGGTGTTATATTATTTCATGTCCTAAAATAATATAACTAATACACAAAATATACAAATAATCACACACATGGTGTCTTCTAAATTTATATTTCTTAAATACATATTTAGTCACTTTTATTTATAAAAACCAACCTCCAATATTTATATTTTTGTAACAAAATCTATGGCAAAGTTTATGTAACAAATTTATGGTTGAAAATACACTTGTAAACACTTGTTTAGAAATATTTTTCTAAGAATAAACAACTTACACTTACCAATTTTGCCAAAATCAAGTAATAATCTACTACTTCATGAACTTAAATATTTGTAAAAATTTGTAGTAACTTACTAGTGTTCTTAGTAAGTCTTGTTACCCTTTAAAATGTGATTAGTTCTCCAAAAACTTTATTTTTAAAGAAGTTAGATGTTTACAACTTCTTGTCACATTTTCTAAAAATATTTCTTTATGCATTCTTCTTGTTACACAAGTGTTTCTACACTTGTTTAACCACTAAAAATAAGATTTGTTTAACTAAGAACCAAGATTAAATGAAACTTATATTTTTAACTTGGTTTCTTAGAAATCCTTCATGAAATTCTTAGATCTATATGATTAACAACTTACTTGATCATGATTTTTCAAGAAAACATTATGTTTCTTTCACGTTCATGCTTTGTGTGTGGATGATCCATCATCCTACAACAATTTCTATCCTTACATCTTGCTAGATTATGTTTTTAATCATGATCTAGCAAGATCTTATGATGATCAACATCATTTCTACAAACAATCAATGATCAACAAGCATAACAACTCATATTCATCAAGATTACTCCATTAAACAAGCTTATGTTCATGTTTATTTCTTATGATCTTTAGTGTTCTTCAAGTTTTTGATTATGATTCTTCTTTAACCACTAAAAATAGAAGTAATATGTAGTGTACAAGGTTCTTACCATCCTAGCTCTTTATTTTGTGTATATTGTGCTAGTAACAAGGGAACATAATCCATTTTAATAATGAAATGAAATCTTGAGGTATGGAGGTGAGGTATGGCCGATTACTAGGTGGGGGGGGGGGGTCTAGCATAGGTTTTAACCATACTAGTTACTTTAGGGTTAAATATCAAGTGTTAGTTAGTTATGTTAGTTACTAGATATTTATAGGGTGTTATAATGTTTGGGGACCATAACTAGCTTGGTAATGTTAAAACAGTGCTTCTAGTGTAAATTTGGTGTTTCGGGTAGTGTCCGGTTGTTCGGTTGGTTACTGGTTCGTTAAGGTGCTAAACTTGTAGTTTAGTGTTCTTTATGTACCCTTTTGTGACACTTTTGATTCTCGACACTTAGGAAAGCATTCAGGACCATTTAACCATGTTTCTGCATGATATTAGATTGTTAAAATGCTGAATTTTGCTGAATTCAGCACTTTGGGTAAGTTTTAGGCACTTTCCGGCACTTAAACTATCACTAATAAGGCAGTTTTGTGATCCTTACTTTCCTACACACTACACTAGTGTAGTGCTTAGTTTCTGGCTCATTTTGTGTCTCAATGCACTGTCTGTCTATGTGCTGAGTTTTGTCAGTATTTTCCTGATTCATCAGATAATTGTGCTAACTGTACTTAATGCATCATTTGAGGCAATATAGCTTTCATGCAATATTGGTATGACATTAAACAATGTATGACGCACATGTATGTATATGACAGTAATCAGAAAGCAGTTAATTGCAATTTCAGCACAGTCGTTAAGCACTAATCATGGTTAATTAATTGTACGGATACCTGGATTTTTGACAGTTGTCACATTCTCCCCCTGTTAAGAAAATTTCGTCCCGAAATTTTAAGCTTTACTGCTAGCTGCAGGGGTGTTATGGAACAAATGCAGATACTTTGCTTTCATGCGGTCCTCACGCTCCCAAGTAAACTCTGGGCCGTGACGTGCGTTCCATCTAACCTTAACAAGCTTAATACTACTCCTCCGAGTTTTGTTAACTTTCCAGTCAGTAACCTCAACAGGTTCTTCGGTAAAGTGGAGTGTGTCGTCAATGTGAACTTCGTCAGCAGGTATGATCACGGTTTCTTGAGTTGGACTCTTCTTCAGATTAGATACATGGAATGTATCATGAACACCATTAAGTTCTGCAGGTAGTTCCAACTTATATGCTATAGGACCAATCCTCTCCAGGATTTTGAACGGTCCAATAAATCGTGGGTTTAACTTTCCACGCTTCCCAAAGCGTGCCACACCTTTCTAAGGTGAGACTTTCAATAAAACCATATCTCCCACTTCGAATTCCAAAGGCTTCCTTCTTTGGTCCGCATAGCTCTTCTATCGATCACGAGCCGCCTTGATATGTTCTCGGATCTGTATAATCTTATCTGTCGTTTCTTGGACCAATTCGGGACCAACGAGCTGTCTATCGCCTGCATCTGCCCAGCATAACGGCGATCGACACTTTCGTCCGTAGAGAGCTTCAAACGGTGCAGCTTGAATGCTTGTATGGTAGCTGTTGTTATAAGAGAACTCAACCAAAGGTAGGTGAGTGTCCCAACTACCACCCAAGTCCATTACGTAGGCTCGTAACATATCTTCCAGCGTCTGAATCGTTCTCTCACTTTGGCCGTCTGTCTGTGGATGAAATGTTGTGCTCAGATTTAACCGAGAACCAAACGCTTCTTGGAAAGATTGCCAAATCCTTTGTCACACCCCTTTCTTAGGCGAAAGCACGAGGTGTGATCATGAAAGGTTTTCATTGCATACGATTGGTAAACATACTACATGCTCATAAAAATAACTTCAATGGCAACCATTACATTACTGAAAACATAGATTAAGTGTTTACATCACGACACAACACATTGTCTGAAAGTTTACAACTTTATTTAAGGTTAAACATTAACAACATCCAGGAGCATGAGTAAAACCGCGCGCACATCCACTTTAGTTACCTGAAATACATGTGAGTTTTGAAAAAACGTCAACATAATGTTGGTGTGAATTCATGCAATTTGTATTTCACGCTGGTATACTTTGTATGAAAACATGACATGTGTCTTGTAAAAATAAAGTATTCTTGTGTAAGTAAAGTATTCTTGTATAAATAAAGTATTCTTGTGGTATGAACCAAATAAAGTATTCTTGTGTACGTACCTCGTACAAATAAAGTATTCTTGTGGTATGAACTATAAAGTATTCTTGTATGTATCAGGGTTGTTAATGGGTTGCAAGGCCATTAACATGTGACACGACATAGGAAGTCACCAAACCATAGGCATTTTTCTAGTTGTCGATTCACGACGGAGACACAAAAGCACTACTCGGTACTAGTTTTCACCAAGAGTGTGGCTGCCCGGTCACCCGTTAGATCTAACCTTTTGTTCTGCGGTCTAAGTATGTACACGATTAATGGTGCTTATGGTACCCTATTCGTGATACGATTTCTCGTATCATTCCTCAAAACGCATCATACTTGGTACTAGTTATCACCAAGAGTGCTTCTAGTTTTTGTATCCATCATACCATTTATAAACATTGTATTATTTGTAACATGTATTTCAACCCCGAAGTTATAAAACTGAAAACAGTTAAAAGAAAAGGGGGAGCATGAACTCACAACTTTGCGTTCCTTGCGTCGAAAACTTCACCGGATTTGCTTATCTAGCGTCGTAACCTAAACGTGTTTTATTAACGTTAGTCACTAGACTTGCATCGCACAAGTACAAGTCACTATTTTTTGTATATGTGTTCTTGTGTTAAAAATAATTTATATTTTTAACTATGTATCTCACTTATATTATTTTCTCAAAAATAAATATAAGTGTCTTGTATTTTTCACTCGAATTATGTATTTTGTCTAAATCTTCATTTCATGTTCATAACTTGTCCAAGTTATTTAATCTATCAACTAATATATTTTCATAAATATATTTTCTTGTATTTGTCTAATCATGTTGTATGTGTATTTTGTATCTTCACTCCTTAGGAGTATTTAGTGTATTTTCAAGTCCTAATACACTATTTACATGTAATACATACTACATACACTTAGCACAAAATTTGGTGATAAATAAATATATATATTTTTCTCAAAAATATACATACTTAATATCAATTTTAATCTCGAAGAAATCGTTATTTCTTAACACAAAAATTTTAGGAAACCTTGGTAAATGCTTTTAGATACATTTTTACGGAATAAGTTTCTCAAAACTTATATTTTTCTAAGTGTCAAAATTTTATAGAAATTTTGACAGAGTTTCCCCTAAAAATGGAGGTTTCCCATGTTTTCAAAACATGTGTTTATTTTCTTTTAAATCATCATCAACATCAACAACCCAATCAAGTCTTACCATAAACCTAGATCATGTAAATCACACTACATCATGAACTTGAAGTTCTTGTAAAAACTTGTAGTAACTTACCATGTTATTTAGTAGGTTTAGTTACCCCTAAAAACATGGTTATTTGTTTGTAAATCACTCTCTTGAAAGATTTAGACATTTACAACTTGTCGTATGATTTTTCTAAAAATATTCCTTTTGTATTTTTCTTGTTTCATAAGTGTTTATACACTTGTTTTTCTAATAAAAATAGTGTAGGTTTAAGTAAAAAACCAAGATCTTCCAAAAATCATATTTTAAACTTGGTTTTCTTTTAGAAAAACCATTCATACATCTTAGGTTTACTAGCTTACTTTGTTTATTATTTTCCAAGAAATCATTTATTCAGCAAGTTCATGTTTATTCATGAGGATGATCTTCTTGTGTAAACACATAATCATCCTCTAACTTGCTAGATCATGTGTTTAAACACAATCAACAAGCTTCATGTATTGATCAACATCATTTCATCAAGATATCATCATATTTCACCTTATGTTTCAAGATTCATGTGTATGTCTATTAGTGTTCTTAAGATAATCAACATGTTATATCTTTTAACCACTAAAAATATGAAGTAACAATGGTGTTCAAGAATCTTACAACTAGCTTAAAGCTAGGGAAGAACAATGAAGAATATTGAGTGGATAAAAGCAAACGAGTGAGGTCCTTCAAGTTCCAAGAGTTCCACACCTTCTAATCTTGCTTCTTACACCTCAAAATGAGCTTGGAATGCTTGAATTAAAGATGAAAATGGTGGTGGTAGTGTGGGGTGTTGGAGCTGAGAACAAGGGAGGAGAAGGGAGTGATGAAAATGTTGTGAAGTGTTGGTGATTCAAGTCTCTTATAACCATCTTATGTTAATATCCAATGGGCACTATGTCTTGTAAGTACACTACAAGATTACTAGTAAATCTCCACCATATCTCCATGAATCCAAGGAAGATTATTAAGGATTTTGTAGGATATTGGCAAGATTGTGGTGGGGCCACTACATGGGGCCGTCCACTTCATATGGGGGGGGGTTAAGTGTAAATTGTTGGCACATGATGGTAATTAGTGGAAGGTTTAAGGTAAATGTCTAGTGTTTAGTGTGTAGGATGTTTTATATAGAATGTTTAAGTGCTTGGGAACTATAACTAGCTTAAAAATAAATAAACAATGTTTCTAGTAATATTTTTGTGTTCCGGGTAATGTCCGGTTGTTCGGTTAAATACCGGTTCGTTAAAGTGCTAAATTGCACCGTTTAGTGTCCTTTAGGTATTCTTTTGTGACACTTATAATTCCCGGCACTCAGGGAAGTATTCTGGATAGTAAAACATAATTCAGCATGATATTTACGTGTTAAAAGCTGATTTATAGCTGAATTTAATAAAATTTCGCACTTAAAGTGCGTTTCGGGTGCTTTTTAGTGCGTATTTTAGCTTTCGAAATGTTTATATGTTAACCCTTGTATGTACTCTTGGGTTTTAATGTATTCTTGTTGTTGGACCTACACCTAGGCCCTAATTCTTTTGTCTAACTGCTTCCTGCAGAATTGTTGACACAATGTGTCTTACCGGTGAGTTTACTAGTATTTCTGACGCAACGCTGTTCATTAATGCATAAAGTAATTCTTGTAGTATAAAACGTGCATGAATTCACAAGCATATCATGTGATCAAACAATGTTAACATTTAAGCATATAATTGCAGTCATAATAATTAAAGTGTACGGAAATTACCGGTTTGGTGCCAATTGTCACAGTCTCCCCCCGTTAAAAGAATTTCGTCCCGAAATTCAGGCTGATCTATCTCTCGCAGGAGTTTTCTTTGACAGATGGGGGTACTTGGCTTTGAACTGGTCTTCACGTTCCCACGTGTACTCGGGTCCGTGCTTAGAGTTCCAACGTACTTTGACAAGTTTGACAGTGCTCCTCCTGGTCTTGTTGACTTTCCAGTCGGTAACCTCAACGGGTTGTTCTGTAAATCGGAGGGTGTCATCAATATGCACTTCATCCGCAGGGATGATCACGTTTTCTTGTGTTGGACTCTTCTTGAGGTTGGATAATTGGAACGTATCATGTACTCCATTAAGTTCTTCCGGTAATTCCAACTTGTATGCCACGGTACCAATTCTTTCTAAGATCTTGAATGGTCCGATGTATCGTGGATTTAGCTTTCCTCGCTTTCCAAATCTTACTACGCCCTTCCAGGGTGAGACCTTCAACAAAACTTTGTCTCCCACTTTGAACTGTAATGGTTTTCGTCTTCGATCAGCGTAGCTCTTTTGTCGATCTCGAGCCGCCTTAATGCGCTCTCGGATCTGCATAATCTTGTCGGTTGTCTCTTGTACAAGTTCAGGACCAACCATACGTTTATCTCCAGCGTCTGCCCAACATAAGGGCGATCGGCACTTGCGGCCATACAGAGCTTCGAACGGTGCGGCTTTTATGCTTGTATGATAACTGTTATTGTAGGAAAACTCCACTAAAGGTAGATGAGTATCCCAGCTGCCGCCTAGGTCCATGACACATGCGCGAAGCATATCTTCTAGTGTTTGTATGGTTCGTTCGCTCTGGCCGTCTGTTTGCGGATGGAAGGTCGTACTTAGATCTAGCTGAGATCCAAAGGCTTCCTGAAATGATCGCCAGATTCTTGAGACAAAGCGTCCATCTCTGTCTGAAATAATTGAGATAGGCACTCCATGACGTGCCACGATTTCTTTTAAGTATATCTCAGCAAGCTTTCCAGTGCTGTCTTTTTCTCGGATCGGTAGGAAGTGCGCAGACTTCGTTAACCGATCGACTATCACCCATATCATATCGTGCCCTCTCGGGGTCCTGGGTAATTTCGTTATGAAGTCCATCGAGATTTGCTCCCACTTCCACATGGGTATCTCTGGTTGTTGCAGTAGGCCAGACGGTTTCTGATATTCAGCCTTAACCTTAGCACAGGTTACGCACTTTCCAACATAAATAGCAACATCGCTCTTGAGCCTCGGCCACCAATAGTAGTCTTACAAGTCTTGATACATTTTGTCCGATCCTGGATGGATCGAGTATCTTGATTTGTGCGTTTCATCAAGGATGATTTCTCGTATACCGCCATAGAGCGGAACCCAAATACGCTTCTTAAAGTATAAGGTTCCCTCTTCATTTGGCACCATGTATTTCAACATACCCCGGAGGTATTCAGCTTTACGGTTTTCCATCTTAAGGGCTTCTTGTTGCGCGTCACGAATGCGTGCAGTGAGGTTTGTTTGAATAGTCATTTCTAATGCTCGAACCCTTAGGGTCTTAACCTTTTCTTTTCGACTTAGTGCGTCTGCTACAACGTTTGCCTTTCCAGGATGGTACTTAATCTCACAGTCATAATCGTTCAGCAGCTCGACCCATCGTCGCTGGCGCATGTTTAATTCTTTCTGATCAAATATGTGTTGTAGGCTTTTGTGATCTGTGAAGATTGTACATCGAGTACCATATAAATAGTGTCGCCAGATCTTCAAGGCGAATACCACTGCGCCTAGCTCCAGGTCGTGAGTGGTATAGTTTCTTTCATGTACCTTAAACTGTCTTGAAGCATAAGCGATGACTTTCTGGCGTTGCATGAGCACGCAACCCAAACCTTGTCGTGAAGCGTCGCAGTATACCACGAAGTCTTCAGTGCCTTCGGGTAATGATAGTATTGGTGCATCGCATAGCTTATTTTTAAGTAGCTGGAAGGCTTCTTCCTGCTTGTCACCCCAGTCGTACTTCTTGTCTTTCTGGGTAAGGGTAGTTAGCGGTTGAGCTATCTTTGAGAAATTCTCGATGAATCGTCGATAGTAGCCCGCTAAGCCCAAAAGTGCTTCTTGTTTTTGTATCATTCCTCAAAACGCATCATACTTGGTACTAGTTATCACCAAGAGTGCTTCTTGTTTTGGTATCTATCATACCATTTATAAACATTGTATTATTTGTAACATGTATTTCACCCCCGAAGTTATAAAACTGAAAACAGTTAAAAGAAAAGGGGGAGCATGAACTCACAACTTTGCGTTCCTTGCGTCGAAAACTTCACCGGATTTGCTTATCTAGCGTCGTGACCTAAACGTGTTTTATTAACGTTAGTCACTAGACTTGCATCGCACAAGTACAAGTCACTATTTGTTGTATATGTGTTCTTGTGTTAAAAATAATTTATATTTTTAACTATGTATCTCACTTATATTATTTTCTCAAAAATAAATATAAGTGTCTTGTATTTTTCACCCGAATTATGTATTTTGTCTAAATCTTCATTTCATGTTCATAACTTGTCCAAGTTATTTAATCTATCAAGTAATATATTTTCATAAATATATTTTCTTGTATTTGTCTAATCATGTTGTATGTGTATTTTGTATCTTCACTCCTTAGGAGTATTTAGTGTATTTTCAAGTCCTAATACACTATTTACATGTAATACATACTACATACACTTAGCACAAAATTTGGTGATAAATAAATATATATTTTTCTCAAAAATATACATACTTAATATCAATTTTAATCTCGAAGAAATCGTTATTTCTTAACATAAAAATTTTGGGAAACCTTGGTAAATGCTTTTAGATACATTTTTAGGGAATAAGTTTCTCAAAACTTATATTTTTCTAAGTGTCAAAATTTTATAGAAATTTTGACAGAGTTTCCCCTAAAAATGGAGGTTTCCCATGTTTTCAAAACATGTGTTTATTTTCTTTTAAATCATCATCAACATCAACAACCCAATCAAGTCTTACCATAAACCTAGATCATGTAAATCACACTACATCATGAACTTGAAGTTCTTGTAAAAACTTGTAGTAACTTACCATGTTATTTAGTAGGTTTAGTTACCCCTAAAAACATGGTTATTTGTTTGTAAATCACTCTCTTGAAAGATTTAGACATTTACAACTTGTCGTATGATTTTTCTAAAAATATTCCTTTTGTATTTTTCTTGTTTCATAAGTGTTTATACACTTGTTTTTCTAATAAAAATAGTGTAGGTTTAAGTAAAAAACCAAGATCTTCCAAAAATCATATTTTAAACTTGGTTTTCTTTTAGAAAAACCATTCATACATCTTAGGTTTACTAGCTTACTTTGTTTATTATTTTCCAAGAAATCATTTATTCATCAAGTTCATGTTTATTCATGAGGATGATCTTCTTGTGTAAACACATAATCATCCTCTAACTTGCTAGATCATGTGTTTAAACACAATCAACAAGCTTCATGTATTGATCAACATCATTTCATCAAGATATCATCATATTTCACCTTATGTTTCAAGATTCATGTGTATGTCTATTAGTGTTCTTAAGATAATCAACATGTTATATCTTTTAACCACTAAAAATATGAAGTAACAAGGGTGTTCAAGAATCTTACAACTAGCTTAAAGCTAGGGAAGAACAATGAAGAATATTGAGTGGATAAAAGCAAACGAGTGAGGTCCTTCAAGTTCCAAGAGTTCCACACCTTCTAATCTTGCTTCTTACACCTCAAAATGAGCTTGGAATGCTTGAATTAAAGATGAAAATGGTGGTGGTAGTGTGGGGTGTTGGAGCTGAGAACAAGGGAGGAGAAGGGAGTGATGAAAATGTTGTGAAGTGTTGGTGATTCAAGTCTCTTATAACCATCTTATGTTAATATCCAATGGGCACTATGTCTTGTAAGTACACTACAAGATTACTAGTAAATCTCCACCATATCTCCATGAATCCAAGGAAGATTATTAAGGATTTTGTAGGATATTGGCAAGATTGTGGTGGGGCCACTACATGGGGCCGTCCACTTCATATGGGGGGGGGGGGGGTTAAGTGTAAATTGTTGGCACATGATGGTAATTAGTGGAAGGTTTAAGGTAAATGTCTAGTGTTTAGTGTGTAGGATGTTTTATATAGAATGTTTAAGTGCTTGGGAACTATAACTAGCTTAAAAATAAATAAACAATGTTTCTAGTAATATTTTTGTGTTCCGGGTAATGTCCGGTTGTTCGGTTAAATACCGGTTCGTTAAAGTGCTAAATTGCACCGTTTAGTGTCCTTTAGGTATTCTTTTGTGACACTTATAATTCCCGGCACTCAGGGAAGTATTCTGGATAGTAAAACATAAATTCAGCATGATATTTACGTGTTAAAAGCTGATTTATAGCTGAATTTAATAAAATTTCGCACTTAAAGTGCGTTTCGGGTGCTTTTTAGTGCGTATTTTAGCTTTCGAAATGTTTATATGTTAACCCTTGTATGTACTCTTGGGTTTTAATGTATTCTTGTTGTTGGACCTACACCTAGGCCCTAATTCTTTTATCTAACTGCTTCCTGCAGAATTGTTGACACAATGTGTCTTACCGGTGAGTTTACTAGTATTTCTGACGCAACGCTGTTCATTAATGCATAAAGTAATTCTTGTAGTATAAAACGTGCATGAATTCACAAGCATATCATGTGATCAAACAATGTTGACATTTAAGCACATAATTGCAGTCATAATAATTAAAGTGTACGGAAATTACCGGTTAGGTGCCAGTTGTCACAGTCTCCCCCCGTTAAAAGAATTTCGTCCCGAAATTCAGGCTGATCTATCTCTCGCAGGAGTTTTCTTGAACAGATGGGGGTACTTGGCTTTGAACTGGTCTTCACGTTCCCACGTGTACTCGGGTCCGTGCTTAGAGTTCCAACGTACTTTGACAAGTTTGACAGTGCTCCTCCTGGTCTTGTTGACTTTCCAGTCGGTAACCTCAACGGGTTGTTCTGTAAATCGGAGGGTGTCATCAATATGCACTTCATCCGCAGGGATGATCACGTTTTCTTGTGTTGGACTCTTCTTGAGGTTGGATACATGGAACGTATCATGTACTCCATTAAGTTCTTCCGGTAATTCCAACTTGTATGCCACGGTACCAATTCTTTCTAAGATCTTGAATGGTCCGATGTATCGTGGATTTAGCTTTCCTCGCTTTCCAAATCTTACTACGCCCTTCCAGGGTGAGACCTTCAACAAAACTTTGTCTCCCACTTCGAACTGTAATGGTTTTCGTCTTCGATCAGCGTAGCTCTTTTGTCGATCTCGAGCCGCCTTAATGCGCTCTCGGATCTGCATAATCTTGTCGGTTGTCTCTTGTACAAGTTCAGGACCAACCATACGTTTATCTCCAGCGTCTGCCCAACATAAGGGCGATCGGCACTTGCGGCCATACAGAGCTTCGAACGGTGCGGCTTTTATGCTTGTGTGATAACTGTTATTGTAGGAAAACTCCACTAAAGGTAGATGAGTATCCCAGCTGCCGCCTAGGTCCATGACACATGCGCGAAGCATATCTTCTAGTGTTTGTATGGTTCGTTCGCTCTGGCCGTCTGTTTGCGGATGGAAGGTCGTGCTTAGATCTAGCTGAGATCCAAAGGCTTCCTGAAATGATCGCCAGATTCTTGAGACAAAGCGTCCATCTCTGTCTGAAATAATTGAGATAGGCACTCCATGACGTGCCACGATTTCCTTTAAGTATATCTCAGCAAGCTTTCCAGTGCTGTCTTTTTCTCGGATCGGTAGGAAGTGCGCAGACTTCGTTAACCGATCGACTATCACCCATATCATATCGTGCCCTCTCGGGGTCCTGGGTAATTTCGTTATGAAGTCCATCGAGATTTGCTCCCACTTCCACATGGGTATCTCTGGTTGTTGCAGTAGGCCAGACGGTTTCTGATATTCAGCCTTAACCTTAGCACAGGTTACGCACTTTCCAACATAAATAGCAACATCGCTCTTGAGCCTCGGCCACCAATAGTAGTCTTTCAAGTCTTGATACATTTTGTCCGATCCTGGATGGATCGAGTATCTTGATTTGTGCGTTTCATCAAGGATGATTTCTCGTATACCGCCATAGAGCGGAACCCAAATACGCTTCTTAAAGTATAAGGTTCCCTCTTCATTTGGCACCATGTATTTCAACATACCCCGGAGGTATTCAGCTTTACGGTTTTCCATCTTAAGGGCTTCTTGTTGCGCGTCACGAATGCGTGCAGTGAGGTTTGTTTGAATAGTCATTTCTAATGCTCGAACCCTTAGGGTCTTAACCTTTTCTTTTCGACTTAGTGCGTCTGCTACAACGTTTGCCTTTCCAGGATGGTACTTAATCTCACAGTCATAATCGTTCAGCAGCTCGACCCATCGTCGCTGGCGCATGTTTAATTCTTTCTGATCAAATATGTGTTGTAGGCTTTTGTGATCTGTGAAGATTGTACATCGAGTACCATATAAATAGTGTCGCCAGATCTTCAAGGCGAATACCACTGCGCCTAGCTCCAGGTCGTGAGTGGTATAGTTTCTTTCATGTACCTTAAACTGTCTTGAAGCATAAGCGATGACTTTCTGGCGTTGCATGAGCACGCAACCCAAACCTTGTCGTGAAGCGTCGCAGTATACCACGAAGTCTTCAGTGCCTTCGGGTAATGATAGTATTGGTGCATCGCATAGCTTATTTTTAAGTAGCTGGAAGGCTTCTTCCTGCTTGTCACCCTAGTCGTACTTCTTGTCTTTCTGGGTAAGGGTAGTTAGCGGTTGAGCTATCTTTGAGAAAATCTCGATGAATCGTCGATAGTAGCCCCCTAAGCCCAAAAATTGTCGAACTTCAGTTGGGGGTTTGGGGGCTTCCCAATTCTTTATTACTTCTATCTTGGACGGGTCTACATGAATGCCCTTCTCGTTCACAACGTGACCAAGAAATTGTACTTCGCGAATCCAAAATTCGCATTTCGAGAACTTTGCATAGAGTTTCTCCTTCTTCAGTAGTTCCAAAATGGTTCTGAGATGTTGCTCGTGTTCTTCTTTCGTTCGCGAGTAAATCAGGATATCATCGATAAATACAATCACGAATTTATCGAGATATGGTTTGCATACGCGGTTCATCAGATCCATAAATACTGCTGGCGCGTTCGTCAGTCCGAATGGCATCACAAGGAACTCGTAATGCCCATAGCGTGTTTTGAATGCAGTCTTTGGTATGCTTTCATCTTGTATCCTTAACTGATGGTATCCAGATCGAAGATCGATCTTGGAATAGTAGCTTGATCCTTGCAACTGATCAAATAAGTCATCAATCCTCGGTAGTGGATACCGATTCTTGATTGTGAGCTTGTTCAGTTCTCTGTAATCGATACACATCCGCAGAGTTCCATCCTTTTTCTTCACGAACAATACTGGAGCTCCCCAAGGTGAGAAGCTTGGCCTTATGAATCCTTTATCCAACAACTCCTGGAGTTGTGTAGATAACTCTTGCATTTCGGATGGTGCGAGCCGATAGGGAGCCTTGGCTACAGGAGCGGCTCTTGGAACCAAGTCTATACGGAATTCGACTTGTCGTTGCGGAGGTAGTCCTGGCAGATCTTCGGGAAAAACATCAGGAAATTCCTTCACCACAGGAATATCTTCAAGTTTCGGCTCCTCAGCCTTCTTATCTACAACGTGTGCTAGGAAAGCAACACATCCTTTCCTTAGGCACTTTTGTGCCTTCATACAACTGATGATTCACAGAGGTGCGTCTCGTTTTTCTCCATGCACAATGAGAGTTTCATCATTCGCCAGAGGGATGCGGATGATTTTCTTGTGACAAATGACTTCAGCTTTGTTCTTTGACAACCAGTCCATTCCGACCACTACATCGAAGCTACCCAATTGAATAGGTAAGAGGTCGATGCTAAATCTTCGCTCACCAAGCTCTAATGTGCAACCTCTAACAACTTCGCCCGATTCAACGAGTTTACCATTGGCTAGCTCTATGGAATAAGGAATGTCTAATCTACTAGATTCTATTCCAAGCATGCGTTTAAATTCCACAGACATGAAACTATAGTCGGCACCAGTGTCAAATAATATGGATGCAAAGTGATTGTTAACGAGAAACGTACCGGTGTCCACATTAGGGTCCTCACGTGCGTTCCTTGCTCCAATCACAAATGCTCGAGCCTGAGCGTTGTTCCCCTTTGGGCAGTCTTTCATGAAATGCTCTTTGCTTCCACAACTGAAGCATCCTTGGTTCTGCCCCTTTCCGTTACCATTCCTGTTACCAGCACCATTTCCATTCCGGTTCTTTCCTTTACCCCAACAATCCTCAGCATAGTGACCCAATTTTCCACACTTGTCGCACTTTGGAATGCGACAAACCCCTTCGTGATGACGCTTGCAATTGTTGCAAATGGGCAGAGTGCCCAGGTACCTTTTGGCAGGAGCGTCATTCATGGTTGCAAGAGTTTTCGCTTCCTGAGGTGGTTTAGTGTCACGCTTCTTGTTGTTGAAACCTTTGTTGTTGTTGCGGGTTGCTTGGTTCAGATTCGCATGCTTCCTTTTCTTTTCACCTGACGACTCAGCATGCGTCTCGGTCTTTTCTGTTGGGTTCAGTGACAACTTCTTCATTCGAACACAATCTTCAGTAAGGCTTACAGCCAGAGTTACAGCCTCAGTCGAGAAACTGCTTGAAAGAGCAGCCCTGAGCTGCGTTTCCTCCAGATGAATCTCCATTCCCATTACGCCTAGCATTGCTTGGTCCTCCACTGTCTACAGTACGGTTCGCCTCGTATTGGGCGATAGCAGCGGAGATCCTTTCTTCCAGTAGAGCGTTCAGTTCTTCAGCATTCCTTGGCAGTAGGGGAGGAGGAGGTTGATCACGAGCGTTCACCGCTTTCCTGGGTGCCATGTTCTGACAGAACACAACACAATTGGGTTAGACATTTCTTTGATATCGTCTTACGAGACAGTAGTAGTATATATGTACAGGCATATACCACATAAGTGACATCAAACAATTATTACTCCAGCAGAGTACTTAATAGGCCGGGGGAGGGGTGTTCACGTTTGACCCTTTCCTTGCACTGAGGGAATCTATACGTGACAAGACTTGCTGTGGTTTCTGTGCACTGAATTCCACAATTATGTATGCATCCATAATTACGTAACTCCTTGCACAATCCGCACAGTTCATTTCATCCACGTATGACTTCCTTTAGATAGGTCACTGTTTTTAGGCAAAGTCACGTATACTTGAGATATTCTATTTCTAGTATATGTAAGTATCAATTATCACACATATTCGCAAGTAATTCTTAATCACAGACAAGTGCTACTCCAGTGCACCCTAAGTCTCGTAGTGTCTTTTCTTGACTCTTGTAAACAGTTTCAGGTAGTGGATGTCGCGGAAAGTTTTATGCAATGAAAACTTTTTGAAAAATTGTTTTCGTGAAAGGATCCTAGAGATTGTAGTCTAGACTCGAGAAGGAATCCTGGTTCACTACAATCGCAGCTCTGATACCAATCTGTCACACCCCTTTCTTAGGCGGAAGCACGAGGTGTGATCATGAAAGGTTTTCATTGCATACGATTGGTAAACATACTACATGCTCATAAAAATAACTTCAATGCCAACCATTACATTACTGAAAACATAGATTAAGTTTTTACATCACGAGACAACACATTGTCTGAAAGTTTACAACTTTATTTAAGGTTAAACATAAACAACATCCAGGAGCATTTGTAAAACTGCGCGCACATCCACTTTAGTTACCTGAAATACATGTGAGTTTTGGAAAAACGTCAACATAATGTTGGTGTGAATTCATGCAATTTGTATTTCACGCTGGTATACTTTGTATGAAAACGTGATATGTGTCTTGTAAAAATAAAGTATTCTTGTGTAAGTAAAGTATTCTTGTATAAATAAAGTATTCTTGTGGTATGAACCAAATAAAGTATTCTTGTGTACGTACCTCGTACAAATAAAGTATTCTTGTGGTATGAACTATAAAGTATTCTTGTATGTATCAGGGTTGTTAATGGGTTGCAAGGCCATTAACATGTGACACGACATAGGAAGTCACCAAACCATAGGCATTTTTCTAGTTGTCGATTCACGACGGAGACACAAAAGCACTACTCGGTACTAGTTTTCACCAAGAGTGTGGCTGCCCGGTCACCCGTTAGATCTAACCTTTTGTTCTGCGGTCTAAGTATGTACACGATTAATGGTGCTTATGGTACCCTATTCGTGACACGATTTCTCGTATCATTCCTCAAAACGCATCATACTTGGTACTAGTTATCACCAAGAGTGCTTCTTGTTTTTGTATCCATCATACCATTTATAAACATTGTATTATTTGTAACATGTATTTCACCCCCGAAGTTATAAAACTGAAAACAGTTAAAAGAAAAGGGGGAGCATGAACTCACAACTTTGCGTTCCTTGCGTCGAAAACTTCACCGTATTTGCTTATCTAGCGTCGTGACCTAAACGTGTTTTATTAACGTTAGTCACTAGACTTGCATCGCACAAGTACAAGTCACTATTTTTTGTATATGTGTTCTTGTGTTAAAAATAATTTATATTTTTAACTATGTATCTCACTTATATTATTTTCTCAAAAATAAATATAAGTGTCTTGTATTTTTCACCCGAATTATGTATTTTGTCTAAATCTTCATTTCATGTTCATAACTTGTCCAAGTTATTTAATCTATCAAGTAATATATTTTCATAAATATATTTTCTTGTATTTGTCTAATCATGTTGTATGTGTATTTTGTATCTTCACTCCTTAGGAGTATTTAGTGTATTTTCAAGTCCTAATACACTATTTACATGTAATACATACTACATACACTTAGCACAAAATTTGGTGATAAATAAATATATATATTTTTCTCAAACATATACATACTTAATATCAATTTTAATCTCGAAGAAATCGTTATTTCTTAACACAAAAATTTTGGGAAACCTTGGTAAATGCTTTTAGATACATTTTTAGGGAATAAGTTTCTCAAAACTTATATTTTTCTAAGTGTCAAAATTTTATAGAAATTTTGACAGAGTTTCCCCTAAAAATGGAGGTTTCCCATGTTTTCAAAACATGTGTTTATTTTCTTTTAAATCATCATCAACATCAACAACCCAATCAAGTCTTACCATAAACCTAGATCATGTAAATCACACTACATCATGAACTTGAAGTTCTTGTAAAAACTTGTAGTAACTTACCATGTTATTTAGTAGGTTTAGTTACCCCTAAAAACGTGGTTATTTGTTTGTAAATCGCTCTCTTGAAAGATTTAGACATTTACAACTTGTCGTATGATTTTTCTAAAAATATTTCTTTTTGTATTTTTCTTGTTTCATAAGTGTTTATACACTTGTTTTTCTAATAAAAATAGTGTAGGTTTAAGTAAAAAACCAAGATCTTCCAAAAATCATATTTTAAACTTGGTTTTCTTTTAGAAAAACCATTCATACATCTTAGGTTTACAAGCTTACTAGCTTAATTTGTTTATTATTTTCCAAGAAATCATTTATTCATCAAGTTCATGTTTATTCATGAGGATGATCTTCTTGTGTAAACACATAATCATCCTCTAACTTGCTAGATCATGTGTTTAAACACAATCTAACAAGCTTCATGTATTGATCAACATCATTTCATCAAGATATCATCATATTTCACCTTATGTTTCAAAATTCATGTGTATGTCTTTTAGTGTTCTTAAGATAATCAACATGTTATATCTTTTAACCACTAAAAATATGAAGTAACAAGGGTGTTCAAGAATCTTACAACTAGCTTAAAGCTAGGGAAGAACAATGAAGAAGATTGAGTGGATAAAAGCAAACGAGTGAGGTCCTTCAAGTTCCAAGAGTTCCACACCTTCTAATCTTGCTTCTTACACCTCAAAATGAGCTTGGAATGCTTGAATTAAAGATGAAAATGGTGGTGGTAGTATGGGGTGTTGGAGCCGAGAACAAGGGAGGAGAAGGGAGTGATGAAAATGTTGTGAAGTGTTGGTGATTCAAGTTTCTTATAACCATCTTATGTTAATATCCAATGGGCACTATGTCTTGTAAGTACACTACAAGATTACTAGTAAATCTCCACCATATCTCCATGAATCCAAGGAAGATTATAAAGGATTTTGTAGGATATTGGTAAGATTGTGGTGGGGCCACTACATGGGGCCGTCCACTTCATATGGGGGGGGGGGGGTTAAGTGTAAATTGTTGGCACATGATGGTAATTAGTGGAAGGTTTAAGGTAAATGTCTAGTGTTTAGTGTGTAGTGTGTAGGATGTTTTATATAGGATGTTTAAGTGCTCGGGAACTATAACTAGCTTAAAAATAAATAAACAATGCTTCTAGTAATATTTTTGTGTTCCGGGTAATGTCCGGTTGTTCGGTTAAATACCGGTTCATTAAAGTGCTAAATTGCACCGTTTAGTGTCCTTTAGGAATTCTTTTGTGACACTTTTAATTCCCGGCACTCAGGGAAGTATTCTGGATAGTAAAACATAAATTCAGCATGATATTTACGTGTTAAAAGCTGATTTATAGCTGAATTTAATAAAATTCCGCACTTAAAGTGCGTTTCGGGTGCTTTTTAGTGCGTATTTTAGCTTTCGAAATGTTTATATGTTAACCCTTGTATGTACTCTTGGGTTTTAATGTATTCTTGTTGTTGGACCTACACCTAGGCCCTAATTCTTTTGTCTAACTGCTTCCTGCAGAATTGTTGACACAATGTGTCTTACCGGTGAGTTTACTAGTATTTCTGACGCAACGCTGTTCATTAATGCATAAAGTAATTCTTGTAGTATAAAACGTGCATGAATTCACAAGCATATCATGTGATCAAACAATGTTGACATTTAAGCACATAATTGCAGTCATAATAATTAAAGTGTACGGAAATTACCGGTTTGGTGCCAGTTGTCACATCCTTGACACAAATCTATCGTCTCTGTCAGATATGATCAAGATAGGCACTCCATGACGTGCAACTATCTCCCTTAGGTACAGCTCAGCTAGCTTACCCGTGTTATCCTTCTCCCTGATTGGCAAAAAGTGCGTAGACTTCGTCAGACGGTCTACGATTACCCAAATCGTATCATGACCTCTGGGTGTCTTTGGCAGCTTTGTTATAAAATCCATCGAGATCTGCTCCCACTTCCACATGGGTATCTCGGGTTGCTGTAAAAGTCCTGAAGGCTTCTGATACTCGGCCTTCACTTTGGCACAAGTCAAGCATTTCCCAACATAAGTTGCAACATCACCTTTCAGTCTCGGCCACCAGTAGAAATCCTTCAAATCTTGGTACATCTTATCCGATCCTGGGTGGATCGAGTACCTTGATTTATGAGCTTCATCGAAAATCACATCACTATGACCACCAAAGAGGGGAACCCAAATTCGTCCCATAAAACACAAGGTTCCGTCCTCATTGGGTACCAACTGGTTCTCTATCCCACGGAGATATTCTCCTTAAGATTTTCCTTCTTAAGAACTTCTCTCTGTGCAGCACGAATGCGCAACGAGAGCTCTGTTTGAATGATCATCTCCAAAGCCCTAACCCTTATGGGCTTAATCCTTTCTTTTCGACTTAAGGCGTTTGGCACCACATTCGCCTTTCCTGGGTGATATTTGATTTCACAATCATAGTCGTTTAACAGCTCTACCCATCGTCGTTGTCTCATGTTAAGCTCTTTCTGATCGAATATGTGCTGTAAGCTCTTGTGATCAGTAAAGATCGTGCATCAGGTGCATACAAATAATGTCACCAGATCTTCAAAGCAAACACCACTGCGCCTAACTCCAAGTCATGCGTAGTGTAGTTCTTCTCGTGAACTTTCAATTGGCATGAAGCATAAGCGATAACCTTCTGTCGCTGCATCAGCACACAGCCTAGTCCCTGACGCGAGGCGTCATAGTATACCACGAAGTCATCGGTGCCCTCGGGTAGGGATAAAATAGGTGCATCGCAAAGCTTGTTTTTGAGTAACTGAAAGGCTTCCTCTTGTTTATCTCCCCATTCGTACTTCTTATCCTTTTGAGTAAGGGAGGTCAGCGGTTGAGCGATTTTTGAGAAATCCTCAATGAACCGGCGATAATACCCTGCTAATCCCAGAAACTGACGGATCTCGGTTGGCGTCTTCGGAGTTTCCCAATTCTTAATCGCCTCGATCTTAGTGGGATCCACATGGATTCCATCCTCATTCACTACATGACCAAGGAATTGTACCTCACGCAACCAGAACTCGCACTTCGAGAACTTAGCATATAGTTTCTCCTTCTTGAGCAGCTCTAAAATGGCTCTAAGGTGTTGTTCATGCTCTTCCTTTGTTCTTGAATAAATCAAAATATCATCGATAAATACGATCATGAATTTATCGAGATATGGCTTGCAAACTCGGTTCATCAAATCCATAAAAACTGCTGGCGCGTTTGTCAGACCAAAAGGCATCACTAGAAACTCGTAATGTCCGTAACGAGTTCTAGAGGCAGTTTTCAGAATACTTTCCTCTTGAATTCGTAGCTGGTGATAACCTGATCGAAGATCGATCTTGGAGTAGTAACTTGAACCTTGAAGTTGATCGAAGAGGTCATCAATCCTCGGTAAGGGATACCGATTCTTGATGGTCAACTTGTTCAGTTCTCAGTAGTCGATGCACATGAGGAAACTACCGTCCTTCTTCTTAACAAACAGAACTGGAGCTCCCCAAGGCGAGAAGCTTGGTCGAATAAATCCCTTGTCCAAAAGCTCTTGAAGTTGCGTCGATAACTCTTGCATCTCGGAAGGCGCAAGTCGATAAGGTGCCTTAGCTACAGGCGCGGCGCCTGGAACTAAGTCAATGTGGAATTCGACTTGTCGTTGCGGCGGTAATCCTGGCAAATCTTCGGGGAAGACTTCAGGATATTCCCTTACCACCGGGATATCTTCCATCTTTGGCTCTTTAGCATCTTTATTTACTATGTGTGCCAAAAAGGAAACACATCCTTTCTGCAAAAACTTCAGGGCCTTCATACAGCTGATAATCCTTAGTGGCGTATCATGCTTTTCTCCATGCACTACAATCGTCTCTCCATTCTTCATCGGGATGCGAATGATCTTCTCATGGCATACGATCCCAGCTCGGTTGCTCGACAACCAATCCATTCCAACTACCACGTCAAAGCTTCCCAACTCGACTGGTAGAAGATCGAGCGTAAACTCATGCTCTCCAAGCTCTATTAGACAACCTCTAATCACTTCGTTTGCCTCTACTAGCTTTCCATTAGCTAGTTCTATCGAGTATGGAATATCTAGCTTACTGGCAACTAACCCTAGTATATTCTTAAATTCTAGGGATACAAAGCTATAATCGGCACGAGTATCAAATAACACAGATGCAAAGCGTTGGTTGATAGGGAACGTACCCGTGACTACGTTCGGATCCTGGCGAGCTTCCCTAGCTCCAATGTTAAAGACTCTTCCTTGGGCTTGGTTTTTCTTTGGGCAATCTCTCTTGAAATGCCCGATATCTCCGCAACTAAAGCATCCTTGCTTGTTTCCAGTGCCACCCTTTTTGGTGTTTTGGTTGCGGTTTCCATTACCAGCTTGGTTACCAGAACCACCACGATTTCCATAACCTCCCTGGTTACGATTCCCAGTCTGATTCCCATTGCCGTTTCCACCACGGTTACCGTTGCCACTGCCATTTCCATTACCTCTCTGGCCACCATTTCCACGACCATTACCAGTCCAGCACGTCTCCTTTGAATGACCATTCTTTCCACAGCTTTCACACTTCCTAAACCTACACTGGCCAGCATGATGGAACTGGCACACATCACACTTGGGCAAGGTGCCCATGTAACCTTTCCCTTTGTTCTCTGAACTTGCAGTACCGGTCTTGACATCGGCTGGTGGGTTCGCATCTCTTTTCTTGTTGCTACCGTTGTTTCCTTAGGCACCCTTCTTGAAATTGGAGAACTTCCTCTTGTTCTCTCCTGATGACTCGACATGAGTCTCCTTCTTCTTTCCATCAGAGATCGAAAACTTATTCAATCTGATTGCCTCTTCAGTCAATGCCACACTCAAATCAATGGCCTCAGTGATCGTTGGGGGCTTGGATGTCGTCACCATGCTCATGATTTGGGGTGCCAATCCCTAAATGAAACGTTCAATTCGCTTGAACTCCGGTTCTACCATGTTGGGGACAACGCGAGACAGGTCATGAAATCTCTGCACATATTCAGCAATCTTCGGACCATCCATCTTTAGATTCCAGAACTCGGTTTCCAGCTTCTGAATCTCAGCCCTCGAGCAGTACTTCTTGCGCATCAGCTCTTTCATCTCATCCCAAGTCATAGCATACGTAGCTTCCTCTCCCAGAGTCTGAACCTGAAGGTTCTACCATGATAGAGCTCCGTCTAGGAAAAGTCCAGAAATGTAGGTGACTTGGTGCTCTAGCGTACACTTGCTCATTCGCAGCACAGAATCTGTTTTCTCAGCCCATCTAACGATATCTACAGCACCTCCAGTGCCGCCAAAATTCAGAGGCTTGCAGTCTAGGAACTGCTTGTAAGTACAGCCTGCATAGGCAACATCATTCACAACAAGCATTAGCAAACGCACATGGAATGTCCAAACGTATCGTAATGTGTCTTTGTGACTTAAACATTACCGTGAGGTGGGTTATTTCCTGAGGTACCTCCGCTGTGTTCAGAGCGCAAGGCCTCATGTTGTGCGATTGCTTGTGAAATCCGTTCTTGTAGTTTAGCCTCTGTTGTGGGAAACTGATTGTTCCTTCGAGGAGGCATCTTCTATAAAGAAGATTGTATGGGTTAGGTCTTATGTATATAATAAGTAGTATGTATATAATAGTGTTTGTCATAACAAGTAAGCATGCAATCATAGCATAAACAAGTAATTTCAACCATGTATTTAATGAGAACATTACGATTGAGCTTTCATTAATTATCGACCACAAATACAGTTACATGTTTTACATAAATATTGTATCAAAAGGGAACACAGGGTCACACTACCCTGGTCCAAAATGTCTATCAATCTACCATAAGTTATACAGTCAAAAGGTGGTCTCCAAAAGGCTTCGCTAGCTCAGCTCAATAGCGGTGCTCTCATCAAAAGTAAGCTACCTACATAAAACCAAAAACCGTCTATGCTGATGGTGATGGAGGAGGAGGTGGAGGAACAAAAAGCAAGCTGCGCACATGCGCTAGCTCCTCCTCAAGATCATAAACGTGACGCAACCGATAGCTGATCTGCTGCTCAACAGTAAGAAAGCAAGTGTCAAACTCAGGAAATGGAGTAAGCGGTGCAGGAGGATGTGAAAATGGGGACGGTGATGAACGAGAAGCAAAAGTAGGCTGACACGGACATGGCAAAGGTCGCGGTATCATCTCAAGCTCTAGAATCCTTCGACTCATGATCTCATACTGGAGCTGCAATGATAGAAGTAACTCATCCCGTGTATAACCAGTAAAGTGTGAGGGATGGTAGGGATCAGATATTGGCATGGTATAGGGTGGGAACCATCTAAGTGGCTCGTCAAGGGGTGAAGAAGTAAAATGAGCATGAGGTGCAGACTGAGGCATGTGAGGAAATGCGGCTGAAACATGAGGATCACGGTCAGGCTGCTGGCTAGAAGGGCCTTCCCCTGGACGGGGTGGAGGGATGTCCTGCAAGAAAGTGATAGGTAAGTCAGTGCTGTGAACATCGGACTCAACCGGGTGAAAAGGAGCATCATCAACAGGTGCAGGTGCAAATGGGGGAGTGACTGACTCAATAACAGAAGGGTCAACGGGTGCCGGAACTGGATCTGGTATATGTGGTGCAATGTCAGGTATGCCGAATGGAATAGGATCAAGATCAGGCAAAGGCTCAGGAGCAGGTATCGGCTCAGGTTCAGCAGTGTAACAACCCGCGCGTTCGTGCGTTGTTACTAATCGCTACACTCGTTACGCCTAGCACCAGAGATTCAGATCATAATGTAACTGCGTCGCATACTACACTATTACAACGCTATTTTCGCATAATACATTAACGCAAAACATTAGAGCTAACAATGACTCTACAAGTGCGTACTACCCCACCGACCGTCGTGACGATGATGGCAATACGAGTGGGTGGTACCCCGTTGATCATTGTAGCATAACACGTCTCATCGCACATACTAACACTCACGATGACGTTGAGTGAGGACCTATTCTACCCTCCTCGATAGCCGTGATGTGTCGCAAGTAACGCAAACTCGAAACGAAACCCGACTATCGCAACGCAAACTGGGGAATGTAAATACGTATGTACGACCTTTTGTGATTAATTATAATAAATATATATATATATATATATATATATATATATATATGAAAATGTGTAACCAAAACTATCGCAACGCTCATCGAAACACCGAAACACAACTCGCCGGATGCCACCGATCGACTGACCGATAGATCGGATGGCCATCCGATCGGACTACCATCCGATCGGATTGCCACCTGATCGAGGTGTCGCTCGATCGGATAGCCGTCCGATCCGATGAACTGCATCACCTCCACTCCCCTTCACCTATAAATAACACTTGTCACGTCACCTGAACAGTGATGTGACAGCTCTCACTCGACCAGCACGCTCTTGGACCCTTTTCTCTCGATTTCTCGCGATTCTTGTAAGTTTCCGACCTAAATCTTGTACTTCTATAATCTACACGCACTTCTTCATCTTTTTCACCATCAGATCTCACTTTTCCACCGCTAGATCTTCAGATTTGAGCCGTTCTAAGGTGATGTCATCATGGAGTTCTTAGGAATAATGAAGTGTGACCTCATCTCATCAAGAACAGTCCAGATCTGATAGATTCCACGGTGTATAAACACTAATCTCACCTAAAATCTAAGCCGAATCTAAGTTTTCTAAGCTTTTCTTCAAACTTTCTTAACTTTTCACTCAAAACCGGTAGCAACAGAGCTCGTACAGACCTTCTACTCTGTCTCTAATGAAGTGTCGGTTTGAGAACTGGTTCCTATCAACGAGATGACCGGCTTATCGTGTTGAACACGAATAACCGTCGAGAACAGTTAACTGATCGGACGGGGTGATTCCCATCCGATCCAATGACTTGGACTCGGTGGAGTTTCCATTGTTTAGCTCGTAGTCATACCGTCTCGATCAAATCACAGAAACTTAACAAAATAAACAAGTTGTGAAATGATCAGGCTGCGGGACGGATTGCCGTCCGAAAGGATTACCGCCCGATCGGACTGCCACCCGATCGACCCGCAATCCGATCGGATTGCACTTGGTATCAAGACTTAAACAATTTTCAAGCATTCAAAGATCTGAACGATGAACGGATTGCCGTCCGATCGGATTGCCGTCCGATCGAACGACCATCCGATCAGCTGACTTTGGATCCCCAACACTTAAAAGTTTTACAAATCTTCATTGCACATCAGTTCCAACGGATTGTCACCCGATCGGACTGCCACCCGATCGAGTGACCAGTTTGCTGTGAGCTTATCATCAACCAAAGTGTCTTGCCAATCGGATCACCGTCCGATCGAACAGCCACCCGATCAACCGGCCGTTCGATCGACCGACCTGAAAGGTAGAGATACTTATCTGTTTTCAAAATGCTACAACGAAAACTTCAAAAGGGGCAACCATTATGCACAAACACATCTTCACCAAACAAGGTGACAATCCAAACGAGTGGTCGTCCAATCGGATGACCATCCGAACGGATTGCCACCCGATCGACTGGCTATCCGATCGGATTGCCATCCAATCGGATTACCATCCGACACTTGGTTCATTCGCCACCGTTTATCGCGCTATTCAACGCTTACGCTATCAATCTATAATTAGGCTAATCTCGGGCGCGCTCCCATCAATCCAATCAAGTTGTGTTTGCTTGCCGAACACCGACTGTGAGTATACTTGAACCCTTTTTGCTTTTACACTTTTGGGTGTAACATACGTTGCTATCAAATGCTTAAAATACTTATCACTTGCGAATGACTTACGTGCATAGTTATACGTGATGCTAGTTACATATGTGCTAGGACTTATACTCGTGACGTCCCACCATGACTAGTATAGTACTATTGCGCCCGACGGGGTCTAGTTTAGCAATCGTAATCGCAGCTCGAGGACTTAGCTGGTTGTATCAGTTTTGTAAGTATATATGTCGTGTATTACGTTTATGTATGTGGAAGTTCGCAGCTTTTATTTATTTACACTATTACATATCAAACCTGTATACTCGCCAATACTTTTGTATTGACATTATTTTAACGTATGTTGCAGGTTTAGTCGCAGTCTACCTCAAATCAAGCTAGGAAGTCTAGAAACACACCTAAAATCTAGGTTGTCGGATTTGAATTGTTTGAGAGAACAGGAAATTCGTGACAGCTTATGTGATTGTAATTGTTTATTAGTATGGGATAATGAACGCATTAAATACTGTCGCAATATAGTTGTTATGGATTCTCTTGAGCAATCTGATTCGCCTAGTGTCGCGCCCCGATGATTCCACCATCGGTTGGGGTGTGACAAGCAGATGCATCAACAGGCTGATCATCAGGAACAAAATCAAGCTCAAGTCCAGGCTCAATGTCATGTGGGGGAATCGGTGCAGCTGACATAGCCGTACCATCGTCAGAATATGTGGCGTAACGTCACAGTCCAACTGCCTGTAAAGCGGATGAAGACACAGACTCAAAGGAATCGGGGACAGAATGTAGGCTAGAATCAGAAGAAATCTCAATAACAGGAATCCCCAGAAGTGGAATAGCAACAATGTCCTCGTCGAGCTCTCCATCACCATGAGCGTCATTGGGAGGACCATCGACAAATAAGTCAAAATCATCGTAAAAAAGATCATCAAAGGGCCAATCCTCAGGAGGAATGACCACGAGAGGAACAGGAGCGAGGATCGGTGCCACAACATGCTCACCATCGGGGTGACCGACGATAAGTTGATCATGAACTGGAATAGGAATAGCAAAAGGATCCTCGTCTGGGATACCATCAGCAATCGGTAAATCATCTCTGAAATCGGGCAGCGTAAATGGCTGGAAATCGTCATCGTCGTCGGACATCATCTCTGGGTCACTCTCAGTATCGGAAGTAAAGATCTCTGGCTCAGGAACGATCTCATCGTCAGAAACTACAGCCATAGGGTCATCGGTATCGGACAATCCACTCTCAGATGATGACATAGTGTCTGTAACAAAACAATCACAACATATGCATATATATCAACTACTCACATTAAACATGCAATCAATAACAATGTAATCATGTATCCTTCCTAGTCTCCCAGACTAAACCACTTAGTCTCCCAGACTAAACATCCCAGTCTCCCAGACTGAACTACCTAGTCTCTTAGACTAAACTACCCAGCCTCTCAGACTGAACCTCTCAGTCTCTCAGACTGAACCACCCAGTCTCTCAGACTGAACCACCCAGTCTCTCAGACTGAACCACCCAGTCTCTCAGACTGAACCACAAATATAAACCTTGAAATGTGTTTCGTGTCTTTTTGTTGAAAAAAAATGTTTGTTATCCTGGATCTGGGCGTTCCGTGTATGCTATGAAAACAGGTTGTGAAAACATTTTCGTGAGAGCCCTAATGATTGTAGTCTAGACTCGAGAAGGAATCCTAGTTCGCTACAATCGAAGCTCTGATACCAAGCTGTCACACCCTGACTTTTGCGGAAGCGTGATTATGGTGTGACTTTCTTAATACCATTGCATTCAATCATAACAACAACTATATGATAAAACTGAAGATGTTCATCCATTAAATAAGTTTTAAAAACATAACAACATCATTGTGTTAAGACATAGCAATTCAAATTCGAGTACAAACCATGCAACTTGTTTAAGAGTTCAAAAGGACTCGACAAAAGACATTAAATGAAACCAGGTTTTGGGAGACATGTCTCGTCCAGGAATAAGACACACTGACCAAACCCTAAGACCATGGATGACATCTTTTATTCTTAAACCACACTTGAGACTTCCGAACGCCCGCCAGATCCACATCTAATACCCTGAAATACATGTAGTTTGAAAACATCAACAAAAGTTGAGCGAGTTCATGTGTTTGTTTGTGTGTATGAATAACCTTTGTAATAACTGAAAGTATGTATGTAAGTTTGTAAACTCCTGGTATGAAAGCAACAAGGAAAACAGATCACCAATGGTTTGCAAGGCCATTGATATGTGTGAAGTGATGCAGGAAAACTCAAACCTAGCATATTTGTCTCCGGGAATAAGACATAGTCACCACATGGGCCACCCTGGTCCGCATGAGTGTGGGCTCGCTACACCCAAATAGATCTATCACTTATGTCCCTCGGTCCTACAACGAGGATTAATGGCCTTAAGTGTTATACCCACCACTCACATGATCAAGCAGTACCCTTCCTTAGCTAACCATACCAAATCAAAATGTTTGTAAACAGTTGTAACATGTATTTCACCCCCGTAGTTATAAAACCAAAAACAGTTAGAGAAAAGGGGGTCATGAACTCACAGTCTTGCGTCTTCAGTCACAGTAACTCAAGCTTCTTCGGTCAACACGACTACATATTATTAGACGAGCGGGTCGTGCCTTGACTTAGTATTAATGTCTTTGAGTTCGTTTCCTCGTATCTTCAATATTATTCCAAGTTATATAATTATTTGTTAAAATAATAAATATTTTAACTTAAATTATATTTATTAAATTTTGGAATAATTGTTAAACCATATTATTGTAACTTAATACTTCCCAAGTATTTATACTTGTATTTCCTTCCCAAGGAAGGGGGTATCTTATACATGTGTATTTTTGCCATGTTTTGGGGTCGTATTCCGGTGTGTTATTATACGTACGAGGATACGTATTTTTATCGTATTCATTAAGTATCCTTATACTTAATTTCATATTAATTATTTCGGAATATTATCTTTAATAAAGATCCAATATATATTTCCAAAATATATATTTTAAGGAATATTACTTAGAAAAATTATTTATAATTTTTCGTTGGCTAAAATATTTGTATTCCCTTATAAGTTCCAAAAATTAATATATTTTCAAGTCCACTTGGAAAATATATGTGTATAAACTCATTTTTCCCAAAAATGATATGTTTCATATTTATTTGAGAAAATATATTTCTCCCAAAATATTGTATTTCATGTTTGTGTAAGAAAATATATATTTCTTAAAAATAACATATCTTCTAAAAATTTCAAGAAAAATATATATTTCATATTTGTCAAAAATAATATATTTTTCTCTTGTCAAAAAAATGATATATATTCTTGTAGTAATTGTAGAAATCATATTTTTACTTCCTTGGTGTCCAAAATATTATTACCAAAATATTCTTTGTGAATAAATTCTGGAATATTCTTGTAAGTCTTATTCCATAGTTCGGTTTTCACCATTATCTTTGTGTAAATGAGTATATTTACTTGTTGGAATTTTGGTAATATTTTGGATGGTAATTCTTGGCATTTTGAGGTGTTATATTATTTCATGTCCTAAAATAATATAACTAATACACAAAATATACAAATAATCACACACATGGTGTCTTCTAAATTTATATTTCTTAAATACATATTTAGTCACTTTTATTTATAAAAACCAACCTCCAATATTTATATTTTTGTAACAAAATCTATGGCAAAGTTTATGTAACAAATTTATGGTTGAAAATACACTTGTAAACACTTGTTTAGAAATATTTTTCTAAGAATAAACAACTTACACTTACCAATTTTGCCAAAATCAAGTAATAATCTACTACTTCATGAACTTAAATATTTGTAAAAATTTGTAGTAACTTACTAGTGTTCTTAGTAAGTCTTGTTACCCTTTAAAATGTGATTAGTTCTCCAAAAACTTTATTTTTAAAGAAGTTAGATGTTTACAACTTCTTGTCACATTTTCTAAAAATATTTCTTTATGCATTCTTCTTGTTACACAAGTGTTTCTACACTTGTTTAACCACTAAAAATAAGATTTGTTTAAGTAAGAACCAAGATTAAATGAAACTTATATTTTTAACTTGGTTTCTTTAGAAATCCTTCATGAAATTCTTAGATCTATATGATTAACAACTTACTTGATCATGATTTTTCAAGAAAACATTATGTTTCTTTCAAGTTCATGCTTTGTGTGTGGATGATCCATCATCCTACAACAATTTCTATCCTTACATCTTGCTAGATTATGTTTTTAATCATGATCTAGCAAGATCTTATGATGATCAACATCATTTCTACAAACAATCAATGATCAACAAGCATAACAACTCATATTCATCAAGATTACTTCATTAAACAAGCTTATGTTCATGTTTACTTCTTATGATCTTTAGTGTTCTTCAAGTTTTTTATTATGATTCTTCTTTAACCACAAAAAATAGAAGTAATATGGAGTGTACAAGGTTCTTACCACTAGCTCAAGGCTAGGGATTATTCAAGTGAAGAAATGAGATGGATAAAAGCAAACAAGATAGGTTCTTCAAGCTTCAAGGCCACCAAGCTCCTTAGTCTTGCTTCTAGCACCTTTGTATATACTTGGAATGGTTGTATGTTGGATGAAAAATGATGATGATGGTGGTGCTATGTTCGGCCGAGAGCAAGAGAGGGGAAGAGAGGAGAGTAGTGTGTGTGAGATTATGAAAGTTATGAACAAAGGGTTATACTTATAACCATCCTAGCTCTTTATTTTTTGTGTATATTGTGCTAGTAACAAGGGAACATAATCCATTTTAATAATGAAATGAAATCTTGAGGTATGGAGGTGAGGTATGGCCGATTACTAGGTGGGGGGTCTAGCATAGGTTTTAACCATACTAGTTACTTTAGGGTTAAATATCAAGTGTTAGTTAGTTATGTTAGTTACTAGATATTTATAGGGTGTTATGATGTTCGGGGACCATAACTAGCTTGGTAATGTTAAAACAGTGCTTCTAGTGTAAATTTGGTGTTTCGGGTAGTGTCCGGTTGGTTACTGGTTCGTTAAGGTGCTAAACTTGCAGTTTAGTGTTCTTTATGTACCCTTTTGTGACACTTTTGATTCCCGACACTTAGGAAAGCATTCAGGACCATTTAACCATGTTTCTGCATGATATTAGATTGTTAAAATGCTGATTTTTGCTGAATTTAGCACTTTGGGTAAGTTTTAGGCACTTTCCGACACTTAAACTATCACTAATAAGGAAGTTTTGTGATCCTTACTTTCTTACACACTACACTAGTGTGGTGCTTAGTTTCTGGCTCATTCTGTGTCTCAATGCACTGTCTGTCTATGTGCTGAGTTTTGTCAGCATTTTCCTGGTTCATCAGATAATTGTGCTAACTGTACTTAATGCATCATTTAAGGCAATATAGCTTTCATGCAATATTGGTATGACAGTAAACAATGTATGACGCACATGTATGTATATGACAGTAATCAGAAAGTAGTTAATTGCAATTTCAGCACAGTCGTTAAGCACTAATCATGGTTAATTAATTGTACGGATACCTGGATTTTTGACAGTTGTCACACGTTACTTATTCCAAATCACATCGAACACACAACGCAAACACTATTTATACGCTGATCGTTATTGCATGTTATACGTGACTCGATGAATACCTGTTTGTTATGTTTACACATTGATTGTTGTCTACCTGCCTTAGCAACGATAGTACTATAGTTTGGACTCAGCACATGTTCACTCAGGGGTTGTTAAGGACAACACTTCACGTGTTCGTAGTGGTGAACATGTGATGCGCACTCACTACTCGCAGTCATTGGTATTGATAGGATCTTTGTCGATAACTTACATGCTTCACATTATACGTTGTACATGCTGGTTATGCGTAAACGCTTTCGAACTCTATTATTATTATCAAACTTGTATGCTCACCTTTACACTATGTGTATTGACCTCTATTTTAACGTATGTGACAGGCGCTTAGGATGTTTGCTTACTGTTTGATGAAACCGAGCTAGGATGGAGTCTAGAAACAAACTAAATAAAAATCTGAGTTGTCGGAATGGATATTTTTCTTTGAGAACGATGTCTGTAATAACTGTTTATATTTTATATGTTTATGGTATGGGACATGAACCTTTAATATATTATAACAAATAGTTGTTATGGATTCTCCTGGACAATCTGTCTCGCTCAGTGTCGTGCCCCGATGTTTCCGCCATCGGTTGGGGTGTGACACTTGTTTAGACCTATAACAAACCTCACAGGGATCATGTTCAACTGAACTAACACCTAGACTTTCTTTTAAAATAGCCAGAACCCGATCAGACGAATGACCTAGTCTAGTATGCCACATGTTAGATTTCAATACACTATTAAAACACAAATTAGCAAAATTACCATTTTTACCAATTAGATACAGACCATTATCCTGACTACCAATCACCAGGATTTTCTTTGTGTTCAAATCCTGAAGCATACAATTATTCTCATTAAACAAAACAGTAATCTGATTATCTTTCGCTAGTTTATGTACATATAGAAGATTAACACTATAATCAGGAACATAGAACACATCTTTTAAAACAACATTGTTGATCAATTTTAACTCTCCTATTTTTAAAACTTTAACACTTGTTCCATTAGGATGACTAACTTTTAAACCACATTCAGAGACATCTACACAATTAAACATATCTTTATCTGTTTTAATCATATGTTGATTCGCCCCTGAATCAACAATCCAATTATACTCATGTTCAAGACTAGCAACACTTGAACAACTAACAAAAGAATTAACAACACAATGCATACTAGATGACTCACCTCCCATGTTTGACTTTGACTGATCCCCTCCAGATTTATCACTCACCAAACTCAATAACCTAGAAATCTGTTCAGGAGTAAAAGGAAGAGAAGAACTAGAAGCACCCACAGTAGCATTTGATTTATTATTAAAACTAGTATTATTATCTCTTTTAACAAACTGTCCTCCTGATCTCCTTTTCATACCAGGAGGATAACCAATCAACTCAAAACACCTATCAACTGTATGTCCTATCATGTTGCAATGTGTGCATTTTAGATTAGGATTTAGACCTCTAACATTTTTCTTCCTAGAATCAAAAGACTGATTTGATTTTGAAACAAAAGACACATTCTGACTTTTAGAACCTCCACTAGACAACCTATGAGATTCCTCTCTTGACACCACAGAAAAAGAAACTTTAACATATGGAAATGATTCTCTTGTAAGTAAATTTGTTCTCACAGGCTGATAAACGTCATCAAGCCCCATGAGAAACTGCATGAGTTTTATTAACATAGAAAAATCATTGTAATCTTTAGCTGCTTTACAAGAACAGGTGGGCAGTTTGAGCATAGCATCAAACTCCTTCCACATAGTTGTTAATCTGTTATAATAATCTACAACTGTGCTTCCATTTTGAGATATACAGTTAATCTTTTTATATAAATCATATACAACACAACCATCCACCTTATCATAAGTTTCCCTCAGATCATCCCACACTTCTGAGGCAAACTTAGAAAAAACTTGACCTAAGAACAGTTCTTCAGATACATAATTTAAAATCCATGTTAAAACAACTGAATTACATCTATCCCACTGACTCGCTAGCACATGATCATCAGTAGATCTCTCACATTTACCATCTATAAAGCCAAACTTATTCTTGGCTTCTAATGCTAACTTCATAGAACTAGACCAGACATAATAGTTTTCTGTACCTTTCAACTTAACACTAACAAGTGTTAATGCACTAGAATCACTAGGATGTAAGTATAATGGATCACCAATATCCAGTTTACCTATTAAGGTCTGAGAAGTACTACCAGTGTCACCCATAATGAACAGTAATCAAGAACAGACAGACAACAAGCACAGATAAAAAGAAACACAACAGAACCAATACCCTAAGGCGAAGCTGTGTCAGGGACTAGATTCCAGGTTCGTCACTCTATGGTGCCTGGACAAGCCTTTACATAGGAGCCAAAGAAAAAACTAGTAAATGAAACAACAAATAAGCAAGAACACAAGAACATAATAAACACAGAACAAATAACAAACTGACCAAACAAAACTCAACAAGACCACATAATGCAACAAATAGCAAATAGACTCGATCAAGTGCCGGCCCGACTAGTCCGGTAAACAGATATGCCTAGACTCGAAAAATAAGTGATGCGGAGACAAAAAACTAAAAAGAAACAGGAAAGGAAAGATCTCACAAAGGGTGCAAACTCCAAGCTAATCAGACTGGTTGGTTTGCCCTGTAATCTTCTTGGATTACAAAGACCAACGCAGATCTGAGCAACAAATCTTCAAACAGAATACCAAACCCTAAGTTAGGGTTTCATCTTCAATTATGAAGAATACCTCTCCAATATCGCAAATCCTACCAGATCTCAACTCCAGCAGTTTCCAAAAAAATCAGAAACCCTAGATACAACAGACAAGGAAAAATCAGTAACAGTACACAACGGAAATAATAGATCGAACTCAACAAGAAACACTGGGCTCTGATACCATGTTAAAATGGTATAGATCTAATACAAACAACACAATAGCACCAGATATAGCGACAAAACGGTGACATAAAACTTTTATTATGTTTACCAACCCAGAAAAACACCCAAACCGCCCAAGATCTTACTAAACTATAAGATCAGAAATCAAATGACACAAAGTACATAATCAACTGATAATGATCAGTTGATTAAACAAAACAAAAAAACAACTAGAATGAAACGATACAACCTGAACAAAGACAATCTGCAGGATCTGGAATACAACACTAAACAAGCGAAGAACTTGATCTTCAATAAACCTTCAATATATCACCAGCAGATAGAACAAACAAGAACTGAAACGAACGGTCTCCGATCCGTCTTCAACTGGAACGAACAAGACTCAAAACCACAGAGATGAAAGTGTGCGATAAGATGAAAAATGAATATTCTGGAAACCCTAGATCTCAAAGAGATCTTTTATACACCTGCAAAATACACAAATACACTTTGCACCCTTGAACTTGAACAATAATACCAATCTGAAGAGAAGTTTGTTATAACAAGTTTGTTATAACCGCATGAACCAATCACAAGCCCAATAAATAAATAGGCCCAACAGATCCATTGAAAAGTTATCAGCCCATCACTTGCATAAAAAATGAATGACAAGTTATATTTCAACAGGTATTGTAGTGAATTCTCTCCTTTGTCCATTATTTGGGGACGTAGAAGAAACTTTAGAACATATCATGACATCTTGCTATGTAGCATCGATTTTATGGCAAAGGGTATCGATTTGGTGTCACATTCCATAGATTTATACATTTTATGTTTCGGATCTGTTTAATATTCATAATGATGTGAAAAGGGACAGTGGTTAAGAAGAAATAGGTTCAATCTATGGTCCTCTTAACATGTTGATTAACTTGACGCACGCGTAATGAGATTATTTTTAACTCCAAAAGGTTGCAAATTGGTAATATTCTAGATGAGCTTCACACAATGGGTTTTCTTTGGGTGAAAAACAGGTCCAAGCTTACGTATTTAGAATGGAAGCAATGGTGTAGATTTGATTTTTGTATCTAAAATGTAAATTGGTGATTGTATTGGTTGGTTTGATTTTGGCTGGCAAATGCTAATTGTTTATTAGAAGTTTCCTTTAGCATTTTGAATCAAAACATTGATGCCATGCTATATGTATTATCATATTTTAAAAAAATAGTAAAGTAGCAACCAACGGCCCAAACAAACTAAAAGATACAAAATAAACTCCAGTACTATAACTAATAAATTCTTTAAACTCCTAATAAAAATAAACTCCAGTACTAGAACTAATAAATTATTTAAACTCCTAATAAATTCTTTAAACTCAAGATATAAAAGATACAAAATAAACTCCAGTAAAGATTACTTAAAAAAAGACCAAACAAATTATTTTAATCAGTGGATCCATTAAGGTCACACGTTTGGGAAGCAAAACCTAGGTCAAATAATAGACAAAAAGGGTTTAAAACGAGGGCTTGTTTTCCGAAATTTCACCTACTTTCAACTTCCCAAGATATCATGTTTGACCCTAGAAAGTCTTATATTTAATTATCACAAATATACAAAATACGTACATGGTACATGCCTGTATTCACAATCACAAAGGACATATCAAAGTCTATAGGAAAGATGTCTCTTTGTAAGTTTGGTTGAGAATTATAGTCTCGTAATAGATTTAGGAGTAGAATCAAGGACTGTGTAAGTTAGACGATCAGAAATTTTTTTTATTCGCAATTAGCAGGAAAGAAAATGTGACAGTTTTTTTTATTGATGGAGGTTCAGCATGTACCGGAAATGGAAATTAAGTGATGTTTTATAACTAAACCGATTAGTGAACTAAGCGTTTTATCGACTCTGACATCATAAATAATTTATAATTTTTATACGTGTGTAACAAATTTAAAACTATGAAACTTCTTTATCATATGTGTGTGTAACAAATTTAAAACTATGAAACTTCTTTGTCATGTGGTGTAGATTAATAATTTACCAAAATGTGAATCATTGAATAAACAAAATTTGAAACATTGACTAGTTAATAATTCAACTGAGATTTTAAATGAAAGATTTGAAACCCCGTCGAAGCGCCATTCTGTTTGTCGTCGGTTCAGTCAGTTGGTGTTATTCCTCAACGGTATATTTCATTAGTTCGTAACGACATGGTAATTAGCAGAAGTATCAATTTTTTTTTTGAATTAAAACACAACTCCGACCCAAAAGGGCAAAAGGCCAAACAAATAAGAGTACCCCCGACCCAAACGGGCAAAGGGCAACAGATTACAACATGTACAGAGGATATTTATACCAATCTGCCCATATAATATAATTACAGGAAGTTCTATTCTTAACCCACGCATAACCCCTAAATTTTATCTCCCCAATGATGTCAACCGGCCTGCATTTCTTCTAATTAAAAACCGTATCGTTCCTTCCTTTCCATAGACACCAACATGCTATAATTACCAGCCCTTAGATGATTTTCTCCGCCGTCTTACCACTCTTTATGAGCTTGTGTATGTCTAAAATGTCTTTGAACTCAAAAAAGAAAAGCGGCGGGATGTTGCACCAAGCACTGAAAACCGACCACACTCGGATAGCCACCGAGCATACAGTGAATAAATGTTCCACCGTCTTCTCGTAATCGCCGCATAAAGGACACATGACCGAGTTATTTCCACATTCCTTCTTCTTAAATTCATTCTCGTAGGAAGTCTATCTAAGTTGTCTCTATAAGCCATAATATTGCATTTGATGGGCACCCATTTACACCAAATAAAATTTGGAGGATGACTAGTTCCTCTTTCCACAACCAAAGTCTTTTAAACCGACTTCACCGAGAAACCATTTTGACTATCATCAAACCAGTAACACTTGTCCTTATCGTTGGAAAGTCTAACAGTGCTAAGAACCTCCTTGCATTCATGCCATTCCTTTAACTCCTCTCCGGACTCTGGCTGTCTAGACCATTGCCATGTAAATCCTCCATTTCCTTGATCTGCTTCCAATCACTCTGCGACTGTGCATTATTTAAACATCTCAAAACCAAACAAAAGTGGCCACCTTTCCATAAAGGGAAGATCGCCCACCAAGAAATCAATCCAAAAGGGAGTATCAGCCCTATAAAGAGAAGTATCAACTAACATAAGTATTGTTGTTCAAAAATATATGTAAAAAAATTGGTTCCCGCTAAGTAAACATTGGTAAATTTTTTTGAAAATAAAACTTCAATAAAAAACAACATTCGACCTAAACGGACAAAAAACCAATACAAAACAATGTCCCCGCCCAAACTGGCAAAGGACAAAAGTTACAACACATATACATGGGGTATTAACTTTGGTAATTAGCAAAATAAAGTTGCAACAAAATTATCAAAATCAAGCAAGGGTAACATCACTTGGCGTTATTACTTTTCAAAGTTAGAAAATTGATGAAACCCATGGACATTGTTTTCAAAATGGACGCGAAATTGAAGGTAAATGTACTTGCTCTCCTTTTAATTTTTAAGTGATTAAACTAAAGCATATTTAATCTTTCGATGCTTCATTAAATATTTTTGTTAAAAAATGATGTGTTTCTATTTTGTGAAAGAGACAATATGTTCACATATTATGAACCCAATTGCAATTTTTATTAGTTCGTTTTTAGTAGGTTGCTAAGTTTCGTTTTAGTGAAGAGACAATTTGTTGACTATTAGGTGAGAAAATTGCGGCAACACTCTTAAACTATACAAAGTGCCAATGTATTTTATCATGTGCCCCACATAAGTGATTGTACTAACAAGCTATCACGCGTGCCATTAGAGGAGATGGGGCGTCCCGTTATGAAGGGCTTATAACTATTTCTTCTTCGTGATACACCACCACCACTGCAACTTATAACGCGTTGACATGGCCATGCGTTGCCATGATCACGCGTGAAGATGTTTGTGGTGCTGCACATGATGGAGATGAGTGTGTGGTGAGTGATGAGTTCCACTAAAATCCATCACTAGTGATGGAATAAAACTTGATGACATTACGGAACTTGATTAGATGTTGTGAGTAATGGAACTCCATCACTAGTGAAGCGCTTATACCCCCTTAGAGGATGTTTAAAATTTGAACTTATATCTTTAGAAAATCTGATGATGAAGGTTACAAAATAGCACACACACCACACAAGTATTTTAATTACCAAAGTGGAAATAAGAGGTGTCACATCATTAGGTGGACTCAAAATTTACTTTTTTGCGGGAAGAGGGGAGAATGTGTTTAATCGTACTTTTAAGGGGTGTGATTGAGATTTTTGCCTAGCTAATACAATAGATTTTTTTTCCATGGGATGTCTGATGAAACACAGGTTAACACTGGGGATAATCTGTGGGGTTATTTCTTCTATGGGTTCAATCTTCTTTCTTACTCGTGGAAATGACTTGGATCCTGCAAAACAGCAACACCGTTAGTCTCGTTAAGAGGGGAATATGGGGGTTTTCCTCTTAACCAGGCTTCGGCGTGAGAATAAGTACTGTTCCGAGGAAGGATAACCAGTGTGTGTTAAGTGTGAGAGTATGGAGAGCAAGATGATTCAACCTGGATGATGAAGGGTCCTATTTATAGCCGGAGGGTGAGAGAGGGAGGAGCAGCAGTGCCAGCTGTGGTTGCGCGCCAGCTGTCCGACCAAGGGGATTATCCCTTTGGTCTCCTCTGCTGTGGTCAGTGTAGTGGCACACGTGGCGCGCTCATATTTGCCTATTCTGGAGACGTCGTACTGGTGTTGTCGGACTGCTCCTTGATCCGTTGCTGGATGACTTGGCGCCTGATGACTGGTGACACGTGTTGTCCTTTATGTCGGATGGAGCATCTTTGGTGCCACCTTGATATTTTCCAGAAGCTTCTGGAAGCTTCTGGATGGTCTCGTTGATGTCAGCGCCACATAGGATGGAAAAGTGGTGTGGTCCTTGCCATGTTGGCAAGGAATTGGGACCATACCTCTTCAAGTCCCCCCCAGTCCAGTGTGCCTTCTAGTTGAGTTGATCGTCTAGGAGGGATTCTGGACTTATGAAGGTAGTGTTTTTTTCTGACGCGCGTTTGTTAAGGGAGACCTAAGATATTGCATTTTGATGGGCGCCTGGTTTTTGACAGCTTTGTTAAAATTGAGTCAGATGGCCACACGGCGCATGGCGCATGGGTTTTGCTCCTGTAAAAGTGAGCCAAATGGACGCATGGCGTATGGCGCATGGGTTTGGCTCCTTTGTAAAAGTGAGCCAAATGGACGCATGGCATATGACGCATGGGTTTTGGCTCCTTGTAAAAGTGAGCCAAATGGACGCATGGCGTATGGCGCATGGGTTTGGCTCCTTTGTAAAAGTGAGCTAAATGGACGCATGGCGTATAGCGCATGGGTTTTGGCTTCTTTGTAAAGGTGAGCCAAATGGACGCATGGCGTATGGCGCGATGGCACTTGCTGTTGTCTTCAGGAGGAAGTTTTGTTGGTCTTGGGAGGAGTGACTGATGTGACTGTCACGTGGCCCCTGTCTTGTCGAAGGTGAACAGGCGCCTTTTCAGTCACTGTCGGTTACTTTTTCGGCGATGTGTCAGGCGTCTGCTCACCTGCTCCGAGAAAAAAGGTGGCGTCTTCTCTTTCTTCTGACGTGTCTCTTCCCCATTGATTGCTTTTCTGGGTTCTGACGGCCCACTACCCATCGCATTTAATGCGATGGGTATAAATATCAGGGCAGTTCCTCTTTCCTCTCCACTTTTCAAAATTTGAATTCCGGATTTCTTCTCCGTTCCTTCATCTTCTTTCATTCTTCTTCGAGAGTTCACTCATAATACTGTGATTATGTCTACTGCAAATCCATTATCAAAGAAGAAAAGGAACAAAGGGAAGGCTCCTCCGGGTCCTGACCAGGCGGTCATAGGGTGGAAGGAGGAGGAGTTCCACAATCTTGTGAGGGAGATGGGTTTCTTGCCGGAATGGGGGGCCCAGTATCCGACTGCCGGTTCAACTGCTATGGATGCACCCCCTGGTTATATGACCTTGTATGCTGCATTTTTCCGAGAGGGCAATTTCCGGCTTCCAATCACCAAATTTACTGCCGACGTCTTGAGAAACTACGGGCTCCATCTTTCTCAAATTAATGCTATCGGGCTTCCCCGTGTTACTCACTTTGAGTATGTTTGCATGGCTAACCGTTTGGATCCGACGTTTGAGATGTTCAACGTCTTTTATACCGTTTCGTATACGAGTGGGTTTTATTCGTTTAATGCTCGGACCGGCGTTGCGCCCGTTTGTTCTGTGCCTTTGAAGAGTCTTCATGACTGGAAATCAAAATTTTTCTATATTCGCCGAGGGGTTATCCCGGTAGATATGCATTATCGGGCAGGGAGCGAGGGGATCCCCAAGGTTGATGTGGTTGCGAATTTTCCTGAACAAGACTGGTATAAAAAGTTGACTCGTAAAGCCACTCCGATTATTCAGCTTGAGGAGATGGCATTGGTGGGCGCCGGTATGAGTATGAAGTGGGTTCCTAAGCACCCGTTGGGGGTCCCAGTTTATGGTTATGAGGGCAAATGTATGTGTTTTTTCAAGAGCTTTTGCCTCTCTTTTGTATGTATTTGTTGTGTTGCTTTTGTCATTGTTCTCTATCTTTGTGTTTTTTGCAGTCGGTTACACTTTGTTGAACGTTCTGGATGTGAAGGCCGGTGGTGCCATGGTGGAGGCGATTCAAAAGCCTGAGAAACGACCCTGGTTGGATCAGATTCGTGGTCGCTTCCTGCATCCGACCAATGAGAGTTTTACTGCTTATGCCAACACTGGCTTAGGTGAAGATAGTGAGGATGAGGATGATGATTTTGATTTTGTTCGAGAGGAAGTTATTGTTCTCTCGAGTGATGGGTCTGGCAGATCTGTTGAAGGCCTAACTTCTCATATCCCGCGTGCAGGTCCGGCGCAGGGGGTTGTGCATGAGCCCGTGAACGAGCCCATTGATGACGACGTTGAGATTCCTGTTGAAACCGCTGAGCAGCTGGAATCAAGGAGGAAAACAAGAGCTGAAAAACCAGAAGGGAAAGGAAAGAAGGCTGAGGAGCATGCCACTGAGACCCCTCGTAAGCGACCTTCTGCTCTTCCTGTCCTAGATTACGTTGTAGTTTCTGATACATTGTCCGGTTTAGGGGCCGGAGAAAAACATCAGGAATCTGATCCTGAAGACCGCGCTACCTTAACAGAGATAATGCAGAAGAAGATGTTTGATGATAAAAAACGGAAGCTTGACGAGCAGGCCGCTGCGCTGCTTGCGTCGAAAAGGATGAAACTTCAAAAGGAGGATCCTCCTGCGCCTTCTGAGTCGGAGGTTGACATGGGTATTTTTGCTGAAAAACCTGGGGATTTGTTGCAGAAGATTTTTGAGGCTTCTGGTATTCGTTTTATCAGCTTCTGGTTTGTCTTTTTGTTTTTGCTTTCTTTCTCTCCTTGTTTCTGAATGTGCTGCTCGTTTTTGAGCAGGTGCCAAACCAGCCAAGACTGCACACAAGATTGATATTTCCAAAATTACTCCCCCTGCCTCTTCGCCTTCGAGGACATTTGGGTTGTCTCCTCCTCAGAAAACCTCTGGTGAGAAGAGGAAAGAAGATGCCGTGAATGTTGAGCAGGTTGGGGAAGGTGGCGGTGATACAGGTGGTGCTGGTGGTGGTGATCGTGGTAAGAATATTGAAGTCGAGGTGGAGACAAGTGAGACCACTCCGCGACAAACGATATATACCAAACGCCCACCGGGTGGTGGTGGTGGTGCAACTTCAGGTGCTGTCCGCAGCCCGCAGTTTGAAAAAGTGCATGCTGATTCTTTTGATACGCAGAATCCTGCTTGTGATGATCTTCCTCATGCCCCCCGTTGGAATCTAACTCAGGGTTCCAGGATGAATGATTTGGACAACTGTCATGAGTTTTACTCTCTGTCTCTCCCCCCAGCTGAAAGGTTATTTCAGAAGAGGCGCCGCCGGTTAGAACTTTTGGATGATCATGTTCAAGCCGGGGTTAACTTCTGGTCCACTACTCAGGAGATTGTTCATGAGTGGAAGCTGATGGGGGAAGACACTCTGTAGTTCGAAAATGAGAAGAAACGCGAAAGAGAGAGAAAAATTCAATGCTGAGAAGAAAGGGTTGGTGTGGAGGTTTTCTGATGCAGAGGAGAAGAAGGTCAATGCTGACAAGCAGAAAAATTGGGAAGCTGCATGCGAGCGTACCAATGCGGAGCTGAAATCTCAACGTGACACTATTGTACGTTTATCTGGTGAGAAGGCAGATCTTGCTGAGGAAGCTCACCAGGCGCGTGTCGCGTTTGAGAAGAAATAGAAAGAGTATATTGATCGCATTGCTAAACTGGAAGACCTTGCGAGACAGTATGAGGTTGCTGAACGTCTACTTCAGGAGAAAACTGTTGAATGCAAGGCCTCTGAAGTCCTTGCTGAGGAAACATCGGCCGATTGCAAGTGGTTGCTTTCGCGCGCGGTGCCCCTGGTAACTTACTTGACTTTATTTTGTGATTTTGGTGGACTGTTTCTCTTATTTGTATGTTTCTCGCAGATTGCTGATCGCATAGTGAACTCCCATGAACTTGCCAACTATATGTTTGAGTTGGGGCAAGCTGGTTATAATAGCGGGCGCAAGGATGGTTATAATGAGGGCAGAGCTGCGGCTCTCAATAATGAGAAGGAGCATCACTTCGAGTTATGGAAAGAGGATTGTGGTGCGGCCTATGCTGCAAAAAGACAGGAGTTCTCGTCTTTGGAGTTTGCGGTTGTTAAGGCTGCTCGGAAATTGGCTCGAAGGTCTGATGGTGTTGCAATGTTGAAAAAAGCTCTTGGAGATGAGGATCGTGCCGCTGGAGGTGCTGGTTCCAGTCATCCAGAATGAAGGCTTCCGGCCTGCGCGCCGTGTATGACCTTGGGTGGTCTTGTAATCATTTGACAAGTTTGTGAACAATTTTAATTTTGCTTATCTGTCGTGCTATTGAACAATTTGGTATGCTTGACATTTGATATGTTAATATATGCCTTCGCGTTGTTGCGAATTTTGTCAATGTCATAATATGTGCATGTATAATTACTTTGATTCAGGTATCACGAATGAATGATGGCGCTGACAGGTTGTGTTGTGTTTATTACAACGTTTTATTCTATCGTTTATGTGCGCAGGTTGGTTCGTGAATACGAAGTGGTCGAATTACAGGTTATTGTGTGGACCCGGCTGTGCTCAGCCTTAGGGGTGTTTACAACGCTCTTTTGCCCTGTGTTCGATGCTTTCGTGTTTATGTGGGCACGAAGTATTTATTTGGCGTTTGTTAGGCTTTAGTTGTGTATTCGACCCGGCTGTGCACTTTGTTTGTGACATGCCTTGGAGGTCTACAACGTTTCCTAATGGTCGAGCCATGGATGTTTTCGTGTATCCCAAAGTAATATATGCAGTTGTGACAAGAAATTTGCATGATATAGAGATAGCCAAACACTTCTTGTATTAATATAAATGTGTTGGCGATTCGCCCGTTGCGATTACATAACGTTTTTACAGGTAACACTTTCTCAGCTGTTGAGCGTTCCAAGTTCGAGGAACCTCCTTGTTGTCAATGGTGCGCAGCTTATAGGCTCCTTTTCCGAGCACTGTGTCGATGACATATGGACCCTCCCACTTGGGAGCCAATTTTCCGGGTTTTTCAGCATTTGAGGCCTCGTTGTCTCTGAGGACGTATTCTCCCGGGTTGAAGGTGCAGACTCGGACTTTAGAGTTGTAATACTTTTCCAGCTTCGTTTTGTACTTTGCTTCGTTTATTGCCGCAATTTCTCTCCTTTCTTCTAGGAGGTCAAGGTCGATCCTCCTCTCTTCTTCGTTGTTGATCAGGTTCATTGAGAGCATTCGTGGTGACGGCAATCCTATCTCTGCTGGTATTACTGCCTCGGACCCGTAGACTAAGCTAAACGGTGTTTCTCCGTTGCTTGTTTTGGGCATTGTCCGGTGAGCCCATAAGATGCTGGGCAGTTCGTCTACCCAACCTCTTCTTTTTTCTCCCAACCTTGCCTTGATTCCGTCGACGATACTCTTGTTGACGGCTTCAACTTGACCATTCCCCTGCGGGTGTGCGACCGAGGAGAAGGTGTGCTCAATGTGTAATTCTTTAAACCACTGTTGAAGATTTTCTTCGGCAAAGTTCGTTCCGTTGTCTGTGATGATCTTGAGTGGTAATCCAAAACGGCATATGATTTGTTCCCAAATGAATTTTTTGACAACAGTGGCTGTGGTCGATGCGAGTGCCTTTGCCTCTACCCATTTGGTGAAATAGTCGACTGCGACTATTATGAATTTGACAGCTCCTGGGGCTTCGGGGAAAGGTCCGACCATATCTATTCCCCACTGTTGAAAGGGCCACGCCGTTGTAACTGGCACCAATTCGTTCTTGGGACGCATCGTTTTGGGAGCGTGTCTTTGGCACCCACTGCATTTCCTCAATTCTTTAACCGCATCTAAATGCATCCCGGGCCAATAATATCCCGCATTCATGACCTTTGCCACCACCATTCATGGGCCGGCATGTATACCACAAACTCCCTCGTGCATTTCTCTGATCAGATAGCTTGCGTCTTCGGGATCGACGCATCTTAACAGTGGCCCAAGGTATGATTTTCGATATAAAATTCCATCAACCATCTGATAATGTTCTACCTTGTACTGGATTTTCCTCGCTTTTGCTTTGTTCTCCGGGAGTATTCCAGATTGAAGGTACGCGATTATCGGAGTCATCCAAGACGTTGTTCCTAGTTGAACAACGCTTACTTCTCTTAGTGGCACTGACGGGTTGCTTAAAACCTCTATGCGCACATCCTTCGCTAGGTGTTGGAAGCTTGTAGAGGCGAGTTTACTCAGCGCGTCTGCTGGTTTATTCTCGCTTCTGTTAATGTGGTGCACCTTGTAGGAATAGAAGGTTTGTAGCAGCGTCTTTGCTTGACTTAGATAGAGTGCCATTGTATCTCCCTTGGCTTCATACTGTCCGTTGATTTGTCTGGCCACTAGCATGGAGTCCACATGCGCTTCGATGTGTCTAACTCCCATTTTGATCGCCAATCTTAAACCAGCAAGGAAAGCTTCATATTCAGCTTCATTGTTTGTGCTTTTAAAATCCAAGCGTATGGCGTAGGTGAACTCATGTCTGTCAGGGCTCACCAGCCGGAGCCCAGCGCCTGCACCGTCTTCGTTAGACGCTCCGTCTGTGTATAACAGCCATGGTTCTTCTACTTGCTGTTTTTCGGCTTTTTCCGTTGCCTTACATTCTTGATCCTTGTCATCCGGTACCTCTGTCATGAAGTCTGCCAGTACTTGGCCCTTGATTGCCGGTCTTGGCCTGAAAACCACATTATGACCCCCGAGCTCTATCGCCCACTTTGCTAGTCTCCCTGAAATCTCTGGCCTTGCGAGGATGTTGCCAATATTGTAGTTTGTTAGCACGTGAATGACGTGGTTGGCAAAGTACCTGCGCAGCCGTCTTGATGCATGGATCAGTGCGAGTACTAGTTTCTCCATGATTGCATACCGGGTTTCTTGGTCAGTTAAGGTTCGTGACACATAGTAAACTGGTGTTTGAACACCTTGTCGATCAATGAGTAACATTGCTCCTACTGCTCTGTCGGAGGCTGATAGGTATAGCACTAGAGGCTCTCCCTTGACTGGTGCAGTTAATGTTGGCAACTTGATGAGGCAATCTTTCATCTCGCGGAATGCACTCTCGGCTTCCGGAGTCCATTGGAATTGGCTTTTCTTCATGAAATTTCGGAGAGTTTTGATGAACGGGAAAGATTTGGCTGCGTGATTGGCCAGGAACCGGTTAAGTGCTGCCAAACGCCCAGCCAATTTTTGCATCTCCTTGATCGTCGAAGGTGAAGGCATGCGTTCAATTGGTTGTACTTTATCAGGATTCACCTTGAAACCGTCTTTTGTGACAATGAAACCCAGGAATTTCCCCTCTTCCATACCGAAAGAGCATTTCGCTGGGTTTAGCTTGATACTTACTCCGCGCAAGGTGTCGAATGTTTTTTGGATGTTCATCAGCATTGTACTCTCTTCTTTGCTCATGATGACTAGATCGTCCATATATACTTCGATATACTTGCCGATAGCGTCGTGGAAAGTTTCGTTCATGAGCCTCTGATAAGTCACGCCCGCGTTCTTTAAACCGAAAGGCATCTTTGTGTAGCAGTATAGCCCTGTCGGTGTGCGGAATGCGGTTTTGTCTTCATCCTGCACGGCCATCTGCACCTGGTGATATCCCTTGTAACAGTCCAAGAAACATTTCCATCTGAATGTTGCTAGGGAGTCAATCTTTTCGTCAATGTCTGGTAAGGCATAACAGTCGCGTGGACATGCCTTGTTCAGATCCTTGTAATCTACGCACATTCTCCAGCTACCGTTGTTCTTTTGGACCATCACTGGGCTTGCTACCCATGTTTGGTACCTGACTTCTCTGATGATCCCTGCATTTAACAGCTCCATCACCTGCTCTTTCATGGCGTCGTGCTTTATGTCTCCTAAGTGGCGCTTGGCATGCACCACCGGCTTTGCGTCTTCTGAGACGTTTAAGCGATGTTTAGCTATGTGCCGTGGAACACCCACCATGTCTGCTGGTGTCCAGGCGAACACGTCCATGTTTTGGAACAATAGTTTCTTTAGCGCCGCGCGCGTTAGGTCGGACATTGCAGGTCCTAAGGTAACTGTCTGTTCCGGGTATGCGCTGTTCAATACCCATTTCTCTGCTTCCGCGCGTGGTGCTGGTTTACTTGCTTTTGCAGGTCTGAGCTCATCTGTTGCTAATACTTCTTTGCTTGCATATATTATTGCTACCCCCATCTCCGTTGGGAATCCCACAGCTGAATGTGGACCAGAGCAAATCATACTGAAGTCTCCTTGAGACTCTCTTCCCAAGAGTATATCGTGCCTTGAGTGCGCGGGTAGCACCATGAATGTAACATCTTCTGTTCTTGAATTCTTTCCATCTGAGAGTAACACCGGGAACGAGATCTGCCCAAGGGGAAAGACGGCTTCATTGCAGAAACCAGTGAGTGGGTAATCCACTGGTTCTAAGCGCGCCTTGTCCTCCTGATCGAATTGGTTGAAACATTGTTCATATATGATATCCGCGGTGCTCCCTGGATCGATGAAAATGTAATCGGTTTGGTAGTGCCCTATCACGCCTGAGATGACTATGGGTCTTCTTTCTCGTGGGCCTCCTCTTACGATAGGAAAAACAACCTGCCTTTCGCGCCATGAATCATCTTGTGTGCGCTTGTTGTAGTTTTTCTTTGGTCTTCGCTGACCTCCTTGGATCATATGGGTTTCTAATTTCCGGAGTTTCTTGTTATCTGGTCCTTCGTCTCTTCTTTGAATTTGACGGTAGTCGCGCTTTCCGCCCTTTATCAAATGAGTGAGTTTTCCATCTCTTAAGGACCTTTCTATTTCTTGTTTTAAACTAAAACAGTCGTCAGTTAGGTGCCCCGTGTCTTTGTGGAATTCACAGAAAAGATTGGGGTCTTGACCCCTCTTGTTTCGCATTTGTAAGGGTGGTTTGAACTGGTGGTTCTCAGTTGCCAAGACTTCTGAAGGGGTTTTCGTTAGGAGTGTCCATTGCTTCTCCCTGTTTTCTCTTTTCACCTCTTTCCGGTGAGCTATCTGATTGATTGTGTGGCGCGCATCTTCCCGTACTGGGCTTCTATCTCTGTGACCGGATGTTTTCCATGGTTGGCTTCTGCCTTTCTTGTTGTTCCGGTCGTTATGGTTGTATCCGCGCTGACGGTGATCGTCACCGGTCAACTGTCGGTCAGACTGCGCAATGGTTTTGGCTGCTTCAATGAAGGTTTCCCAGTCTTTGGGTCCTCCGTCTCTTCCTTTCACGCGTTTAATTAGATCATCGCACTTGACTGCCCTCATGAAGTGTGCGAGCATCATTTTCTCGCCCACATCGCCGATCTCCAAACATTCTTTGTTATATCTTGTAATGAAATATTCCACGCTCTCGTGGTCTCTGCGCCATATATTTAAACAATCAGCTGGGTCTCTGGTGTGTCTATGTTGCTGAGAGAAGTGTGCAAGGAACTTTTCTCGGAAATCGACCCATGACTTGATTTTTCCCGCTGGCAGGCTATCAAACCAGACGCGCGCTGCGCCGACGAAGGTTTGAGCGAAGAGATGACACCAAGTTGGTAAATTCCATCCGCCTGTTGCTCCCGCACCGTTAAAAACTTGAAGGTGATCGTCTGGGTCTGTCAACCCATTGTATTTGCCCACGTTGTGTGGCAATTTCATTTTGTCGACTGCAGCCGTGGCGATCTCTCTAATGAATTTTGAATTCTCAGCCATGTCATCTGGACGATAGTTCAGAGTGTAATCATGCTCCGCTTTTGGGTCATAACCTGCGCGCTTGCGAGGCTTGTACGCTTCGTGCTCTGGCGGCAACCTACTGAACACTGTACTTTCTTTGTACGTCTCTTTGTCATCTTCAAATTCATCGTTTATGTTGCGCGGACCCAAACGACTCTGTATTGGTTTCTTTGGTTGGTGGGAGTACTGCACATAATTGCTTTCTGTTTCACCGTAAGTATCGCGCGTGTCGTGCGCGCTTGGCCTTCTAATGTGTGGTGGAGGTACTGATTCAGGGCGTAAATTGAATGCATTGGTCTGTTGAGGCATGGGAGCGCTCAAAGGCCTTTGCAGTGGGGTGACAAATGCGGGTTGGTTGGCTTGTGCTTGGAGCAGAGCTTGCTGCGCACTGAGCTGTGTGTAAACAAGGTTTATAGACGCCACTTGTTCGGCATACTAGGAAGCCAGAGTTTTTCCTTCGGGTAGCCCTAGCAGTGCAGAGAAGTTCAGTTGTGCTTGGTCCGATGGAGCTGAGGGCCCAGCTCCATGGCTTTGTGTTTGCACTGGTGGAGGTGTTTGTTGGACTACCTCTGACGGAGGTTCGAAAGTGGCTCCGTTTGTAGTTTGGGTGATGATCCTAGGTGGAGTTTGGAAAGTAGCACCCGTTGTGTTTTGGGTAACAACCCTGGATGCACTCCCAAAGATACTAGGATAATCGTCGTTCATCGGCCCTTCTTGGATAATTTCGTTCCTTTGACCCCTTTGGACATGTGCGTTGTCCGAAACGAGTTCAAAAGAAGAAACGTCTCCATCTACCGGGTGAGAAGGGTTTTGTTCAGCCATTTTGACGAGTGTTTTTTCGAAAAGAAAAGAGATGAGAGTGGTTTTTGCTAAAAGCGGATGGCGCCAATGATGAAACACAGGTTAACACTGGGGATAATCTGTGGGGTTATTTCTTCTATGGGTTCAATCCCCTTTCTTACTCGTGGAAATGACTTGGATCCTGCAAAACAGCAACACCGTTAGTCTCGTTAAGAGGGGAATATGGGGGTTTCCCTCTTAACCAGGCTTCGGCGTGAGAATAAGTACTGTTCCGAGGAAGGATAACCAGTGTGTGTTAAGTGTGAGAGTATGGAGAGCAAGATGATTCAACCTGGATGATGAAGGGTCCTATTTATAGCCGGAGGGTGAGAGAGGGAGGAGCAGCAGTGCCAGCTGTGGTTGCGCGCCAGCTGTCCGACCAAGGGGATTATCCCTTTGGTCTCCTCTGCTGTGGTCAGTGTAGTGGCACACATGGCGCGCTCACATTTGCCTATTCTGGAGACGTCGTACTGGTGTTGTCGGACTGCTCCTTGATCCGTTGCTGGATGACTTGGCGCCTGATGACTGGTGACACGTGTTGTCCTTTATGTCGGATGGAGCATCTTTGGTGCCACCTTGATATTTTCCAGAAGCTTCTGGAAGCTTCTGGATGGTCTCGTTGATGTCAGCGCCACATAGGATGGAAAAGTGGTGTGGTCCTTGCCATGTTGGCAAGGAATTAGGACCATACCTCTTCAATGTCCGTCCCCAACCATGACGATAGGTCCGTCACTGGTCATTACATTAGATTGTAATTTAAATTGATCATAAGGTTATTAAGTGACTTGAATGGAACAAATAATGACTCATATGTATTTCTAGTGTACAATGAGTGATGTATATAGTACAAATGAAATAAGGTGTCGTAGTTTATGTAATTTAAGCTTCTCCAAATTGTTAAAAAAGAGTGTGAAAAAACTCATATCTTCATTAAAGCTTTAAGATACTTTTATTTAGGGTGAGGGTATTGGTACATCCCCCAAAAGTAGTGACACCCCCCCCCCAGCAGCCCCGTATAAGGCAATGAGGGTTGTATAAGGGTTGAGTGCATTAATTATGTCAGAAAAAGTAAAGCTATACGCCCCTCATTGCCCTATGAGCGGTGTATTAGAAAGGTGGTAGTTGGAGCATTAAATCCTATACGCCTCTCATTGCTTTATATGCTGCTCATTGGTACTATAATATCTGAATTTAAGGTATATTGCTGACAAGACGGCGGAGTTCAGACTGAAAAGGCTGAAAAGGTGATCCGCATATACGCGCTCATGGCCCTATACGCTGCGTATTGTTTCGACATTTTTCCCTTTACCCCAAGCTTACGGGATTCATGTAATACAAATGTTCAAAAATCCCAAAAAAGTGATGAAAATGATAAAATTTTTCAAATAAACTGTCTGGTTAAATTAGATTCGAATCACGATGTCAAATTGGGACTTTGGATATTTTTTTGGTGAAAGTTCGAATGAGTCATACGTCTCCGAAAGCGTTTGGTTACCCGGCGTTGATCGAGGTGAGGAGGAGGTGGTTTCCGTGCGTCGTTGTGATGAAGGGAGTGTGCGGCCCGTGATGCCTGATTTGAACCAGGTAAAAAATTCATATTGCCGTTATGGTTATTAAAGTCTAACCATTAAGTTGTTTCAGGTCGTAGAGGAGGCGGGACCATCTAACGTGGCTCAAAGCTATCCGCAACACGCCGGAACTTACCATTCGCATCAGGAAGGGAGTGTGCGGTCCGTGATGCCTGATTTGAACCAGGTAAAAAATTCATATTGTCGTTTTGGTTATTTTAGTCTAACCATTAAGTTGTTTCAGGTCGTAGAGGAGGCGGGACCATCTTACGTGGCTCAAAGTTATCCGCAACACGCATACGGGACTTACCATTCCCATCAGGAAAAACAACGCAAGAAAAAGTCTGAGGAAGGTGCTTTTGACTTCGAGGAAGACGATAACGAAATCGAGAAAGGTGTTACACACTTCGAGGAAAGTGATCAAGACGAGGACGATGGTGGTGGCTGGGATGATGGTGGTGGCGGGGACGATGGTGGTGGCGGGGACGATGGTGGTGGCGGTGACGATGGTGCTAATGACCCGAAAAAACAAGAAAAGGTATAACATAACCGTCACTTACATGTTATTCGTTATGTATAATGTTTATTAAATTTTAGACAATTTTTATTTTGTATACGTGTTATGTGACACTCTGGACTTTCCCGAGTAACCTTCTTGTTCTAGTTTTTGCGTGTACATATTATTATATGAAAGTTTGTGATTTATCCTAATGTGCTATGTGTCGATAATGTGTATGTATAAGGTATAGTGATGTATATGTAGTATGTATATTAGTGAGCCGGGCCGAGACCCCTCCCTTGCACACTATGGGCTCCCAACCTACCTACCCAGCCCAACAACACAAGTACCCGACTCGAGACCACTCGGTCTCGAGTAAACAATGACAGATGGGCCGGATGGGCCGCAACCTCCCTAAGCCCACTCGGAAACCCACTTAGGGTGCATCACCTTCTACATATAAACCTCAAACCCTCACACACTCTCCTTTACACTCTCTCTCACTTCATTCTCTCTCTCTCTCTCTCTCTCTCTCTAGAAGACCTTAAACCCTAACAATCAAGCATCACCCCTCCCCTCCTTTCTCTCGGATCCAACCGGCAACACTAGGACTCTCGGTTCGAGCTTGGGATCATCATTCGGAAGTTCACTCATCGACTCTTCATACCCTCACACTTGGAGTATCTAGCCGGTTAGTGTCTCCTTTTAGTTGTTTAGTGACAAAATACATGAAGATTGTTGTTTATCTATAATGAAGGTGTTTGTTTGATAAAAGATGCTTGGTTGATAAATGATATGCGTGCTTTGTTTAAAATGTTTTCCATGAATAATTTGTATGAGTAAATAATGTAGATGACCGGTTAAAGGTGTTGAATGATTATATGTTCTTGGTTGTAAATGATCCACATGCTTGGTTATGCGTTAAATTGAATAAGGATGTTGTTAAAAATGGTGTGCAAGATTCTTATGACAAATGCATAAATAAATTTAAATCTAAGGATGAACCGGTGACTATGTGCTAGATATAGGGCCAATGATGATGATTAAATTATGACCCGATTTGGGGTTAGGTTGGATTGAATGAACATAGGTTTATAGGATGAACATGTTTGATTTAATATAAAAACCCTAAAAATGATGAACTGTTTGAATGTATTATGAACATGATATGAAGATTTGAATTGTGTGCTTTGATCGGTTTTGAATATAGTTTAGACAAGAAAACATGTTTGTGAACCCTCATTGGATAGTACACCAAATCATGAAATTAGAATTCTATTGGTTGGTACAAGTCTTGCAGGTGTACCAGAATCAGCAGACAAACAAGTCGAGACCTCTGGTTTCGACTCGAGACCATTGAGTTACAACTCGAGACTGTAGTGTTTGCGACTCGAGACCATGTCCAAGCAACTCAAAACAGACTTCAGGGACTCGAGACCATCAAGGTCTCGACTCGAGATCTTCTGATTGCAACTCGAGACTGGACTCGAGATCCCTGAGGTTGCGACTCATACCTGCACTACTCGAGACCAGAAGTCCACGACTCGAGACCTCCCTGTTGCGACTCGAGACCGCGTGTTCTCGAGTCGAGACCACCTTGTCTCGTCTGGACTACTTGTCTATGTTATTGGGCCGAATTGTATGAACTGTTCATGTTTGTTACTGTTTAAATGGATTATGTGTTACTGAACATGTGATAGAACTGGCCCAATAACTTTATGTGATATGTACGCTATGTGTTAGATACGTGTAGAATATACGTGACTTCTTTGTACCCAAACCTGACCTATACTGGTAACCATGTTAGGACGTGGTGACCAACGTGTTTGACCAAGTAAACTAAACTGCCGAGCAACCCAAGGTGAGTTCACAACTTTTAAAGCATGCATTCCCGGTGGTTTTGGGAAACGGAAACTTAAACAACGCTATCCCCTCGTAAGGGATACAAACCTACTTTCTTCCCCTTAAATGGGACTCTTAGTTAATTATTGTTTATACGGTAATGCAACAAGCAACACTAAACGAAACTCTATCACTTAAGTCCCTACCATTTAATACCGATTAGTCGCCGGGGCCTGGCGAACGGGTTATTAGTTAATAGCGCTATTTAGGTGTAACCAGCCTCACACCGACCCTTGTTACTGGGAACGGGAGTGAACTAATGTACTCTGGCAAACCGTCAATGATGATAGAACATTGGCAAACGGGGCACTGCGGAAACGTACGGTTAAGTAAGTATTCGGTATTGTAAAACAGTTTAGTCGCTTACCTATGGGGTAGCTCCCCATCGCATGTATAAACGGATAAATTAACTGGTGAAACAAGTTTTTGGTAATTAAAAACTGGACAACTCGTGAACTCGCCAACATTTTTGTTGATACCCTACTGCATGCTTTGCAGGTACCCAGTGACTCAGGAGCTTGCTGCTTGGGGATGTGTAGTGGTCGTCTAGCCCATGTGTTGGGTTCTAAATAAACTTGAACTGTAAACCTTGTTTTAAATTGCTTTGCCTATGCTTCCGCTACTTACTTAAACTGTTACTTAAACTTAAACTTTTGAACTTTAAACTATGATACTTACTAAACATTATGGTTGGTGAACATTATTACTTTTAACCAATGCTCAGTATAATTGGTGGCTGGATCCTGGTCAGTCACGCCTCCAAGCGGTAGTACTCCGCATGTGGATTTTGGGGGTGTGACAGATTGGTATCAGAGCCATTGGTTATAGTGAACTTGGTTTTAAAAAGGAAGTCTTTTTGAGAAAAAAAAACCAGACTATAACCCGTGACTCGTGACGACACTACACTCCAAGTGCAAGACTCAACGCATCAGACCTCATAGCTCTCACTTATATTTACTTGCTGTTTGTTTAAGTGCTTATGTGCTAATATACCTATTAGTGTGCCTAGCTAGATGTATACACAATCCTTCCCCCCCCCCACATTCTTGTTTCACTACGACGTCTTTTCTCACTCTGTGTCTTCTGAACATCAAGATAATGACCGGACTCGATGGAGACAGCATAACCCTGACTAGGGACCAGCTGGCGGCCTTGATAGACGCTCGGGTCACTGAAGCCTTGGCAACCAACCCAGAAGGACCATCCACATACACCCAACCCCGAGTTGGCACCCTCAGGGCGTTCTTGGAATGCAAACCACACCCCTTCGATGGCACGGAAGGAGCAGTAGGTCTTTTACATTGGTTCAGGTGGATCGAGTCTGCGTTCGAAGAAGGCAAAAGCCCATGTAGCAAGCGAGTAGAGTACGCCACTAGCACGTTTCAAGGAAAAGCGTTTTCATGGTGGAACGCGCAAGTCCAGATGCTCGGATTGGCAGATGCAAATGCCATCCCCTGGGATGATTTCAAGGATCTAATCAGGGAAGAATTATGTCACAGGGATGACATGCAGAAGCTGGAAATGGAATACTATGGGTTAAAGATGGCTGGCTCGGAGATCGAAGCGTACACGAAAAGATCCAATGACTTGGCTGCTTTGTGTCCTAACTTATCGCAGCCTCCCTACAAACGAATCGCACTCTACCTTAGGGGCTTAGTCCCAGAAATCCAGGCTTCAGTGATCGCAACCAAACCCCCTACAATCCAACAAGCCATCCGTCTAGCACACCATTTCACAAACCAAGCGGTGGAAGAAGGCAGGTTGCCCAGGCGTTTAACTGCTACAGCTAATGCTTTTGATTTCAGCAAACGCAAGTGGAATGACTACCAAAGTGGGAGTCCCAGCACTATGCCACCTCAAGCTCAACAAAGGAGGGTCATTGGGAGCGAGGGCCCTGACCCGCGAACGGGTGGTTACCAAGGAAAACTACCCAAGTGTAACAAGTGTGGCCGACATCACAACGGGCCCTGTGCCAGGAACAAGTGTCAGCAATGCAACAAGCTTGGGCATGAAGCAAAGAATTGTAGGAGCCCACACCCAGCAAAGCAAGTCCAGCTACGGCAACCACAGCAGCAACCCCAAGGGATCAACAAGGGATGTTATCGGTGTGGAGTAGATGGGCACATGAGGAAAAATTGCCCGCAACAAGGTAACATTAGAGGGTGTTTTCGGTGCGGGGATACAACACACAACAGGAAGGATTGTTCACAATTGAATCAAAGCCGTAACGACAACGAACAAGGTGCTGGTGAAGCCCGGGACAACCCCAAAGTAGTAACGAGTAAGTTCCTACTTAACGATCATTGTGTTGCCGTACTTTAATTCTGAAACCGACGATAGTTACGTATTAATACGCATAAGTAGACGCCTAGGCCGACACCAAACTCTAAACCCGCTGTCGAAGTGGCTTATGGTAGAAACTTTGAGGCCTCACCCGTTGTCAGTAACTGCAACCTCGTGATGTCTAGTCAGACCTTTTCCATCGACCTCTTTCCTATCGTTCCTAGGAAATCGTTTGTACTCCACGTCCTTCGGGCAAACCCCCCATCGTTCAAGGTGACAAAAGCGGAGAAGTCACCGGCATCGTTTCGTACTTAGAAGCCCAGAAGTGTTTATAAAAGGGGCACACTGCTATCTTAGCACTTGTCACCAACACCCAGAAAAGGGAAAAGAGGATCGAGAATTTTTCGATAGTACACAACTACCCGAGGTATTACCTGGACTCCCTCCTCATCGTCAGGTCGAATTCCAAATCAAACTAGCTCCCGGAGCAGCACCTATAGCTCGCGCACCTTATCGACTGGCTCCCACAGAACTGAAGGAACCTTCTACGCAACTACAAGAACGATTGGACAAAGGATTTATCCGTCCTAGTTCGTCGCCCTGGGGAGCACCAGCGTTCTTTGTTAAGGAGGAGGATGGCACATTCCGTATGTGCATCGACTATCGTAAGCTGAACAATGTTACCATCAAGAACCGTTACCCACTCCCACGTATCGACGACCCATTCGATCAGTCGCAAGGATCAAGCTACTGCTCTAAGATTGACCTGCGATCAGGTTATCATCAGCTGAGAGTCTGTGATGAAAACATCTCCAAAGCTGCGTTCAGAACTCGTTATGGTCACTATGAATTTCTCGGCATGACTTTTGGAAAGACCAACGCGCCTGCGGTTTTTTATGAATCTCATGAACCGAGTGTGCAAACCCTACCTCGACAAGTTCGTGAGCGTGTTTATCAACGACATCTTAATCTACTCGAAAAGTCAAGAGGAGCATGAACAGCATTTGCGTCTTACTCTCGAGCTCATTCGCAATGAACAACTGTACGCCAAGTTCGCGAAATGTGATTTCTGGCTTAGAGAAGTCCGTTTCCTTGGGCACATGGCCGATAAGGACGGAATTCACGTCGATCCAGCTAAGATCAACTCTATAAAGAATCGGCCTACCCCTAAGACACCGACCGGAGTTCGCCAATTCTTGGGATTGGCAGGATACTATCGTAGACTCATCAAGGGATTTTCGAAGATCGCTCAACCCCTCACGACTCTCACCCAGAAGGGCATTGCTTACAAGTGGAATGATGCTCAAGAGTCTGCCTTTCAGAAGCTAAAGGAAAACCTTTATAATGCTCCTATCCTTACCTAAAGGTACGGATGACTTTGTGGTTTATTGTGACGCGTCTATTCATGGGCTCGGTTGCGTGTTGGTGCAACGCGAGAAAGTTATTGCCTATGCTTCTTGACAACTTAGGATTCATGAAAGGAACTACACGACGCACGAATTGGAACTCGGGGCAGTCGTCTTTGCACTCAAGATATGGAAACATTACTTGTACAGTGCCAAGTGCACGATTTACACCAATCACAAGAGTCTATAACATATCTTGGATCAGAAGGAGTTGAACATGAGGCAACGCAGATGGATAGGACTCCTTAACGACTACAAATGCGCAATTAAGTATCATCCCGGCAAGGCCAATGTGGTGGCTGATGCCCTCAACAGGAAGGAAACCAAACCTAAGCGTGTTCGTGCTTTACAGCTCACTAACCACTCGAACCTCCCTAATCGGAATTGAAATGCTCAGGTTGAAGCATTGAAAGAAGAAAACATCAGGGCTGAGACCCTACGAGGGTCAAGGAAACGTTTAGAACAAAAAGGAAGACGACGCTTACTACGTGACAGGGCGTATATGGGTCCCACTTTATGGAAATCTGCGTGAACTTGTGATGGACGAAGCACACAAATCTCGTTACTTGGTACATCCTGGTACGAATAAGATGTACCACGATCTTAAAAACTACGTATTGGTGGCCTGTTATGAAAGCCAACATAGCCACCTACCGACAAGCTTGTTACAACAACCAGAACTGCCAAAAATAGAAAGAGGAGTGCATCTCTATGGATTTTCGTCACAGGCTTACCAAGATCTCAGAACGGGAACGACACTTACCATTGGTGGAGTTCTCCTACAACAATATCTACCACACCAGTGTTCAGGCGGCACCCTTTGAGGCATTGTACGGTCGTAAATGCCGGTCACCCTTATGTTAGGCGAAAGTTGGCGAAAGCCAAATTACTGGCCCGGAACTCGTGGTCGAGACAACGTAAAGGATCGCCCGGATCAGAAAACGCATGGCGGCAGCTCGTGACCATCAGAAAAGTTACGCTGATAAGCGTAGGAAACCGCGAGAATTCCAGGTCAGTGACTGGGTTCTACTTAAAGTCTCACCCTGGAAGGGTGTGGTACGTTTTGGTAAACGGGGCAAGCTAAATCCGCGATATGTTGGACTATTCGAAAATTAGCGAGAATATCGGTAAGGTTGCTTATAGATTGAATCTGCCGAAAGAACTGAGTGCAGTGCACAACGTCTCTCACGTGTCTAATCCGAAGAAGTGTCTGTCAGATGAAACACTCATTATCCCTTTCAAGGAACTCACTATTGACGAACAGCTACACCTTAGTGAGGAACCGATTGAGATCACGGATCGAGGGATCGAAACCCTCAAACGTAGCCAGATACCTCTCATGCGAGTTCGTTGGAACTCGCGACGTGGCCCAGAGTTTACCTGGGAGCGGGAAGACCACATGAAGCAAGTATCCCCAGTTGTTCCCTATTGAAACTTCCGGCACTGAGGCTACAACCGAATTTCGGGACGAAATTCAAAACTAACGGGGGGATGATGTGACACCCCGTTGAAACGTTCTCACCAGCCTGACAGTGACTGCCTTAACTTTCGGGACGAAAGTTCTTAAAACTTGGGGATAATGTGACACTCTGGACTTTCCCGAGTAACCTTCTTGTTCTAGTTTTTGCGTGTACATATTATTATATGAAAGTTTTTGATTTATCCTAATGTGCTATGTGTCGATAATGTGTATGTATAAGGTATAGTGATGTATATGTAGTATGTATATTAGTGAGCCGGGCCGAGACCCCTCCCTTGCACACTATGGGCTCCCAACCTACCTACCCAGCCCAACAACACAAGTACCCGACTCGAGACCACTCGGTCTCGAGTAAACAATGACAGATGGGCCGGATGGGCCGCAACCTCCCTAAGCCCACTCGGAAACCCACTTAGGGTGCATCACCTTCTACATATAAACCTCAAACCCTCACACACTCTCCTTTACACTCTCTCTCACTTCATTCTCTCTCTCTCTCTCTCTCTCTCTCTCTAGAAGACCTTAAACCCTAACAATCAAGCATCACCCCTCCCCTCCTTTCTCTCGGATCCAACCGGCAACACTAGGACTCTCGGTTCGAGCTTGGGATCATCATTCGGAAGTTCACTCATCGACTCTTCATACCCTCACACTTGGAGTATCTAGCCGGTTAGTGTCTCCTTTTAGTTGTTTAGTGACAAAATACATGAAGATTGTTGTTTATCTATAATGAAGGTGTTTGTTTGATAAAAGATGCTTGGTTGATAAATGATATGCGTGCTTTGTTTAAAATGTTTTCCATGAATAATTTGTATGAGTAAATAATGTAGATGATCGGTTAAAGGTGTTGAATGATTATATGTTCTTGGTTGTAAATGATCCACATGCTTGGTTATGCGTTAAATTGAATAAGGATGTTGTTAAAAATGGTGTGCAAGATTCTTATGACAAATGCATAAATAAACTTAAATCTAAGGATGAACCGGTGACTATGTGCTAGATATAGGGCCAATGATGATGATTAAATTATGACCCGATTTGGGGTTAGGTTGGATTGAATGAACATAGGTTTATAGGATGAACATGTTTGATTTAATATAAAAACCCTAAAAATGATGAACTGTTTGAATGTATTATGAACATGATATGAAGATTTGAATTGTGTGCTTTGATCCGTTTTGAATATAGTTTAGACAAGAAAACATGTTTGTGAACCCTCATTGGATAGTACACCAAATCATGAAATTAGAATTCTATTGGTTGGTACAAGTCTTGCAGGTGTACCAGAATCAGCAGACAAACAAGTCGAGACCTCTGGTTTCGACTCGAGACCATTGAGTTACAACTCGAGACTGTAGTGTTTGCGACTCGAGACCATGCCCAAGCAACTCAAAACAGACTTCAGGGACTCGAGACCATCAAGGTGTCAACTCGAGATCTTCTGATTGCGACTCGAGACTGGACTCGAGATCCCTGAGGTTGCGACTCATACCTGCACTACTCGAGACCAGAAGTCCACGACTCGAGACCTCCCTGTTGCGACTCGAGACCGCGTGTTCTCGAGTCGAGACCACCTTGTCTCGTCTGGACTACTTGTCTACGTTATTGGGCCGAATTGTATGAACTGTTCATATTTGTTACTGTTTAAATGGATTATGTGTTACTGAACATGTGATAGAACTGGCCCAATAACTTTATGTGATATGTACGCTATGTGTTAGATACGTGTAGAATATACGTGACTTCATTGTACCCAAACCTGACCTATACTGGTAACCATGTTAGGACGTGGTGACCAACGTGTTTGACCAAGTAAACTAAATTGCCGAGCAACCCAAGGTGAGTTCACAACTTTTAAAGCATGCATTCCCGGTGGTTTTGGGAAACGAAAACTTAAACAACGCTATCCCCTCGTAAGGGATACAAACCTACTTTCTTCCCCTTAAATGGGACTCTTAGTTAATTATTGTTTATACGGTAATGCAACAAGCAACACTAAACGAAACCCTATCACTTAAGTCCCTACCATTTAATACCGATTAGTCGCCGGGGCCTGGCGAACGGGTTATTAGTTAATAGCGCTATTTAGGTGTAACCAGCCTCACACCGACCCTTGTTACTGGGAACGGGAGTGAACTAATGTACTCTGGCAAACCGTCAATGATGATAGAACATTGGCAAACGGGGCACTGCGGAAACGTACGGTTAAGTAAGTATTCGGTATTGTAAAACAGTTTAGTCGCTTACCTATGGGGTAGCTCCCCATCGCATGTATAAACGGATAAATTAACTGGTGAAACAAGTTTTTGGTAATTAAAAACTGGACAACTCGTGAACTCGCCAACATTTTTGTTGATACCCTACTGCATGCTTTGCAGGCACCCAGTGACTCAGGAGCTTGCTGCTTGGGGATGTGTAGTGGTCGTCTAGCCCATGTGTTGGGTTCTAAATAAACTTGAACTCTAAACCTTGTTTTAAATTGCTTTGCCTATGCTTCCGCTACTTACTTAAACTGTTACTTAAACTTAAACTTTTGAACTTTAAACTATGATACTTACTAAAAATTATGGTTGGTGAACATTATTACTTTTAACCAATGCTCGGTATAATTGGTGGCTGGATCCTGGTCAGTCACGCCTCCAAGCGGTAGTACTCTGCATGTGGATTTTGGGGGTGTGACATGTTATTCGTTATGTATAGGTTTATTAGAAGGGTGCCTATTAGAATTTAGACAAAGTTGATTTTGTTTACGTGTTATTCGTTATGTATAATTTTTATTAGATTTTAGACAATGTTGATTTTGTATACGTGTTATTCGTTATGTATAAGGTTTATTAGATTTTAAACAAATATAGTTTTAAATATAGTTTTAAATTACCGTTGTTTCAGGTATTTGCGACACTTCACGAGTTAAAGAATTGGGCTTACAAAACAGAAATTGCGAAAGGTTACGTCATTGTGACCCAACGAACGGTAACAAAAGGCGAAGATTCGTCAGCAAGGACAGTGAAGATATGGTTGCAATGCGACCGTGGAGGCACATGCAAAAGTAAAGCAACAGTTCGGCGTTCTGGTAGCAAGAAGATTGGGTGTCCTTTTAAAATGATAGGGAAACTAGACGCAAGTAGTGGCAATTGGAGCTTAGTGGTGAAGCAAAAGGATCATAACCATGAGCCTGCGGTATTTCTCGAGGGTCACGCGTTTGCGAGAAGGTTGACCCCAGACGAAGAATCATTGATAGAGAGACTTTATATTCAAAACATGGAGCCTACGAACATACATTTAACCACAAGAAAACAAAACCCACAGAGCGTGTGCATTCTACGAGACATACAAAATGTGATAAAAAAGATTAAAGTCAAAATGTACGGTGATCGGACTCCAATGCAGATATTGGAGCAAATGTTGCATGAAGGAAGGTATGTTTACCACACCCGGGTGAATCCCGAAACAAATGTGGTCGAGGAGGTTTTTTTGTTCATCGGTACTCGTACATAATGTGGCGTGCTTTCCCACATGTGTTGATGATTGATACCACTTACAAAACGAATGAGTATGTCTAGACTTCCGTTTGTTCAAATTGTGGGTGTGACATCGACACACAAGTCGTTTTGTGTCGCTCATGCTTTTATCTCTAAAGAAAAACAGGATAACTTCTTGTGGGTCCTACAGAAGCTCAAAGGATTGTTGGTAGAGGGTATGGAACCGCTCGTGATAGTAACAGATTGCGATAAAGCTTTGATGAATGCTTGCGATAAAGTATTCCCAAAAGCATCCAAATTGCTATGTAGGTGGCAAATCTCACAAAATATTCTAAAACACACCAAGGCAAAATTTGCAACGGCTGAAGAATGGAAAATATTCAAGCTTTCTTGGTCTCGATTGTGTAATTCTCCCACTGAGACGCTATACAATTATAACTTTGAGCGGCTATTTACGCGACTGACTAACGACCATAGATCAGGTACGTATTATATTACTTCACATTCATTCATGTATACACACATACATGTAACCTCCCTGAATTTTATATACGCAATTATATTTTACAAACTTTAGGGGCCTATTTTGACATTTTGTGAAACTATAAGTTGAGGGACTTGTTTGTCATTGTTTGAAACTTGCTTTAAAAATGGTTAAAACCAAGTCCAGGGACTAAACTGTCATTTATTGAAAGTTATAGTGTAGGGGTTATTTTGACATTATTTAAAAGTACAAAGTATTGGGCATAAAATGTAATTATTGAAATCTAAAGTATAAGGGTTGAAATTGCCTTGTTTGAAACTTATTTTAACTCTAAAATCTTAACCGAGTTAAATGTTGAATAAGAAATCCTTTAAAAAAAATTAACTTAGTTAACTACGTTAATTAAAATAACAAAAAAGGGGGGTTTCTTGTATTACCCGCCCCTTAGCAAGGATCGAACCCGGACCACTTGTGTAAAAGCACCCCTTCTTTACCAGTTTATCCTCCTGTACATGAGCTGATTGATACCCTAACATTAGTTGTTTTATACTTTAAAAAAAATTAACTTAGTTAACTATGTTAATTAGAATAACAAAAAAGGGGGGTTTCTTGTCTAACCCGCCCCTTAGCAAAGATCGAACCCGGACCACTCGTGTAAAAGCACCCCTTCTTTACCAGTTTATCCTCCTGTACAGGAGCTGATTGATACCCTAACATTAGTTGTTTTATACACTTCTTAAAATCCAACCTGGCACACACCTTTTATTTTATTTTTACGTTTTTTATCACTTTTATAAAAACTAACATTTTTATAAACTCATATACATCAAACCTGATTTACTAAAAATATAAACTATAATTATTTATCTAATTATTATGAATTAAGTTAGTTTTAATCTTATTAAATTCAATAAAAATAGTAAACTAATTTTATAAAACCTGAAAATTTTTATATAATTATTTTAACATCAGAATGATGTTCGAAAATATAAAATTGATATTTTTCCCAAAATTCGATTTTTAACCAATTTAATCCAATAATTACATAGTTTTATTTGTTTAATTAATTATTTAAAAATAGTCAATTTATCAGAAAAATTTTGTTTCAGCCTTTGGTCGGGGTGTTACAATACAAACATTACTAATCGTTATATTCTGTTTTTTTCAGGAGTTTTGGACTATTTGTATACTGTCTGGCTACTACCCTATAAAGAAAAGTTTGTTTCAGCCTGGACTAACACAAGCCCTAACTTTGGTCAACATACAACCAACAGAGTTGAAAGCCAACATGCTAAGTTTAAGAGATACCTTAAGGGGCCAAACAGCTCGCTCCATAGACTTGTGTGGCTTGTTGACAAAGTTGTAGAGTCACAACGCATACAAATAAACCTCACTTTTCAGGATAGCCGGTCCTTGAAAATGGGGGACCACATGATATCATTCTTTGATAACCTACGTGGTAATGTTTCCCTGAAAGCATTAGATTTGTTGCTTGTGGAGAAGAAAAAGATACGTACGTTGCTCGCAGCAGGGGGGACTTGTGGTCACCAGCTTTTTACGAGTTGTGGGTTACCATGTGCTTGTCGGATGGAGTGGTAGGAAAATACAAGTAATAAAAACAGGCTTCAACCGCTTATTCTACTTCATATGAATACCCACCCCCCCTCATTTCTAACTATTGTTTTTAAAATACAGATTGCAAAATTCCTCTTGCCGCCGTAGACAAATTCTGGACAAAACTAGATTTCAATGCTGAAGAACTTAAGGAAGATGATAATAATCTTCGGGAGGAAATGGACAGAGTCATGCAACAACTGAAGGCGCAACCATCGATAGTGTTAAAAAGTATGTTGTCGAAGATAAAGGAGGTGGTGAATCCAAGTATGACTGACCATCAACCGCCTGAGGTACAACAAGATACTCGGGGGCGCCCAACCTCTAAAGCACAACAAAAAAAGAAGGAGGAGGTTGCAAGACGTAAAGATACCCAGTCCGAAGCAAAAGGCAAAAGCCAAAAGAAGGACGAGGACGCTCAAAAGCCAGCAGTGCAACGCAATCGTTCAAAGAAAAATAAGGCTAAAAAGACAGTTGAAATTATAGATGAAGATTTTCCACTGTTGGTGGGGGATAGGTACGTCAACAATCATTGACCTATATAATATCCTACGTATTTTCATACATACATTTTCCCTGATAAAGATTTTCCACAATATATTTTCCAATTACAGGTACAAAAACATGATCGATCGTTTTAAGGACTGGCTTCCATCTATGTATCGGAGACACATAACACATATGGAAGATGCCCAGCCTGACGGTAACTGTGGGTTTCGATCGGTGGCTATGGGTTTGGGGTTGGACCAGAATGCTTGGATGTGGGTCCGCCAAGAGCTACTGGATGAGATGTTCATTAACAAAGCCCGGTGGTGGCCTATTCTTGACTCTTTTGATCCGGGATTTTACACTACAGTATATCGATCAATTGTAACACCCCGAAAACGGGTTTGGTAATTAAACCCCGTTAATACTAAAGAGTGGGTAAAATACCGTTAGTGGTAAAAATTAACCCGGTAAATATTAGGATTTAAATAAATAAACCTAATATTAATTGGAAAGAGGATAAATACTTTGAGAAAACAAAGAACATAAAAATGCCCGAGTTAACGGGACTTAAAATATAACGGGTTATAGCTTCCCGAACCCATTAAGTTAACTAGGAGTAATTAACCTAGTTAATGAGGTGTAAATCAGTAAATAAAATATGAAGTTCTAGTCCCTAATAATTAAAATTTAAACTCGAGGGACCAAAACCGTTAAAAAGGAAACAAGTTCTATTTAATAAAAAAAACACACCACACACACAAGGTGTGTGTGTGGATCGATCATCAGGGGCGACCAAAGAGGGTGAAACCCTAAAGTGCCAAGAATCATCAAATTGAAGGTCGATTTCAGTCTTAAATCGATGCATGAACACAAATTCGTGATCACCTAAGCATGGGGATCGAAAGGTATGTTGAATTTTGCTATTTGATGATACTTCAAAATTTTGATTAACATTCAAGAATGAAATTCTGGCATGAATAATGAGTGTTGTAGTACAATTGATATGAGCACAAGTCTAGGAACAAGCCCTAGATATAAACTCGTTATTTTAGCACCATAAATTAGTGTTTCGGTTAACTAGTTATGTAGGTGCTAAGTGGGTTTTATGACTATGTGATGAACACTAGAATTATAGTGTTAAAAATGGATGAACATTAGGTAAGTAATGCAAGTTCTAGTTGTAACTTATAAACACTAGACATAAGGGCTTGAAATTGATGCTTGAAACTTGGTTGGAAGTTACTCAAGAACTTGACAAAAGAAGTATACGAATCTTGCCCGCAAGGTGCTCGTTAAAATGCCTAAGTGAAATTGGGTGCCTACTAGTTCGTAGATAGAACTTGATTTGGATAAGTATTTGGATAAATGCCAAATACCATGACAAAACGGGTTTCACTTATAGAGTGAACACCCGTAGATTTTGTGAAATGAAGAAATATAGTGTCTTCGATAATCGAGAGCTAGGCTAGCTTAGTGTTAGTAATAGCATGAACTCGTATTATAAGATTAGTTAAAAACGATGGCTTAAAAGAATGCCTACCGGGTCATTTGAAAATGACCAAAACTAGTTGATGAACTTAAATGTGCAATTCATGTACTAATGGACATTTGACTTTTAAAAAGTCAAACTGACCATTAATAAAATCGAATGATAATTTTGATAGAAAATACGTAAGGTGGAATAGTCGTGATTGACAATGACTAAGCTAACCATCTTGCGAATTATGATGATAGTTTGACTCTTGACAAGCTAGATGGAGGCTTGGGAGGAAGCAGGTCAAACGGAGCAAGTACGAAAAGAAAACGTTGCTTGGATGCGAGGTAAGTGAAACTTACACCCCCTTGTAGAATTCTTGTTTATTTTATACGTTATAGATGCAATAACGGAAACATCAAAAAAAAAATACGGATTTCCGTTAAGAATATTTTGTAGTGTAATCTAATAATGAGGGAAAGAGGTAAAGATGGAAATTAGTCAAGTGTTGACTAATGTAAATCGAAGTTAAAAGGATACCCATGGCGTAAGCCGAAATGGGTTGAATTTGTGAGAAAGGGATTTAAGAGAAAAAGAATTTGGTAAATAAATCCGGGGTGGGAAGGATGTATGAATTGGAAATAAAAAACCATGTTTTTGATTAAATAGGTAACGTTCGGCATATAGGCCAAACGGGTCGAATAGTGGTGATAACACCATTTGACATTATCGACTAATATGGTTGTCAAGTCTTATGTTAACAGGAGCAATTAGCAAATCGAATAATTGCGTCGCCATAAATTGTGTGATAACCAAAGCGAGGTATAAATCGGGTCCATTTGTTGACCCGGGCCAGGTACGCTTATATGAAATTATAGTTAAAGATATCCACGTTAAATTCACCACACATATAGTTGTGATGGAAGATTTCTTGATAAGAAATGTAGGAAATAAGATGCTAGAAATAAATGAGTGTGAATTATGCGTAAAAGTGCTTAAATGCCCTTAACGGGTCAATTAAACATCTAAGTAAAAACGGGTTTAAGAATGTATATAAACCCGTGATTTGAATCTAATATGATAAGCAATATGGAAATGATGAGAAATTAGAATCAAACAACATGTTTGTTTGATAAAATCGCGAACGGGTCAAAATTTGGTAAAAAGGGTAATAAGCCGAAGACTTAAAAGTCTGAAAATTTGTTTAACCGAATGTTGGATTTTAACTCCATAAGGTGGAGAATCTAATTACAATCACGTAGGAAGAAACGGTAGGTCAAACGGACAAGCGGATTAAAAGTTATGAAGGTTTTTCGTTTTAGCAAACGGCAAACTTGGAAAAATCCTGCAGAGGCCACCGTAAGTTACGGTAGCTACCGTAACTTACGGTAGCCTTAAAGTCTTTACGCCATACACAAACTGAGTTACGGTGGAAAATTCAACATTCAGGGGCTACCGTAAATTACGGTAGCCACCGTAATTTACGGTAGACCCTGTAATAAAAATTTATTTTAATCAGTTTCGTTTTCCAGACTCGTTTAGACACGTTTTAATCCCCGTAAGACTAAAGCATCTCATGTTTATGAAATGTAGGTACATTTTGGATGCCGGAAGATGATCAAGCTCAACGAGGAACCGAACACGATAAAGATACATGCTTCCGCACTTTGCCTCGTCGTAAATTTTAAACGACGAATTTGATCACGTTGTGTTGAATAACTTATGATTTGTAAAAGTTTTAATAAACCCGTATTTTTATAGTATGTGTAGTCTTAACTACACATTAAATTGTTGGTATTTACATGTAAAACCGTTAAATAGTAACTAGAGTGTTACAAGTTGGTATCAGAGCCCTGGTTTAAGAGATTCAAGTATGGTGGGGAAAACCATGCTTGGACTTAAACCTTACGCTCTTGATAAAGATTAGTGTTCAGTTCGAGGCTTGATCGCAAATCCGGTAAGTACATGTATGTTAATGGTTAGCGTGTTAAGGTGTTGTAAACAACACATAGGGTTATCGTGTAATACACGTTACCCCAATTAAATGATTGAAGTAGTTGACGAAATTTCGTGCGTTGACGCGTATAGTAGAAAAAGCCTTGTATTATAATACGGGCAATTATTGAAGTTGACATTACTAACTCTTGTTAATGTTTTAATTTAAGGACACTCGCGTCTGAAGATGACGAGAGATGAATGAATTGCGGATATGATAATGGAACGGTCCGAGGTATGACAAGAAGAGCGTACTCATCAAGGACCTAAATCGCGTAACAATCGCAAATAAGTAATGGCAAGGAAAGCCCGTTAGGGCAAGCATTTACCAGGTGCGCATTTTAAATGATTACGTGAATAGTAATATGCAACAAATACGTAGAGATTTAAAGTTGCATATGTAGATTAAAAACTTGGAAAAACCCGAATAGAAAACCTATCCGGGATATTGTTTCCAAGAGAAACAAATAGGGGCATTACTTACATGGGGTGTAATGTGAAAATTATAAAAAGGTCATGGATACCAGGTATTGATCGCTTACTCTGGCCAAGTAAGTGGTGAGCACGTGGTACCATGAACTTTTTATGATGGGCATGCTTACATTCGATGTAGTAAGGACGGGGTGAGTGGGACAAATTAAAAAGTACCCAAATGAATCAAATGAGTAAAATATTTGATAATAATGTAAACGCACAGCCGGGTGACGGAAGCGTATTACATTAGGATGATGAGCCCGAGTGAAGGGACAAAGATTAATGTAAAATGATTAAGATATGCATTGGGAGGGGGTGTACTTACACTCGAACCCGGAGAATGTAAATATGTAAAATGATTAAGATATGCATTGGGAGGGGGTGTACTTACACTCGAACCCGGAGAATGTAAATATATAAAATGATTAAGATATGCAATGGGAGGGGGTGTACTTACACTCGAACCTGGAGAATGCAAATAAGTCTCTTAACGGGCCGTTTTTGTAAAACGTCAAACTTGAGGACAAAGTAGGAATATAAAAGTGAAGCGAAGTCTTAATGCACACCGGGAAGGTTGCAATAATAACGACTTCGGTAAAACGCTCGGTTAATGGGTAAGGGTTTAAACATATGCGTAGGCCTAGAAAAGGGAACTCGAATGGAAAGTTAAAAGACTCGGGTTTTGAGTCATGACTAAAAGACGACAAGATGATGTGAATAGAAATTTTGATAAATTATGTTCAACTATTTTAAAGTTGAACGGGTCGAACAAAGAGTGAAGTTTGACATCCATAAATGATTAAATTTCACTTGAATAAGTCAAACGAGTTTGAATATAATATAATGCCGGATGGCATGAGTAAGCGCAAGCGGGATAACGGTAACATTAAAAGCAAAAGAATAATGAGCCCGGTAATGGGGCATAATCAAATACGAATATATGTAAACTGGATAATAGTGAGCATAAGATGAACCGACGCATAAATGACGTGAGAAGTCATAAAGTCAGAAAATTTGTTCAAAAGAAAAACAAATATAGCCTTAGACTATGGTCAAGGTCAAAGGAAATTAAAAGGCGAAAATAAATGACTTTGAACATAAAAAGGGTGCCTTAACGCCATATACATATATAAATGTATATACCTTTGTATAAAGACTTGAATAAAAGATGATCTACGGGATTATCATAACCTATGATATTATAAATGATGCTAAGGTCTACGGAACCAAAAAGACCTTCGGGTCACAAATAGAAAGAAACGAATTGTTGGGGTCTCACCTTAATAAGGTGAAAATCTAAAGTAATAGCCTACGAGGCTAAGTGAAAGAACCTACGGGTCAATTGTATAAAACAAGGAAACTGATTGTAACTTCCTGCGTAAAACAATACCGGGAGATAAAGTTCGTATAAAAGCGATGGGTTTCGCTAAGTTAATTAAATGGGTTAAAAGCGAAAAGATTGTGAAAGGTCTAGTTGACAAAAGTGAAGAATTTCACTAAAACATTCAAACTGGCAAAAATGACAAAAGAATTCACAATTATTTAAATTGTGATACGTCACAAAAAGTGATATAGAATACAATCAAGTCGTAACGTGAGTTACGAGATATGAAAATCAGAAAATACGTAAAAGGCCGGGTTGGCAATAAGATATATCCTAATGACGGGGAGTAAAATGACGGCGACTAATCAGTCTGGCCGGTAAAACCCTTCAAAGTCGGAGTAGTGTCACGACTTATATAAAGCGCCTGTCGAAATAAGACTAACTTGAAGTAAACATAATGAAAATAAATACAACCGAGAGATCAGATGACAACTCGGTCAAATAAATGACCAGAATAAGAAATACAAAATGAAAGTATCGGCCTGCGAGGCCTTACACATAAAAGACGCACGCGCCAATATAAAAATGAAAACTTTTGACCAGAAGAAACGGGGGCCTTAAAAACGAAACTAGGTTCGTTTGATTAAACCAATGAACCACGTAAATAAGGTTTCGGGGACGAAACCACTTTAAGGGGGGTAGACTTGTAACACCCCGAAAACGGGTTTGGTAATTAAACCCCGTTAATACTAAAGAGTGGGTAAAATACCGTTAGTGGTAAAAATTAACCCGGTAAATATTAGGATTTAAATAAATAAACCTAATATTAATTGGAAAGAGGATAAATACTTTGAGAAAACAAAGCACATAAAAATGCCCGAGTTAACGGGACTTAAAATATAACGGGTTATAGCTTCCCGAACCCATTAAGTTAACTAGGAGTAATTAACCTAGTTAATGAGGTGTAAATCAGTAAATAAAATATGAAGTTGTAGTCCCTAATAATTAAAATTTAAACTCGAGGGACCAAAACCGTTAAAAAGGAAACAAGTTCTATTTAATAAAAAAAACACACCACACACACAAGGTGTGTGTGTGGATCGATCATCAGGGGCGACCAAAGAGGGTGAAACCCTAAAGTGCCAAGAATCATCAAATTGAAGGTCGATTTCAGTCTTAAATCGATGCATGAACACAAATTCGTGATCACCTAAGCATGGGGATCGAAAGGTATGTTGAATTTTGCTATTTGATGATACTTCAAAATTTTGATTAACATTCAAGAATGAAATTCTGGCATGAATAATGAGTGTTGTAGTACAATTGATATGAGCACCAGTCTAGGAACAAGCCCTAGATATAAACTCGTTATTTTAGCACCATAAATTAGTGTTTCGGTTAACTAGTTATGTAGGTGCTAAGTGGGTTTTATGACTATGTGATGAACACTAGAATTATAGTGTTAAAAATGGATGAACATTAGGTAAGTAATGCAAGTTCTAGTTGTAACTTATAAACACTAGACATAAGGGCTTGAAATTGATGCTTGAAACTTGGTTGGAAGTTACTCAAGAACTTGACAAAAGAAGTATACGAATCTTGCCCGCAAGGTGCTCGTTAAAATGCCTAAGTGAAATTGGGTGCCTACTAGTTCGTAGATAGAACTTGATTTGGATAAGTATTTGGATAAATGCCAAATACCATGACAAAACGGGTTTCACTTATAGAGGGAAAACCCGTAGATTTTGTGAAATGAAGAAATATAATGTCTTCGATAATCGAGAGCTAGGCTAGCTTAGTGTTAATAATAGCATGAACTCGGGTTAAAAGATTAGTTAAAAACGATGGCTTAAAAGAATGCCTACCGGGTCATTTGAAAATGACCGAAACTAGTTGATGAACTTAAATGTGCAATCATGTACTAATGGACATTTGACTTTTAAAAAGTCAAACTGACCATTAATAAAATCGAATGATAATTTGGATAGAAAATACGTAAGGTGGAATAGTCGTGATTGACAATGACTAAGCTAACCATCTTGCGAATTATGATGATAGTTTGACTCTTGACAAGCTAGACGGAGGCTTGGGAGGAAGCAGGTCAAACGGAGCAAGTACGAAAAGAAAACGTTGCTTGGATGCGAGGTAAGTGAAACTTACACCCCCTTGTAGAATACTTGTTTATTTTATACGTTATAGATGCAATAACGGAAACATAAAAAAAAATACGGATTTCCGTTAAGAATATTTTGTAGTGTAATCTAATAATGAGGGAAAGGGGTAAAGATGGAAATTAGTCAAGTGTTGACTAATGTAAATCAAAGTTAAAAGGATACCCATGGCGTAAGCCGAAATGGGTTGAATTTGTGAGAAAAGGATTTAAGAGAAAAAGAATTTGGTAAATAAATCCGGGGTGGGATAGATGTATGAATTGGAAATCAAAAACCATGTTTTTGATTAAATATAGGTAACGTTCGGCATATAGGCCAAACGGGTCGAATAGTGGTGATAACACCATTTGACATTATCGACTAATATGGTTGTCAAGTCTTATGTTAACAGGAGCAATTAGCAAATCGAATAATTACGTCGCCATAAATTGTGTGATAACCAAAGCGAGGTATAAATCGGGTCCATTTGTTGACCCGGGCCAGGTACGCTTATATGAAATTATAGTTAAAGATATCCACGTTAAATTCACCACACATATAGTTGTGATGGAAGATTTCTTGATAAGAAATGTAGGAAATAAGATGCTAGAAATAAATGAGTGTGAATTATGCGTAAAAGTGCTTAAATGCCCTTAACGGGTCAATTAAACATCTAAGTAAAAACGGGTTTAAGAATGTATATAAACCCGTGATTTGAATCTAATATGATAAGCAATATGGAAATGATGAGAAATTAGAATCAAGCAACATGTTTGTTTGATAAAATCGCGAACGGGTCAAAATTTGGTAAAAAGGGTAATAAGCCGAAGACTTAAAAGTCTGAAAATTTGTTTAACCGAATGTTGGATTTTAACTCCATAAGGTGGAGAATCTAATTACAATCACGTAGGAAGAAACGGTAGGTCAAACGGACAAGCGGATTAAAAGTTATGAAGGTTTTTCGTTTTAGCAAACGGCAAACTTGGAAAAATCCTGCAGAGGCCACCGTAAGTTACGGTAGCTACCGTAACTTACGGTAGCCTTAAAGTCTTTACGCCATACACAAACTGAGTTACGGTGGAAAATTCAACATTCAGGGGCTACCGTAAATTACGGTAGCCACCGTAATTTACGGTAGACCTTGTAATAAAAATTTATTTTAATCAGTTTCGTTTTCCAGACTCGTTTAGACACGTTTTAATCCCCGTAAGACTAAAGCATCTCATGTTTATGAAATGTAGGTACATTTTGGATGCCGGAAGACGATCAAGCTCAACGAAGAACCGAACACGATACAGATACATGCTTCCGCACTTTGCCTCGTCGTAAATTTTAAACGACGAATTTGATCACGTTGTGTTGAATAACTTATGATTTGTAAAAGTTTTAATAAACCCGTATTTTTATAGTATGTGTAGTCTTAACTACACATTAAATTGTTGGTATTTACATGTAAAACCGTTAAATAGTAACTAGAGTGTTACATCAATAAACTGGTTGCACGTGGAACCTGCACCAATGGCATGCTGGATGTTCTTGCCATATGCCGGATTGTTGGTGGCTCAAAAATTTGGTGTGGTTGTTCAACATTTAAGCAATGGTGTTTGTCAAACATACTTTCCCATGTTTGATGGTCCGGCCGAGGGCCATTCTGTTCTTTCGATTGCCTATGTGGAAGATGGCCATTTCATCATGGTTAAGTTAACGGATGATGGTCCGATTCCTCCACCGAATGGACTATGGAATATGTATCGAAATACTGAAGTTATGGAGTGGGAGACAATGTACATGTCTCGTCTTTCACAGGGTAAGAAGTTACTTCGTAGTAATAGAAGTGTTCGAAGAGACTTTATTAACTTGTTGTAGGTTCTCGTTGTAACACGTAAAACTGTTTAATCGTATTATTATGTGTTTATTTTTTTAATTTACATTCTATTATCTTTTGAATATAGTGTAAGCAACATTTATTTTATAAAAAATGTTAATTACATTGTTTTATAATGTAAACACACTTATTTACATCACTATTTTTATTAAAAAAAAAAAGGCATCATATGCAGCATATTGGGCAATGAGAGGTGTATACCAGCCTCTATATGCAGCTCATAGCACAATAAGCGGCTGCTGGTAAGCAATCTATAAGCCACGTATTGGCCAATGAGGAGTGTATACCAACACAAACAACTTTTCAGCTCACTAAAGAGGGAAAACTAGATCAAAATCAATTCAAACACACACACACCAAAACACCAAAAACACACACAACTCTCTCCCGTATACCATTTCTATCCCGTATCGAACCATACGGTGCGAATTTTCACAAGAGGTTAGTAACATCTTCATCTTTCCTTTTTGTTATTGTTTTTTTACGGTTTTTTTTTTTTTGTTTTTTCTGAAATATTTTGGTTGTGGTGTTTGGCGGTAGAGGTGTTTGACGGTGGTGGTTGTTAGAGTGGTTTAGGTTAGGACGGTGGTGGTTGTTAGAGTGGTTGAGGTTATGACGGTGGTGGTTGTATCTATGGGTTAGAGTTTGACGGTGGTTGTGGGTTGGCTGTGGTGGTTGTGGGTTGGCTGTGGTGTTTGTGGGTTGTCGTAATTTTATTAATATTTTGACAAAATATTAACTTTTAATTGTTGCAGATATGTCGTCAGATGAGGAACAACAGGCACCAAATGGTGGTCCGGTATTCAATCCGTTGGCCGGGGGTAATTGTGAGCAGTACGAATTTTTAGACTTCCCCCAGAGCAGTACGGAATACAGACGTTTTGCCAAGTTTTGGGGTATGAGAGTGAGGCAGCAGAGGGCGTTGTGTTGGGACGCGTTACGGGAGTGTGGCGAGGAGCAGAGGGCCCGGGGTATAATCGGGGAAAATAACCCGTGGGGTCGTATGTTTTTTTATGCGGCTGGGCCTTCTTATAGGCCTCTGATGGTGGAGTTCCTCTCCACGTTTATCTATCGACCACGGCCTGCTGAGCAACCTAACTCAGATATGGACGATCCGATGGTGGAACCACCCCCTGCTGAGGTAACTTTCTGTTTATTCGGGGAGCGACAGAATATGTCGCTGCGTCAGTTTGCTTTGGCCACCGGATTCTACACTGATGAGGAGTTGGTTCAGGATATTTATACCACCGCGATCACATCTATGCCTGATGATCAGTTGCTTGCTTGGTGGCCCACACTCTGTGATGTACCCTTCGGTCATAAGGCCCGTGTCTCGTTGATTCCTGACCCACTCGTTCGCTACATACACCGTTGCATTGCCACGTCGATATCTGGGCATGGCAAAAGCAACGAGTGGGTCACAAAAGCCGACCTGTTCTATCTTTACTGTTTATTCACGGGGACGCCGTGCGCCCTCCATCGCTGCCTGGCGGAGTATTTCGCCTCATTTTCCCGACGTCAGAAGCGTGGCGGATTGCACGGAGGGGCGTTCATCACGCGTATTGCCCAGCATTGCGGTTTGTATTTTCCATTCATCGGTGAGTTGCCACCGCCTGCCCCTTTCGAGTATTTGGGTATTAGGACGATGAGAGGGATGAACTTGGCGGTGAACTTTCCGGGCATTGGTTATCGGTTTGTCGGTTTGAATGATCAGATTTTCGTAGCCCATCCGTTAGTACATCAACATCTGCTGGAGGCTGCGGAGGTGGATATGCCTCATGTTGTTGATGAGCCTGTTGGAGAGGGTGACGTCGAGCCTGAGGTTGAGCAGGGGCATCTGCAGGAGCCGCCACAGCATCCTCGGCGCGTCTATCATGCGGTGAGGTTGCCTCAGTCCACTCAGCGTCTCCTCGAGAGGCTTGTGGCGGGTCAGACGGCTGTGATGGAGAGGTTGGCGCTGCAGGATCGGCGGATGGACCGGATGGAGGATATGATGGAGTGGATGATGGCTAGCGAGGCTGATAGGCGTACCGAGGCGGGGTTGCCGGTTCGAGACCCGCCACAACCACGAGTGTATACGGGGTCCGGCTCGGAAGCCGGCCCGTCCGGCACGCAGGCAGGCCCTTCCGGCACGCAGGCAGGCCCTTCCGGCACGCAGGCAGGCCCGTCTGACACGCAGATGCAGTTGACATGTTATGATAGTGGTTCTGATGACAGTGACGAGGAAATGGCTTAGGAGTAGTATTTATCTGTTTCGTTTGGTTGTATTTTGGGTTTAATGTGGTTGTACGAACAAATATTTATTCGTCTTTTGTTATTTATGTTTAGTTGTATGCCCGGTTGTTTTTGTATAAACGTTTAATCTTTTATCAGCATGTATGGATGGTAACATGTTTAATATTTTATCAGCATCTATGTTGTATTTTGGGTTTAATGTGGTTGTACGAACAAATAGGTATTGGGATTCTTATAACGAAGGGGTATATTGGTCTTTTTTTAAAATGCTAAGCATGTGCAGAAGGGGTATAAACGGTTATAAGAATTTCAGGGACTGGATTTGAAAATTAGAATTACAGTTAGTTTTTAATAACTGAGCAGGGACTGTTCTTGTGCAAAACAAACCTCAGGGACTGGATTTGAAAAATTAGAATTACACAAATAAAAAAGGGAGGGGTCCTTCTGTATCGGACCGGCCTCCCCAGGGTTTCGAACTCGCACATTTCGCATAGAACACACAAGCCTTAACCAGTTTATCCTCCTGTACAGGAGCTGATAAACTAGTTATAGTATATCCTTTATACACTTGGATTTGAAAAAGTAGAATTACACAAATAAAAAAAGGAGGGGTCCTTCTGTATCGGACCGGCCTCCCCAGGGTTTCGAACTCGCACATTTCGCATAGAACACACAAGCCTTAACCAGTTTATCCTCCTGTATAGGAGCTGATAAACTAGTTATAGTATATCCTTTATACACTTAGATTTGAAAAAGTAGAATTACACAAATAAAAAAAAGAGGGGTCCTTCTGTATCGGACCGGCCTCCCCAGGGTTTCGAACTCGCACGTTTCGCATAGAACATACAAGCCTTAACCAGTTTATCCTCCTGTACAGGAGCTGATAAATTGGTTATTGTATATCCTATAAGGTGCTCATTGAACCATACGGCTCTCATTGAACACAAACACTTTCCCAACTTCAATAAAGGGGTAAACTAGATCTAAAATTTGAAAACTCACACACTAAAACACCAAGAACACACACACAAACGCTCTGGACCACACGATTTTCACAAGACAAACTCTGGACCACACGATGAAGGTTAGTTTGTATTCCAAATTTTATTGCTTAATCTTCAACCTTTTTTATTTTTTGGTTTTATTTCCGCCGTTTGTGGTGGTGTTGGGTTTGACGGTGGTGGGGGATTGACGGCGGTGGGGGATTGGTGGCGGTGGGGATTGACGAAGGTGGGGGATTGACTGTGGTGGGGAACGACGGCGGTGGTGATTGACGGCTGTGGTGGTGGTGGTGATGGTGGTGGTTGTGGTGGTGGTGGTGGTGGTGGTGGTGATTGACGGCTGTGGTGGTGGTTGTGGTGTTGGTGGTGGTAGTGGTTATGGCTGTGGTGGTGGTGGTGATTGACGGCTGTGGTGGTGGTGGTGGTGGTTGTGGTGGTGGTGGTTGTGGTGGCAACGGTGGTGAAGGTGGTGGCGACGGTGGTCGTGGCAACGGTGGTGAAGGTGGTGGCGACGGTGGTGGTGGAGATTGACGGTTGTGGTGGTGGTGGTTGTGGTGGTGGTGGTGGTAGCGTAACCCTACCCGACTCCCGGCCCGACACGTTTGTCGGGTCTAGACTTATATCATCGTTTTTTTTAAATGTGCATATGTTATTTTTATTATTATATTTATTATTTTTAACAATATATTTTCGGATGTCGGGTCTAATGCTATAATTGTATGTTTTATTAACAGGATATCGAAAGTCGGTGTTTTGATGGTGGTGGTAGCGTAATCCTTATGGAGAAGTACACTGCGTTCGTATTTCAGATTCAAACGCTTAACTGCGTTCGTATTCCAGATTCATGTACCGGAACGTCCACCAACGGCAATGCTTCTGCACTCACAATCTGTGACGGTGGAAGTAGATATTTACCGGTGACTATGAGGGTTAACTGGAATGTCCTGGAACCTCCACCAACTACAATGCTTCTGCGTCAGCAACCTCGAGGGAGAACTCCTTCTGTATGGATTGGTTCTTCATGTTGTGGAACCGGTTACTGAGAATGCTTCTGCAACGAGGGAGCGCCAGATCAGGTCGGAGGTTCTTCATGTGGTAATGGGGAAGCGAAAAGCACGTTTACCGTGGAACGCATCCTTAAACTTGATAGCAACAATATGGTGACCGAATAGAGATCCGAATAACCGATACAGTTTGCAAGAATTTAATAATATGTAACAGTTAGCGATTTAGGGATTAGGGTTCAGGGTTTAGTCGTTACATTTTGTATTAAAATGACATGTTTTGTGTATTAATATAAAACGATGTTTCGTGTATTTATTGCGTTATGGTTAATAAATGACAAGTGAAAAATAATTAAAGACATAATAATAATTGATGAATAAAAATTTTGACATTTTATAATACACAAAATTCATTTCATAAAATATCGTCATGGGTCAAAAACCCTACCCGACCCCCGGCCCGACTCGTTTGCCGGGACTAGATATAACATCGTTTTTTTAAATGTGCATATGTTTTATTATTATAAGTTGCATAAACTCTCAAGACATAACATTCCGCTAAATCACCAAAATACGAGAGTCATTACATTCGTTTACATAAGTTGCATAAACTTAAATACGGCTAATGACAAATACAAATACGGACAAAAAAAAACAAAATCCAACAGATTATCGAACAGGTGTCCCTCTTACGAACGACCCTTGAATTTTTATTTTCCATTTCTGCTACTTGCTCTTTATACATTCGAACCTCCTCTTTCAAATGTTTGACTTCGTCTTCAAGTACTGCTTTCGTATCCAACAAACCTCGGATGACTTGAACTGCCCGAGGACACATGGGAGGGTCGATCCACGCAAAGAATTTGCACCGAGAACGCTGAAACCGAAGGCGAATTAGTGTTTCTAAGTGTAAAAAATACGTCCCATTAAAAGTGTCATATTTTGAATTTTCAAAGTATTTATTTATAAACTTTGACTTTAATTATCGATTTTTTGTGTTATATAAAACTTGATGAAAATTAACCCGATAAAAACACTTGTAAAACACACTCAAATCATATAACTTTCATCAAGTATTATCTAACACAAACAAAATTATTTAAGGTCAAAGTTTATAAATAAAGACTTTGAAAATTCAAAATATGACAATTTTAATGGGACGGAGGTAGTAGTGCTTAAAGTACATACCAATTGAGAGCAGGTGTAAAATTGACGCCCGGGATTAATATCCGTCCAATATGTTTTTATCCCAGCTTGCCTTCCACATCTACAAATAACCATTGTGAATGTAAAGATGGATATGGATTACACTTTCTCGTACGTAATAGTATTTGTTTAGAAAAAAAAGACTCAATACGCCGCTCATAGCACAATGAGATGCGTATAAAGTACAAAATCTAACCATTTTTTCAGAAAAAGTAAATACATATGCCTCACATAGTGCTATGAGGTCCGTATAACAAAAAGTTAGGTGGTGTATATGCCTCACATTGACCTATACGGTCGTATACGCTGACACCTTTCAACCTTTTCAGAAAAAGTAAATACTTACGCGTTTTGTTTGACTTATTTACCGAGGAACTTGCTCTTTGACGGATATCCACCCAACTATATCCCCAAAAAGGTCTTGGACCACACGAGACCAAGTTGGACCTCACGATGAAGATCCGGAAGTACACACACACGCACGGATTCTTTGTCTCTTGTATTGTTATCGCTCTCGTATCGCTTCATACGCTCGGAGTATTTAAGGTTAGTTCGTATTCCGTATTTTTATGTTTAATTTTCATTTTTTCTCTGATTTTTGTGGTTTATTTTGGTCGGGTATATTGGTGTTGGGGTGGTGGGTTTTTGTGGTTGACGGTGGTGGCTGTGGTGGTGTTGTGTTGTGGGTGGTAGCCTGTGGTGTTTGTGGGTGGTGGGTTGTGTTGTTGGTTTGTTAAGGTTGACGGTGGTGAGGTGGTGGGTTGTGGTGGTTGAGGTGGTGGGTTGTGGTGGTTGACGGTGGTGAGGTGGTGTTGTGTTGTGGGTGGTAGGCTGTGGTGGTTGTTGAGGTGGTTGAGGGTGGTAGGTTGTGGTGGTGGTGTGTTGTGGTAGTTGGGATGGTGGTTTTGGTGGTGGTTAGGTTGTGGGTGGAAGGTGGTGGGCGGTGGTGGGCGTCCGACTGGTGGTGGTGGTCGGCTGTGGTGGTAGTGGGTGGTCGGCTATGGTGGTGGTGGGTGGTCAGCTGTGGTGGTGGTGGTGTTGGTGGTGGTGGTGTTGTTTGTTTATTATATTTTACAATATAATTTCTAATATCGAGTCTAACACTATAATTCTATGTTTTTTTAACAGGATATCGAAAGTCGGTGTTTTGACGGTGGTGGAAACGTAATTCTTATGGAGAAGTGCACTGCGTTCATATTTCAGATTCATGCGCCGGGACGTCGGTCTAGGGTGAGGTGCTTGGCGGTGGGGGATGCATCATCCAACATCAATTGCCAAGTCACCCGGAACTCCGACATTGTCAGATGTTACCGTGCAAATAGCACGGAACTCTCATATTGTCGATTCCGGGTGCACTCTTGATAGCATCTACTGACGCGCGGTAGTTCCGTCACCGGCTTCTACCGACGCCCGGTAGTTCCGTGACCACCATATACCATCACACGTCTGAACCAGCTTTTAAACCGGACCGAATCTACGAAGAAACTGTTCGATTTCACGGTTTGTTTGAGAACCTGATTCAGATACACAACGGTCTCTTTGCTTCGTCCACTAGAACTATTTGTGTATGCATTCTTTTGGTAGTTAACAACCAAAAGAATGCATACACAAATAGTTCTTTACATACGAAGCAAAGAGACCGTTGTGTATCTGAATTAGGTTCTCAAACAAACCGTGAAATCGAACAGTTTCTTCGTAGATTCCGTCAGGTTTAAAAGCCGGTTCAGACGCGTGATGAACTAACCGATTCTATTCCCAACTCACGACATTTCCTTGTATTTAAAATCTCAATTGATGAAGGGTTTGTCATAAGAACAGGTTCATCAAATCGAGAATCAACTTCTTCATCATATTTTTCATGCATTTCCATTAGCCACAGTTGTACGAAGAAACTGTTCGATTTCACGGTTTGTTTGAGAACCTGATTCAGATACACAACGGGTTCGTGTGAATCTAAGTAATAATATGTAATAGTTAGCGATTTAGTGTGTAGGGTTAGGGTTTAGGGTTTCGGCTATGTATTGTATTACATTTTGTATGAAAGTGTTGTGTTTTGTGTTATTTTATCAAACAATGTTCACTTACATTTGCGTTATGGATTATAGAGAATTTGACGTTTTATAATAACACTTGATAAAAAAATGTAGAAGTTTTATAATACTAATTAAAAAAAAATGTTGACGTTTTATACTAACACTTGATAAAAAAAAATGTAGAAGTTTTATAATACTAATTAAAAAAATGTTGACGTTTTATAATACTAATTAAAAAAAATGTTGACGTTTTATAATAATAATTAATAAATAAAAATGTTGCCATTTTTCTAAATATATTAAATTAAAAAATGACATTTATATACCTTCCTTTTATAACAATAAATAATAATAAATATAAATGTTTATATTTTTTTTATTTTAACAACAATTTAAAAAAATATACATAAAGTTTTTTTTAAATAATATTTCACCCACTTGAAAACCCTCCATACCCTTCAAATTTATTCCACACAAAAGAGGCAATGATTGGGCAATCATTGGCTGACACCCAATCATTGACAATTAATAGGATGTGTGAAAAGTAACCAAAAAGTAAACGTATAGGGCAATGAGGGGCTTATCAGGTGGGTCCATATTTACAGGCGTATAGGGCAATGAGGGATGTATAGGGTTAGGGGATGTGTGGATAAATTGAGGGGATGTGTGGATAACCAAAGCCTTTATTTATCCAAAGAAAGCCATTGTTCAAATCTTCATTAAAGCTTCAAGATACTCTTATTTATCCAAAGAAAGCCATTGTTCACTTTAAATTCAATAATTGTTGGCTTGGGTCTCGGTCTATATATTCTTTCAAATATATCTTGAACATTAAGGAATAATGCATTGGCTTGATAGGTTGATCTTTTAACACCACCTTAATTGTAGCAGTAGTGCAATTGATTTTTAACGAATTTGCTACAGTCTTGCCTGCCATAATTGATGAAAGGGGCTGCAAACAAGAGCTTACAAAAACATTCTAAATCATTGACAAATATAAAAATGTAATCTTTTATATTATTCACATGTGCTTTTTAAAAAAAAATGATCATATCAAATATATTGCTAAGAAACTGGATGAACATTTTAGTCACATTAAAAATATTGCTTGTGGGTTTGTTTGCTTTAATTGAAACTTTTTTTTTTTTGAGTTTTCAAAGAAAACTAAAAGCAATTATAATCTTATTCAGGTCATTAAATTTTCAATCTGATAAATGCCTCTGAACAGTTACGCATTATAGTAGCTCTTAATGGTTCAGACATTTTACTGGTTTAGCACTTAATGGTTCAGATCTCTTACTGGTTCATCACTTAATCATTTAGAAGTTGCCAAACAGCCCCTTGCTCTCACCGAAATCCCTAAATCTGTGAATGGGAAAGATGACCTCTTGCAATTCAGAACATTAGCCATATCCTCGACTATTTTGTTTTCGACCTGAATTCCAAATGCCTTGCTATTTTCTAAAAAATAACCTTTAAACCTAAGGCCAAATAAAAACATATTAAAATTTTTGACTAGTTTCAGAAAACTTGATATTGACCACTCCCATATTAATGACATGGAAAATACCCATATTACACATGACAAGTGTGACTACATGATCGAGATCTATTTCTACAATGTATAAAAAAGGAAAGCGAACCCCCTCGTCTAACCGTCTTAATTCGTACCCGAAACTCCAAAGTAGGTGACCCATTAACTAGGATGGATAGCCTGACTAAAGATAAGCAACTTGAAATCCAAACCTCCATTCACGCGACAAACCCATTTGATGCATGGTATATAGAATCTTGGAAACCCCAATTTAGAGAGTTAGAAGAATTTTCAAAATCTACTTTAAACTTTAAAGAACATGGGCTTCATTTAGCATTATTTAAACACGAGAGGGTTTCATTTATGATTAAGGGATCATCCAATATAGTTGTCCCGGCAACAAAATTTGATTATACATCACTAACAGCTTGAGGAATTACATGTTTGGTTCTGTTTGTGAGGATTTTGGACAACACTTTGTAGGTGCAGCCAACTAAGTATATCAGTCAATATTCACCAAGAGATTGGGGTCTTTGATCCTAGGAACGAGAGATGAAAGAGGGATTGCACCCTCTATTTATCTTACTGAAAAGGGACCTTTTCAAATCAACCTCCATGGTATCCAAAACTTCTTGATGAACATGAAAGTGAAACAAGGGCCCGGAGCTTTATGACTACCACATTCCCAAACAACCAACTTTGATTTCTTCCTATGAAAATGGTGCAATATGTAAACCAGCAGCTTCCGTATATAACGATCTAAAACTCCTATTAATTAACAAGGATATTTCTCGCCGGTAACGGTTGATCAGAAAATTGATTACCAACCTCATGATAAGGTTATTCATATTAGTAGTATTTTAGTAAGATGTATTATATAGGGGTCTAGTAAATATGTTTGTGTCTTGTATACATAGAAAATACACACCTATTCCTTTTACTGAAACAATGTGAAGAAATAAAGGGTCAAATAGTAATTCATCGTGTATATTATTTCCATTCTCATGTAGGTCTTTGAGATAGGCAGTAGCCCAAATCTTTAATATAAGTTGAGTGGTGTATGGTGTAATATAAGGCATATCACACTAGGGGAATCTTCAGCTGTGCAAATGGCCCTTAAGATATTCATATAATCTGACAAATCAGTGGAATAGAAGCTTTGAAGGAATGGAATAGAAACTGCATTATTCGATACTTGACTTATTAAATCATTAAAAAAAGATTCCTAAATTTAATGAATATCAATTAAAATACAAGATTTAGACTCTGTGTGCATAGAATTTGGCAGGTAAATATATATAATTTAGAGCTATTGAGAGTTTTCAAAGTACACATTTACACAACCCCAAATGAAGCTCATCAAACAACGCATTAAACACCTCTTCTTGGAATTTTTCTTTGTCTTTATCTGCTCATCATTATATTTTAATAAAATTACATTTATTACTTTCATGTATATTAAAATTAGATGAGAAAATGAAGTACTTATTATGAACTAGATAAATAATAATCAAAGATCATTATCCCAACAAACCTAATCCCTTGAGATTCATCAATATGGACTTCGAAACAAAACCCCAAAAAAGGGTTGCATGGATACATGCATTAAAATTTGAAAGAGAGTCTTTTTCTCCCAAAGAGACCAAAGAAATTAATAATTATTTCAATTTTCATGGTCTCTTAGAAAAATAGTTTCTGTAGTTTGAAATACGAATGGGTCTACATATTTACACACTTTAATGCCTATTTCCACACCCTTCTAGACGCCTCGTATAGGGCTATACGAGGCGTATAGGGTTGCTTTTCCCGACCAGCTTCTGCAATTCGTACAACGTCACATCAGTCACATCAGACGGGGAGTCTAGGCCTGTACGAGGGACCGATACGAGGGTAATAAGACGCCTCGTATAGGCCTATACGAGGCGTCTTAGAGACTGATTTGACTATGTGTCTGACATGTGACTTAAAGCTATACGGGGTGTCTAGAGCTATACGAGGCGTCTATGTCTCACATAAAGTGCAACATACAGTGCATTCTTGGTCCACCCGAGCATTCAACATTTCTTTCATTCTATTTCTTCTTATATTTCTTCGAAAGTGTTGTTTCCATTTGTGTTCTTATCATCCCGAAGTGTTGAAATGTCATCATACTGGGACGGCAACTATGTCTTCAGGCAGTATTCTAGCGATAACTGGGTGCCCGAAAGCGTTCCGGTAACAGTTATTAGCTTAAATGTTTTAATTAGTTGTTGTTTTAGTTTATTATTTACTAATGATGATACGGTTGTTTATTTTGGAGGAGTCTGGCGTTCCCGATTCTAATGAACAAGAGGAGGTTGTGTCTAGTATACAAGGAAAACAAAACAGATCGTTTCTAGATTTGAACAAGCATCCCCCTGTTGATGAAACAACCCCTGTAGATGACTCATACCATGCTGGTCAACCAAGTTATCCGACGCAACAAGGGTATCCGAATTATAGATACGGGTGTGAATATTCTTACGGATGAGACGGTGGATACGGAGGAGACGGTGGATACGGAGGAGACCGTGGATACGGAGGAGAGTGTGGATACGGAGGAGACAGTGGATATGGTGGATATGGTGGATACGGTGGATACGGAGGAGACGGTGGTCATCAGCAATTCATTTCCCCGGGCACTCCTTACGTTCATCAAAACAATTCGGATGTTGGAGGATATGGTGGATATGGTGGTTATGGTGGATATGGTAGATATGGTGGTGAGGCACCTCCCATCCCGGACAGTTCGTACTTAAAAAAGCAGGTATCAATTACTATTTTATTATGATTATTTTATTTTATTATTATTATTATTATTATTATTATTATTATTATTATTGTCGATGTTACAGGTTTTCAACTCTTTAGATGAACTAAAGAAACAGATACAAGAAATAGCAAATGCGGATGGTTTCGTTATTGTCACCCGCCGATCAAAGAAAATCGGGGGAAGAACTGGGAGGGTATGGCTTGAATGTGATCGTGGTGGTGAGCACCAGACTACAGCAACACTTAGAAAAGCCGGAAGCAAAAAAACCGGTTGCCCGTTTTACCTGCTGGCTGTGCGAAACCACCCGTATGAAACCTGGGAGATAAAAGACGGAAAAATCGAACATAACCACGAACTTTGTGAGGACCTGTCGGCCCACGCGTTTGTGCGAAGGTTTACTCCAAGCGAAATGAAACTGATCGAGCAGCTGACCGCTCAAAACATGGAGCCGCGCAAAATATTTCAAACGATAAGGAAGCATGACCCCGACAGGTTTCATGTTCAGAAAGACGTTCAAAACGTTGTGGCGAAGATTAGAGCCGAACAAAGACAAGGATTGACTCCCATGCAGTCACTAGAAAACATGCTGATAAACAACGACTTTATTTACGAGACACGGGAGGAACCCGGAACAGAGATCGTAACAGAGATCTTCTTTCTTCATCGGTACTCGAGAGACATGTGGCATGCATTCCCCCACATCATGCTGATTGATGCGACGTACAAGACAAACATATACAATATGCCATTTATCCAGATTGTTGGTATGACGCCTACCAACAAATCGTTTATTATCGCGCATGCCGTTGTTAGTAAAGAACGGGGTGATAACTTTGTGTGGGTGCTTGAGAGGGTCAAGTCAATGTTGGATGAATGTATGGAGCCACGTGTGATTTTAACGGATAGAGACCTAGCCCTTATGGGCGCGTGTGCTAAAGTATTTCCAGACGCCTCCAGGCTTCTTTGCAGGTGGCACATACAACAGAATGTTATGAAGCACTGTAAGGCTGCCTTCACAGACGAAGACTGGGATAAATTTTTGTCATTCTGGGGGACATTGATTGAGTCTCCATCCATACCCATCTACGAGTATCACTTGCACAACATGCGAAAGCGACTTGTGGAGTGCAAACGTTCTAGTAAGTTTTTCTAATAACATACGACTCACCTATGCAAATTTTATTAAATTATCTTTACTTTTTAGGAGTCTTCAATTACGTGTACGATAACTGGCTAAAAGACTATAAGGAGATGTTCGTCTTTGCGTGGACTGATAAAAGGCGCAACTTTGGTAATCGTACCACAAACAGAGTTGAGAGCCAACACACCAACTTAAAGAGATACGTCCTAGATAGGAGCTCGCTGGACCGTGTAGTTGGTTGTGTCCGGGATATAGTTGAGACACAGTTCGGTGAAATAAGGAAGACTTTTCGAGAAAGCATCGAAAAAAGAATGAACCACCACAAACACCCGCTGTTTCAACACCTACTTGGAAAAGTATCCCATACAGCCCTTGACTTGTTGAGTGGAGAGGCAATTAGGAAGCTAGATGTCTTGGAGAGCTTTCATTCATCATGTGGTTGCCAAATGTGGTACAGTTGTGGGTTGCCCTGTGCTTGTAGGATAGAAAAGTACATGCGTGAAGCTAATAATTGTTAAACGTACAACACTTGTGTGATATATTTCCGTTAATCATGTGCCTTAAACAATGTTGTTTTTAACCGTGCAGAGCGTCCGATTCAACTCGAAGACATAGACGTCTTCTGGCGGAAACTTAACTTCCAAAGTTGTAAATTGATAGACGATGACGTTGACGTGGTCGAAAAGCTAAATATTGTTAGATAACAATTAGAGTGTCGTTTATTAACGACCCATTGTACAGGTACGTACGTTTATTACAGCAATTATTGTGATTATGTGTATTGTTTATTAATCTCTGTTTCTGTATTTCGCTAACACTATCTGCAGGTATATGCACCATATGCTCGATACTTCTATTGCAGCGCGAGGCTACAGCCGTGAGTGGTGTACGACCACAGATCTTTTTTTCTTTTACTGTTTGTTGTACAGGAGGCCGTGCGCCCTAGCACACGGTCTAGCCCAGTACTACGCCTCCGCCCATCACCGGCAGGAGCGCGGATTTTTGTATGGCGGCGCGTACGTGACCGTCATTGCCCTTTCATTGGGCATCGTACCGGAGGAGGACCCACATCTACGGACGCCGCCAGTCATGCCGACGCGGATGGGTTTTCCATCGCTGTGGGGGATGACACTGATCAAGAGGTTCCCCGTTGGCCCGCGGTTTAAAAACCGCAACGGGGGCATATGGAGAGAGGAGCCCCTACCAGAGCAGTTCGAGCTCGTCTATCCTCCGGCAGATCATGTTGATGCAGTGCCCGTGGAGGACCCTCCGGTGGATTTAGACGGTGCAGCGGTGCCACAGCCACCGACACCTCCCGGGGCGCCTCATTTTCCACGTCACGTTATTCCAGGTCATTCCCCAGGAGCTGCGCTACATCCGGATGTACGAGTCAAGCTTGACAGGCTCAACGATTTGGTAGGTTGGCTGGTACGGGCCGAGCAGGATAGACGAGAAAGAGAGGGATTACCCCCGATACCGCTTCCACCAGCTCGAACACCACATCAGCAGCAGCAGCCGAAACAGCCAGATCCAGATTCGGATTTGGATTTGGATTTGGATGCATAGACCTGTTGTTGTTTTTATTTTTGTTATGGATGTAGAAACTTATCTTATATATTTTTGTTATGGATGTACAAACTTATCTTATATATGTCATATTTATGTTTGTTTTCAGTTATTCGGTTACTTAATGATTGTTGTCTTAAATTGATATAATACGGAAACAATATATGTTTTGAATATAATACGGAAACAATATATCCCCTGAATATAATACGGAAACAATATTTAAACGAGATAAAATTTTAATCGGAAGAATAATATTTAAAAAAGTAAAATGTTAAAAACATTATAATATTTAATCGATATAATATATTTAAAGAGCCGATTTTTAAAATAGTTGATTTTTAAAAAAACAAAACTTTTTTTAAAACCAAAAAAAATTTCGCAAAAAAAACACATCTTCAAAAACTATAAAAAAAAACCATACCAAAACCCACCAAAACACCCCTTATTTCAACAAAAAAAAAAACCCAAGCCCTAGACGCCTCGTATAGAGCTGTACCCTTCGTATAGGGTTTCTTAAACTTTGTGCCTGACACCATCTGGAGACCCCCTTGAATTCAGTGCCTAGACGCCTCGTATAGCCCTATACGAGGCGTCTAGGGCACAAAAAGTGTGAAAATAGGCGCAGAGGGTGTCCGGATAGTCCAAGCCATACGAATATTTTATTTTTGAAATTTAAACTTTTATATGACAATATGAAAATAAAGATGATGTAAACGTTTCGCTTAAATGTTTTTAATTGTATACTAAAAGGAGTATATAAACTATTAAACACATTTTTGTTTTTGTGTTCAAATCATTTTCCCTAGGTGCTAGGTCCATAACATTATGACACACCTTGATCCGTATCCGGTGTGGGCGTTAGGGCATGAGATGGACATATATGTGTCCCTTGAAACTCAATGGCAACACAACATGAGCTTTGTTCGCTAACATGTGTTTAAAAGACATGATAAATTTGAATATCGAGTGTATATAACTTAATTAAGTCACAAAAAATCGCATCTAAAAGACATGATAAATTTGAATATCGAGTATATATAACTTAACTAAGTCACAAATAATCACATCTATAATGGAGTGTGTGGATAAAAATTTTGCCTTAATTTTTTTAAACGGCTTAAATCATATCAAATTTGTCTATCACAGAGCTCGAATCCTTACCTCAAAGGAAGCAACACCTTAAATGGCTTAGGCCATGGGGTATGGGGCTTGGGTTGGGGCGTGGCCCTTGGGGCTTGGCTTTCAAGCCGGGCGTGGGGCGGGGGAGCAAGCTGACATGGCGAGTTGTGAATGGCCCTTTCAAACCAGCCGTTGGGGTCTATATTTAAAAAAAAAAATTCCTTTATAAATACTTACCACATTTAACATCTTTCTCACACAATATCAAACACATAAAACACAATATTGCCATGAGTTTTTCAAGTTATAGTGAGTCGTCATCATCATCTGACGATGGCGCGGAAATATTTCTACAAACGATCGCGGCGGTGGTGAAAGCTATCGTGGAAGACGATGAGGAAGAGACTCAACAACCTAAACGGAGGAGAAGGTACATCGCTCGTGAACGGCACACCGCTAACGATTTGTTGGTAAGCGATTACTTCTCAGCGGAACCTAAGTATGATGAAAAAATGTTTAGGCGTCGTTTTCGTATGAGTAGAAACTTATTTTTAAGGATATCTAGAGATCTTGAGGAGAAATATGTTTATTTCCAACAAAAACCCGATGTAACCGGACAATTAGGATTTAGTACGTGGCAAAAGGTCACGGCCGCACTTAGGCAGTTAGCGTACGGCAATAGTTCGGACATTATGGATGACTATTTAAAAATGTCTGCACGTGTAGCTAGAGAAACTCTTCACAACTTTTGTTCGTGTATTCTAGAACTTTATAGGAAAAGATATTTGAGAAAGCCATCCTTCAGTGACATGCAACAAATATTGGAACATCACGCAGATTATCATGGGCTACCCGGGATGCTAGGTAGTTTAGATTGTATGAAATGGCCTTGGGAACTTTGTCCTACCCAATGGCAAGGCGCTCACACTAGTGGATTTCACGGGGTGCCAGCCATCATGCTTGAAGCGGTTGCGTCCCAAGATCTTTGGATATGGCATGCGTTCTTCGGTATGCCAGGTTCACATAATGATATTACCATCATAAACCACTCGCCTCTTTTCAATGATCGGGTAAATGGTATAGGACCCAAAGGAACTTTCTTTATAAGCGGGGTTGAGTACGTGTACGGGTACTACCTAGTTGATGGAATTTACCCAGAGTGGGGGGTTTTCGTAAAATCGTTCACTAGACACGGTACCTCAGATCCAAAGAGATTAAAGTTTAACAGGGTCCAGATGGCTGCACGTAAAGACGTCGAGCGAGCATTCGGTGTTTTGAAGAAAAGGTGGCGAATATTGGCAATGCCTTGTCGACTATGGGACAATGATCAAATTGGAAACGTGATGTACACATGTATCATTCTTCACAACATGATTTTGGAGGATGAAGGTAGAGCGGTCGTAACCTACTATGATGATGATGACCCCCAACCAGGTAACGTAATAGACGAAGATAAAGCGGCAAATGAATTTTTAATAAAGTCAAGGGATATACATCACAACCTTCGAGCTGATTTGGTGGAACATGTTTCAACGATTCCTGGGTTCGAAACCGACGAAGACGACGAAGAATGATAGTTTTTATTTTGATAATTATTTTGTATGTTTATTTTAATAATTATGTTGTATGTTTAGTAGTTTTTGGTTATAAATATATATATATATATATATATATATATATATATATATATATATATATATATATATATATATATATATATATATATATATATATATATAGGGGGCCGCTAAAATGAGAACCACCTCTAGTTGTAAAAACCATGAGAACCTCTTGATCCGGGGCGAGTTGGACCAAATTTTTTTTTCATAAACGTAGATGTGTGTATTACAAACACATATGTAAAAAAAAATTCAAAAAAAAAAGTCGTGTGTGTAGTTTTTTACACCACAAGTTTGGTGTTTACGGGTACCGTAAATTTACGGTACCCGTAAACACCAAACTTGTGGTGTAAAAAACTACACACACGACATTTTTTTTTTGAATTTTTTTTTTTTACATATGTGTTTGTAATACACACATCTACGTTTATGAAAAAAAAATTTGGTCCAACTTGCCCCGTACGGTGTAGTTCTCATGGTTTTTACAACTAGAGGTGGTTCTCATTTTAGCGGTCCCCTATATATATATATATATATATATATATAGGTAGAGGATCCTGTAAAAAAGACTAAAAGTGTGAGAAGGATAAGAAAGAATACACACCATTAGATCTTTGATCTAATGGTTTAGATTAATAGGGACCAAAATGTAAAATTTATTTTATTTTTTGGACTGAATTGAAAATTATAGGGGTAATAAAGTCTTTTAAATCCATTCAAAAGAGGTAACTGTAATTAAAATCCCTACAATCTCTCTCTCTCTCTCCAATCGCACTACTACCAGAGATCTCTCTCTCTCTCCAATCGCAGAAAGAAATCGTTGATAACATGAAACGAAAATCGGATTTCAGCAGTTGTTCTTTGTGAATCGGCTTTATGTAGGTCATCGATTGGAGTTTTTTTTTGTGGTTTTTGATCCGATTGATGAAGATCGCATGTTTTTTGTGGTGGTTCGAGCGGCGGCGGTGGTGGTTCGAGCGGCGGCGGTGGTGGTGGTGTTGGATCGGCAGTGGTGGTGCCGGAAGTGGCAGTGGTGGTGGTGCCGGAAGTGAAGAAGATGATACAGAGGTGTTATATTTATTTTCTGAATGGTGTTTTTTTTTCTAAATGGTGTTTTTTTTATTTTCATTAATGGTGTTTTTTTTGTATTGAATGGTGTTATTTTTGTACTGAATGGTGTTATTTTTGTACTGAATGGTGTTATATTCTTTGTACTGAATGGTGTTTTTTTTTACTGCTGAATGGTGTTATTTTGTTTACTGAATGGTGTTATTTTGTTTGCTGAATGGTGATATTTTGTACTGAATGGTATTTTTTTGTTTGCTGAAATGGTGTTATTTTTTTCTGAATTGTGTTATATTTAAAACACCATGTATGAACATGCTATGAATGGTGTTATATTTATGGACGGTTATAAGTCCTAAAATCCAGGTTTTTCTCTCTCCAAATCCTTAAATCAAGGATTACCATATTTGAATTTACAATCTTACCCTTTTCAATTAATTTAGATCTAATGGTTGAGATTCTTTCTTACCTTTCTCACACTTTAGGCTTTTTTTACAATAACTCCACCCTATATATGTATATATATATATATATATATATATATATATATATATATATATAAATATATATATATATATATATAAAGTTGATGTGGCTTGGCCACGCCAGCCAAGCCACGCCCACCATACCCCCTTCAAAAGTGGGTTGAAGCCTTGAGTTTTAAGAGTCCACGTGTCAACCAATGCTCAACCCACGCCCCAATCCAAGCCCCACCATACCCCATGGTCTTAATGGGTTTCAATATAATCTTGTTCTTGAAGAAAAAAAATGGATAAAAATAAAAAAAACACTATGGACTTAAATGGAGTGTTTCTTGGTAGGTGTTCTTTTGTTTTCAAACATTAATTTTTATATAATCTCTCTCAAACGTACTATTTTGAGGTTATTACAGCGAGGTCCTTGCAAAAACAGCTCCTTTAAGGTCACCTGAAAAAACGGCTGGTCCTTCGGAAGCAAAACCCTATTTAGGAAGCATATCTTCATCTTCAAATTAACTCAGCTTCCCATTCACTTTCATCTCCTTGTCTTCATGCTTCTTTCTCACTAAACCCTAAAATAAGAAAACCCTAGTTTATAGTTCATCTTGCACACTGGTCATTACTACTTATATCATCCTATAGTTTAGGGTTTTGCTTAGTTTGATTAGTAGTTTATAGGGTTCAAGATCTAAGTAGAGAGATAGCTTTTGTGTTCATTATTTCTTTCTGTTTCTTTAGTAGAAGTTAAAGCTTATAAAAGTTTGATAATGGAGGAGAGAAGTGAGAATGGTGAGAAAATAGAGGATATCATGTTGCCAGGGTTTAGATTTCATCCTACTGATGAGGAGCTTGTTGGGTTCTATTTAAAAAGAAAGATCCAACAAAGGCCACTCTCCATTGAACTCATCAAGCAATTAGATATCTACAAACATGATCCATGGGATCTTCCAAGTATGGTTCATTATCTTTTTGGCATGTTTTTCCAAGAATATTTGTACTCTTTTCACTTCATGAGATTATAGTGTTGACAAGATTGTAACTTTTCTTTCTTTAGCAAATATAAATTGGTCTTCCAAGTATATATATATAGTTCATGTTCTTGTTCTTGTTTTAATTGTCGAGTGTTATGTGCCTTATGTCCAAGGCTTGATACAAAACTACTATCGAGCCGGGGGTCTCACTGGAAGCAACATCTCTATTCCTACGGGGTAGAGGTAAGGCTGTCTACATCTTACCCTCCTCAGACCCTATCTTAGCTTTGCTATTGGTGGGATTTACTGAGTATGATGATGATGATGATGATGATGATGATGATGATGTTCTTGTTTTTATCTCTAAATTTCAAGATTTCTTTTGTGTTTTCCAAGATTTGTGTTCTCTTTCTTCATAAGATATATTAAAGTGGTTGACAAGATTGTAACTTCAATTTCTTGTTTCTCAAATGTAGAGTTGGCTATGACCGGAGAAAAAGAATGGTACTTCTACTGTCCAAGGGACCGGAAATACCGCAACAGCGCAAGGCCAAACCGCGTAACCGGAGCAGGATTTTGGAAAGCGACAGGTACAGACCGGCCGATCTATGCATCTGAGGGTTCAAAATGCATTGGCTTGAAGAAATCACTTGTGTTCTACAAAGGGAGAGCTGCTAAGGGTGTCAAAACCGACTGGATGATGCATGAGTTCAGATTACCATCTCTCACTGATCACACCGCTCCTAGCAAGCGTTTTCTTGAAAAAACTATTCCTGCCAATGTAACTATTAATACCTCCAACTCCTATCTTTTCTTGTTGCATAACCATTAAGTAGATCACATATATATTATATATCATCTAATAGATTAAACTAGTTCTTCGAACTCGAGAATAAAATGAAGCTACTAAAACCAAGGTTATGTGGTATTTAGATGTAAAAATTTCATGTTAAAAAAATAATAACAACCAAAGACTTGTAGGCTAACGATATCAAGGTGTGTAATAAGTGTGTTCATCCCAAATATTTAAGTTGTAGTCTCATAATAGTCATTGGTGTAGATTTATGCAGTGGCGAAGCTTGGATTTTTCGGCCGGGGGGGTGAAAACATATATACCCAAAAATTTCTATAGAATACCCAAAATTTTCTATAGAACCGGGGGGGTGAAAACGTATATACCCACAAATTTCTATACGAAAACTACATATATAACACTACTGAGCGAAAAATCCCGGGGGGCGGACGTCCCCCCCCGGCCCCTCACATGCTGCGCCCCTGGATTTATGAGTAAGTTTAGAGGGTGTGCCAGCTAGTCAATAACAAAATTTTCTAAATAAGTAACTATTAGTGCAAGGTCCTTTATACCTTCACATTACACAGAGAAATATGATATTATACCCACATGCATAGACACCTTTGCACATATGGTAAAAGTTGGATAAATTGTAAGCTATTAATCATATCTTAAGGTAATTTTTGCTTCCAAAATGTGTAGGACGCATGGGCGATCTGTCGAATATTCAAGAAAGCAAGCTCAACTGCACAAAGAACCCTATCTCATTCATGGGTATCTCCAATCTTGCAAGAAACTCCTTCTGATGATCACAACATCCTTACCCAACATGGCATTTCTAGCAATGACTTGCAAAATTCATCCATCACTAGCTTCTCAGCTAATATGGATCATACTGCTAGTAACATTTCTCTTTACAAACCTCTTCATATTGACCCAACATTCCCTACACTAACTACCATCAACAAAAAACCTCCACAAAATTCAATTTCTAGCAGTGAAGACCTTAACTATTCCACAAGTTATCCTTGTTTGTTCCAAGAGCCGAACTACGGTCCTAAATTATCAACAGTCGACGTGTCATCTTTGCTAGCTGTTAACATGCCTAATTCCATCTTTGGAGACCTTGATAGGTCAGAGGGTATGGACAACATCATAAATGGGTTGCACCATGATCACCAACAATATTACAATGGTTGTTGTTTCTCAATCACTAATTTACCTTTGCAAATACAAGAAAATTGTGTGAACAATGTTCAAGATCATGAAGGGCCGGCTGACGTGACCACGATGAAGGGTCTCGCTGAGGGTGTTGACACGCATTTTGAGGACCAATGGGGGAGATCATCTAATGGTGGTTACCCTTTCATGAGTTTGCCATTGGGTTTGCAAGATGCATGGAAATCTAGTTTTCTTTGTGATTCATCTAGTGAGATTTCAAGTGGTTTTTCTACTACTAACAAGTGCTATATATAACTTATTAGTTAGCTGTTAGTTAATTAATGGTTTGACATAGAATAGAATTACTCTTTTAGCTTGGTTTTTATTCTTGTAGTTCAGATTTCTAAGTTTTGTTTCAGTCAACCAATTAAGTTCATGTATTTTAAGGACTTTATTGAAGTTTAATCATAAGATATAATACAAATCTTCAACTAGAATATGCTTCATAAGTACTAGTTTGATATTCAATTTGCATGCTTTGACACTAATTCTTTTCTCTCTCCCATTTTCTCTTCCAACCCTTCCCATACAAAAAAATTCATGAACGGTTGCCGGATTTGGGTCAGTGTTCCAAATGCTAGACCACTCCGTTGCAACCGTAAAGTTAATTAAACTAATATATTGGAGAAGCAAGTGATACAAAATTTTCTTCAAGAAAAACGTATTTAAAGCAAAAACATATAATTGATTCATGAAACTGAATATAATAACTTCATAAACGGCTCATGGCATTATAGCATAGTGGGATAAGGCTTAGAGACCATTAGGTCCTGGGTTCGATTCTCACAAGAGAGTTTTTCTCAGATTTATTGGATTTACTCCTGAATTTGTATATAGACACTATAGCCTAGTGGAGATGGATATGATCGGGTGGTTCAACTGATGGCACGATAATACTCCAATGGTCCCGTCAGTGATCAAATTTGCCGTTCAAAAAAAAAACATAAAAAACACATATATAATCCCCTTGCCCTTGTCCTCTTCAACTAATTTGTTGTTGCTACACATCAAAGGGATCATTTGTTTCTACGGTGCTTGCGACCCTTGGTCGATTTCTCAAAAAGATAGTAACTCTAGTGATGCGATTGTTGCCATGTCCGATAGCACATGTGCGGGTACAAAGCTTCCGAGATCACAGCTTTGTCTATTTTGCTTTTATCAGATCCAAGCCTTCTTTCTTTTGCTTTTATGCTTTCACACCAAATTATAATTCACTTGATTACTATTAAACTATATTTTTTTTCTTGCTATATATTTTCTTGTTGCCATGAATAGTCAAATATAAAGGTTCAATAAAAAGGATAGCTTAGTTTGACATACTGCAGTCCTCTCATATGAGTAAGTTTTTTCAAATGTTTTAAACTTAAATACATACAATTGTATGTTGCATGACATCCATACAATGGTATACATATGTGTATGTTTGTAACTTTGTAAGTATATATATGATGTATATACATACACGTGTGAACAACTGAACATAAGTAAAAATTGAAAGTGTTTTGTAGTCCATGAGGGGGTCTGAACTTTGAATACTTAGGATTCTAATTTGAAGAAGGTCTCAAGTTTGATTGCAGTTAGTTTCAACTATTTAGGGACATGTTTAACGATTAGAAAAACATATATTTTGAAAACTCGCATTCAAGGAATTGATTAAGGCTATTGAAAAATGGGAATTATGCATGGGGGAATGCATGCATGTACTATAATTGACTCTTGGCATTGGTGGCTTTGACTAAATTTATAAAAATGAGGCTTACTTACGTTTTCAAGACATATATAAACTCTTGTTTAGTTGACAATGAAGTGAAGACAAAAAGAAAGTCAGCAAAGATTTATTGGTCAACATCATCGATTCGTACAAACTTCAAAAATCAAAAATACTTCAACTAATCTTCCATTGCATGCTTTAGTTAAGAGCTTTCATACTTATCTCTTGAATATAAATATTCCCATAGTTCCATTATTTTATTTAATGATGTTAAAACTGTTATCCTGGAGATGTTATTAAAAGTATTAAAAAAGTACCCAAGTGGGATTAGGTTTGCACCTGAACGTTTATCTTCTTTTGTTTAAATATAAACTCTTGTTTAGTTGACAATGAAGTGAAGACAAAAAGAAAGTCAGCAAAGATTTATTGGTCAACATCATCGATTCGTACAAACTTCAAAAATCAAAAATACTTCAACTAATCTTCCATTGCATGCTTTAGTTAAGAGCTTTCATACTTATCTCTTGAATATAAATATTCCCATAGTTCCATTATTTTATTTAATGATGTTAAAACTGTTATCCTGGAGATGTTATTAAAAGTATTAAAAAAGTACCCAAGTGGGATTAGGTTTGCACCTGAACGTTTATCTTCTTTTGTTTAAAAGTGTTTGAACTCTTTAAAATAGTTGAAGAATTTTACAAATCAATTGAAAGGTATAAACAACGGTATAGAGTAATATGTTCAGTGGCGAAGCTTGACGTTTTCGACGGGGGTCGAAAACGTATATACCAAAAAATTTCTATATAACCGCGGGTTGAAAACGTATATACCCAAAAAAATTTATATGAAAACTACATATATAACATTACTGAGCGGAAAGGTCCCCCTCCCCCCCGGCCCCTTCAAAGCTGCGCCATTGAATATGTTGTAAACTAAATGTCGCACGCAACTACGCAAGGGCCAATAAGCGAGAATATGTCCGCGTTCGATCAAACCGAATTCGATTCTACTAAACCTATCAAACGAATCTGGTGTTAGAATGTAAATCACGTGAAAGCATCTCTAAGTGGAGAGTTGTGGTACTACGAAAGAACCTAATGCACTTGGTTGGGCCCACATAAAGCCCAAGGATGAGCCCAATCAGCCATTGCAACTTGAAGAAGATGCTATTGACAAGTTGCTTAACATAGTCCATAGTAAGCTACCACGCCCATAAGTACTAGCAACAAGGGTTGGGGTTAGAAAATATCTATCCAGCCCGTTGAGAGGTTGGAAACTTCTGTTGCTCAAGATACAAGAAGACTAGAATCTCTAATATATGATATTGCATGGGTTACATTTAGTTGATCGTTCATGAGGCGGGTATTTCTGACAAGATACATATTTAAAATCAAATTTATGGGTTTAAGTTTGGTCTAAACGGGTTCCTGTCAATTTCAAATCAATGATATGAAAATATTTAGCTAAAAGGATCATGTTTGTGTCAACCAAACAAGTTCAACCCATTTGCCCGTTTGTGTCGGTTAGCATAAAAATACAGTTTTTATGGATTTTAGGCATGTTTTAGGGCTAGTTTAAGTTGTTTCCAGGCTTGTTTAAGGTTCATATAATTGTTTCAAACATGTTCAAACGATTTTTGACCGGAATTTCATTGGAATTTGACCTGAAAATGCGTCTGAGGGACTGAGGGCTTTTGAAGCTAAGCGAGAAGGCTGAGCCTGTGTGAACTTTAACAATAGAGGGTGAAACATGTCGTGTTTGTATCAATCCATGAATACACATGTTGTATTCAATTTGTAAAAAATTCTCAAGTTCTTGTAGGGTTCAAGCCACCAACCCACACGCACAACCCATTTAATGGAGTCAATTCTTTGCATATATTTAAACACTTCAAGTAAACAAACTTTATTACCAAATATTACACTTTCCCTAAAGTACATTATGTGTATCTTTTTCTATGGTTGGTTTTAATTTGATTACTCCAAAAACTAGTGTAGTACTGTTGGAACAATAAAAGCATCTTTCGGTCACAATGGTGGTGGTAAAAATGGAATTTTACAAGGACCAATAACTTGGAACAAGTTCGACTTCAACTTCCATCATCGAAAATTTAAGTGGAGAATTTGATTCTTAAGACAAAATTCTAAATTTGAAAGTTTGAAATATATATGAGAATATCTTTGTGTAAATGCTTGTAGTATATAAGAAACAACAATTTATTCATCTACAAACAAACCAAATTAAGGAGAAGAAAAAACATTTAAATCTTTTCATCTGATTAAGAATGGCTGGGCACACATATGTGACCAGAGCCCACAACAACAAGGCCGATTTTCCGGCTCAAGGAGGTTATGCTTATGTGCCGGAACAACACGTCAACTGGTACTTGGTTGAAACAAGGACGGTTGAGCGGGTTCGTGTTCCGGCTTCCGGGTACACCAAATTCGGTGGTGCGCCTTTGAAAAACGAGTTGTTATACGACTCGGATTATGAGAACTCGAGCCCGTCCAGCTACCATGAAAGGGAAAAGCTTATGGCTAATTTTTTCAACGAGCTCCAAATTGGGGCAAGGCCGCCCATGAAGACCGGTAACCTGTCAAGCCCAAATAAGTACCGCCCTACCAGCCCCAGTAAGTACCATCCAAAAAGCTCGGAAAAATATCGGCCAACAAGCCCGAATAAGTACTACCCTACCAGTCCCACAAAGTACCGCCCTAAAAGCCCTAACAAGTATGAGTCAACAAGCCCAAACAAATACCACCCTACCGGCCCGAATAAGTACTACCCTACCAGTCCCATAAAGTACCGCCCTAAAAGCCCAAATAGGTATGAGTCAACAAGCCCAAACAAGTACCGCCCTACCGGCCCAAATAAGTACTTCTCTACCAGTCCCATAAAGTACCGCCCTAAAAGCCCAAATAGGTATGAGTCAACAAGCCCGAACAAGTACCGCCCTACCAGCCCCAATAAGTACAGCTCAAAAAGCCCTAACAAATATCGGCCAACAAGCCCGAATAAGTACCTCCCTTCAAGCCCAGACAAGTATCAGCCTACAAGCCCGAGTAAGTACCGGCCTGCAAGCTCACCGTTTACCTATCCTTCGAAAGAAGCCAACATGAAGGCCCAAACCTTGTCAGGCCCAAAAAAGTACCAACCCACAAATCCAACTAAGTACCTACCTGCAAGCCCAACACCCAACTATCCCTCAGAAGAAGAACACATGAATAGGCCCCAAAACATCCCAGGCCCGAATATGTATCGAGCAACAAGCCCGGTCCATAGTTTTCCCATAAAAGAAGTCCAACCCATTAGGACCCAAGGCTTGTCAGGCCCCAATAAGAACCTTGGTGTAGGAGGAGGCCAGCTAGCAGACGTTTCGAGCCCAAATTACCATTGGCAGAGTGCGGGCCCGCCTACAACACGTCATCCTCTTACGACTTCTACCAACAATATCGATGAAGCCTTGGGTTTTCTAATAGAATCGTATTCGCCACGGTCACACCTGACAAGAGAAGGGCCATTTGATAATTTGTCTCCTCGTGCACAACCAAATGAACACGATAGGCGATACGCAAGGACTGCACCTGGCGGCGTAACCAACCGGCCTTATTTGAGATCGAACACGATTGATAGTCATGAGGCCGTAAGGAGGTACAATGGCGCTTATGTTCCATAAGTAGCCCGAAAATGGGTACGTTTGGGCACCTTGTTAAGTATTGTCACTTGGAGTAATGTTGTCAATCTATAAATAATCATAGCTTGAAAGGTTTTATGTATCATGTTGGTGATCAACACATGACGTCATAAAATAAAATTATTATAGTTTATATGAGATATATGAGGATCTTACACTAGGTGTAATGCATACAAGTGGGTTACGTACGCTTGTTGTGGCGGTTGTCGATATTGGTTAAGTTTGTTTCATACTTTCATTTCATTACTTATACTGCGTATTACGACACAAAAAGTTTATGACACAAAATAAAAATTATTTATGCGCAATTTGCGTAGTTTACAACATAAAAAAAGAAGTTATTCTTAACACAACTCAATTCGTTACGGTACATTTACTCGTATATTATTGTTTAAGATACAAAATAAAGTTTATTTACAATAGTTTCATTACACAAAAATTGGCTTTATGTAACCCAAAAAATAAAGTCGTTTAACCTATAAAATAAAGTCATTTTTATTTCGAGTGTAAAAGAATATTGATACCGGTTCTCATAATATCGTACCTATATTGATGTTGTTTAGTCGGCACCGGTTTCTTTATTCACGGTATCAACATTCGGTACAACCTACGATACTAGGAAAAATATTCCATTTCAAACGTAACTCCGTTTTCAAAAAAAAATGTATCGAAATGCCGAGAAAAACAAATAATTGTGTATTTAATTTGTTTTTAAAACCTAACAAACGCATGTTGTAAAGGACAAATCAAATTTATTAAAAAACGTTAATAAGTTAAAAACGCATATTATATATAATATAGATTAAAAATAAAAAATAGGGTAAACTGCAATTTTACCCCCTGGAGATATAGCTCATTGGCACTCTTACCCCGTACCACGAAATTTTTGTTGTCTAACCCCCCCCCCCCCCCCCAACGAATGTGAAACACTGCAATCTTACCCCATGGCACCCAACTCTGTCAAGTCAACGTTTGTTTGACTGTACCAGCAGGGGTATTTCGGTAATTTCACCTCAAAGCCATCTTCAAACCCAAATCTTCATAATCTTCATAAATCTTCAAGAACACATCTTCAAACAAGATCTTCATAATCTTCAATAATTTTCATAAATCTTCAAGAACACATCATCATCTTCAAACCCAGAATTTCAAAAACATGACCACCTTTAACCATTATCATCATCCCCTAACCACCTTCAGCCATCATCATCATCACCTAACTAAATCAAAAGAACAAGTTTAAGATGAAACAAACTCATTTTCACTTCTTTAATCACTAAACCCACATCAAATTCATCAAATTAAACATACCCAGAAAGCAAAAGACTCATAAAACCCTAAAAAAATCCCTTTTTTTCTACCCAAATGAGACAAACTCATTTTAACCTTTTTAATCACCAAACCCGCATCAAATTCATCAAATTAAACATACCCAGAAAGCAAAAAACTCATAAAAACCTTTAAAAAATCCCTTTTTTCTACCCAGATGAGACAAACTCATTTTCACCTCTTTAATCACAAAACCCACATCAAATTCATCAAATTAAACATACCCAGAAAGCAAAAAACTCATAAAGATAGCTAAGAATCAAGAACTGACCAAGAACAGCCAACCGCCGCTGCCGCCTAGGGTTACGGCGGAACCCTAGATGCGCCCAAAACCACCACTGAACCGCCTCCACTCGTCATCCCTAAAACACCGCCACTAAACCCACCACACCAAACCAGTCCAGCAGCCGCTGGTCACAACACGTCGCCAAGACTGCCGCAGCGCGCCGCCATGGCCGGCTGCTCTATCACTCTCACGTCTCTCTCTCTCTATCCCAGGTCCTCTCTCTTTCTCTCTCTCTCTCTCTCTCTCTCTCTCTCTCTCTCTCTCTCTCTCTCTCTCTCTAGAAACTGCAGAGATGCGTGTGTGTTGAGGGGGGTGAAAGATGTAGGGGATATGGTTTGATGAAGAACTTGATGTAATGATTTGTAAATCCTCATGATGAATTTGGGTTAGAAAGATAAGATAGGGGCAAAAATGACTTTTCACACATTATTAACAGTCAAACAAACGTTGACTTGACAGAGTTGGGTGCCAGGGGGTAAGATTGCAGCGTTTCGCATTCGTTGGGGGGTTAGACAGCAAAAATTTCATGGTAGGGGGTAATGGTGCCAATGGGCTATATCTCCAGTGGGTAAAATTGCAGTTTACTCTAAAAAATAAAATAAAAAGTTATATACTTACTATTCATTTACATCTGTTTTAAGAGTTTCATTTCACTTTCAGTTGTAATCGTATATATTTATTACTGAATATTAAATATAGAGTTAAGTTCACGTATAACGTGTCTTATCGTACAAAACGTACGAAAGGCATGAAAAAGCCAAAAAAACGTTGTGGCATTTTCGTAATTATTTGCTCGTAGGGTAATTATCAAAATTACTCTACAAGTGTATCTTGTAGAGTACTTTTGATCTTGTATTATAATCATCAAAATTACTCTACAAGTGTATCAAAATTGCTCTACATTAAAATTACTCTGCAAAGTGTATCAAAAAACATACAATTCAAAATTACACTACAAAATCATTTGTAGAGTAATTATGATACTCTACAAAACTACCTTACAAGATCAAAATTACTATAGAAGATCATTTGTAGAGTAATTATGGTAGTCTACAAAATTACTATTTTACAAAATTACCCTACAAGATCAAAATTACCCTACAATATCATTTGTAGAGTAATTTTAATAATTACTCTACGACTACGAGTAAATAGTTACGAAAATACCACCGCGTCTTTTTACATTTTCACCTTATTCGTACGTTTTGTATGATAAAGGTATTTGTATTTGATCTTTTGTCATTAAATATAGCAGTTTTAATTATTTTCTATTTATCACTGTTATTCTTTAAACTTGATGCTAGAGAAATTAAATTATTTATAGAATTGAATGGTTTTCAATAACTACTTTTTTATCACCAAAAAACTTCTATATAAACACATAAACCGGGCCAATAAAAAATTGCAAACCCAATAGTTTAAAATTTACATCATGGACATTAAAACCACACCATCTACCCCAAGTTATTACATTATATTTAGATCTACTTCTCACTTAAATAAACAAATCTTTATCTCCTTGACCGTCTTCGTGACAAGATTAATTGCTTGTTGAACTCTTTCGCTTTCGTTGCTTTCAAATATAAGCTTGAACTCAATTTAAATGGTTCGAGTTTTGAACAAGTTGATCTCAAGTAAATTGGCTCGTTTAGATCTCTATTTGCAATCAATGTTTTCATTTGACAAATTCCTGATAGTAATTATAGTTGGTGCAAAACATGTTCTTTTTTCATATTTTTGATCTACCAGTTAAAAAGCTCATGCTTTAGGGCCATGAGTTTTTCTTGTGTATTATAAGGTTTCATTTTGCTTGATATACACTGTTCTTATGTGTTTGTTGAAGAACTACTATGATGATTTCTTGAATCAGTAATAACTTTATCATTTGTCACGCGTTCGCCTCCAAGTACACGTCTAATTTTTTTTTATTTGTTTTTCTATTGTGTTCATGGCCCTCGGTAGCTGCTTTAGAAACAAAACGTACACACTAAGTGGTTATAAGCATTTGCTCTTAATTTTCTTATGAATTGTGTTAAGTTGTATGATAACACACTGAGTAATATATTGTCTTCTAGCTTTTGTTGGGAAAAAATTCTAGTTTTGCGGGCCTAAGGCTAAACAGGTAGGATTAAGGCGCCAACCTATGGGGTCATTAACATTATCGGTTTGGGCTCAAGGGGTTATTATGATTTTGCTTGTAAGTTGCTACATAATCATGATCGGGCTCAAGGGGTTATTATGATTTTGCTTGTAAGTTGCTACATAATCATGATCGAGTATAGGGTGGTGATTATGAGGGATTATTGTAATTAAGTTTTGAGTAATTTTCTTACATAGTTGCAATAATGAGTTTATCCTAAATCTTGTATGTCACTGTATTTTAGGAAAACTACTAAAATAGACTAATTGACCGTTGACTTTAGCGAAAATGACACGACTAGTTAGCCCTTGCTAAAATAGATGACAAAAAATAGCCAATCAGGAAATACTTAACAGGATTCGTGGGCTCAAATGGCTTACACAGAAATTCATGGTACGTGAAGTACAACAAGGTCCACATAAAAACCAATAAAAAGACACGTGTAAAGCGAAGGTTAAATAGTTGTCATATGAAAAAAAAAAGTGTAGGCTATATAGTCATCAAATGGAAAAAAAAAAGCATGGGCTAACTAGCCTATGGCTAAAAACTGAAGGCTAAATCCTAGTCGTCGGCTATTTAACCTTTGTTTTACACATGTCTGTTGATGCAACAAATAATAGACCAAGGATAGTAGCTTGTCTGGTTGGGCAAAAGGGTTGAAGGGTTCAACTTTGCCTAACGCAGGTCGTGGGGTCCCCCCACGTTTGCAAGACGTGGAAGGAGGTTCACTAGTTTATTTTTATTGTTTGCTAAGGATCCTCCTCTGAAGTGTATTCAGATTCGGATGAAGGGGCAAACAGAATGTGTGTGTTGGATGTGAAAGGGAGTAACTCGCATGAAGCAAGTACTCAAAGTGAATGACCAGAGATTTCAGGAATCAAGACTGGCCAGGAATGTCCTCACTCAGTAAATGAAGTGTCTAATATATAGGAGAAGACATCTCCCGAAAAGGAATGCATTTGACTAGTGACCATGCTTGCAGTGAGGGGCTTACCCTTTCAGGGGTTGAAGCCTTTTGACCCCTGGATAATAGAGTGTGCTCTGTGGACCTGCATTGCTTTTGCGGCTGGCGAGTTGGTGAAGTAATCCAGAGACGTGACTACTTACTGTTCCGTGTTACTTTATTCCGTTTCCCCAGGTTTTTAACCTTTGAACCATTTTGGCCTATGAGCATTTTTCGTAATTAAGTCATTTATATTTGATCTTGGGCTACCCCCGTCATCAGCCCCCCAAGTCAGAGGTTTTTGGGAAATGAGCTCAAAGACGTCTGACTTTTATACGTATATTTTTCTGCCCAAAGGTTTCGAAGGTTCAAAGGTTTGAAGGTTGGAAACAGTTGGGGTTTTTGAATTTCAAAATTTGACAAGACGGTTGACAAGACTTGTGGCAGTTTGTCAGGCGGCGGTTATTAATTCTGCCTGTTGATAATTATCCTTTATCTCATTTATTTACATATTTTTTATTTAGAAGATCATTACTTGCTCCTTTTTCTCTCAAGTTTTCCCCCTTTTTCATATCAGGTCAGTTCCACTTTGTTTATTTTCTTGTTAATTGTTCATATCATGGGTGCTCGTAAGGATATGGCAAAATCATTTTCTCGACTGACTCAAGAGGAAGTCGATTTGTTTTGTATGGAATGGGGTATAGGGACGAAGTATAGACCGGTTGCACCGGCCTATGATAAATTTATCAATGAATGTCCTCCTGGTATGGTTGCCTTATATTGTCGTCATTTTGAGTTCTCCAATCTTCGCCACCCGTTTTCAAACTTTGTTTTGAATATTTTGGAATATTACCGAGTGTCTTTTGGTCAGATTCACCCCCTTGGTATGGCTAGGGTTTTACATTTTGAAATTTTGTGTCGGGCCTCCGGGTATGACCCATCTCTGTTGTCTTTCCGTCGCTTTTTCCGACTCGCTAAGAATGGTGATTGGTTCACCTTTGAGACCACTCAAGTTGATACTTGTTTAATTTCATCCATGGTTTCTACACTTGGGGTCTGGAAGGACCGGTTTTTCTGGGTGTCGGAGGAGATTGTTCCTTTCAAACTTGTTTGGAGACACCCGGATGCCGTACTGAACGAACCTGAGCCTTCCGAGTCTGATATAAATGCTCGATTTTTAGAAACTCTTAGGGAGTGTTCTTCAAGGCTCCGTCCCTTTCCGGAGCATTTGTTGGTGTTATTGGGTCTTAGTAAATTGTGGGAAAAACATGATCGAGACCCGGTGCTCATGAGAGATGGGAAGGGTATGCGTTTGTTCTTCTTATGCTTTTGTGTTCCTGTTTCTGTGTTTGCTTATGTGTTTTTTGTTTGTTTTACAGTTATGTCTGCACTTGACTTTATCAAAAGTGATGACACCTCTGACGTTGTCTTTGATGATGCTGCTGCTACTCCGGGTGAGGATGCGGTTGTTAGGGGTTCTGATTATAGGTTCGAGGGTTCTGGTTATGTAAATGTCCCAAACGTTAAAGGCTTTACCAAGACTACTGCTTCCAAGGTTTCCACTCGTCGTTCCCAACGCTATTTGAAGGGTGTTGATCAGCCGTCTGGTTCGGAGGCTGTTGATGTTAGTGATGATATTGAAGTATCAGCAGAGCAGACCATTGATGTTGGCAAGGGTAAGGAGAAAGAGTTAATTGTTTCAAGCAAAAAGAAGAAGTTAGTCAAGAAAGGTACCCCTTCTGTCATTCAGGGTCCATCAGTCAAAAACGTTGAGAGCTTCGAAGGTTCGGAGGGTGAAGAGGTTTATGTGCCCAACTGGGGGGTTAAGGTTGGAGATAGTTTTAAAGATCCAGTTGTTTGTGTTGAGGCCTTAGCACATTTTGCTCCTCCTGGTGTTCGGGACGCCATTTCAGAGATGGAGGTTGATCATCTTATTTCTAGGATGATGCTCAGTTCCTGCAACCTTTCAGCCCTGTTGGCTGAAGGTGTTACTCGATTTGCTAAAGGGATGCAGGAATATGAGAAGGCTTCCAAGAAAAAGGAAAAAATGAAAGCTTCGATTGCTGCAATGAAGAAGGAGATTGATAGCTTTTCTGAGAAGGAGCTGGCTTGGACCAAGAAAGTGGGAGAGTTAACAAGGAGGCACGAGATTGAGATGGGTGATCTCAAGAAGAGTTTTGAAGCTGACCGTCTGAAGCTGAAATCTGATAGAGAGGCCTTGGCTGTTCAACAGAAGGCTTTCGATGAGGAGAAAGATGGTTTGAAGACTTTGGTTGCCTAGACCACTGGGGATAACCAGTGGCTCATTGAGCAGGGATTTCACCAGGTTGTTACCTATTTGCTTCATTCCAAGGAGTTTAACTCTGCCCTTGGTGAAGTTTATACTATGTTGCTCAACCTGGGGAAACATCAAGGTCTTATTGCGGGTTATAAGCTTCACGAGTCTGGCCATCCTTTGGAAAAATCTCCCTTGTACCGTCCCGAAGCTTCCAACATCTTCAAGAGTTCCGTTGAGCAAATGGAGAGGTTATCGTACCCATATGTGAGTCAGGTTGCTTCTTGTTATGGTAAGCCTCTCTCGGTCTTGCAGGAACTGAAGCCGGATGGTTTGAATGAAAAGGTATGTGTTGAAATACTTAGTTGCCTTTCGAGGAAATGTTCCTACTCGGGAGACAGTGAAGATACCTTTCCTGGAGAACCTGATGTACCTAAGGATGCCAACTTGGAGGGTTCAGCTGTTGATGATCAGGGCCCAAAGGCTGAGAAGGTTAAGAAGACTAAGAAGGCTAAAGGTAACAGCTCTGGGGCCTCTAAGCCTTCTACTGATGCATGAAATTCGTAGCTTTCTTAGCACTTTTAAAACAATTTGTGGTTTGTAATGTTAACTTCAAACAATATTAGGTTTCTAGGAACCCTTAAGGTTCCTGTTGGCTGTGTTTTAGGCCTACGTGGCCGTTTGAACAATATCTAAATTGCAAGTCGCTAGGACTTGCTTTAACTCGTGCTTGAAAGTCTTTCAGAACTTTCTTTGATATGATATTATGTTTAACTATTTTCTTTGTGTTGTGTTTCTATACTTGTGTCTATTTCGTTAAGGCAACCCGGTTGGCTTCAACCCTTTAAGCCTTTTGGCTATCAGCAGGTAAGTTGAAGCCTTTGAGGTTTCGAGTTGTCACCAAGGGGTTAAAAGCCTTGAAGGCTTCTTAGCTTTGTGACTTGACTTGGTTTGTATTTTTAATTCTTTGTTTAAGTTGTATCATCCCTTAGATTATTTTTGTCCTCTTGTAACTTTGTCTTTGTCGAGTTTGCGTTGTCTTTATGTGTTTTATACCTTAAAGGGTTCAGTGCTACAGTCACTTAGCCTTGGTATTTTTAACAACAAGACATAGCACCTATCCTTTTTATTTTCTTGCTTTGTTTGATTTTGTAAGCCTGTTTGTTGGTTATTTTTCTAAGGCTTAAGGACCATTTGGTGTAGGCTGTTCAAACCCGTCTATGAGATAATTTTGCTTTCACTTAATAAGTCTCATGGAGTCGTATTGATTTAGGAACTCACCCCTTATATAGGTTCATTCAACCCTTGAACCTATTGAGCGATGTGGCCTGGGAGCTCATCCCCTTACATGGCCCTTGCCATGGAGTTTTTTGCTAGGTTCTCAACCTGATCTTAGGATAGAAAGACAAGTTTGATAAAACAACTTCATTCAATGTTTTAAAAACCGGTAAATACCGGCCGGTTATACCGGTATTACCATTTCTAGATGTAAATCCGGTACGAAACACCCCGGTAAATAAGTGAAACGGCATAAGGTTTGTACCGGCGGTAAAATCCGGTATACCGGTTTGAAACGTAATACTGGTACCGGCCAAAGGTTATTTTAGTTTGAGTTGTTACTTATTTTTATTATATATGTTACTTATCTTACGTAATTTTTATATTATGATTATTCGTAACTAAAAGTTCTTATTTAATATTGTATGAACCGAAAATAGTTATCCTCTAGTTGATGAGGATGACGATAATAGTGAATTTCATCTTTTATGCGATCGTGAACTTGATGTATTCAACTCTCAAATGACTTAAACATATCGTACAGTGTACATTTAAAAGAGTTTTTTTTGAAAAATTGAATGATTTTTGATTATCTTTTGGATTATTTTTTATTATGGATTTACTTTTGGATCATCTTTGAATATGTAATCATGCATTTTTTGATTAACTTTTGAGTTGATTTTTTAATTTATGAAATTATAGAGTTAGCTAGTCAACCCGGTTGAACCGCTCGGTACAACCTTGTTCAACCGGTTGAACCATTTTTTAGCCTAATCCGGTTTGATTTAAAAACCGGTTTTTAAAACATTGACTTCATTCATTCAATAGATACTTGTTCTTACAAAAGGTTTTCGTAGTGTCATTTTCGAAATACAACTCGTGAAATACAAACCAATCTTTCTTGTTTAAACATGGAACCTTTTCAAGGTTTTTCCGTTCCAATGTCTTGGAAGCCTTTTACCCTCTGAGTCTGCTAGCTTGTAAGATCCACCCTTATGTGCTTCAAGTATGGTATACGGGCCTTCCCATTTTGGGCCAAGCTTTCCTTGATTCTCTTTTTTGCTAGCTTCATTGTTTCTAAGGACCAAATCCCCTGGCTTGAAGCGTTCATTCTTAACTCTCTTATTGTAGTAGGCTTCCATTTGTTGCTTGTATTTGGCTTCCTGAATTGCAGCTTGGTCTCGTGCTTCCTCTAGGAGTTGTAAGTTCAACATGGTCTCTTTTTGGTTTGTTTCGGGATCCATGTTGACGATTCGTTGTGTTACAACTCCTATCTCAGCGAGGATCACAGCCTCGGATCCAAATACCAAACTATAGGGTGTTCTCTTATGGCTTGTTTTTTCGGTCGTTCTTATGGCCCATAGAACACTAGGCAGTTCTTCAAGCCAGTTGCTTTCGTATCTTCCCAGTCTTGTTTTGATACCTTCCACTATGCTTCTATTCGCCCTTTCAACCTGACCGTTCGATTGCGGGTAAGCCACTGAGCTAAAAACCTGGTTGATTCTGTATTCTTTGCACCAAACGCTGAAAGGCTTCTCAGCAAATTGCTTTCCATTGTCAGTGATAAGTACCCCCGGCAATCCATAGCGGCAGATAATGTTCTCCCAAACAAAGTCAATGACCTGTTTGCCTGTGATCTTTGCGAGTGGTTTAACCTCTGGCCACTTGGTGAAATAATCTATTGCTACCAACAAGAATTTCGCCCCACCTTTGCTTGGGGGAAACGGACCAACGATGTCCATTCCCCATTTATAGAACGGCCATGCAGAGGTTATTGGGACCAGGTCATGCTTGGGACTTTTTGGGACTGGTGCATAGATTTGGCAAGCATCACATTTTCTCAATTGCTCAGCGGTATCACGATGCATTGAGGGCCAGAAATACCCAAGGTTCATGAGCTTTGCAACCACCGTCCTAGCTCCAAAATGAGCTCCGCATATGCCTTCGTGAATCTCTTTGATCAAGTACTTACTTTGCTCAGGACCAACACACCTTAGCAAGGGGGCAAGGTAACCCTTTTTGTAAAGGGTTTCTCCTTGTAGTACGTACTGCCTTGCCTTGATTTAAACCCTTTCAGCTTCTACTTGATCATTGGGTAGTTCACCATTTTTTAGGAACTTTTTGATAGGAGTCATCCAGTTTGGATCTTCCTCGGTAACTACGTCTTGAACTTCCAATTCATCGATTGATGGAGCCTTTAACACTTCTACCAACACCTTCTTGGTGAGGTGGGCAAAAGTGAGAGATGCTAGCTTACTTAAGGCATCAGCCTTTTTGTTTTGAGATCTGGGAATTTGTTTGATGTTGCACGTTTGAAAGGTATTCATCAGTTCCTTGGATTTTTCTTTGTATCTTTTCATGTTGGGTTCTTTGGCAACATAGCTATCGTTTACTTGGCTGGAGACTAGTAATGAATATGTGAACACTTCAAACTTCTGGACCTTCATCTCTTTGGCCAGTCTTAAACAGGCGATCAGTGCCTCGTATTCAGCCTCGTTATTGGTGGTCTGAAAATCAAAACGGAGAGCATATGTGAATTCCAACCCTTCTGGGTTGATCAAAATTAGTCCAGCCCCTGACCCTTCAACGCTTGAAGCCCCGTCGGTAAAAAGCTTCCAGGCTTCAGGGTTGGAGGGTTCAGTGGTGGTAGTGTTCACTTCAGTGATCGCTTGGTTTGGGACTTCCACAATGAAATCAGCCAAGACTTGGGCTTTGATAGCTTTTCGTGGGACGTAGGTGATGTTATGTTCACCTAGTTCCACTGCCCATTTGGCCAACCTTCCCGAATTCTCTGGTTTTTCAAGCACGCTCTTAATGGGTTGGTCGGTGACCACTTGTATAGGGTGTGCCTGGAAATACCTTCGAAGCCTTCTAGCTGTTTGAACTAGGGCTAGGGCAAGTTTTTCAAGGGGAGGATATTTGGTTTTAGCTAATTTTAGAGTTTTGCTGAAGAAATAAACGGGTACCTGGGCCTTTTCTCGCTCGATGGTGAGGACCGCACTTATGGCTTCCTCCGCGACTGAAAGGTACACCGAGATCAACTCCCCCGTTTCTGGAGCTGCAATGTCAGGCAAGGAGGCAAGATGTTGTTTCATCTGGTTGAAGGCTTCTTCAGCCTCATCGGTCCACATGAAATCCTTCTTATCAGAACAATTCTTAAGCGTTTTGTAGAAGGGCAGATATCTTTCAGCCAACTTGGAGGTAAAACGTTTCAAGGCTGGAAGCTTCCCGTTTGAGCTTTCAACCTCCTTCTTGGTTTTTGGTGGTTTGGTTTAAAGAACAGCTTTCACCTTGTTTGGGTTAGCCTTGATGCTTTGTTTCCCAACGATGTGACCCAAGAACTTTCCTTCCTCGAACCCAAATGAACATTTTTCAGGGTTGAGCTTCATGTTAACCTTTCTGAGGTTCTTGAAAGTTTCTTGAATGTCGTCGAGCATTTGATACTCCGTCTTGCTTTTGATCACCAAGTCATCGACATATGCCTCCATGTTTTTACCAATTTGGCTTGCGAAGGCTTTGTCTACTAGACGTTGGTAGGTTGCTCCAGCGTTTTTGAGGCCAAAAGGCATCTTTTGGTAACAGAAGATTCCTTTATCGGTGTGGAACGCTGTCTTTTCTTCATCTTCTTCTTTCATGAGTATTTGATGATACCCTTTGTAAGCATCAAGAAAGCACTTGAAAGGGTAACCGGTGAGGGATTCGACCTTGAGATCAATTTCCGGTAGTGGATAGCAATCCTTAGGACAAGCCTTGTTAAGATCCTTGAAATCTATACACATCCTCCAAGAGTTGTCTGGTTTCTTGACCATAACCGGGTTTGCAACCCATGATTGGTACTTGACTTCTCGGAGAATGCCGGCCGACACAAGCTTTTCAACTTCTTGGCAAGCAGCCAGGCTTCTCTCAGGTGCTAAACTTCTTTTCTTTTGGACCACAGGCTTGACACCCGGTGGTATTTTTAACTCATGTTCGGAAATGTTCCGAGGGATCCCTGTCATATCCTCTGGACACCAAGCGAAGACATCGTTGTAATGTGTTAGCAACTTTTCAAGATACGAGAGGGTTTCTTGTGAAAGGCTTGGATTGACCCTTATTCTCTGTTCAGGGTACTTAGGATTTATGATCAGCCTTTGCTTGTCTTCTTCACTTCTGGAACTTTCACCCTCAACCAGGTAGGCCTCTTGAGAGGGTTGAAGGGTTGTTATCCCCCTCTCGGTGGGAAATTTGACTGTGCCATGGCCAACAGACACGGCCATGTAGAATGCACACTGCCCTGGCCTTCCAATGATCACATCATAGTTTGAAGGTATGTTGATAACCACAAAGGTGAGTGGTTGGATTCTTTCCTTCTGACCTTCGCTGAAACGAACATTAAGTGTCAGTTGCCCTAAAGGCTTAAGGGGTATATCGGCAATACCTTTTATGGAGGTTCCAGAGGGTTGAAGCCTTGAACGTTCTTCATTGCTCAAGCGATTGAAGAATTTCTCAAACATGATTTCAGTGGCTACCCCAGTGTCTATGTATGCTCTATTTGTTTGCAACGTTCCCACAGTGGCTTCTACCACAAGAGGGCTTGAAAGAGGGTCTTTTTCTGTTGGGGGGAAGCAAACACACTGAAGCTCCCAAGCTTCCAACCGCTGTCTTTTGTGAGGAACCCTTCCATCGAAATCCACCATATTGACTTCCTTGCCCTTTCCTTCAGCCATTTTGTCCCGTACCCCTTTCACCAAATAAGCGAGTTCTCCGGACTTAACAGCTTCTTCAATTCTTTTCTTGAGCTGGAAGCAATCATTGGTGTGGTGACCCTTTTCTTTGTGAAACTCACAATACTGTGTGGAGTTCTCCTTTTTTCTACTTTTGGGGAGAGGCCTAGGAGGCCTAAAGTTTTGCTTGATTTCTTCCGTTGCGAGGATTTCTTGAGGAGTCTTTGTGAGGGGTGTGAAACTTATGCCTTTCTCCCTGCTGGAAGGGTTCCGGCCTTCAGACCTTCGATGGTCTGAACCCTTTGATCGTCTGTCATAAGAGTTGAAGTTTCCCCTTTTCCTAGCTGGACTATTGCTTCGCCAGCTGGATCCTCTTTTCCTTTGCTCTTTAATGTCAACTGCCTCTTCTCCCCGGATGTGGGCTTCAGCCCTTTCGAGAGCTTCTTCCAAGGTCTTGGGCAGGGATTTGTTGAAATCTCTTGTGAGATATTTGGATGTGATGGCATTCATAAAACCAGCCACTCTCATTTTCTCGTCTGCCCCCACATAAGTTAGACCTTCCTTCTTATACCGTTCGATAAACGCTCGAAGACTCTCATCATCGCGTTGTTTTATCTGAAAGATTACTGTTGCGTCTTTGACATATCGCCTTTGTTGGGAGAAATTGGCCAGAAAACCCTTGCTGAGGTCTTCGAATGCTTCGAGCAGGTAAGTCGTTGAACCAGATTCTGGCTGATCCAACAAGGGTTTGCATGAACATTAGGCAACATTCAGCGTTTGACCACTTCTCTATCCTTGCTGCACCGGTAAAGATCTGAATATGGTCCCCAGGATCTTCAGTCCCATCGTATGTTCTGATGTGAGGAGGCATCTTGATCTTTGTTTGAAAATCATAATCAGCTATTTGCTGTGAAAAGCATGAAAGGTTACTTGGCTTATACGGTTTGGCCAAATCTTCTTCAGCCCTTGCACCCATGTTATTGCCATTGTTGTTGTTTCCCTGAGTGGCCAGCACTTGATTAATAAAGTGCTGCCATGGGAAGCTGGCCATCATCTGGGCCATCATTGGGGGTATGAGGTGGAAGCCTTGAAGGCTTTCGGGTGCAACTGAGCAGCTCACTCCAAGGGGGGTGCTCATAACAGCACTTCGTGCCAAGGGGAGCACGGACAGAGCTTGTTCCCACGAAGTTGTTGTAGAAGCTGGAAGGCTTGTTACTGGGGACTGTAGGAGCTGGTCGAGGGTAAGCTCATGCCCCAAAGGAGCACCACTTGTAATTGGTTGGGAAGAGAAGATAGGATGTACTGTAGGATTCGCCATTGTGGATAGATATGGATTAGGGTTTGGAGGATTACTGGGACCAGCCTCATTCCTAGTTGTAAAAGGAGGGATAGGAGGTCCGGGAGATAACGTTGGTTCCGGCTCGTCATAGTCTAGACGAATCCTCACTCCCTTGTCTCTACATATTGGTTGAGAAGAGACCTCAACTCAAGGAAATTGTTGGCAACCCCCTCAGGGGTAAGTTCAACACGTGCTGGGGTGTCAGACACACCAACATTGGGGGAAGGAACTCCGGATCTGGACGGAGTTGGAGTGTTGAAGGTGAGAAACTCGGGAGTGCTCCCCGGAGTCGAGAAAGAAGTTGGTATAGCCACATGAGCTTGGCTACTACCCGGGGTTGAGGTGTTTGGAACCTGATTTACTTCACCCGGGGATCCACTTTCTGACATGGCGGTTTCAAGAGAAAAGAGCTACACTACTAGGTCTTTTTGAGGAGAAATAGCGGCGTAGCCCCACGGTGGGCGCCAACTTGTTGATGCAACAAATAATAGACCAAGGATAGTAGCTTGTCTGGTTGGGCAAAAGGGTTGAAGGGTTCAACTTTGCCTAACGCAGGTCGTGGGGTCCCCCCACGTTTTCAAGACGTGGAAGGAGGTTCACTAGTTTATTTTTATTGTTTGCTAAGGATCCTCCTCTGAAGTGTATTCAGATTCGGATGAAGGGGCAAACATAATGTGTGTGTTGGATGTGAAAGGGAGTAACTCGCATGAAGCAAGTACTCAAAGTGAATGACCAGAGATTTCAGGAATCAAGACTGGCCAGGAATGTCCTCACTCAGTAAATGAAGTGTCTAATATATAGGAGAAGACATCTCCCGAAGAGGAATTCATTTGACTAGTGACCATGCTTGCAGTGAGGGGCTTACCCTTTCGGGGGTTGAAGCCTTTTGACCCCTGGATAATAGAGTGTGCTCTGTGGACCTGCATTGCTTTTGCGGCTGGCGAGTTGGTGAAGTAATCCAGAGACGTGACTACTTACTGTTCCGTGTTACTTTATTCCGTTTCCCTAGGTTTTTAACCTTTGAACCATTTTGGCCTATGAGCATTTTCGTAATTAAGTCATTTATATTTGATCTTGGGCTACCCCCGTCATCAATGTCCAAATCTGACTAGATATTATATAGACCCCATGTACTTCAGTCTTCACCATGAGTTGTTTTGCAAGCTAAGCCCTAGACCGTTTTAGTCGTGTCTATTTCGTTAGAATCAACGGTCAACTTGTCCATTCTAATAATTTTCTCTTGTGTTTGTGATGCCAATTCTATTTTTTGTAATTGAATTTTAGTGAATGAAAACAATCCAATAAATTTGGTGCTTTAATAAATTCTGAATTTTTATTGTTTGACTTTGCATTTTTGGAATGATTTGGAACAACATCATGAAGGCGGGCAGGGGGTTAAGACAACAGAAAATTGATGCCGAAAACAAGCTTGTGATTAACCTTGGGTGTGGAGACAAGACTCTCTTCTAGTTAGACAAATGAGTGGGTGCCCAACCATTGAAAGATGTTTTCCCGAACTTATTCTCATTAGAATCCGACAAGCTATGCATCGTTCAGCAACGTTACCCAGTCTTGGGAAGGAACATCAACTGGTTTTGGGGTGGGGATCAATCGTTGAACCGTGCACGAGACATAAGTGATTGGGAAACGTGCGTACAGCTGAATGGATGCTAAATAAAAGGCGGGCAGATTCATGGCAGTGGAAAGGTGCTAAAGGCTACCAAACCTTCACGATTTGCAGCCTACGTCGGGAACTTGACTTCATTGAGCGAATTCCGAAAAAAAGTGCTACCCTGGCTCAGTTGGATCCCACTCAATGAATGGACCACATGTTGCTACGTGTAACCCCCCTTTTTTATTTTCTGACATGTAACAGCTTTGTTAAGAGAGAGAAAGTTGATATGTTACACCTCTTTCGCTCGTTTATGTAGATGTAACATCACATGTTACACTTTTTTTTCAATAGCAAATTTTGCAGCTTTTACGAAATGTAACATTTTCGAACTTAAATTTTACAAATTTTCAATGTGTAGTGTATGTAAAAAACATGTTACATGTTTTTTTAGAAAAAAATTAGTGTAATAGACAAACCTGTTACATGTTAGTGTGTCAGTCAGAAAAGTGAAAAAGGAAAAAGTTGTTACGTGTACTGTTTGTCAGTCTGTTACATGGTCAGAAAAGTTATTTTATGTAACATTCAATCTCAACCATAGATTTTTTGATGGATGGTGGAGATTGAGTTTTCAATGTTTTCTTAACTCAATAGGGTTTTCTTATACATATACATACATATATATATGTATATATGTGTGTGTATGTGTAGGGAGACGTCACATTTTCCCTAGATTTTCCGTGTGAAACATCATCATATCACCTTTTTCATCACCTTTCTTGGTTTTCTCCAAAACGTACGGTGTTGTCCTAGTTTTCCTCAAAATTCCCCAGACAAATTATTTTCGTTTAAATTAAACTTTAAAACACTAATATATTAAAAAATCAATATATATATATATATATGTGTGTGTGAATGCATTGTGTGTGCAATACATGTACAGGGTGTATATGTATGTGATGTGTTGTGTGGTGTGTGTGCGGAGGGTTCTTTTTAATGGTTTACTCGTGCCCAACTCCTTATAATCGTTGAGCCAACACCTAATTTCGGTGAAAAAACACTCGGAATCAGGGGTGGTGTTCCCGGACAGAGTCACTGAGTGCTCCCCGACTCCCACTCCGTTCACTCTAAAAACGGACAATAAAGTTACATTTCTGAAAGTGGGTTGGATTGTTCAGTTTTAGCCTCTTTCTTTTAACATTATTGAAAAAAACTATCACATTGATGGAGCATCATTGACAATTCACATAATGTCCATTTTTTTTTTTTGAAGAAAAAAACCTATAATTACCCGTTGGTGATCTTTCGGTGATTACGAACAAATCAACAATGGGTAGCTTAAACCAAAAAATTATATGTCGATGATATTGGCATGTGAATTGCGCGTAAAGTAAGTGACATATCAGTGATACTCTACGTCAGTTATCCTTCAGTAACATCCGTTGGAAAATTCTTATCCACGCCATGTTTCCGACAGAGCATCAGTTACCAACAGTAAGTCAGTAACCACGCTTTCATTGGGGGACTTCCAACCGATCCATCGCTGAAAGATCTATGTTTTGTAGTGTGAAAGAGCCCTATTATAAAATTCGTTTTAAGTCCCTAAAAAAAGTTGATGTTTATAGTACTAAAAAAACAGAAGGGTCATGATACATAGATAAACTTTCTAATCTTATCACATAATATATACACGTATTTATATTCTGTAACACTTCAAAGGATGCGAGTACATATATATATATTCTTTCTAGATTAGATAGGTTGGAATCGAGAGCACTATAGCTATATATCAAATGATTCTCACCCTTTTAGTTTTATTCATTTCTCATTGAATAATTTTTAAAAATTTTAATAACTATTAGAGCTAATTGTATTTTAAAAATTACACTTTTATACTTAATCGTTTATTCACTCTTAATACTTAACTTTTTAAAAATTTACTAACATGCCTTTCTAAAAAAATAAGAAATAATGCCAACTCCGCCACCCTTTCAATTCACCAAAGACGCATCACCAAGCGTCCCCCCCCCCCCCCCCCCCCCCCCCCCTCTCTTCTCCGCCCTAAGTAGACCATCAATGTGAGGCCGTGTTACGACTGGATGAAAAGTCGGGACTAAAAATGTCATTTCCAAAAATTATAACAAAAACGTAGTGTAACCTTACGGCACATGCTATCCGTGTAATGAACTCTTATTATTATTATTATTATTATTATTATTATTATTATTATTATTATTATTATTATTATTATTATTATTTCTACTATTATCATTTCTGGACCTAAAATATCCTATAATAGTATTCAAAACAGTACAACAGTAATAAAATATATAGGTAGAGGATCTTGTACATTAATCCAGAAGTGTGAGAAGTGTATTATAACACTATATAACACCATATAAACACCGTATAACACTATGTAACACCATATTATTATTATTATTATTATTATTATTTCTACTATTATCATTTCTGGACCTAAAATATCCTATAACAGTATTAAAAACAGTACAATAGTAATAAAATATATAGGTAGAGGATCTTGTACATTAATCCAGAAGTGTGAGAAAAGTGTATTATAACACTATATAACACCATATAAACACCGTATAACACTATGTAACACCATATAACATTATGTAACACTATATAACAAATATAACACTATATTTTGTCTGATAGCATGTCTATGGTAGATGTATAGTGTTATATATTGTTATACAGTGTTACATAGTGTTATATGGTGTTACATAGTGTTATACGGTGTTTATATGGTGTTATATAGTGTTATATATAGTGTTATAATACATTTCTCACACCTCTGAATTAATGTACACTATCCATACCCAGAATATATATATCCACACGTCAAAAGTGTGTTTTGGTCTCAATGATTACTATAAGTAGTTACGACCAAATTTCTTCACCATGAAGCTGATAAATTGGAATATATTCAACTTGCATGATTAAAAGATCTAATGCCTAAATTCGATTCTTAAAATCGACAAACAGAATCTTGATCTTAAAACAGTAGAACACATGAAAATATCTTAACTGCATCGAACTACCGGATTTACTATATAAGAGATCAACCACAGTTTATCATTTCACAAACATATCCAAAACCAAGCAAAAACAAGCATACAAATCATTCGAACAAGTTAAGAATGGCGAATAAGACGTATGTGACGAAAGGCTACTCGACCTACACCGATATTCCGGCTCAACGAGGTGGTAATGGTTATGGTTATGATCACGATACCAAACACTTGGGCAACCACTATGTGGTTGAGACCAGGACCGTTGAGCGGGTCCGTGCCCCGGCTGACTATGTTGGTTCCCCTTCAAAAGCTGAGCTCTTGAAGGAATACGTGCACTCGCCAACAACCATGTCGGGTGGGCCAAAATACGCACCCAAGAGCCATTATGATGACTATGAGCCGAACTATGGCCACAACTATGAGAACTCAAGCCCACCCATCAGCCCAAATAAGTATACCCCGGGTTACTTTTCTGAAGACTCCAACCGCATCCATTCTGGACCAAGCTATGTTAGGACTGGAAATGTTTCTGGTCCTAACAAGGCTTGGCAGGCGGCTGGTCCACCAGCCACGCATCATCCACTCACAACTTCGACTAATAATATCAATGAAGCTTTGGGATTACTAGCAGAATCTGTGTATTATTCCCCACGTGCGGACCCAAGGCGAAGAGGGGTGCTTGATGATTTATCCACCCGTGCACAACCGCTTGAACCACAGAGGCGTTATGCACGGCCTGCTTTTGTGGCTAAACCTAATGATGCTCGTAATCACTTCACCAACATAGGGGGTGCTATTGATAGTCATGAGGCCACGGGGAGGTATCGTGGCTCTTTTGTTCCTTAAAAAGCTCGAAAACTGAGGTTTTTGGGCTTTTGTTAGGTCATAAGTGACACGTTCGTGTCTATCTAGGTAGTTTATCTTATTAATGTTGTATTTGATACTTTTATAGGGCTTGGTTGTTATGTCTTAGGTTGACTATGATACAAGTACTAGAAATTCGTGTGTAAGCATGATGATCTTATATAGTTTATAAAATCTTTCTTTGGCTCTGTTATGTATTCTACAAATAGTATTGGACACTCATGTACATGTGTAAACTATATACACTATTTATTTAGGTGCTGTTTGTTTTTTCAGAGGTAAAACGTCTGCAGTCTGCGGACCAAATCTGCAGACATCTGCAGCTGAAGAGGTGGACCAAACCTCTGCAGTCTGCAAGAAGAAGACTGTTTGTTTTTTAACTTCTGCAAGCTGCTGAAATAAACTGAAATATAAATAAACTGATTTTATTTAACTTAAAAGAGTTTTTTAACTTTCAAACATAAATAATAGTTATACAATACTGAAATAATATTCATAAAAAGACAATAACATTTTTTAAATCATTGAATCCGTGCTTTGCATTCCACAGAGCATGAAACCATCCAATATGCTAGCCAGCGATGCTCTTATTGTTCAACTTGGTTAAAAGTCTTTAGAACTTAAACGCACCACCAATCTGGCTATAGACATCACATGGAAGAAACAACGGATTTGGCCTCAGCTCCATTTTCAGAAAGTGATCCCCTTGTCCACCTCTTTAACATGCTTAGAGCTGCCTTTGGTTGATCCATAGGAAGCATATGCCCAGCATCATGAACCTGTTACATATGCTAATGTCAAACTTTGACTTCCATAAGTCAAAATCCAGTACTTCCCAAAACATATTTCTCATAAATTACTTTACACTTTTAACAATTTTTTTTTGAAAGTTAATAGTGCTTTTTAACATTGTAATGTAGATATCATAATCTGCAACTAAGCTTATACGAGTTCTTACCAAATTGGAAGTTGAAAGTAGTGGGCCATGAGTTTTGAACAAGCCAGCTTCAGAACCATCAAACATCCAATTTCCACATAAATCCTAATAAACCAACACTGGAAGTCTGGTATTAAACGATGAAAGGAAACTGAACCAAAAATGAGTGACCCGGTTATCGAACAAGTGACCTCCGTTAGACTTGATCATAACCACAACAAGGTAACCACTTTACAATCTTGCATTCTTGTATAAGCTATTTACATTGTTTTAAGTTTTATATAACATCCAGCAGTTTATCGTCATCTTTAATACCTCATTATCAGACCCAAACCTGAACCCCACCCCTTCTCCCATTTCAACATATATAAAAACAAATCATATTATAAAAACAAAGTTTATCTTTTATATTACCTGTATATCATAATAAAATACCACTAGAGTAATCTAACAACTCTTAACATTACCTGTATATCATAGTAAAATACCACCTACTGAACAAGACATCAATCATCATAAGGGACATCAATCTTCTAAAAAACAAACACGCTGCAGACCCTTACGTATGCGCGTGGTCTGCGTGGGGAAGACAAAAGAGGTTATAAAGCACTTTTTCTAAAAAACAAACACCACCTTAGTCTCATTGATTAACATGATATCAATGAGTCTTGTAGATTGTATGTGTTTTATTTAGTCTCGTTAATTAGCATGGTATCAATGAGTCTTGTAGACCTACTAGTGTAGAATTAAGAAAGCGGCACATGGATTATTTATCAAAAAATTGGTGGTAGTTATTAAGAATTTGTTTTATGGTACTTTTAAATTATTTATGACACCAATCTGATCAAACTAAAACTGATGAAACTAACTACTTATTATCGAATATTTCACTTACCCGCTTTTCTACATGTACACCTTAATTAGGTGTTATAGGAAGCTCATTTAAGATAACTTATCTCCAAAAGAAATAGATAGGAATAGAGATACTCTTACAAGCTACTTTCTAATTTTATTCATCCCTTAACTATTTCTAATTTTTTTCATTCCTTTACTATTTCAATGAGGCCTTATATATAGCAAAACAAACAAGAAACAAAACAGATGAAAACATAAAAAAAAAAACATGTGCTAAAATAAATAAGCAATTAGCCATTACTCCCCTCCAATTACCAAGTAAACATAATAGTTAAGCAGCGCCATCTCCAAAAATACTCGAAAGTCTTGGGGCCCGGGTTTAATAGAAAACTAGCAGAATTCCCCCCGCGCGATGCGGCGGGAATTCAATCGGTATAGGTTCGGTTTATTGCGGTACTTGGACGTCGACACTTTTTGTATCAACCGTTGAACATCGATCGAATGCCATAAAAACAAAATTTGGTAACTATTCGGATGGTACCTATTCCACTACCGATGTTGTTTAGTCAAAGTCAGATCGGTTTGTGATGGTACCGTAGGCTAAACATCCTAAAACAGGGGCGAAGGATATTTGGTGCCCGGGGGTGCACCCGCCCACCCCAATTTTTCGGCTAGAAGTGTATTAGTTCCGATTTTTCGTCCGAAATTTTTAAAATTATATAGGATCGCCCCCCGATTATTTTTCCTAAATTGTATATCCTAAATATTTATACACTTTGTATATAAATGATGGGTAGTTTTGTAAATATATTTTAACTCTTATTTGTTTAACCTTAGAATACCCACCACACAATAAACTTAATCACAACTTAATACCAAGTTATCAATCGTCTTCTTCCAGACTTCCCATACTCCCGCCCGTAGCTTTCTGTGGCCATTCTTTTTCCAATTCCATCAAAGACTTTTTTGGTAATAATCCTTTGAATGAATGATTTTTTTTTGTTTTATTTGGAACTATTATTATTTGACCCGTCCTAAACCAAATAGCCGACCCGACCCGAAATATAACGATAGGAAAAAAAATTTGGATCCCATCACTTTACGCCCTCTCGAAACTTTTGGTCAAGCTCCGCCACTGTCCTAAAATATAAATATACACACGTTTTGAATCATGTCATTAACGTTTTTTAATAATCTCATAAATAACAAAAGGAGTAAAATGATTATTTTTTTTTTATTTTCTTTTTGTTAATAATACACATGTGTTTTTTTAAATATCATATATTTGCATGTTAACGTATCAGTTTTATAAAATGTATGCATCACATATTATATACCCACAATTTTAAATTTTACAAATATGCAAATAGGTTTTAACTTTATTACAACTGTATAAATAAAAGATGAGATTTATTTTGCAAAAGAAAGTAATATGTTAATCAAAGGAAAGTTGTGATGCTTTTTTTTAATAATGGATTATTTTTTTTTTGAGGGGCCAACAGAATCAATTCCAAGCACTCTTGGGGCACCCACTGGACCAAACGGAGTACTCCGAGATTAACCCGAGTCCACCACCAATTCCGGGAAAAACCCGGTAACCCAACTTGTTTGGCTCAAGGAACGAACTCACGTTTCCATGGGTCTCCTATCATTGCCCACCAATGCCTCACTCTACACCAAGCGAGAGTTAAACTTGCATATCTCAAAAGAAATGCAAGGCTTCCACCACTTGATCCAGAGATCATTGGAAGAATTGAATGTTAAAGAAATTTGAATCAATTAATTTAAAAAACTTATTTTAATATTCTAAAAAGAAATCTACTGTTCATCGGCTGTTTCAATTAATATGTATAATAATGCGGGCACTTAAAATAAACTTTTTTTAAAAGAATATACAAGAAAAGCGTAAAATATATGAAAACGAATTAACACTAACACCCAATTCTAGGAATTGAATGTTAATGCTATTAAAATAAAAATTTAATGTAATTGTGACAAAATTAAGTCACTAATGTCATTTGCATTTAATGAATAGCTAACAAAACATTCAAAGATTCAACTAAATTAAGAGATGCAAAGATTAGAACTTGCAACCACTAGTTGACAAAACAACATATCAACCACCAAGCCAAACACTGTATTATGCGTTCTTCCGATTCAGTGTGCATATATCTCAACGCATATATATATATATATAGTGGAGAGTTCAAATGAGAAGAAATTCTTTGTAAGAAGAAAAAAGAAGAAATTTCAACCAATAGTAATGCTTCATTAGACTTCATTTAATATTTTTACTTAATGTAACTATAAGGGTATATTGGTAAACTTACATACATCATTAATTGGTAGTTTCATCTTTAATAACTAACTATATTAAATTTGTAACTTATTTTTAAGATATATATTTTTCTCAAAAAATAAAATAAAAATTCATTTATAGTGTAGGATAAATACGAGGCGTGTAGGATAAATTACGAGTTGTGTAGGATAAATTTCAATATGTGTAGGATAAATTTCGAAATGTGTAGGATAACTTTTGATGTGTGTAGGCAAATTTTTTTAGTGTGGAGGATGATAGTCGTAATGACTAATTAATTAGTCAAACATAATAATAAATGAGATGAGAAAAAAACTATTTAATGTTTTACAATTGTACCCTTTTGTTCTTTTTATTCTTAATAAAATTTTCTTCTCAAATGAACCTTCCCCTATATATATATATAGGGGACCACTAAAATGAAAACCACCTCCAGTTGTAAGAACCATGAGAACTACACCGTACGGGGCGAGTTGGACCAAAAAAAAATTTCATAAACGTAGATGCGTGTATTATAAACACATTTGTAAAAAAAAATGTTGTGTGTGTAGTTTTGAGCACCACAAGTTTGTGTTTACGGGTACCGTAAATTTTTTGATTTTTTTACGGTACCCGTAAACACAAACTTGTGGTGCTCAAAACTACACACACGACATTCTTTTTTTTTTTGAATTTTTTTACAAATGTGTTTATAATACACGCATCTACGTTTATGAAAAAAAAAAATTTGGTCCAACTCGCCCCGGATCAAAAAGTTCTCATGGTTCTTACAACTGGAGGTGGTTTTCATTTTAGCGGTCCCCTGTATGTATGTATATATATATATATATATATATATAATTGAAAAAAAATCAGGCCTTTATATGTTTTTGGCCCTGAGCCGCTGCTCACCCGGCCCTTGCTCTAGGTTGGCCTTGTAGTTAAGGTATCCAATATCCACGTTGTTCTCCAACGTGTGCAGGTTGTTGTGCACGGGTTGCCACACCCCACGACTACATAGTTTGGTTCGTATGCATGTATCATTAGGCTGACCATGCTTGATATAAGGCACAAGCATGGCGAGCTCAAGAAATACGAAGAAATCACGTCAACGCGTAAGGCAAGACCATCTTATTAATACATGTGAAATATGTGACATCGCATGACCATGCTGAGAAGGTACACGGCTGAGCCGATCTCTAGTCATCAGCAGGGCCGGCCCATTAATGCAAATGGGTGAGACAAGGGCCTAGCACCTCCAAAAAAGTAGGGCCCTCATTAAAATAAATAAATATAAATATAGGAATAATGGATTTAAAAATCCTAAATATTGTTAATTGGCCGTCATTGGTCCTAACTATAGAAAATCGTCACTACCAGTCCTAACTATTAACATATTGGTCTCCTATGGACCCTAACTAATATAACAGGCCAGCGTAACCGCACCATGATATTGTTCGATTTGGTCGGGACAACCACCATCGCTTTATGGATTTAAAACGCATCATGATGGTAAAGGTATCGAGTCCCTTATAAGAAAGTCTCCGTTCCACTTCACAACCAATGTGGGATGTTACAATCCACCCCCCTTACGGGGCCCAGTGTCCTCCTAGCACACCAGTTCAGTCCCTGGCTCTGATACCAATTTGTCACACCCTCAATTTCCACATGTGGGGTTTTACAGCGAGGTACTTGACAACCAGGATCATTGCCATTAATTACTTTGAATGACCTCTAAATGATATTTAGAAAACGCCGTTGTCACACCCCTACCAATGGCGGAAACATTGGGGCATGGCACTGAGCGAAACAGATTGTCCAGGAGAAATCCATAACAACTAAATTACCAGATATTTAATATTATGTCCCATACCATAACATACCAAAGTAAACAGTTATTACAGACCAAATATCTCATAGACAAATAAAAAGGTTGTTCCGACAACTCAGATTCAATTTGTTTGTTTGTTTCTAGACACATCCTAACTTGATTCCACAAAAGATAGCAAGCGTCCTAGCATCTCAAACCCCTGTCACATACGTTAAAATAGAGGTCAATACACATAGTGTAAAGGTGAGCATACAAGTTTAATAGTAAAATAGATAGCGAAAGCGAGTTTACGCATAACCAGCATGTAACATGTATAATGTGAAGTAAGTAGGTTATCGACAATGAAATATGCACAGACGTGACTGCGAGTTGTAGAATGCGCAACACATATAACCACTGTGACATGTGAGAAAAGCCCGTAACAACCCCTGTCCTCGACAGGTGCTGAGTCCAAACTATAGTACTATCGTTGCTAAGGTGTCAGGCAACAATCATTGTGTAAACATAACATACAAGCATTCATCGAGTAACACGTATGACATGCAGTAACGGTTAGCGTCTAAAAGAGTTTGCGTTGTGTGATTGATGTGATTTGATATAAGTAACGTATGTAACACCCAAAAGTGCTTTAAACAAAAAGGGATCGAGTATACTCACAAATAGCGTTTAATAAATAAACACTCTCTTGGATTAAAGGGAGCGCTGAGAGATTAGCCTGAACAGTTAACGATAGCATAAGTGATGAACGGCGCGTTAAACGATGTGAGTGAGCAAATGATGAAGGGTCATCCGATTGGGTGACGATCCGAACGGATGGTCATTCGATCGAATGACAATCCGTTCGGATGGTCATCCGGTCGGATGGCCATTCGGTCGGATTGACATTCGTTTGTGTTGGATGTGTTTGTGTATGATGTGACTTTGAAGTTTTCGTTGTAGCATTTTGAAAACAGAGAAGTATCTCTACCTTCCAGGTCGTCCGGTCGGATGGCGATCCGTCCAGTGGGACACTTCAGAGAACAAGTTCACAGCAGGATTGTCATTCGATCGGATGGTCTTCCAATCGGATGGCAATCCGTTAGAAACTGATGATCTTTGAAAATTATGAAAATGATTAAGTGTTGAAGACCAAGTGCAATCCGATCGGATGGCAATCCGATCGGACGGCAATCCGTTCCACGACCTGATCGTTTTGAAAACTTGAATATTTTGTTAAGTTTGAAAAGTTTGCGGTTTGATCGAGACGGTATGACACGCGTTAAACAACGGGAACTCCGTCAAGACCGAGTCATCCGATCGAAGTGGGAATCACCCCAGCCTGATCAGTTAACTGTTCGTAACGGTTGCTCATGCTCAACCCGTGAATCAGTCGTCTCTTCCGATGAAATCCATTCTCAGTCCAACCATCTTGTAACAACCCTCAGTAAAACCAACACCCTCATAAAATTCTGACACTCTAGTATATTATAGAATGTCCCAAGATGTCTTATAATACACCCCGTATGTGAAAATCGAGCCCGAAATACAATATAGTATTTAAATAAAATATAAAAACATAAATCTAGGGCTGAGGCGGGCCGCGTGGAACCACCCCATGCTTTTACGCGGGCGGTATCAAGGTTGGAAACGGACTCCGCTGGTTTCTTTAGTTCAAGCGGGCTGCGTAAGCTTAAGCTTACATTAACGTGGGCCGCGAGAGATCATTAAACGCGGAGACATCCGGTGCTGACACGTGTCGACATCGTGGCGGACCTACACATCGACTCAGCCAAGCTATTATGTTGACCAAGGTTGACGCGGGCCGCGTAACCCTGGCCTGTGCTTTACGCGGGCCGCGTGAGAGTCGGGTTTTGCAACTATAAATAGAACTCATCAGTTTTCGTTTTCCGTCGCTCATTCTCAATTCTCAATCTCGAATTTCTGAATTAGAGGCATTATAGACGGGTATTATACCCCTAATTAGCGAGGTTCTGTTCCGTTGTAAGTATTATAACCCCAGTTTTGTAATAGTTACGCTGCCCGATTGATTTAGGGTTCCGTAACAACTGTCGTGGTTCTGCCCGACGTAGTTGTTGGAATGCCGTCTCGGGGAGGGTATCATTAATATTTTCAAAGGGTTATGATATTAACCAATATACATTTGTATAAATTATAGATTATATCCAGGAAACCCTTACAAGAAATCTAAGATAGCAATGTGAGTTTATCCTCTTTTTGTTAATATTTTTGGAATGTTTTACAAAACCTTAAATGTTTTACAATGTGATTAAGCGGTGATTGAGTCTTTGTAGTTCTTCAATTACTGCCGGTATTATGGGGTTTTGTATACAAAATTTATTACTACGAGTAGTAGTAAGTCGGGAACGACAGTACATTACCATTGGACAATGAGTTAGCCAATGGGTAATTTGACCATAGCCATAGATCCGGTCGAGTGGCAAATACTGAATGAGTAATTGTGTAGAAATAAACAATGTGATCGCTCTCAATACTGTTTTAATTGATAAAATGTTTCTTGATTAAACTGGGATTCACTCACCAGTATTTCCAACTGACAAATGTTTTTAAAACGCGTTACAGGTAACACAATGTGAACAGCCAATTAGTGAAAAGCCAGCTGGAGAGCACTGAAGGCTTGAGAAAAAATGTGGCTATAAAAGTTACCTAATAAACGATGTTTTAAATTCAATAAAATAGGGTTTATCCCTATAAATGTGTTGTAATAAGAAACTTGGGTTTTGCCCATGTGTTTATTAATAGCAATTATGGTGGTTTTACTCTGATAAACATTTCCTAACTACGGTCCTGATGTAAATTCCGCTGCAAGATTAAACACCTGATACCACCAAACTCTGAGCTCACGTCTGCCCGTTCCCGGGACAGATAAGGGATCGGGGGTTGCGACAGGAGGTGGTATCAGAGCCTAGCCACTGGTCTGAGCCAAAGAAGTGTTCTGCTGACACTTAAAATTCTAAATTTTGTGTTAGGAAATAAATTTCAGAAATAAGTGCATAACTGTAATTATTTGTTATGTGTTATTTGACTATCTGTTAGTTTACAGTATGAGTGATCAAGGACCCTCATACATGAGTCGTCAGTTGTCTGATTCACCTAAGAGTGAAGGTACATCGTCACAGCCTGCCCTTTCTGGGTATTCTGCTGATCAGGAAGAAGGAGTGTTTGCTTTTAGAGCTCAGTCTGAAGAGCCATTTCCTAATAAGAAACGAGGATGGTTCAGTAAGGAAGCTTTTGCTCATAGGAAGAGAATGCGAAAGTTGCAACAGCAAAGAGTTTTAGCAGCTGCTAAGCGAGAATCAGATGCCCATACACAGGATATGCTTAATAGAAGCTTAGCTAATTTCCATATCCTAGCTACAACTGCTGCTGACCCGAGTCTGGAACAACTAGTAGCCCCACAACCACAAAACCCAGAACAACCCATGGAGATAGAAAATCCTGACACCCAAGTGGAGATGCATGACTTTAACCCAGAAAAATCCCTAGGATACCTGCACCTAACCCCCTAGACCCAAATTACGACCCCTGGTGGGACGACAATAGGGACTTTGTGCAACGTTACCCTATCCAGGAATACCCACCCATACAGAACATAGAAGCCTACCCAGGTATGGACCCTTTAGATCCCTATTATCAAGATGATTATATTAGGGAAATCTTAGAAGATCCTTACCGATTTCAGGCATCTACACCCCCATATCAGGAACCAGCACCCCAGATTCCAAACCCAGTCCGAGAACCTGCACCCCCAATGAGTGCAGAAAACGTCCAAGAGCTTAGGACTTTCGGGGATGAAATTTTAGAAAGCAGTGAGAGAATGAGACAGGTGGGAGAGCGTCTCGTATGGAAATACGATGAGTGCAATATGGATTTTTGGATAAATCCATATCCATGAATGTGAGAATGGAGGAAATAGTAGTAGTAATAAAAATATAATAAAATAAAATAAAATATGTGTGTACGGATGCATAGTATTATTAGTGTAATTTTATTTCTGTTGGTATTGTAATCTTTAATTCAATACTAGTGTGTAATAGACGTATAATATATGGAAATAGAGTACAAGTAGCAATGATCTACGTTTTTTACTAGACTGGGTGTCATGTGAATTACGATATTATCTATTATCTTGTGATATTAATATGGGATAAATGTTTAAAATTCAGATGGTCGACGAAGGAAATCAAGGAAATCTGAATAACAATAACCAAAGTAACATTAACGTGGTTAATGAGAATCCAAGCATCAATAACAATGGAAATCAAGTGGATAATAGTGCTATCCAACACATAGTGGCACAAGGAATTATAGATGCAATGCCATTTATTCTTCAAACTGTTAAGGATGCTGATAATAAAAGTAAACATAGCAGTAAGCGACCAAGTGAACCAGAAAACAGTGTTAACAATGGACCAATACTTCAATTGCCTATTCCTAAAAGAAGAAGAACCATGCCTTATGGTTGTTCTTATAAAGAATTCTGGTCTTGTAAACCAATGGAATTCTCAGGCAATGAAGGGGCCATTGCAACCCTACGCTGGATAGAGAAAACTGAAGCAGTCTTAAGGATAAGTAAGTGTGCTGAAGAAGATAAGATACTGTTTGCATCTAATTTGTTTAAGAATGCAGCACTAGAATGGTGGAACACTATCCTCCAAACAAAAGGAAGTGATAGAACCTATAATATGGAATGGGAAGAATTTAAGGACAAGGTAGAAAGGAAATTCTGCCCACCCAATGAGAAAGAACAGATAGCAAACAAATTCCTAAATCTTAGGATGACTGGTGTGGATAGTAAGGGATACACTAAAATATTCTTTGAATATGCCAGAATAGTGCCAACTCTTGCTTCACCAGAACCAGTGTTAATCTCCCGTTATATTTGGGGATTAATTGGAGAGATTAGACACGTAGTCAAGGCAGCTAGACCTCAAACCATAGAAGAAGCTGTAGAACTAGCAAATACCTTGACAGATGAATTAGTTCGCACCCGAGAAGAGGATCAAAGAAGGAACCTAACCCAGAAGCTCACACAAGAATTTCGTTCTGGAAATTCTAATCGTGGGAAAAATATAGGTTCTACCTCTGCACCCTACTGTAGGTATTGCAAAAGAAAGCATTCCGGAAGATGCTCCGTATACTGTAACTTTTGCAAAATATCGGGACACAAGGAAGAAAACTGCAGGAAGAAAGCTAACAGCCGGGAATGTTACAATTGCGGAGAACAAGGTCATATCAAGCTAAATTGTCCAAAATTAGCTCCAGCCACAGACAACAAGAATACTAAAAATGCTAGAGCATTTGTTCTAACTACAGATGAAGCCAAGATGATTCCAGATGTCATAGCTGGTACGTTTTTAGTTAATGATGTTTTTGCTAAAGTATTATTTGACTCTGGTGCAAACCAAAGTTTTATTAATACATCATTTTGCAAATTTCTAAATCAGTCATTAACTAAACTACCACAAGAATGTCTAGTAGAGACCGCTAATGGAGAAACTATTAGGATTTCTGAAATCTTGCAGGGAGCAAGAATAGAAATTTTTAATCAGAAATTTATATCAAATCTATATCCCATGAATCTGGCAGGATTTGATGTTGTTTTAGGAATGGATTGGTTAATAGCCAATAAAGCCAGTATTTTATGTGATCAAAAGTTAATTCAAGTAAAATCACCAAAAGGAAAAATGATCACAATTAAAGGAGATAAACCCTATAGGTCCACAAAATTCATCTCTGTGATGAAAACTGCAAGTTCTATAAGAAAAGGTTCTATAGTGTATTTGATTTCTATAATCACTAACACTAAAGGAAAAGAACTAAAAGATATTCCAGTAGTATCTTAGTTTTCAGATGTCTTTCCAGAAGAATTACCAAGACTACCTTCAGACAGAGAAGTTGAATTCAGGATTCATTTAATACCAGGAACATCACCGATTGCCAAAGCACCTTATCGGTTGGCACCTGCAGAAATGCAAGAATTGAAGAAACAATTAGATGAATTGTTAGAGAAAGGATTCATACAACCGAGTTCGTCGCCATGGGGAGCGCCGATATTGTTTGTTAAAAAGAAGGACGGGTCAATGCGTATGTGCATTGATTACCGTGAATTAAACAAAGTCACGATTAAGAATCGGTACCCATTACCGAGAATCGATGATCTGTTTGATCAACTACAAGGAGCTCGATTTTTCTCTAAAATCGATTTAAGGTCAGGATATCATCAATTAAAGGTACAGGAAGAGGACATTCCTAAAACCGCATTTAGAACGAGGTATGGTCATTATGAATTTACTGTCATGCCATTTGGTTTAACCAATGCCCCAGCTGCATTTATGGATATGATGAACCGAATATGTAAGCCATATTTGGATAAATTCATAATTGTCTTCATAGATGATATTCTAATTTACTCTAAGAATAAAGAGGATCATGCAAAGCATTTGCACGCACTTTTAAGTCTATTAAGAAAGGAAAAGCTCTATGCTAAGTTTTCAAAGTGCGAGTTTTGGTTAGAACAGGTACAATTTCTTGGACACCTAGTCAATCATGAAGGAATTCATGTAGATCCAACAAAGATTGAAGCAATTACTAAATGGAAAACCCCTGAGTCACCAACCGAGGTTAGAAGTTTCTTAGGATTGGCCGGTTATTATAGAAGATTTATTCAAGATTTCTCTAGAATAGCCATTCCTTTAACTAAGTTAACCTGTAAATCTGTTAAGTTTGAGTGGGGATTAAAACAAGAAGAAGCATTTAGAATTCTTAAGCAAAGATTAACCCATGCACCCATATTAGCGCTACCAGAAGGAACTGAAGACTTTGTAGTCTATTGTGACGCCTCTAAATTAGGTTATGGATGTGTGTTGATGCAACGCCAGAAGGTTATAGCTTATGCATCTAGACAACTTAAGAATCATGAAGAGAATTATTCAACCCATGATTTAGAATTAGGAGCTATAATTTTTGCTCTTAAGATTTGGAGAGATTACCTTTATGGTAGTAAGTTTACCATATTCACTGATCATAAGAGTTTAAGGTATATCTTTGTAACACCTCGAAATTTCACGTCCAATATTATTTCGACACGTGTCATGAGCCTAAAACGTGTAAAGGATTGATATGAAGGACTAAAGTTGACAAACAAGAAAAATATGTGAATATAAGGGTTCAAAATGTCAACAATGGGTAAATATACCTTACAATAACCCTACATGGTGTTTATACCCTAAAACGAATGAATCATGGATCATACGAAACTAATTGTGAAAGAAAGTGAGAAGTTACAAACTACAGGGGTTAAAAGTGTCAACATGTTTAAAGTATACCTCTGAGTGGCCTTTTAGCAAACCCGAAGCCTTGTAATAATTAAATATGCTCACTAGAATGCATGATAAAAATTGCACCAAGTTTCGTTATCATATGAGAAAGTTATGATGGAATTCGTATATGAAGGGTTAAAAGCGTCGACATGTTAATTAACACCTCTGAACGACCTCGTTATGAAGTCCAAGACCCTAATGTATATGGTAAACATCTGATATACTCAAAATTCAGTAAATACCATCAATGATTGACCCATAATTGCAAGGGTGGACTCCTACGAAGAAATGCACGATAAACCTTCATTTACGGTATTTCAAAAAGGATTCAATAAAACATTGCAAAGTGGTAGGGTATATAACTATTCAAGACCCATATAAGAGGCCCCAAACTGATAAATCATGTCCCAAATTCGGAATGTACAAGTTGCCCTTTCAAACCCCGAAAGAACAACAACTTTTTGTTTCTGCAGAAGGCTTACGGACCGTAAGCCTTACCCTTACGGTCCGTAAGGGTGTGCCAGCGACAACATATTCGACTGTTTGCTGTTTAAACGCAATAACTGAACTATAAACGATTTTCCACATCTTTGACGACCCCTAAACAACCCCTAGACACTTAGGGACACTTGTTAGTGATCAAACATCAGTGGTAGCACTTGTTGTCAACAATCTATGAGGTTTAGAACACTATATAAAGGCCCTTGTTGCAACCAATTTGATCACACCTCACTTCAGTATTTCTGATCATTTCTGGAGCTCCAAAGCAGACTCAAGTGATCACTAATCATGCATAGGACTTCAGTAAGTATGCTTAACCTTTCATAGTTAAGTTTTTGCTTAGTTTTAGCTTAAAAGTCAAACCCTCGTAATTAACGGTTGACTTCACGATTAATCACTAATGGTCCAGTGATTAGACGAATTGAAAGTAGTTATAAGTTGGTAATTATGTGGGCAATAAACCCTTAAGAGGGCACCCTCTGATTCCCATTCTAACTAGGTCAAATGTCGGGTCAAACTTGTTATTAAAAAGTCAACAGAATGCTTATTTTCCAATTTATGCATAACGAGTTTTTAGGACCCGCGCGTTGCGGCGAAACTATTAAACAAAACAAAAAATAAACGTAAAAACGTTGAAACACGCATACACGTTACGGAGTGTTACGTAAAATGTTATGATATAAAAGAATAATTAAGACGAAAGAATAACATTACCCACACTTTACAGTAATAAAATAAACTAAAAAAATACGGTCCCAACACTCGTTATAGCCCAGAAATATAAAAGTGATAATATTATAAACATATTATATAGTTTACTTGCATTTTTTATTTGTATCTTTGTATCTCAGAGATATGCAATTATTATTATTATTATTATTATTATTATTATTATTATTATTATTATATTAAGATAATCAAGTTTAATAATATTAAAAACTGAATACATTGTTAAAAATTAAATATATCATGTAGATGTTACCAACAACAATTAACCAAAAACAACAAATCAATGAAAAACTGTCAGCTTATTTTCCAAGTTAGCTCGTAACTTAGAACGAAATCTAACTTTTTTTAATAGATGTATTGACTAAATTGTGAACAAAAAGCGGAAGCTATCAAATTGGGTAAGAAAACAGCCAACATCTTGCTATTTTGTTATACAAAAGTAAATCATTTTTAGATGTACGAAAAAGATTCAAAAGATAGAAGTTGGTGCAAAACCATGATTCAAAACCATGCTTAAAAAAAAAAAACACTTGTAAACATTTGCCTCTGAACTTTCTTTCTTGGAGAACATAAAAACATCATCTAGGAAATGAGAGAGAGAAGCATATGCATCACCACCGGTGGTGAGTTTTTCCGGTGTCCACGAACAGTGACGGCAGGAATATCGGTGACAACGACGGCATGCCAAGTTCCCTCCGCCCTCTCGCTACTTTCTCCTATCTACGGCAACACCATTTTCTCTCTACATCCAGGGGCGGACCCACGTTAAGCGGAACGGGGTCCCCGGACCCCAATCTTTTTTTAAAAAGTAGTAGAAGCGGCATATAAAATTTTCTATGGACCCCATAAAATAATTTAGTTGGACCCCATAACAATGAGAGTGAGTCTGGTGCATTGGTAAAACCCCTTATTTACACACAAAAGGTCTTGGGATCGATACCTGTTTGTTCCGTTTTTTAGTGCTTTTTATTTTTTAAATATTTTTTTAAATTCTGGGTATTTTTAATACCCTTTCAAAAGAACCAGATCACCACAATCAAGAAACAGCGACTCTTTGTTTTCTCCTTCGCAGTTCGCACCATAATCAAGATTCAAGAAACCCTCACCTTCTCCTCCGGCCCTCACCTTCTCCTCCGGCTATCCGCCTTCTTCTCCTTCGCAGTTCGCACCTCCGGCCTTCTCCTCCGGCTATCCGCCTCCACTGGTAAGTTCAGTTTTGGTATATATCTAGTTGTTTAAGATTTTTTTTTTTAGTTCTGTAACTTGAATCTAGGGTTTACAATCATATCAAGTTATTTTTTTACTTCTGTAACTTGAGACGAAACCGGATGTCTATTGTCTACCATATCAAGTTATTAATTGCAACCGAACAATGGACTTTTACAATCATAAATAAACTACTATTAACTTCTACAAGTTGAATTATGAACATTCATAAAATATTTATGTGACGTTAGATTTGGTGAGATAATATGCTCATTTTGACACTTTCAATCTAGATATAAAGCATACACATCGTGTGTTTTTACATCGATTGAAAAATATGTTTTGACAGTTTCAAGTTTTCTAACTTGAATTTTGTTATTTATATAGTTGTTTATCATGTGAAGACGGATTTGCGTAATCGAATGAGTGATGATTATATGAACGATTGTTGCATTTGTTATATCGAAAGAGACTTTCTTGCCAATGTTTCGGTCGACGATGTAATGGATCGTTTTCAAAAGATGAAAACTCGTCGGGAACAACTCTAAAAGTTTGTAAGGCTTTTTTTTTCGTTTCGAAAGACATCGTATGTTTATTGTGTGTTTTCTAGCGAGTAATGACTATATAATTTTGTTATGGTATTGTACTTTATTATGTTCCTAATCCCGACCCGACCCGACCCAAACGACGACGACCCGAAAATTTTAACTTTTGTTTCTAAAAAATTTGAACACCGAAAAAAGTGGACCCCATTGAAAAAAAATCATGGGTCCGCCACTGTCTAGATCAACACCACAGGGGAATGGACAAAATAAGATAAATGAGTCTGATTCATTTTGAGAATGGCATCTAAGGACTAAGAACTTGTTTTTGAAAACCAACATAAAACCTTAAAAAATATAATCAATGGAAAAATTCAAATTACTTGAGAATAGAATTTAAGCTTGTAGAAACAATGGAAAGATTCAGATTATTTCAGAATTAAATCTAACCTTCATGTGAATGTTTTTGAATTTATTTTTGTGAGTTGAGAGAGTTTAGAGCTCATAGAAGAAAATAAACAAATAATAGAGAGATGATGAATTTATTTTTGTGAGTTGAGAGAGTTTAGAGCTCATAAAAGAAAATAAACAAATAATAGAGAGATGACCACATATCATGAATCTAGAGACAGGTGCACAAATAGAAAGCATCAAAATTGAATAGTAAATGTCCCTCACAACCAAATTTTGATAAATAATATAGAGGAAATTAGCAATGTAAAACCCATACAACCTGTTTGATCATTATTATAACTTAGTAATTAATGTAAGAACATGTCTAAACATGTTCAACCCGACAATTTTCGGTAGAGACCCGGTTCGGAATCGAAAGTCGCATAGTTTGACTTTCAGTTCTGACCCGTTTAAGCATGTTTTAGAAATGCCTTAGAGCTTTAATTGGACCAGGTTACATGCTAGTATAACCCTCTGTGATTATACACCTTGGTTCAATAGTTATCCAATTAATATGCATGATTCCGTTAATTGCTCATATGTTGACCATTATGCCCTTTTCACCATAAAACGTGATATTTAAAAATGTAAAAGAGTAGAAACCTTAGTTACTAATATATAAACTTGTACCCAAAATTTGAGATCAGTTGGTGGTGTAGATTGAGAGTTATGCTCATTAGCGTAATTATAAAGCTTTTAGCGATTAAACGGCGTATTTAGCATATAGCCTATTTAAACCAACTTTTTGATATCAAACTTCTTACCCACTGATGTAATATATTATTTTGGGATTTTTGAAGATTTTTAATTAATTTTAGGCTGAGCATAACTTAGAGTCATAAGCATGATTCGGTAAATGTCGGTTTTGCCCTTTCGGGCTATAAAATGAGTTTTACATATCTTTTTGACCCCAAACCTTTTGCTACTGATTTCATATGATAAATAAATTATTTTAAGCCTTCTGGAATAATAAAAATATCAGCTTTCTATATAGAACCCGGAAACGGCTTCTAATCGTCTTTTTAAGTGTTTTTAACGCATAATATGTATTAAAACTATTTTAAACATACACGGGTTGATACCTACTGATATTTTAGGTAAATTATAATATTTTAACAGTAAGCAAAAGTTGTTTAACTCAGACTTCAGTTTTGAGCTTTTCGGCTTATGTGAAATTACCAAAATGCCCCTACGGTGCATAGTTTGGTTATAATTGCTAAGTTTCACATATATGCAATACCCTACTGTTATAACTTATCAAATTAAGTATTTTTGCTGATTATATCAGACCTGTAACTCAGGTTAATACTTGAACTCTTTTATAACCTTATAAATGACCAAACTACCCCTACGGGGAATAGTTTGTGTTTAAATTCGTATCGGGCATAATAAAAGATATCTTACTGATGTCACAACATATTTGAGAATTATTAACTTAGGAAACCTGTATATGGCTCTCATGATTACCCGTTACGCCTCTGGCGCGTTCGGTTCGGTTTATGTAACTAGTTTGCATAAATTGGCCGAAACGGGTCAAACCTTATCAGTTTTATCTCAAAATTCAGAATGTGCTTAGATTACCCATATAAGGCAAGTCTTCAAACTTGTCGGGTCTAAATCACATTCTATCCCGGTCTTCGCTTAATCACGCGTTCGAACCGTATCATTCCTTAAAACTAATCGGTCTAAGCTTAAGCTTAACTAAAGACCGTTAGGATTCTAATAGGTTATTATAAACCTTTGTTCCAGAATAGGAGAACCGGTAAAAGCTACCCGCATTTGCTAATTGTGAATTATACTTGCAAAGGTAAATACTTTTAACTTATTTTCCCTATACGGGCTTGGGGTACGGTATATAAAATACCGCTTGGTCGGGCATTAAATCTTTCCACGTATGATGGTTAAATTGATATTTGATCGGCCCGTTTAAATTGTTTTGTTTGCTTAAAGCCTTTGGGAGGTTAATGACCATGTCCCGGATATCCTTGGCATCATTTTACGAAATGGCCACGACCTAAGCGCGGGGTGTAGGCGTACACCCGTCAGTGCCAAATAAATAATGTGGTGTGTCTATTGATCTTTAACCCGGCACGATCCGGGCTACTGAACGCATAAGGAACATGTAATTCTTTTACGAGATTATATATTTAAATAATTATCCCAAGTTATAAAAAGTTTGTGCCACGTGCATTCAAATCAATTTTTTTAAACTTTTCAAAATGAGTCAGTTGAATGTATTTACCAGTGTAAACTGACGTATTTTCCCAAAAAGATTAAATGCAGGTACTAATCGTAATAGGCAGGATTTCTCCTTAGCATCAAAAGAGTCTCGCAAGCTTAAGTTGCCTAAAGTCTGTTGAACTACTGTTTCCTATTTATTGTGATCCTTCTGTGGATAAACTTTCGACTAATGTGATACTTGATATTACAAATTATTAAAGTTGAATTATATCTTTCATTTGTTTCCGCTGTGCATATTAAATATTGTGTTGTTTGACTGTAATGTTGCCAACCACGTCACGATACTCCCCCACCGGGCAAGCGTGGAAATATCGGGGTGTGACAATCTTCAAGCAAAAGGAGTTGAATATGAGACAAAGACGCTGGATGGAAATGCTTAGTGATTATGATTGTGATATCCAGTATCATGAAGGAAAAGCAAATGTAGTGGCAGATGCTTTAAGCCGAAAGTATCATGAAAAGCCAAGAAGGGTACGTTCTCTTAAATTAAATCTGCAAGTAGATTTAAATGATCAGATAAGAGAAGCACAAGAATCAGTAATCAAGGATGATTCTGAAAAATTAAAAGGTATGTTAAAAGAATTAAAACAAGGAACAGATGGAATTTGGAGATTCCATGAAAAGAGAATGTGGATACCTAAATTAGGAAACCTACGTTATCGTATTTTAGAAGAAGCCCATAAATCTAAGTATACGATGCATCCAGGAAGTGATAAAATGTACCAGGATTTAAGGAAAAATTTCTGGTGGATAGGAATGAAGAAGGACATAGCAGCCTATGTTTCTAAATGTTTAACATGTGCACAAGTTAAAGCTGAACACCAGAAACCCTCAGGTTTGTTACAGCAATTATAAATGCCAGTTTGGAAATGGGAATTAATAACAATGGATTTTGTTACTAAATTACCCAAAACTAGGAAAAGGAAATGATACAATCTGGGTGATTGTAGATATGCTAACCAAGTCAGCTCATTTTCTACCAATGAAGGAAACAATTAGTGATGTGTGTAAAATGCAACATATAAATTACATCAAATGAGGCATAAAACTAACCCTTTTTAAGTACTAATGTTGGAAAAAGAGTGTTTTTGTCTTCCTTTTGTATTTTCAGGATTAAATGAGCTCAAATTCACAAAAGAAGCAAAAAGACAGCTAAATCTAACATAAATACAAGAAAAGGAACATAAGTGGACTGCCCGACCCCTCAACGGCATCTTCCCAAGCAAAATAGAGAAGGCAGAAGACTGAACACGCCCCGTGCTCAGCCAGCACGGGGCCGTGCCCAAGAAGCAGCAGAAAAGACAAATCTATAGAAGCTTCTATTGCCCACCACGGGCCGTGTCCAGTGAGCACGGGGGCGTGGCGAAAGTACAACAGGCGCATTAATTGTAATTGCGAATTACAATTAATGAAGAGAGAGAATGTCAGACAGGCACGGGGCCGTGTCCAGCGGACACGGGGCCGTGCCCAGCCTTCTGTTCAGCCTATAAATAGGAGTGCTTGGTTTCATTTCAACTCATCCCTTGGCACACCACCTCTCTCACACTTCATCCACCACCCACCACCATCACAACACCATCATCCACCACCATCATCCATTGTCCATCGTAGAGTGTGTGAGTCGTCTCGGGATCCAAGATTGATAGTAAGAGTTCTTGACAATCAAGTCCATGTTTGCCTAAGTCTCTTACATCACTTGGTGAAGACAAAGTGTCTAGTATAATACTTTTTATTTCTAATCTTTCGCACTTTTTATTTGGTTTTGTATTAATGACTTTAATAACTAGTTACTTATGTTGAAGGTGATCTTTCCTTATCGTTTGTCCGTGGTGTCTTGGCATTATTTTACTGTCTATATAAAATAAAAGATTTTCACCATTCATATCTCCACGGTCTATATGGAGGTATGTTGGCTACCTGGTCGGGGGTTAAGGGAACGGTTTGGTAAAGGTCTTGCCATTGTTCAGCGTTTAGAGGTCCTGCAATGGACCTGGGTCAAATTTAGTAGGACCTCCTTCAATACTTCACGGTATTGGATGGCGGGGGTCCAAACTCTTTGATCCCCTCATAAGTTAACTACTATTAATACTATAACCCGGCTATTTAGGACTGTATCCTTGCTGACTCAGACTACTTAGTCGAGGGTAACGTCACCGCCAAAAGCGGGGCCTACCATAATTTGCATTAATAACTTAATTAATTATCTTCCAATAATCCACCATTTTAGGATTGTATCCTTGCTGACTCAAACTACTGGGGTGAGGGTAACGTCACCTTCAAAAGAGGGGCCTACTACAATAACTAAGATAATCTCTTAATTATGTGGAAAAGTGCGGAAATAATCAAAGGTTATACTAGATACGAGTCGGAACCAAGTGATTCATCTTGTCTATCTGTTTTTCTTTTATTTTATTTTCAGCATTTTAGTTAGTTTTTATTTTTCTTAGTTTAAAAATATTTTTCTAAACTTTTTATTTTGATTAGACGTTGAGGATAAACCGGTACTAAAAGCTCTTGTGTCCTTGGACGACCTCGGTATCTTACCAACACTATACTACGCTCACGATGGGTGCACTTGCCCATATGTGTGTCTAGTGTTAGTAAATATCGTGTTTTATAAATTTAAAACTTGGCTAAATAAGTGTTAAAGGGGCTTAAAATATACACCTAATAAATATAACACTCGATCGCACATCAAGTTTTTGGCGCCGTTGCCGGGGACACAAGGATTTTAAGAAAGTTAGGAGTCAACGGCCTAATCATTTTTTTTTCTTTTTCTTTTTAATTTTTTAGGATTTTCTTAGTTTTTCAGCTTCTGCAGAGCTTAGCACGGGCCGTGCCCGCTGAACACGCCCCGTGCTAAATCATTGGAACTGGCAATCCTGTTTTAAGTCAGACAGTAAGCTGAACACGGGGCCGTGCTCACTCAACACGCCCCCGTGCCCAAGATTCACTTACTGAAAACAGAACCGTTAGATCCCGGCGGTTGGTAATTTCTGACATAAACATGAGTGATAGTAATTGTTTTTACTTTCGGCACTCTTATGGTACGTGGTGTCAATTATGTGGAGGCGAACATAAAGAATTACAATGTTACTTTCTAAATTATAGGCCCCACTACATAGACCCACCGACTCCTTATAACCTTAAGAGGGGCGAAAGTAAAAATAAGCACTATTTCTCCCTCGAATGCGCCCAGCCAGATATTCTAGGAGAAATGCTCCTTGACGAGTTATTTCAACTAGAAGAGCTAATTCTGAATTGGTTAAAAGAGCTTAGGGAGGATTTTATAGATCCGCCCCAAGACGATGACCATAAAGAAATGTTGGAACCGCATTCCGACAACCTCGTTGCTCCCAAAAATACCTTCATACCTAGCAAAGACATGGACGATAGTCGTCCCTGTGCCGATTGTGCCGTGAAGGACTCTCCATCGACTTCGTTCGGTGCATACATAGACCTGAGCGATTCGGCATACACCTTCTTTAACGAGAGCCCGGGAAAGGGTTGGACTTGTCCACCTAGAATGAAAATAGGAATTACCCTCACCGACAACCTCTTGCGTTCTCGCCTTAGTTTAGGACAATTAAGGTATCTTAGGCACTTTGGGGTTGTCCCAACTGGTAAGGAACCACCCGATATCAACGAGATCCTTAGAAGTAACAAAACTCCATAAGACAGCCTCCAGACACGGGGCCGTGTCCAGGTCAACACGCCCCCGTGCTCACCTAAAAGATTCTCTGCTGATTTTGTCAGAATACGGACAAAATGTGTCAGGATTTCCTCTGCACACGGGGCCGTGTCCAGCCAACACGGAGCCGTGTCCAGTGCGCTGTCGTTTTCTTTAAATGCAGCCTGATTCCTGCTCATTTTTTGACCACTTCAATAGACAGAGAATCCTGGGATCTTCACTCATACCATCCTAGGTAAGTGCTAAAAGAAGGTTCCCAAGGACCATCTTGTCCCTTCCACTTTTATTCATTTCCTCTTCTTTCAAAAAAATTTTTCAACATTTCCTCCATGGAAGCTTGGAAATCCTATGATTCCAATCCTCTATGTGAAGTTTGTAAGATTATTTGCTAAGGATTCTTGTTCAAAGTCAGTTATATAACTTTGTTTTAAATTATCTGAGCTTAAAACCCAGTTAAAAATCATGAAAATAATTTAAAACTCCAAGACTCCTTAGCCTAAAATCCTGCAGATCAATAGACACGGGGCCGTGCTCAGCGAGCACGGGGCCGTGCCCGAGGCACTGTTTTGTAAAAATTTAGCTTTCTTCGGTTTCTTTCACAGAATATGGCAAGCAGAACAAGCGGATCATCTTCAAGAAGTAACCGACAAGGGAGGAGATCATCAACAACAGAAGACTCTCTTGTAAACTATGTTTACGCCCTAAGGGAGGCTATTGACGAAATGACGGGAGTGGAGGAAGCATTGGTCGACCGTATCAACCATCTAACAGTAGGGCTGGAGGGCTGTCTCCGAGAAGTAAACCTCTTGCACCAGAGGTTAAACCTTCTCGCCTCCCCACCTTTGGTACCTATAATAACCCAACGGGCATGGAACGTGGTGCCCGAAGTCGTCATTCCGGCCGAATGGTACGCCGTGCACCAAGAGCCTCCGCGAAGGGTGGTGCAAGGAGTCCCGGTGAATGTTCCCCCTCAGCCACCAATTGCTGAGGAAAATGAAGCCGCATTCTTCCTTCCTAGGGAGATCGAAGAATGACTTTAAACAACATTTAGGGAAGAAATCCTTCGGCTAAAAGTCCTACTATATCGGGAAACTATTCTCGAAATTTTCTTAAAAATAGTAGAACTCTTTATGATAACCTTGTGTACCTCCTGACCTATTTAGTTAAGTTTTTTTATTTTAATTTAGGACTATGTAAGGTCTCTCTATGATGCAATGAAATGATGGTTTTTAAAGTTTGGATGGTTCATAAGGAGTAAAACACACTCATGGTGGTAAGGGATGAAAAGGGGAACGAGAAAAATGACCTCATGCACAAGAACAAGGCAACCCGACAATTTTCTCCATTACAGAAGGTTCAACACGGGCCGTGCCCAACCAACACGGCCCCGTGCTGAACCCCCTGCAGAAAAACGCCCAGTTCAGGTAACTGGACACGGGCCGTGTTCACCCAACACTCCCCCGTGTCCAGACTTCTGTTTCTCTTGTTTCAATTTTGTTACTGGCACTTGAACACGGGGCCGTGCCCGGACAACACGGGGCCGTGTTCAGCGCCCAGTAACACAAATTCTTTGCTTTTAACACCATTTTACACATCTAATCAACCTAAAAATTTATTTTTGGGACACATTGAGGACAATGTGTAATTTAAGTGTGGGGGGGATGCTAAACCTTGAAATTTTTCAAGTCCTAAATACAAGCCTTACACAAAACTCTATTGGAACCGCTAATCACCCCAAATTTTTTCAAAAATTTCATTTTTTTGCTTGTCTAGGTTTAACTCGGGAAATTCAAGTTCTCAAAAAGGTTATATTTTTACAAATTTACAACCGATAACGTCGTGATAAAAAGAACCAACATAAGAAAATTATGAAAAGGCATAGCAAACTTAGTTAAAATTTGATTATATATACTTGATCACATAAAAACCCATTCCCACAAAAGTGAGTTTTGAGCCTTTATTGAGCATACAAATTTACATCTTTAGACTAAATGCTCATTTTTCGTTTCTTGTGTGAATAGCCGCTTGGTTCTTACGACTCTAGAACTTGCCATGACGATACATTCCCGGTCCTTATCAACTTAAACCCGAGTAAGTAAATGATAGAGGCATTAGGACTAACATTTTTTTCTTCTACACCATTATTTTTCTTTTTTTTTTACCACCTACCCAAAATCCCCCTAGTTAGCCCCTTTGAGCCTAAACCTTTTCATTTCATAACCCAAATCAAACACCCCTTTTACCCACCAAAACCTTTTTCATTTTTAACCCTTTGTTTTAGTAACAAGTTCGGTTTTTCGTATGATTAGAAAAAAAAAATGTTGATGATGAAGCAAAAATAAACAAACAAGTTCATCAAAAATAACTTTGTTTGAATAAAAGCTTCATCAAAATAAAAAGTTACAAAAATAAGAAAATCCTACGAAAACCGACACTTGTTACGCTTTTTCACCATTTTTCTACTAACCACTAACCCAACCACCTACCTTTAACCCAAGCCTAACCCTTCACCCACAAAGTCCTCTTGATATTTACAAAGGTATAAAAGTTAAAAAGGAGGAGGATTGATTGCTTGGCAAGCCTACGGTAGGAATAAGTTCCATGCCGCTCTCGAGTGATTCACTAAAAATACACCTTCGGCCGAGTATGAGTGATTTCTCCCGTGAGGTATGTGAACTTGTATATAAATGGAATTTTAAAAAGGCATGTTATGCCCAAATAAGTAATTTCTCCTATGAAACGTTCTAAATAAATCATGACGAATAGGATTGTAAATAAATAAAAATAAAACTACATAAAGAATCTTGGAAATCCCGACACTCTACGACAAGCCCAAAACCTTCTCTTCTACCCATTCCATTTGGGGAGTGTAAGCCACATATTAAAGAGTTTTGCTTGAGGACAAGCAAAAGTTCAAGTGTGGGGGTATTTGATGTGTGTAAAATGCAACATATAAATTACATCAAATGAGGCATAAAACTAACCCTTTTTAAGTACTAATGTTGGAAAAAGAGTGTTTTTGTCTTCCTTTTGTATTTTCAGGATTAAATGAGCTCAAATTCACAAAAGAAGCAAAAAGACAGCTAAATCTAACATAAATACAAGAAAAGGAACATAAGTGGACTGCCCGACCCCTCAACGGAATCTTCCCAAGAAAAATAGAGAAGACAGAAGACTGAACACGCCCCGTGCTCAGCCAGCACGGGGCCGTGCCCAAGAAGCAGCAGAAAAGACAAATCTATAGAAGCTTCTATTGCCCACCACGGGCCGTGTCCAGTGAGCACGGGGGCGTGGCGAAAGTACAACAGGCGCATTAATTGTAATTGCGAATTACAATTAATGAAGAGAGAGAATGTCAGACAGGCACGGGGCCGTGTCCAGCGGACACGGGGCCGTGCCCAGCCTTCTGTTCAGCCTATAAATAGGAGTGCTTGGTTTCATTTCAACTCATCCCTTGGCACACCACCTCTCTCACACTTCATCCACCACCCACCACCATCACAACACCATCATCCACCACCATCATCCATTGTCCATCGTAGAGTGTGTGAGTCGTCTCGGGATCCAAGATTGATAGTAAGAGTTCTTGACAATCAAGGCCATGTTTGCATAAGTCTCTTACATCACTTGGTGAAGACAAAGTGTCTAGTATAATACTTTTTATTTCTAATCTTTCGCACTTTTTATTTGGTTTTGTATTAATGACTTTAATAACTAGTTACTTATGTTGAAGGTGATCTTTCCTTATCGTTTGTCCGTGGTGTCTTGGCATTATTTTACTGTCTATATAAAATAAAAGATTTTCACCATTCATATCTCCACGGTCTATATGGAGGTATGTTGGCTACCTGGTCGGGGGTTAAGGGAACGGTTTGGTAAAGGTCTTGCCATTGTTCAGCGTTTAGAGGTCCTGCAATGGACCTGGGTCAAATTTAGTAGGACCTCCTTCAATACTTCACGGTATTGGATGGCGGGGGTCCAAACTCTTTGATCCCCTCATAAGTTAACTACTATTAATACTATAACCCGGCTATTTAGGACTGTATCCTTGCTGACTCAGACTACTTAGTCGAGGGTAACGTCACCGCCAAAAGCGGGGCCTACCATAATTTGCATTAATAACTTAATTAATTATCTTCCAATAATCCACCCTTTTAGGATTGTATCCTTGCTGACTCAAACTACTGGGGTGAGGGTAACGTCACCTTCAAAAGAGGGGCCTACTACAATAACTAAGATAATCTCTTAATTATGTGCAAAAGTGCGGAAATAATCAAAGGTTATACTAGATACGAGTCGGAACCAAGTGATTCATCTTGTCTATCTGTTTTTCTTTTATTTTATTTTCAGCATTTTAGTTAGTTTTTATTTTTCTTAGTTTAAAAACATTTTTCTAAACTTTTTATTTTGATTAGACGTTGAGGATAAACCGGTACTAAAAGCTCTTGTGTCCTTGGACGACCTCGGTATCTTACCAACACTATACTACACTCACGATGGGTGCACTTGCCCATATGTGTGTCTAGTGTTAGTAAATATCGTGTTTTATAAATTTAAAACTTGGCTAAATAAGTGTTAAAGGGGCTTAAAATATACACCTAATAAATATAACACTCGATCGCACATCAATTAGTATGGAACAATTATCTAAATTGTATGTAAATGAAATTGTTTCTTTACATGGCATTCCTTTATCAATTGTTTCTGATAGAGATAGTCGATTTACCTCTCATTTTTGGTCAAGTTTCCAAAAGGCAATGGGAACCAAGTTAAAGTTAAGTACGGCTTATCATCCTCAAACGGACGGACAAAGCGAAAGGACAATTAAGACAATGGAGGATATGCTTAGAGCTTGTGTAATTGATTTTGGAGGTAATTGGGACGATCACTTACCTTTAATAGAATTTTCTTATAATAATAGTTATCACACAAGTATCAATGCTGCACCATTCGAAGCACTTTATGGAAGAAAGTGTCGAACCCCAGTCTGTTGGGCAGAAATTGGGGAAAATCAACTATCTGGACCTGAGATAGTGCAAGAAACCACCGACAAGATTATTCAAGTCAAGGAATGACTGAAAGCAGCACGTGATCGACAAAAGAGTTATGCTAATAACCGACGCAAACCCTTGGAGTTTCAAGTAGGAGATAAAGTATTATTAAAAGTCTCTCCTTGGAAAGGAGTGGTAAGATTCATAAAAAGGGAAAGCTAAGTCCCAGGTATGTTGGACCTTTTGAGATTATTAGAAAAATAGGACATGTAGCCTATCAGCTACAACTGCCAGAAGAGATGGCAGGAATACATGATGTGTTTCATGTATCAAATCTCAAAAAGTGTTTAGCTGATGAATCACTAATAGTACCTCTTAAGGATATAGAAGTAAATGAACAACTCAAGTTTGTAGAAAGACCTCTACAGATTGAAGACAGGAAAGTCAAGAATCTCAAGCATAAGAGACTAGTTCTAGTCAAAGTGAAGTGGGACTCCAAAAGAGGACCTGAATACACATGGGAACTTGAATCTGAAATGCAAAGGAAATATCTGCACTTGTTCCAGTAGATCTCACGGACGAGCTCTAAAATAAGGTGGGGAGAATGTAACAACCCTCTGTAAAACCAACATCCTCATAAAATTCTGACACTCTAGTATATTATAGAATGTCCCAAGATGTCTTATAATACACCCCGTATGTGAAAATCGAGCCCGAAATACAATATAGTATTTAAATAAAATATAAAAACATAAATCTAGGGCTGTGGCGGGCCGCGTGGAACCACCCCATGCTTTTACGCGGGCGGTATCAAGGTTGGAAACGGACTCCGCTGGTTTCTTTAGTTCAAGCGGGCCGCGTAAGCTTAAGCTTACATTAACGCGGGCCGCGAGAGATCATTAAACGCGGAGATATCTGGTGCAGACACGTGTCGACATCGTGGCGGACCTACACATCGACTCAGCCAAGCTATTATGTTGACCAAGGTTGACGCGGGCCGCGTAACCCTGGCCTGTGCTTTACGCGGGCCGCGTGAGAGTCGGGTTTTGCAACTATAAATAGAAGTCATCAGTTTTTGTTTTCCGTCGCTCATTCTCAATTCTCAATCTCGAATTTCTGAATTAGAGGCATTATAGATGGGTATTATACCCCTAATTAGCGAGGTTCTGTTCCGTTGTAAGTATTATAGCCCCAGTTTTGTAATAGTTACGCTGCCCGATTGATTTAGGGTTCCGTAACAACTGTCGTGGTTCTGCCCGACGTAGTTGTTGGAATGTCGTCTCGGGGAGGGTATCATTAATATTTTCAAAGGGTTATGAAACTAACCAATGTACATTTGTATAAATTATAGATTATATCCAGGAAACCCTTACAAGAAATCTAAGATAGCAATGTGAGTTTATCCTCTTTTTGTTAATATTTTTGGAATGTTTTACAATGTGATTAAGCGGTGATTGAGTCTTTGTAGTTCTTCAATTACTGCCGGTATTATGGGGTTTTGTATACAAAATTTATTACTACGAGTAGTAGTAAGTCGGGAACGACAGTACATTACCATTGGACAATGAGTTAGCCAATGGGTAATTTGACCATAGCCATAGATCCGGTCGAGTGGCAAATACTGAATGAGTAATTGTGTAGAAATAAACAATGTGATCGCTCTCAATACTGTTTTAATTGATAAAATGTTTCTTGATTAAACTGGGATTCACTCACCAGTATTTCCAACTGACAAATGTTTTTAAAACGCGTTACAGGTAACACAATGTGAACAACCAATTAGTGAAAAGCCAGCTGGAGAGCACTGAAGGCTTGAGAAAAATGTGGCTATAAAAGTTACCTAATAAACGATGTTTTAAATTCAATAAAATAGGGTTTGTCCCTATAAATGTATTGTAATAAGAAACTTGGGTTTTACCCATGTGTTTATTAATATCAATTATGGTGGTTTTACTCTGATAAACATTTCCTAACTACGGTCCTGATGTAAATTCCGCTACAAGATTAAACACCTGATACCACCAAACTCTGAGCTCGCGTCCGCCCGTTCTCGGGACAGATAAGGGATCGGGGGTTGCGACACCTCTCACCATAGAGCGAGTAGAAGGCCTGAACGAGTTCTGATTCTATCGGTTTTGAGCTAAAGAGTGTAAAAGAGTTGAAAGAAAGTTATGAAAACATCTTTCAATCCTTTTACTCTTGAAAATGTTTAGATCTATGCGAAAATAGTGTTGAATCATGTTGAAATCCTTTAGATCTGAGTTGTTCTTGTTGGAATGAGGTCAAATCTTGAAGTTCATAAGAACCCCATGATGACATCATCCTAGAACACCTCAAATTCGCTGATTTCATGGTTAAAAGTGAAGATTCAAAGGTGAAAATGATAAAGGAATGTGTGTAGATGATAGATGTACAAGATTTGAGGAAGAAACTTACAAGAATCGCGAGAAATCGAGAGAAAGAGAGCTGGAACGTGCTGGTCGAACGAGAGAGGGCTGTCACGTCACTGTTCATGATGTGACAGGGGGTATTTAATATTTATAGGTTGCCAAAAGAGGAAAGGTGTGCACAAGTGTCGGATCGGATGGTCGAAGTGATCAGGCGAGTTGGTTTTCGATGTTTCGTTTTGTTCGTTGAGCGTTGCGATGTGTTTCGAGTGAGCGATGCGATAGTATCACCTATTAGTTACACAAATAACCTAACTACTAAATACCACAAATAAAATCCTTAAATCTCGAGTTTGCGATGAGATTGCGTTGCGATAGAGTTGCGATTGTGATTAAACAGCTCAACATAAACATAACATGCACTAGGTAACACATAATAGCACACACACGTAAAACAATATCCATAACCTATACTTCGAGTTGCGATGCGATAAGTCAAACAGCGATTAAATAACGATTTATTAACAAGTACTCCACATAATACAACTAAAGCGAACTAAAATAGAGTATCGATTACAAGTCGAGAAGTACAATCAATAATTAAGCAAGAAGTGACAGATCACAATTAGCAATCTTTTCTTCCTTTGACTTTGACTTGTACTTTGACTTGTACTTTGACTTCGGAAAGTCGGGTTGTTACAGCCGTTGCTCAATTTAATGAGACAACACCTGTTTTGAATGTCTAAGTAAAGTGCGGAAGCATAAGCAAAAGTAAAAGCACTTATGCTCAGAACAAACATGCCCAAGTAACCATGCAGTAACGTATAAAAATAAGTTCCAATGTTTTGAAATGATGCGACTCCATGGAAATGCCCCAATCACGTGCTTTACAAGTGTCAACATAGGATTGGTGAGTTCACAAAATATAGTTGTAAATAAATAGAGTTGTCAGATAATGTAAATTCCAATTATATCTTGGGTAGCTAGTATGTTACAAGTTACTAAACGTTTTGAAATGAAGCTGCCTGAATGAGTTTGTTCCTTCCACCACGTAATATCCAACGATGGTGAAAATGTTAGGTTAATGTTACACCCGTTCGACTCCCAATCGTGCTAGCACGGCTAGCCCGGGTGGGATTTGTCAAACCCAGTAGACTACTCAAGATTACCTCGCTAACTGCCTATATTAACGGTTCAGGTGTGTAAAGACTTTCATGATATGAATTACGTTCAGTAAGCATGAGATATAAATGAATTGCAAAAATCTAAAAAGTCGCATAAGTGTTTCCTCACAGGAAAGCATTGCGTTAATGTTTCCTCCCAGGAAGCGTTGAGTTTATGATTCCTCCTAGGAAGCGTAGCGTTTATGTTTCCTACCAGGAAAAGAGTATATAAAAAAGATAGTAAACTCACATTAGGATGACTAGAAGAATTTGTGTATTATTCCCCACGTGCGGACCTAAGGCGAAGAGGGGTGCTTGATGATTTGTCCACCCGTGCACAACCACTTGAACCATAGAGGCGTTATGCACGACCTGCTTATGTGGCAAAACCTAATGATGCTCATAATCACTTCACCGACACATGGGTTACTATTTATAGTCATGAGGCCACGAGGAGGTATCGTGGTACTTTTATTCCTTAAAAATCTCGAAAACTGAGGTTTTTGAGCTTTTGTTAGGTCATAAGTGACACATTCGTGTCTATCTAGGTACTCTATTGTATTAATGTTGTATTCGATGCTTTTATAGGCTATAAAAGCATCGAATACAACATTAATACGATAGAGTACCTAGATAGACACGAATGTGTCACTTGCCTATAAAAGCATCGAATACAACATTAATACGATAGAGTACCTAGATAGACACGAATGTGTCACTTATGACCTAACAAAAGCTCAAAAACCTCAGTTTTCGAGCTTTTTAAGGAACGGCCCTGTTTATAGGGCTTGGTTGTTTTCGTCTTAGGTTTGACTATGATACAAGTACTATAAACTCGTATGTAACCATAATGATCTTATGTAGTTTATAAAATTAATATTTTGCTCTTTTATGTATTCTACAAATAGTATTAGACATCATGTAGGTGTGTAAACAATATACACTCGTCATGAAGGTCAACCGCCCAACACAGTATGTGTTTCATTTAGTCTCTTTGATTAACATGATATTAATGAGTCTTGTAGATAGTATATTAGTATGTGTTTTATTTAGTCTTGTTGATTAACATGGTATCAATGAGTCTTGTATGTTTGCTAGTAACAGGTATATAGGTCAAAAATATGGGCAAATTGTAGAATTAAGAATGCAGCACATGGATTTATACTACAAAATATTTTCAATATATATATATAGGATGAGGATCATTACAGAACACTAACTATTGCGAGAACAAAAAGAACAACTCTAAAACACTAAATTTTGGGATTTAAATTCATGTTTTTTTAAATTTTACGTTTCTTACATTCATATGTGTATTATATATACATAAAAAACCATATATTTTTTTACCTACACGTAGCTTACATACATGTTGGTAATTTAACCTACACATAACCTACATATGTGTAGGTTATACAAAGAGTGAAAATTTTTCCATATTTTGTTTTGAATTCTAGTGTAAGAAACAATAAATCTTACATTTGCAACATTTTCATTTATTTTTTAGGTTTTTAGGATTTAAAAAAAATAGGTTATTCATTGTGTTCTGCGTGTTCTCGCAATATTTTGTGTTCTGCATAGAACCTTCCCCTATATATATATATATATAGGGAGCCGCTAAAATAGAAACCACCTCGAGTTGCAAGAACCGCGAGAACCACTCTCAACCAATCAGATTATGTCAACTAAAAGGGTATTTTGGTCTTTTACCCCAAATGTCTAATCCCCCTTCTCTCTCTTCATTTAAAGTTATCTCCTCTCTCCTCTTTCATTTGTCAGTTATCATATTCTCACCTCTCCTTTTATCTCTCATCATGTTCTGCACAAAGAAAAAACTCAAAACAACCACCACACACCATCGTTCATCACCAACGACGGCCATTTCTGCTGACTGATTACCACCGCAGACCCCGTACTCGTCGTTGGCTACCACCATGGCAACAACTTTTTATCACCTCCTGCTGTGTTCTCCGCTGGCCGCCTCCTTCCTCACTACAGAGAGTCCGAGGAGAAAGAAAGAGAGTCCGAGGAGAGAGAAAGGGGACGGCGACGGTGGTGGCGGTGGTGGAGAGAAAGGGGAAGGCAACGGTGGTGGTGGGTTTCGAGGGCGACTGTGGTAGCGGGTTTTTACGGCGACGGAGACGGCGGTAGTGTGGAGGATTGACGGAGACGGTGGTGCCGGTGGTGGGTTTTTGACGGCGGTGGTGGTGGTGATGATTGACGGAGACGGTGGTGATAAGGTTTTTGCTTTGTTTTTGCTGGTGATTTTGATGTTTTTGGTTCTGATCTTGTGTCCCTGTTTTTTGCTTGTGTCCCTGTTTTTGGTTCTGATCTTGTGTCCCTGTTATTTGCCGATGATTTTGATGTTTTACGGCTGATGAGGCAAAAAAAAACAGGTCATTTTTGCCGATGATTTTGATGTGTTGCCGGTGATTTTTTCTATTTGCCGGTGATTTTGATGTTTGCCGGTGATTTTTGATGTTTGCCGGTGATTTTGATAAGTGAACTATGTGGGTTTTGATCGGTTAGATTTTTGGGGTGGCGATGATGAAAAAAAAACGTAGATTTTGATGACGATGGTGCGGCAAGGACGGCGGAGGGTAGGTTTTTTGAACCTGCAACCCCACTTTTGCAGCCTTTTGATTATCGGATAATCTGAGCCAAACCCCGTTTTTTTTTTCGAGATACACTTTGTTTTGATGTTGTTGGTTTTTTATTTTTTTCCCCCTAGTCGATTATGATAACAATATATCAGAGACACCTCCCGGGTTTGCGATTTCTGGGTGCGTTCGTTTTTGCGTAAAAAAGTTTTTGTAAAAAAAAATTAAACCGTAAACTTTTTAACGTAAAACGTAAAAACGTAAAACCTAAAAAGTTTTACGTAAAACGTAAATAAAAAGTTTATGTAAAAATTTTAACGAAAAACGTAAAACGTAAAAATTTTAACGTAAAACGTAAAAAAATTTACTTAAAACGTAAAAAGTTTAAAAAGTTTAACGTAAAACGTACATCGTAAAACATAAAAAGTGTAAAAAACGGCGCGTTAAAACGACGTGTAAAAAACGACGCTTGAAAAAACGGTGCGTAAAAAACGTCGCTTTAAAAAAATGACGCTTGAAAAAACCCGGCGTAAAAACGGCGCGTTAAAAAAACGACGCTTGAAAAAGCCCTGTCACACCCCGATATTTCCACGTATTATACCGGTGGGCTCGGTGGGGAGTAACGTGACGTAGTTGATATCATCATAGTCAAACAACACAATATATAAATGCACAGCGGAAGCAAAAGATAGATTCATTTCAACTGAATAAACTGTAATATCAAGTATCACAAAATAGTTGAAACAGATCCACAGGCGGATCAAATAAAAAGGAAAACTGTTCAGCAGACTTTGACATCTAGAGCTTGCAACACTTGATTATTGATGCCTGGAGTAGCCAGCCTATTACGTATAGTACCTGCACTTAACCTTTTTGGAAAATACGTCAGTTTACACTGGTAAATACAACTTAACTGACTCATTTTGAAAAGAGTTTAAAAATTGATTTGAATGCGCTTTGGCAAATATATCTTTATAACTGGGGACAATTATTTGTATATAATCGTGTATACAGTTTTATTTATTTGTCGTCCATCAGGGCAGGTTTGTAGGGCTGGACTAGATTAACTGACACGCCACAGGTATAATGCCCACAATGATTATTTCCTCTAAGTGGATTACCAGTTTTTACATAATGCATCTGTCAGGTGTACGCCTACACCCCGTGCTTAGGTCGTGGCCATTTCTTTGAATGATGCCAAGGATATCCGGGACATGGTCATTTAACCCCCAAAGGCCATACACCAAATAATACATATTAAACAGGTTATGTAAGTACATCAATCACAATACGATTTAAATGACTACATACCCGACCAAGCGGTATTATTATAATACCGTATCCCAAGCCCGTATAGGGAAAATAAGTTAAGAGTATTTACCTGAGCAAAGTATAAATCAAATACAGCAAGTGCACGTAGCCTTTACTGGGCTCCTAATCTGGAACGAAGGTTTTTAATAACCTATTAGAATCCTAACGGGTCTTTAATTAAGCTTAGACTTAGACCGGTTATTTTTCAAAAGGAAGACTCGGTTCAAACGCATGATAAAGCAAAGACCGGTTTAGAATGTGGTTTTGACCCGACAAGCGTGTATGCTTGTTTAATATGGGTAACTTGAACACATTCTGGATTTTAAGGTGAAAACGATATGGTTTGACCTGTTTCGGCTAATATATGCAAACTAGTTACATAAGCCGATCCAAACGCGAAAAGTGCGTAACGAGTAACCAAAAGATTCATATGCAAGTTTCCTAAGTTAATATGCCTTAAATATGTTGTGACATCAGTGAGATATCTTCTATTATACCCATAACGGATTTAAATTCAAATTACGCCCCGTAGGGATATTTTGGTCATTTTAAAGGTTATGAAAGAGTTTAAATATAAATCTGAGTTTCGGGTCTGATGTAATCAGTAAAATACTTAATTTAATAAGTTATAACAGTAGGGTATCAAGTCTTATATTTATAAAATGGTTTTGATACATACTATGCGATAAAGACCCTTAAAAAGGCGACTTGGAGCCATTTCCGGGTTTTCAAAGGAAGGCTGATACTTTTATTATTCCGGAAGGCTCAAAATATTTTATTTATCATATTAGATCAGTAGAAAATGGTTTGGTATCAAAAAGATTAGTAAAACTCATTTTATAGACGAAAAAGGGTATAATCGGCAATTACCGAATCAAGGTAATAACCCTATGTTATGATCAGTTTAAAAATAATTAAAAATCTTCAAAAATCACAAAATATTATATTACATCAGTGGTTAAGAGGTTTGGTGTCAAAAATTGGGTTTAGATAGGCTTTACGCTAATTATGCCGTTTAATTAATAAAAGGCTTTCTAATTACGCTATTGAGCATAACTCCTAATCTAGACCTCAAACTGATGTGGAATTTTAGGGACATGTTTATAAATCAGTAACAAAGATTATTGTCCTCTCACATTTCCAAAATTCTCGTTTTAAGGTCAAATGGGCATAATAGTCAATATTTAGGCATTTAACGGAAATATGCATATGAATCGGATAACTAATGAACCAAGTTGTATAATCACAGAGGGTTATACTTATATGAAACCTGGTCCTAATAAGGCTCTAAGGCATTTCTAAAACATGCTTAAACGGGTCAGAACTGAAAGTCAAAGCAGAAGTCAAACTATGCGACTTTCGGTCCCGAACCGAGCCTAAACTGAAAATTGTCGAGTTGAACATGTTTAGACATGTTCTTACATTAATTACCAAGTTATGTTACTGATAAATCAGGTTTCATAGCTTCTACATTGCTAATTATGTGTTTATTTGCAAAATTGCTTCCTGTTGACTTTTTAAGATCAAGTTTGACCCGACAATTGACCTACTTAGAGTGAGAATCAGAGGGTGCCCTTTTAAGGGTTTATTTCCCACATAATTATCAGCTCATAGGTACTTTCAATTTGTAATTTGACTGGACAAATTAAGATTAATGACGAAGTCAAACCTTAATTACGACGGTTTGACTTTAAGCTAATAAACTAAGCAAAACTGAATTAAGGAAGGTTAAGAATACTTACCAAGGTCCTAAGCACGACTAATGATCACTAGGAATGAGTCTTGAGCTCCAAAATACTCCAGAAGTGAAGTTGTGAGCTTGCAAGTGAATGTGATCAAATGGTGCAACATAGAACTTCTTATATAGGGACTTTAATCCCACAAGATCATGCCAAACAAAGTCTATGGATGTTATGGGATCATTCCAAGTGTCCCTAGGCCCTTCTAAAACATTAAACAAGCCCCTAGAATCAAGAAATGGTGAATTGAGGCAGTGTAACCGGCTGGAACAGGCAGCTGGAAGTGTTTTCTGTATCTGGGGGTGTCAGGCGGCCCGCGTAAGGCCCTGCCTGGGCTTACGCGCCCCGTGTGAGGCCTGGTGTCAGGTCAACAAGTTTTCTATATTTGCACTTTTGGCCCCTGGTCCTTCCAAACTTGATTTTAACATGCTTTCTTGCACTTGTAACCCCCAAACTTGACTTTTAAGGACTCCAAGTCATAAACCAACTTTGTTAGGTCCCCGGTTATTCATATGATCACCGAAAAGTCTTAAATTTCAACGTTGACGCTTTTAACCCCTCGCATACGAATATTGTCATAACTTTCTCATACTTTAACGAAACCTTGTGAAATTTTTATCACTTATTCTCGTGAGCATAATTAATCATTAAAAGGTTTCGGGTTTGCTAAAAGGTCAATCAGAGGTATACTTTAAACATGTTGACACATTTAACCCCCGTAGTTTGTAATCTCTCACTTTCTTCCATAATTAGCTTCGTATGATCCATGATTTATTCGTTTAAGGTTATAAACATTATGTGGGGCTATTATGAAGTATATTTATCCATTGTTGACATTTTGAACCCTTTTATTCACATAGTTGCTTTGTTTGTCAACTTTAGTCCTTCTAATCAATCCTTTACACGTTTTAAGCCCATGACACGTGTCGATATAATATTGGACATGAATTTTCGAGGTGTTACATCCTCACCCCTTTAAAAGAAATCTAGACCTCGAGATTTACTGAAATAAATGAGGTTACTTTTCTTTCATTGTGGACTCTACCTCCCACGTGTACTCGGGACCTCTACGGGCATCCCATTTAACATTTACGATCGGTACATGCTTCCTTCGAAGCTTCTTAACCCGTCGATCCTCAATCGACAAAGGTTTTTCAACAAACTTTAAGCTCTTGTCAATGTGCACATCTGTATGTGGTATGACTAGTGATTCATCGGCTAGACATTTCTTCAGATTGCAGATGTGGAATACGTTATGAATACCACTGAGCTCTTCAGGTAAGTTTAACTTATAAGCAACAGATCCGACACATTCGATGATCTCGAATGGTCCTATGTACCTCAGGCTTAACTTGCCTTTCTTACCAAAACGCATTACCCCTTTCCAGGGTGATACTTTAAGTAGAACCTTATCACCAACCTCAAACTTTAGAGGTTTACGCCTTAAGTCCGCGTAGCTTTTCTGCCTATCCCTGGCAGCTTTGAGACGATCGCGTATCTGTACAATCTTATCTGTCGTCTCCAGGACTATTTCAGGTCCTGTCAGTTGGACATCTCCAACTTCCGTCCAACAAACGGGCGTTCTGCACTTTCTACCGTACAAGGCCTCGAAAGGCGCAGCCTTAATGCTTGTATGATAGCTATTGTTATAGGAGAACTCGATTAATGGTAGGTGGTTATCCCAACTACCACCTAAGTCAATCACACATGCACGAAGCATGTCTTCCAAAGTTTGGATTGTACGCTCACTCTGCCCGTCCGTCTGAGGATGGTAAGCCGTACTAAAATTTAAGCGTGTGCCCAAGGATTGTTGGAAACTTTTTCAAAAATGTGATGTGTATCTAGTATCTCTGTCAGAGATAATAGACACTGGTACGCCATGCAGAGATACAATCATATCTATGTACAATTGGGCTAACATGTCGGAGCTATAAGTCTCCTTAATGGGTAGGAAATGTGCTGACTTAGTCAGTCTATCTACTATCACCCATATCGTATCATTTCCTTTCCTTGTCTTTGGAAACTTGGTGATGAAATCCATTGTCACCATTTCCCACTTCCACGTGGGAAGTTCAGGCTGTTGTAGCAAACCTGGCGGCTTCTGATGTTCAGCTTTGACTTGCGCACACGTCAAACATTTAGCTACATAGGCAGCTATAGACTTCTTCAAGCCTATCCACCAAAAATTTGCTTTCAGATCCTGGCACATCTTGTCAGCTCCAGGATTAATGGAGTATTTAGAACTGTGGGCTTCCTGGAGGATAACATCTCGAAGTCCTCCATAAACTGGAACCCATATTCGTCCATTCAACCTCAGAATTCCGTCCTTTCCATAGGATAGCGGTTCTTCAGTTACTCCTAGCTTTTCATCAGGATAGTTAGCTTCCAACACAGCTTCCTTCTGCGTAGCTAACAACCTTTCATTCAAACTATTCTTTATCTCAATGCTCTTGGCATTGATTCTTATAGGCTTTACTCTTTCCTTTCTACTCAAGGCATCGGCGACTACATTCGCCTTGCCGGGATGGTATCTTATCTCACAGTCATAATCATTCAAAGTTTCCATCCAACGTCGTTGCCTCATGTTCAAATCCTTTTAGTTAAACAGGTGCTGGAGGATCTTGTGATCAGAATAGATCACACACTTGATACCATATAAATAGTGCCTCCATAGCTTCAGTGCAAATACAACGGCACCCAATTCCAAGTCATGGGTGGTGTAATTCTTTTCATGCACCTTTAACTGACGTGAAGCATAGGCAATAACTTTGCCTTTCTGCATAAGCACACATCCCATCCCGGTGTGTGATGCATCACAATATACCACAAACTCTTCTATTCCATCAGGCAATGTCAACACAGGTGCATTGCTTAGCTTCTGCTTAAGGATATCAAAGGATTCTTGTTGCTTCGGTCCCCAGTTGAACTTAATATTCTTCCTGGTCAAAGAAGTTAGGGGTGCAGCAATCCTTGAAAAAATTTCAATAAAACGCCTGTAATATCCTGCCAAACCTAGAAAGCTACGAATCTCTGTAGGCGTCTTTGGCTCTTGCCAATTCATGACAGCTTCAACTTTAGCGGGATCTACTTGGATACCATGCTCACTAACAACGTGTCCAAGAAATTGGACTTCTCGAAGCCAGAATTCACACTTAGAAAATTTTGCATAAAGCTTCTCCTGCTGAAGTAGTGAAAGAATACATCGAAGATGCTTCTCATGGTCGGCCTGATTCTTTGAATAAATCAGAATGTCGTCAATGAAGATGATAACAAATTTGTCCAAGTATGGCTTGCAGACACGGTTCATGAGATCCATGAATGCGGCTGGTGCATTAGTGAGTCCAAAAGGCAACACTAGGAACTCGTAATGACCATAACGAGTCCTAAATGCAGTCTTGTGTACATCTTCATCTTTAACCTTCAGTTGATGATAGCCTGACCTTAAATCAATCTTAGAAAAGTAGCTTGCCCCTTGTAATTGATCGAACAGATCGTCGATCCTGGGTAAAGGATATCTATTCTTGATAGTGACCTTATTAAGCTCACGGTAATCGATGCACAGACGCATCGACCCATCATTCTTTTTGACAAATAGGATTGGCGCTCCCCAAGGAGACGAACTAGGTCTAATGAAACCTTTGGCTAGCAATTCATCTAGCTGCGTCCTCAATTCCTTCATCTCTGTTGGTGCCAACCTATAAGGTGCCCTCGCAACAGGTGCTGCTCCGGGGATGATGTCAATTCTGAATTCTACTTGCCTATCTGGTGGTAAACCAGGTAGTTCTTCAGGGAAAACTTCAGGGTATTCAGAAATGACGGGAATATCTTCAACCTTAGGCTTCTGTTCATCAATAGTTACATGTGCCATATAAATGACACAACCCTTATTCAAACATCTAGATGCCTTGAGCATAGACACGTGCTCAGGCAGTCCATACTGGGTATCTCCCTGAATGGGAAGTGACTCACCAGACGGAGTCTTAATCACTACTTGCTTCTTATTGCAGACGATCTGGGCTTGGTTATGAGATAACCAATCCATGTCTATAACTATATCAAAACCGCCTAACTTCAAAGGAAGTAAGGACAATGGAAAAGAGTGGTTCCTAATGGATATAACACATCCATCTAACACGGTTGATGCGGTTTCTCTAGTTCCATCGGCTAATTCAACCTCATATTTCACACTTAGGGTTTTAACAGGTAAATTCAGCAACTTACAAAACTTATTATCTACAAATGACTTATCAGCTCCTGAATCAAATAGCACTCTTGCATAAACATCATTTATGAGGAAGGTACCTGTTATCACATTGTCGTCCTGAACAGCTTCCCGTGCATCCATTCGGAAGACCCTTGCATTGGTCTTCTTGACCTCTTCAGGCTTCTTGGCGTATTTAGGGCAGTTGGTTTTGATATGCCCTTTCTCATTACAATTGTAGCATGTTGCATCTTTTATCTTCTTGCACTCTATCGTCTTGTGCTCTTTAGACTTGCATAATCCACATGCAGGTGATCCTGATTGAGGCTTGGTCTCAAGCCTGCATTTTCCAAAGTGGCGTTTTTGGCAAGTCGTGCACTTTGGCTTTTCCTCAGTCTGCTGATTACCTTTGTTGGACCCAGACTCTTTCTTGTGGTCCGCATTACCTTTGTGCTTCTTCTCAGATCTTCGTGAGTTATCATCCTCACGCTTTCTCTTACTTTCTTCAGAATTCTTGAGCGATCTTAGCCTGACCGCATCCAAGGTAAGAGACAGGGCTAGATCAGCTGTTGACCTAAAGGTAGCAGGTCTAGATGCCTTAACACTGGCTTTTATCTCTGGGGCCAAACCCCCAATGAAGCGAGCAATTCGCTTGGGTTCCGGTGTTATCAGATACGGAACTAGCCTAGACAGGGTATTGAAACTGGTGAGGTAAGCTTAGGAATCCAGATTCTTCATCACCAATGATAAGAAATCTGATTCAATCCTTTCGACCTCATGCTGCGGGCAATAATTCTCCTTAATGAGAGCAACAAACTGATCCCATGTCAGATTGTAGAGCGGGATCTTTCCAGCAGCTTGAATGAGAGACTTCCACCACGCTAGTGCCTCTCCCTTGAACGATTGGGATACATACTTCACTACATCCCTCTCAGCACAACCGCTGATGTCAACTACTGTGTCCATTTCATCTAACCAAGTCATACAATCAATTGCCCCTTTCTCCCCAGTGAAATCCCAGGGTTTGCAGGAAACAAAGTACTTATAGGTACAGGACTTGGTACATGGTTTATCATCAAACACTATCTTCTTGGATGGAACACTGTTTTGGTTTGAGGAATGTCGATCATTATCATTCTTTGGCTCATCTTCCTTAGAGGGCGGCTTGCTGTGAGCCTCTGAATGAGTCTTAGGCTTGGAATGCGGTGTGGATAGGGTCCTACTTCGAGTCCCGTTAGATTCATTATACAGCCGCTCTATAGCTTTTGTAACAGCATTGTCTATTAATGCTTGCAGTTCTGCACCCGCTATGTTAATTCGGGTATTGTCATGATCCTCCCTTGGGTGACTGTTGATCTCATCCAAGTCAGCCATGTAGTTTGAACTGTTTCATAAGATATTGACAATAATTTATTTGGGAGTTTATTATGGAATTGTCTTTTATGGCAATTCATTAACCATGGTAAACATAGACCATATTTGGTTAATTTGTTAAGTATCTAATTATTCAGGATCTTTATCATAACCCTAAATTATAAGTTAATAGTAGCACCAAGGCCTAGTCACGTAGACAAGTTTAATTTATAAGCCCAGATTTTATGGAATCGAGGCATTTAGGTTTGAATCAAAGTTCATTACCTTTTCTTGACGGGGAGTTGTAGGCTACCACTGTCTTTAGTCCCCGAGGACGTTAATTATAGCCCATGGGCACTTCATCCTTAAGGGATGATTATATAAACAAGGGAATTTAGAATAACTTAATTTAGAAATGACTTATGTGATTTTATCGAATCATATTTGTCAAGCATGTTAAAATGCTTTCAGATGTTTAACAAGGATTTGAATCTTTTGAATAGGTTTTACCATCTTGGCCATGTCTGCAACAACATTTAGGCTAGGTTTTACCTTTAAGATTCTTTTTGATATTTAACGCAGAACAATCTTAAATTGAGATGTTAACAAGGATCTAAATCTAATTGAGGAACTACCATCGCGGCCCTGTCTTAAGATGACACACGACCTAGGTTTTGTCCATTTTAGATTTTGCCATTTTATTATAATGGTAGATCTTATAAAAGGAATGATATTTTAAATCTAACTGTTCCATTAAAATTTAAATAAGTACATGGTTGCCCTAAACGGGACTTCTAACTGAAATGACTTGCCCATGCAGGGACTAATCAGAAAAATAACAAAGGAAACAAATAAAAGACAAATAAAACGAATTTGGATTAGTCCAATGTTCTTTGTCTAGACTCGAGAATGTGCAACTGTGTAACTGAGATTAAACACAAAAAGGCTAGTGTTTAATTCACTCAGTGTTGGCTCTGATACCAACCTGTCACACCCCGATATTTCCACGTATTACCGGTGGGCCCGGTGGGGAGTAACGTGATGTAGTTGATATCATCATAGTCAAACAACACAATATATAAATGCACAGCGGAAGCAAAAGATAGATTCATTTCAACTGAATAAACTGTAATATCAAGTATCACAAAATAGTTGAAACAGATCCACAAGCGGATCAAATAAAAAGGAAAACTGTTCAGCAGACTTTGACATCTAGAGCTTGCGAGACTTGATTATTGATGCCTGGAGTAGCCAGCCTATTACGTATAGTACCTGCACTTAACCTTTTTGGAAAATACGTCAGTTTACACTGGTAAATACAACTTAACTGACTCATTTTGAAAAGAGTTTAAAAATTGATTTGAATGCGCTTTGGCAAATATATCTTTATAACTTGGGACAATTATTTGTATATAATCTTGTATACAGTTTTACTTATTTGTCGTCCATCAGGGCCGGTTTGTAGGGCCGGACTAGATTAACTGACACGCCACAGGTATAATGCCCACAAGGATTATTTCCTCTAAGTGGATTACCAGTTTTTACATAATTCATCTGTCAGGTGTACGCCTACACCCCGTGCTTAGGTCGTGGCCATTTCTTTGAATGATGCCAAGGATATCCGGGACATGGTCATTTAACCCCCAAAGGCCATACACCAAATAATACATATTAAACAGGTTATGTAAGTACATCAATCACAATACGATTTAAATGACTACATACCCGACCAAGCGGTATTATTATAATACCGTATCCCAAGCCCGTATAGGGAAAATAAGTTAAGAGTATTTACCTGAGCAAAATATAAATCAAATACAGCAAGTGCACATAGCCTTTACTGGGCTCCTAATCTGGAACGAAGGTTTTTAATAACCTATTAGAATCCTAACGGGTCTTTAATTAAGCTTAGACTTAGACCGGTTATTTTTCAAAAGGAAGACTCGGTTCAAACGCATGATAAAGCGAAGACCGGTTTAGAATGTGGTTTTGACCCGACAAGCGTGTATGCTTGTTTAATATGGTTAACTTAAACACATTCTGGATTTTAAGGTGAAAACGATATGGTTTGACCTGTTTCGGCTAATATATGCAAACTAGTTACATAAGCCGATCCAAACGCGAAAAGTGCGTAACGAGTAACCAAAAGAGTCATATGCAAGTTTCCTAAGTTAATATGCCTTAAATATGTTGTGACATCAGTGAGATATCTTCTATTATACCCATAACGGATTTAAATTCAAATTACGCCCCGTAGGGGTATTTTGGTCATTTTAAAGGTTATGAAAGAGTTTAAATATAAATCTGAGTTTCGGTTCTGATGTAATCAGTAAAATACTTAATTTAATAAGTTATAACAGTAGGGTATCAAGTCTTATATTTATAAAATGGTTTTGATACATACTATGCGTTAAAGACGCTTAAAAAGGCGACTTGGAGCCATTTCCGGGTTTTGAAAGGAAGGCTGATACTTTTATTATTCCAGAAGGCTCAAAATATTTTATTTATCATATTAGATCAGTAGAAAAAGGTTTGGTATCAAAAATATTAGTAAAACTCATTTTATAGACGAAAAAGGGTATAATCGGCAATTACCGAATCAAGGTAATAACCCTATGTTATGATCAGTTTAAAAATAATTAAAAATCTTCAAAAATCCCAAAATATTATATTACATCAGTGGGTAAGAGGTTTGGTGTCAAAAATTGGGTTTAGATAGGCTTTACGCTAATTATGCCGTTTAATTAATAAAAGGCTTTCTAATTACGCTATTGAGCATAACTCCTAATCTAGACCTCAAACTGATGTGGAATTTTAGGGACATGTTTATAAATCAGTATCAAAGATTATTGTCCTCTCACATTTCCAAAATTCTCGTTTTAAGGTCAAATGGGCATAATAGTCAATATTTAGGCATTTAACGGAAATATGCATATGAATCGGATAACTAATGAACCAAGTTGTATAATCACAGAGGGTTATACTTATATGAAACCTGGTTCTAATAAGGCTCTAAGGCATTTCTAAAACATGCTTAAACGGGTCAGAACTGAAAGTCAAAGCAGAAGTCAAACTATGCGACTTTCGGTCCCGAACCGAGCCTAAACTGAAAATTGTCGAGTTGAACATGTTTAGACATGTTCTTACGTTAATTACCAAGTTATGTTACTGATAAATCAGGTTGCATAGCTTCTACATTGCTAATTATGTGTTTATTTGCAAAATTGCTTCCTGTTGACTTTTTAAGATCAAGTTTGACCCGACAATTGACCTACTTAGAGTGAGAATCAGAGGGTGCCCTTTTAAGGGTTTATTGCCCACATAATTACCAACTCATAGGTACTTTCAATTTGTAATTTGACTGGACAAATTAAGATTAATGACGAAGTCAAACCGTAATTATGACGGTTTGACTTTAAGCTAATAAACTAAGCAAAACTGAATTAAGGAAGGTTAAGAATACTTACCAAGGTCCTAAGCACGACTAATGATCACTAGGAATGAGTCTTGAGCTCCAAAATACTCCAGAAGTGAAGTTGTGAGCTTGCAAGTGAATGTGATCAAATGGTGCAACATAGAACTTCTTATATAGGGACTTTAATCCCACAAGATCATGCCAAACAAAGTATATGGATGTTATGGGATCATTCCAAGTGTCCCTAGGCCCTTCTAAAACATTAAACAAGCCCCTAGAATCAAGAAATGGTGAATTGAGGCGGTGTAACCGGCTGGAACAGGTAGCTGGAAGTGTTTTCTGTATCTGGGGGTGCCAGGCGGCCCGCGTAAGGCCCTGCCTGGGCTTACGCGCCCCGTGTGAGGCCTGGTGTTAGGTCAACAAGTTTTCTATATTTGCACTTTTGGCCCCTGGTCCTTCCAAACTTGATTTTAACATGCTTTCTTGCACTTGTAACCCCCAAACTTGACTTTTAAGGACTCCAAGTCATAAACCAACTTTGTTAGGTCCCCGGTTATTCATACAATCACCGAAAAGTCTTAAATTTCAACGTTGACGCTTTTAACCCCTCGCATACGAATATTGTCATAACTTTCTCATACTTTAACGAAACCTTGTGAAATTTTTATCACTTATTCTCGTGAGCATAATTAATCATTACAAGGCTTCGGGTTTGCTAAAAGGTCACTCAGAGGTATACTTTAAACATGTTGACACATTTAACCCCTGTAGTTTGTAATCTCTCACTTTCTTCCACAATTAGCTTCGTATGATCCATGATTTATTCGTTTAAGGTTATAAACATTATGTGGGGCTATTGTGAAGTATATTTATCCATTGTTGACACTTTGAACCCTTTTATTCACATAGTTTCTTTGTTTGTCAACTTTAGTCCTTCTAATCAATCCTTTACACGTTTTAAGCCCATGACACGTGTCGATATAATATTGGACATGAATTTTCGAGGTGTTACAAGCCCGGAGTGCAAAAACCGACGCGCAAAAAAAATTTGACTTGTTAAAAAAATTTGAATTTAAAAATTCTTTTAAAAAAAAATTTTTTAAATAAAAAGTAGAGTAAATTGCTCGGATGGTCCCTGTGGTTTGTCAGTTTTTCACATTTAGTCCCCAACTTTATAAAATTACATGTATGCTCCCTGTGGTTTGCTCGGTTGTTACTCTGATAGTCCCTAGCGTAAATATGGGTTAGTTTTTTGTGTTAAATGAATGTAAATTGACTAAAATACCCTTAATATTGAAAAACACTTAAACAAAAAAAATATAATTAAATTTTTATAAAGTAAGTGGGACCCACCGACTCTTCTTCATCACCTCAATCAACCCCCACCTTCACCTCCCGTCAAATTTGTAACCCAGAAGTTTGCCACAATCTCTCCATTCACCAATTAGCCCATAGATTTGCATCAGCATCAGCATCATCATAGACCAAAACATGTTTATCTTCAAATTTAAAACAAAAATTCAACTAAATCACCAAATTTAATTTTACCTACTAACCTTTTCAGAGTAATGGAGATTTTGAGTACCCTGTTAATTTCACCAACCAATTTTGCCCGTGTTCACAGATAGATATTTTCACAATAATAGAGATTTCTCCGATCAATTTCACCGGGAATATTGTTCTGATCAGGAGTGAAAGGTTCAGTAACAGAGGGCGATGAATAGATGACCGGAAAAAAACGATTCGTGGTGGAGATGATGTAGGCTGGAAAACTAGGGAGAGAACATTGGTACGACAGGGGAGACATCGGAAAAATGAGATCTAAGATATCAAATAAAAGAATACACTGATTATGAAATATCTTTACTACAAATTCAATTATTGTTTTTGTTATCATATTGATTAGTTTTGAGTTTTGACAACATTTATGTATAGGTGATGGCCAACAATGGTGGCAGTGATGGTGAAGGGTGGAGAAGGTTGAAGATGAAGTTGAAGATGGTGACGGGTGGGTTCACAGAGATGGTGGGAATGGGTGATTGGGAGAGGGGTTTAGGATGGGACCTTTGTACTTAATTATTTTATTATCTTTGTTTAATGTTTTAATTGTTAATTTAATTATTAAGGGTATTTTAGTAAATTTACATTCATTTAACACAAAAAACTAACCCACATTTACCCTAGGGACTATCAGAGTAACAACCGAGCAAACCACAGGGAGCATACATGTGAAAAATTGACAAACCACAGGGACTATCCGAGCAATTTACTCTAAAAAGTAATATAATAAAACAAAAAAAGTAATAAAATAATAATAAAGACAAAAAGACAAAATATAGTAATTTTACTAAACTACCCTTTTGGATTAAATTATTAAAGAAATAATAAGACAAAATGTATTTAATATTTATTTTAGTTACTTTTAATCTCATCCATCCATCTTTTTGATCTAATGGTTAGGAACTGGTTCTCGCAGTTCTTACAACTGGAGGTGGTTTTCATTTTAGCGGTCCCCTATATATATATATATATATACACACACTCTACATGTGTAATAAACGGTTTTAACTAGTTTTAAATAGTGGCGGAGCCACATGTAAGGGTGGGGGCATTGTTGCGAAAATTCCGACTGGGCGTCGAATAATCCCCGACTAATCCCAGTTAATTATAATTAATCTCTGATTAATTGTTAGTCCCCACCCCACCACTCGACTAGCGATTAAAACAACATTGGGTGGGGGTGGGGCCCCTTTAGAAAAAATTAGTGTATTTTGCTAGTAAAATTTCCTATTTTCGCCCTTTTAAAAGTTCGGTTAAACCCCTCAATCGCCCCTCCAGAAAATAAATTCTTGACCCACTATTGGCTCTAAATATAAGAGTATATATATTGCTATTACCAACTTGTCAATAATTGAGATTGTGGTGGGTGGTGGTTGGTGGTCGATGGTCGGTAGTGGTGATTGTGGGTGGTGACGACGGTGGGTGGTGGTTGTAGCGGAGACGGTGGCAGTGGTGGGGGCGGTGACGAGTGGGTGGTAGCGGTGGTGGTGGCCATTGTTGGTGGTTGGTAGCGGAAAAGGTGGTGCGGGTAGTGGCGGTGGCAAGTTGCGGATGGTGACGACTGCAGCGATGGTTGGTGTTGGGTGGTGGTGACGGTGGTGGGTGACGGCAGCGGTCGGTGGTGGGGACAATGTGTGATAGCGGCGGGGGTGGGTGGTTGCTTTGGCGAGTGGCGATGGTGGTGGGCGTTGGTGGTGGTTGGTGGCGGCGGAGGCGCAATGGGTGGCAACGGTGGCGGGTGGGCGGCGATGGCCATGGTGGCCGTCGGGATGACGACAGAGGTCGTGGCAGGTTGCAGGTGGCGGCGGCGGTGGGCGTCGATGGTGGATAGCGGTGGTTGTGGGTGGTGCTAAGGGTGGTGGATTGTAGTGTTGTTAATGAAGGGTGAGTACTAAAAAATAAAAGGGTCGCTATAGATAAATCTTCTAATCTTATCACATAATATATACACGTATTTGTATTCTTTTAACACTTCAAAGGATGCGAGTATGTATATGTTCTATTTAGATAGGTTGGAAACGAGAGCACTAAATATAGCTATAAATCGAATGATTCTCACCCTTTTTGTTTTATTCATTTCTTATATTGAATAATTACTATTATTACTATTACTATATATTAAAATTACTATTAAAATGAACAGTTGTTTTATTATATTATATTAATATACTAATATAATAATCATTATTATTGTTTTCTTTACTTTCTCAGTTGGATAAGCTTGGTGTTAACTAATACTGGTATCGAAAATACAGGTACGGTCCGGTTCATTATCAGTGCATGAAGGTAAAATCGGCACAAGCCTGATACAGAAAACGCCAAAAGTTGTCACACCCCAACCGATGGCGGAAACATCGGGATGAGACGAAGTGTGTATAGATTGCAAGAGACTTCATAACACTATGTGACAATATTTAATTTAAATTCGAATTTCATTGCAATTGCTAAATTGTCATACAATAATCAAAACAAAATACAACATTGTTTCAACAAATAACATAACATTAAAAGATAAACGATTTAGAGGTGTGTATCTAGTCCACCCTATTCTTGTTTCATCTTTCATCATACTTCAACAATTTAACCTGCAACATGTATTAAAATAGAGTTTCAATGCAAAAGCAAAGGCGAGTATACAAGTTTGTTTACATAGCATAATAGAATAAAAACTCAAGTCCAACATGATTCATAATATGTGATTACTAGTATGCAATTTTGGCGTACAATATGATCAAACCCGAGAATACAACGCATAGAAGAGCCTAATCCCAAAAGTTTAGTGGGGTGGTAATGTTTAACTTAACAATACCCAAGAGTATAACGGGCGGGGCGTTAATCCTATAGCGCTATAATTGTTAAGGTGGGCGAGCAAAGTTAATGAGCATATAACGTTCCAAATCGTTCACATAGCATACGAGAATAACAAGTAAGTCACATTAGTTTCATGTTTAATCATGGATAGAGTAAGTTTAATTGAGTTTAAAAGTTGTTTGCATAGTTATACATGTTGCATCCCAAAGTGTAAAGGGGAAAAGGGGATCGAGTATACTCACCGTGGTTGCAAGCTTTCCTTCTTGGAATTCCCGCGAGTGAGTTTGTGGATGGATTAGTTTGGAGCACCTAGTCCTTCTACACGAGGAAACATAGGTGTGTGAGTTTGGCGTTAAACGGAAGATTATAAATTTGGAGTTTAACATAGCATAAAGTATGATATTAAAAATAATCATCTTTAACTTTATAACCCTTGTATAACACTATGTAACCAATATGGTTAGAATGTTTTTATAGGTAGTACACCCATTAGAATCATACTTAGAGTTTTAGGTCTTAGATGATATTCTACTACTTTAACATATAAACACAAGTTTAACATTAAAGGTTCGAATGAGTGTATATATATATTTAGGTTAAGTATTATATGTTATTTAGTCCAATAAGTCAAGTAGGAGGTAGAAGATTAAATCTTCATTTAGGCACCTCTAGTATCATGGATGTCATGTATGGGGTAGGAAGGACAAGCTTCCATTTAGGAACCCCTTGAATGTTCACCACTTCACTTGATGTAAAAACAACCAAGGAGGGTCAAGAACTATGATTAATACAAGTATGTAAATAATCTAAACTAAGAGAAATCATCAAATCATGTGAGGATTTTATGTTGGAACAACCCAAGTTGTTCCACAATCACTCTATATCAAGATCTAAGCTCGAACATGACTTGTGGGTAGAATACCCTAAACAAAACAGAGAATATTTGAGGTTTAACCTTTGATTTGTATGTCTCAATCATGCTTCTAACACTTAATCAACCATGGGATAGGTTATAAGCATTAGTACATAAGTTTGAGGTGAGTTTTGATAAGTTTAAACAAATTTTAAAAGAGTATAAACAAAACAGAAAGTTTATGGACATATTTAGGACAATTCCAGGTCTGATTTCTCCAAGGAGAAACCAAGGAATCAAACCCCAAGATTATCCAAAGAAGTAGGAAGAAGAACCAAGTGATTTGGTTGAGAAATGAGCAAGTTATACTCACTTTAGTGGAAGAGTATGAATCTGCCCAAAATTCTGATTTACAAGAGCTTTGAGAGTGATTTAGAGAAGATTAGAGAGTTGTGAAAGTGTAAAAATGCTTGGAGAAGGGTTGTATTTATAGGGGAAGAGGTTAGGGATGATTGGAGGTGATTAGAGGTGGATTAGAGCTGATTGGGGAAGAAGAAAACATGGGATTTCGTGCCAATTCGCGAGCTGGTGTGTTTTCTGCCCGCCCAGACATCCTTACGGACCGTAAGGGTGGTGGCTTACGGTCCGTAAGCCATGGTCAGAAGCACAGAATTTTTATTTTTTGTTATTTCAATTTGTAACTCGTCCCCAAGTTAAAAGTTACGGGTTTTGGGATTATTTTAAGGTTCTAAGGTATAAGTAACATGTTCCAAAAGTTATGTAAGTGTCCAATTGAATATGATTAAGTATAAGTTTCGTATAAAACATAAATGTCACGAGTGTAATAGTTTATCATAAGTTTGCAAACATCTCAAATAAACACCAAATTGTTTCTCAATTTAAGCGTACAAACATGTATAGAGTATGTATAACACGAGTTTAAATAATTGCAAGTTTAGCACTTAGTTTCCAAGAATAATGATTAATCATCAATTGATTTACAAAATCGAACATACGAGCATATATAGAGTGTGTATAACATATTTGTAACAAAACACGAGTTTCATTAATGATCCAAGTCTCGGTTTTACAATGATTACAAGAATACAAGGTTTCCAAAAATAGAAATACGAACAAAACTTTCTATAAAAGGAAAGTACAAAAGAGCCGGGCGTTACAGTCTCCCCTCCTTTAGGGAATTTCGTCCCGAAATTTAGGAAGATGTAGCGAAAAGATAGGGATACTTCGTCTTCATATCACTTTTAAGTTCCCAAGTAAATTCGACGCCACGTTTTCCTTCCCATCTAACCTTAACGACAGGAATTTTACTTCGCCTCAATAACTTGACTCCTTGGTCCATGATTTTGACGGGTTTCTCCACAAAATGCATAGTTTCGTTGATTTGTAGATCTTCGAGAGGAACATGAAGTCCTTCATCAGCGAGACATTTCTTTAGATTGGAGACATGAAACGTCGGATGAACGTTGTTGAGCTCTTGAGGTAAATCGAGTCGATAAGCCACCTTACCAATCCTTTCGAGTATCTTGAAAGGACCAACATAGCGAGGGGCAAGCTTTCCCTTTTTACCAAAACGAACCACTCCTTTCCAAGGAGACACCTTAAGTAGAACATGATCCCCAACGTTGAATTCCATAGGTTTGCGTCCCTTGTCAGCATAGATCTTTTGACGATTGCGAGCCTTGAGTAGATTATCACGGATTTGGAGAATCTTATCCGTTGCTTCTTGTATGATCTCAGGGCCAGTAAAATGTTTGTCACCAATCTCGTGCCAGCTTAAAGGAGATCGGCATCTGCGACCATACAATGCCCCGAATGGAGCCATTTGAATACTGGAGTGGTAGCTATTGTTGTACGAGAACTCGACCAAAGGTAAATGCACATCCCAACTACCACCAAAGTCGATGACACAAGAACGGAGCATGTCCTCTAGGGTTTGGATAGTACGTTCAGTCTGTCCATCCGTTTGAGGATGAAAAGCCGTACTGAGATTCAAATGAGTACCCATAGCGTACTGAAAAGTTTGCCAGAGACGCGAAGTAAATCGACCATCGCGATCAGAAATGATGTCGAGAGGAATGCCATGATGGCGTATGACTTCATCGGTATAGATGCGAGCAAGTCGTTCAACGTTGAAATCTTCACGAATAGGAATGAATTGAGCGGACTTGGTCAAACGATCGATGATCACCCAAATGCTATCGTGAGTAGAGGGTGTACGAGGGAGTTTAGTTATGAAGTCCATCGCAATGCTATCCCATTTCCAAACGGGGATTTCAGGTTGTTCGAGTAGACCGGAAGGTCGTTGATGCTTGGCTTTGACTTTCGAACAGGTAAGACACTTAGAAACGTACACGGCAATGTCTCTCTTCATACCGGGCCACCAATAGGATGTACGTAGGTTATGGTACATCTTGTCAGCACCAGGATGAATTGAGTACTTGGATTTGTGTGCCTCATTCATAATGAGATCACGAAGATTGTCGCGATCTGGTACCCAGATGCGATCACGACAGTAGAGTAGGCCGTCAGATTTTGAAGAGAGTAGGTCTTCGGAAGCTCCACGTATTTCTACAGGCATGGAACCTTCGTTGATAGACGAATATTGCGCTTCACGAATGCAATTGTGAAGATCACTCGAGATATGAAAACAACGAATAACATCTACATGAGCCTTACGACTGAGTGCATCGGCCACGACATTCGCTTTACCAGGGTGGTAGCGAATCTCGCAATCATAGTCGTTAAGTAATTCCACCCAACGTCGCTGACGCATATTGAGTTCTTTTTGGTCAAAGATGTGTTGTAGGCTCTTATGGTCAGTGAAAACCACACACTTTGTACCGTATAGGTAGTGTCGCCAAATCTTTAGCGCAAAACCAACTGCGCCAAGCTCAAGGTCGTGGGTAGTATAATTCTTCTCATGTATTTTGAGTTGGCGAGATGCATAAGCGATGACCTTGCCTCGTTGCATGAGAACGCAACCAAGACCACGGTTCGAGGCATCGCAATACACCACAAAATCATCATTCCCCTCAGGGAGAGCAAGAATAGGAGCGTTGCAAAGCAAGTCTTTGAGAGTCCGAAAAGATTCCTCTTGCTCAGGACCCCAAGCAAAAGGTTTCTCTTTTTGAGTCAACGAAGTGAGAGGAATGGCGATTTTTGAAAAATTCGAGATGAATCGGCGGTAATAACCCGCCAATCCTAAGAAGGAACGGATTTCAGAAGGAAATTTAGGCGCGGTCCAATTCTTTACGGCTTCGATCTTTGAAGGGTCAACGTGGATTCCTTTTTCACTAACAACGTGTCCAAGGAATTGGACTTCTTTAATCCAATACTCGCATTTAGAGAACTTAGCGTATAAACGTTGATTTCACAAGAGTTCGAGTATAAGACGAAGATGACGTTCATGATCGGCTCGAGATTTAGAATAAATGAGAATATCATCAATGAAGACGATCACGAAACGATCCAAATAAGGCTTACAAACACGATTCATGAGATCCATGAACACAGCGGGTGCGTTGGTCAAGCCAAAAGGCATAACCACGAACTCGTAGTGTCCATAGCGAGTGCGAAAAGCGGTTTTGGGAATGTCTTCTTCGAGGACCCGAAGCTGGTGATAACCAGAACGAAGATCGATTTTGGAGAAACAAGTAGCGCCTTGAAGTTGATCAAAGAGATCGTCGATACGCGGAAGAGGGTAACGATTCTTGACAGTGAGTTTGTTGAGCTCACGATAATCAATACACATGCGGAAAGAACCATCTTTCTTTTTAACGAAAAGCACAGGAGCACCCCAAGGTGAGGTACTTGGACAAATGAAACCCTTATCGAGGAGTTCTTGAAGTTGCGTAGATAATTCTTGCATCTCAGAAGGTGCAAGACGATAAGGAGCTTTGGCAACGGGAGTCGCACCAGGTACGAGGTCGATACGAAAGTCAACAGATCGAGGTGGAGGAGGACCAGGCAAATCTTCAGGGAAGACGTCAAGGAAGTCGCACACCACTGGAACATCACTTATACTTTTTCCCTTGCCCTTTTCTTCCACAACGTGGGCTAAAAAGGCAAGGTACTGTTTGCGTAAGTATTTGTTCGCTTGTGTGCAGGACATCAACTTTAGTCCCTTTGAAGGTCGGTCTCCATAGACGTGCAAAACATCACCAGATGGAAGGGGTAAACGAACGTATTTCTCGTGACAAGCGATTTCAGCATGGTTCTTTTGAAGCCAATCCATGCCTATGATGACGTCGAAACTACCCAGTTGCATGGGTATGAGATCGATAGGGAAAACGTGTTCGTTAAGAGTAAGACGACAATCACGAAGAACGGAATTGACTAAGATGGACTTGCCATTTGCGACTTCAACGGAAAACAACTTAGGTAGCTTAGAGCGCGTGCAATTTAACAACGATTCGAATTCTACGGACACAAAGCTTTTGTCTGCACCAGTATCAAACAGTATTGAAGCATAAAGATGGTTAACAAGGAACATACCGTTAACGACATCATTGTCGTTGCGCGCTTGATTTGCGTTCAGATTGAAAGCACGTCCACGAGGAGGTTGTTACTGCTCTTGATTCCATAGTGGGCATTGAGGACGAAGATGATTGACGTCCCCACATTTGAAACAAGCTCTAGCGGGTCTTGCGTTTTACGGAGCAGGTGGAGCTTGTTGCTGTTGATAGCTGCGGCAAAAGGCGGTGTCATGTCCATAACGGTTGCAATTGCCACAACGACGACACCTGGCATTGGCGGGATAATGGTAGTTACAAGTGGCACACTTGGGGTGAATCCCAGTGTACAACTTTTGGGTGTTATCAGGAGCAACGGGATTCGGGTTAACGGGTGGCACAATCGCGTTGCAAACGGGGTTCGATTGCTTTCGCTTCTTCCCCCTATTGCTACTCGACTGTTGGGTAATTTGGTTGGCTGGCTTGAATGAAACGGGGTTTGCGGCTTGCTTATCGCGTACACGGTTGTTGTTCAGGGAGGCGGCCAAACGATAAACAGCTTCGATATTATCGAGTTTGGCTGCCTCGATCGTATCGCGCATGCTAGAAGGTAACCCATTGATGTACTTCCTTATCTTACGGTCGGTGGTCATAACGAGGTGAGGAACAATGAAGCTAAGTTGTTTGAAACAGGTAGTGTAGGCTAGGTTCTCATCACCCACTTGCTTTAGAGCCCAAAATTCTTCTTCTAACCTTTGTTGCTCATGCGGAGGGCAAAATTCTTCCATCATGAGGGTCTTGACTTCTCCCCAGGGCAAAGCATAAGCCTCTTCGTTCAAACGGTTGTTCCTTTCGTTCGTCCACCACTCGAGAGCTCGGGCTTGGAATACCCCAGTCGCACTACGCGTTTTGAGCTCTTCGGGGCATTCACTGTTGATGAACGTGACCTCCATGGCATCAAACCACTCGAGCATGGCGGTCACCCCATCGTTGCCAGTGAATGGTTTGGGGTTGCACGACGAAAAGTGCTTGAAGTTAAACGAAACGGGCTTGCGTGCTTTGGCCTTAGAGTCGACGGAGGAGTTTGGAGTTTCGGAAGCTCGAATTTCGGTAACGACCTTTGGGACGATGCGCGCAATTTGATTGGCCATGAAAACCATCATCCTCTTCTTGGAACGGGACTTTGACTTCTTAGACGAGTTGGAGTGACGGGAAGACATCTAAGATTCAAAAGAACGAATAGGTGAGACTTGATCATAATGTTTGTTTAAGAAAATTGTTTGCATAAATTGATTCACATAGCATAAAGTGTCACATAGCATAAAAGGTTCAAATTGGTTCACATAACATAAAGAGTTTAGACGTCTCATATAGCATAGTCATGGGTTCCACATAGCATAGCATGAATAAATGAAAGCATTGTAAATTTAGTTTGTTCACGAGGGATTATTATTGTTTGTGATTGCGATCAACGTGCGGAATGAGTAAACCAAAATTTGAAAAGAACGAACGTTCAAGTATAAAATCACATATAAATTGAGATACATAAAAGAGGGGCTCAATAAAACTAGGATTGTTTCGGGTAGAGAAACGTCGACTATTCCAAAGTGGGTCGAAAGTCCTTTCGAATTAGAGAAAACGTGCTTTGGCCTATAGGTAAGATACTCTCGTCGAGAAGCGATTAACGGTATCTTACCCTTCCGGTTACTACACATCTCTAATTGATTGAAACAATCGGGACTTTGGCGAGATTGAAAATCGAGGAATGGGACTTAATCGACGTGGTGCGGGTTTCACCCCTAACTTGACGATTTCGTACCCTAAATGTGGTTGGTGCTTGTCGGGTCAAAATAAAATTTCGACACTATGACAAGGGTCCACTAGAGTTGAAATGGAAATTACCATTAAGTTGTGGATTTCACTCCTAGCTTAATGGTGAAATTTTGTGCAAAATAGCTTAAGGTAGAATGAGAGTCGTTTACCAAATTGTGGGTTTCACGCCTATTTTGGTAAAGTTGTCTCGTTTGTGTTACAACAGCATACAAATAAACAAAGTGTATTCATGTTAGCCTTAGGAAAGGCATATAAATTTAATCAATAAGAAGTATAGCTAGGAAGCATGCATGGAAGAGTACAAAAGTTTTAAACAACACATAAGAGGCAAAATTCCTAAAACTATAGATTAGGGCAAAAGCATGGCAATTTTTTCCTAATTCCCTATAGTTATGGCTCTGATACCAATCTGTCACACCCCAACCGATGGCGGAAACATCGGGATGAGACGAAGTGTGTATAGATTGCAAGAGACTTCATAACACTATGTGACAATATTTAATTTAAATTCGAATTTCATTGCAATTGCTAAATTGTCATACAATAATCAAAACAAAATACAACATTGTTTCAACAAATAACATAACATTAAAAGATAAACGATTTATAGGTGTGTATCTAGTCCACCCTATTCTTGTTTCATCTTTCATCATACTTCAACAATTTAACCTGCAACATGTATTAAAATAGAGTTTCAATGCAAAAGCAAAGGCGAGTATACAAGTTTGTTTACATAGCATAATAGAATAAAAACTCAAGTCCAACATGATTCATAATATGTGATTACTAGTATGCAATTTTGGCGTACAATATGATCAAACCCGAGAATACAACGCATAGAAGAGCCTAATCCCAAAAGTTTAGTGGGGTGGTAATGTTTAACTTAACAATACCCAAGAGTATAACGGGCGAAGCGTTAATCCTATAGCGCTATAATTGTTAAGGTGGGCGAGCAAAGTTAATGAGCATATAACGTTCCAAATCGTTCACATAGCATACGAGAATAACAAGTAAGTCACATTAGTTTCATGTTTAATCATGGATAGAGTAAGTTTAATTGAGTTTAAAAGTTGTTTGCATAGTTATACATGTTGCATCCTAAAGTGTAAAGGGGAAAAAGGGATCGAGTATACTCACCGTGGTTGCAAGCTTTCCTTCTTGGAATTTCCGCGAGTGAGTTTGTGGATGGATTAGTTTGGAGCACCTAGTCCTTCTACACGAGGAAACATAGGTGTGTAAGTTTGGTGTTAAACGGAAGATTATAAATTTGGAGTTTAACATAACATAAAGTATGATATTAAAAATAATCATCTTTAACTTTATAACCCTTGTATGACACTATGTAACCAATATGGTTAGAATGTTTTTATGGGTAGTACACCCATTAGAATCATACTTAGAGTTTTAGGTCTTAGATGATATTCTACTACTTTAACATATAAACACAAGTTTAACATTAAAGGTTCGAATGAGTGTATATATATATTTAGGTTAAGTATTATATGTTATTTAGTCCAATAAGTCAAGTAGGAGGTAGAAGATTAAATCTTCATTTAGGCACCTCTAGTATCATGGATGTCATGTATGGGGTAGGAAGGACAAGCTTCCATTTAGGAACCCCTTGAATGTTCACCACTTCACTTGATGTAAAAACAACCAAGGAGGGTCAAGAACTATGATTAATACAAGTATGTAAATAATCTAAACTAAGAGAAATCATCAAATCATGTGAGGATTTTATGTTGGAACAACCCAAGTTGTTCCACAATCACTCTATATCAAGATCTAAGCTCGAACATGACTTGTGGGTAGAATACCCTAAACAAAACAGAGAATATTTGAGGTTTAACCTTTGATTTGTATGTCTCAATCATGCTTCTAACACTTAATCAACCATGGGATAGGTTGTAAGCATTAGTACATAAGTTTGAGGTGAGTTTTGATAAGTTTAAACAAGTTTTAAAAGAGTATAAACAAAACAGAAAGTTTATGGACATATTTAGGGCAATTCCAGGTCTGATTTCTCCAAGGAGAAACCAAGGAATCAAACCCCAAGATTATCCAAAGAAGTAGGAAGAAGAACCAAGTGATTTGGTTGAGAAATGAGCAAGTTATACTCACTTTAGTGGAAGAGTATGAATCTGCCCAAAATTCTGATTTACAAGAGCTTTGAGAGTGATTTAGAGAAGATTAGAGAGTTGTGAAAGTGTAAAAATGCTTGGAGAAGGGTTGTATTTATAGGGGAAGAGGTTAGGGATGATTGGAGGTGATTAGAGGTGGATTAGAGCTGATTGGGGAAGAAGAAAACATGGGATTTCGTGCCAATTCGCGAGCTGGTGTGTTTTCTGCCCGCCCAGACATCCTTACGGACCGTAAGGGTGGTGGCTTACGGTCCGTAAGCCATGGTCAGAAGCACAGAATTTTTATTTTTTGTTATTTCAATTTGTAACTCGTCCCCAAGTTAAAAGTTACGGGTTTTGGGATTATTTTAAGGTTCTAAGGTATAAGTAACATGTTCCAAAAGTTATGTAAGTGTCCAATTGAATATGAATAAGTATAAGTTTCGTATAAAACATAAATGTCACGAGTGTAATAGTTTATCATAAGTTTGCAAACATCTCAAATAAACACCAAATTGTTTCTCAATTTAAGCGTACAAACATGTATAGAGTATGTATAACACGAGTTTAAATAATTGCAAGTTTAGCACTTAGTTTCCAAGAATAATGATTAATCATCAATTGATTTACAAAATCGAACATACGAGCATATATAGAGTGTGTATAACATATTTGTAACAAAACACGAGTTTCATTAATAATCCAAGTCTCGGTTTTACAATGATTACAAGAATACAAGGTTTCCAAAAATAGAAATACGAACAAAACTTTCTATGAATGGAAAGTACAAAAGAGTCGGGCGTTACAAAAGTCGGTACTGGATTGAGTTTGAAAATCTTTTATTTCGGGAAATTCGGTACTGCTACATGGTACCATTTGCTCATCCCTGATCACGGGTGCCATACAAACAACAACGGTATCGTACAACTTTTTCTTGTTGATTTTCCTCAACTTTTAATGATTTCTTTTTTTAGTTTCAGGGGTAGGGATGAGCTCGGTGGCAACCGATACAGAAAATACTGGTTACGGTACCAGCATATGAAGGTAAAAATCAGTAGCGAACCGGTACTAGGAACGTCAAAAGTCGCTACCGAATTGTTACTTAGGATCCTTCGGTTTGGGAAATTCGGTACCGGTACCCAGTATTATTTGCTCATCTCTGACCACGGGTTTCACACGAATAACATCATTAACATACAACTTTTTTGTTGATTTTCTTTCGATTATTTTTTACTTTTTTTTTTACATTTTCTTGTTATTATTGTTAGTGGTTCCACGTACAACGCACTCATAGTGATTTCAAAACACATGCAAACACAGACTAAATAACAAAAGAAGTTCGTCGCAACGCGGCTAGGGTGATAAACCTAGTTTATAAAAATTTCAGTAATTATTAGAGCTAATTATATAGGTGGTTAAAAATTTCAATAATTATATAGGTTCTTGTGGAAATATTGTAAGATTTTTAAAAGTTACACTTTATATTTAATCGTTCATTCACTCTTAGACCATGTGTAGTGGTTTGAGCAATAATGTCCTCACCCTTGGGCGTTTTCTGCCACGTGGCAGTCCAGTCAGCATGGGGGTATTATTGGGCGTTATTGTAAAAGTGGCGAAGTGGGAATAATGCCCAATAACGCCCCTTCCAATCATTAAACAATTATTTTTTTTAATTAAAAACTTAAAATAATTCATTAAATTAAAAAAAATTACAATACTTGAAATTTAAAAAAAACCGACTAAACTTAAAAAAAAATACATTAGTTTTCGTCTTCGCTTTATTCATCCTCGCCAACTACGTCTTCCTCGTCCTCCGTTTCTTCTTCACCCTCAGGTGGGATATGTAACAACTCTCATCAAAAGTCATATTTATTATTTTAATTGTCCAATAGGAAACCCTAATTAAGACACCCAAGTGATTCTACACAAACCCTAAAATTTTCAGAACAATCAGGATCAGGGCCCCTAAAACTCAGGGGGGGTAAACCCTAGTTACGATTATCTTCAAATCTCGTTGTCAAAATTGAAATGTTCGAATCTGTCAACTCAGCAGGCCTAGTCCCACACGTGGCAACCCTATGACAATTATGTGTCCCTTACGGACCGTAAGGGTTGAGTCTTACGGTCCGTAAGCCTGACAAAATTGGTGTATAAATAGCAGGCTTTGGCATTCGAATTTTGACACTTGAACGACATAAAACTTCGAAATATACACTGAGTTATGTTCTGTGTACCACAATTAACACACACGGATCACTAATCGACGCCGCAATCAGGGTATTAACTCGATCGCTATTACGATTCAGTGTCCGATTGATCAATATATCCAATGGATGTTTAAGTGCTGCCTACATTAGGGTTATGCTTTGTCATTCGTCGTTAATTCGATGGATGTTTAAGTATCGCACTTTGTCATTCGTTGTGAGGGTTTGATCTCGTGAGTTATCGTAAATGCTGTATTAAGTTACTAACCCAGAATTGTGTGCCTGTTATTAATTTAGGTTAAAAGGCTAATCAGTAGGCTAGGCTCTGCCCGTATAAATCTGCAATGTGAGTCATTCTCTTTTTATCAACTATTTTACAATACCTCAAATTATTTTTAAAAGTTATAATTACAGGGACTAAGTCATGGATATCTTGAATCACTGACTAGTGGGGTATTGTGCACATTACTAATTTTCTCCCAGTTAGGTTCATTGACCTACTAGGGATAATCATCACTATTTAGGTTCATTGACCTAATAGTGGTATGACCATCATCACCATTGTGACATGTCACCATTGTGACACGGCGCCAGATAAAAATAAGATAGAAGCCATTGTAATCGCTCTTATGCTGTAATTAATAACTATGCATCATTTTATGTAAATAGAATGATTCACTCAGTATTTTCCGCTGACAAAACCTTTTTCAAACATGTTTCAGGTGATCTGTTATGATCCAGGAAAAGTGCCATGAAGCACTACAAGCTTAAGGAAGTGGCTCATGATAAAATAAAGAAACATGTTTTGTAAAATAAAGATTTCTCCGTGAAATCATATGATTGTAAATTACCGGGTTTTATCCCGAGTTGTGAAATAAAATAATCGGGAAATATTTCAGTTTTAAAAAGATCCTGATAATAAACTTCCGCTGTTAAACTCAATTAATTAAATACCACGGGATTTCTGTCCCGCGGCTCCTGAAACGGGTCAAACCGGGTCGGGGGCCGTGACAGGATATACCGAACCGACCATGCGTGTTGTACCAAATCGACCGTTAACGCGGAATGGTACGGTTCGTAACGCAATTCTCGTGCATTATTCACTCTTTCTTCCATTGACGCTTGCGGATGCTCCTCTTGAACGGCTTCCGGTACATAATTCTGGCATATCGCCTTTCCTTCGTCTTCCAAAATCATGTTGTGCATGATTATACAAGCGTACATAGCATTTCTCATTTTTTGCTTGGTCCATGCACGACAAGGATTTCTCAAATACTGCCATCGTTGTTTAAGAACCCCAAAGCATCTCTCAATGTCTTTTCGTGAAGACTCTTGAACCTTTTTAAAGTGTGCTCTTTTTTCATCGATAGGATCACTAAACGTCTTCACGACAATCGAATACCTAGGATAAATTCCGTCGCACAAATAATATCCATGAGGGTAGTAGTTTCCGTTTGCGTAAAACGACGCTTTTGGAGCTCTGCCAGAAATCCAGTCCTCTAACAACGGAGATTGTTCAAAAATATTTATATCATTGCATGACCCGACCACGCCAAAGTAAGCCGACCAAACCCAAAGGTCCTGTGAGGCAACCGCCTGAAGAATAACAGTAGGTCCTTTTTGGTCACCCCGTGAGTGTTGGCCTTGCCATGCGGTCGGGCAGTTATCCCAACGCCAATGCATGCAATCCAAGCTCCCGATTATACCAGGCAAACCATGCTCAGCCAAATGTACCTCGTTGATTTTTTGAAGGTCATCCCATGTGGCCGTTCTAAGATAATGCGCACCATAGAAATCAATAATACCTTTATAAAAAAAAACATACACAAACATAGGCTTCAAAAAAAAACTTGTAAACATTATAGTAAAGTATAGGAATTGTACCGCGACAAAAATGCTCCAAGGTGTCTCGCGTTGTTTTCTCAGCCATTTTTAAATACTCGTCGTTGATGTCGGTTGTGTACTTGTGTTTAGGTAAGCATGGACTCGTAGCGCCGACGTACACTTTTGGATACCGGTAAATCCAAGTGTCCCTTTCGCATCCGCTTTTTGTTTAAAATAATCGTAGTTGGTTTCCAAGTCGTCGACTATGCGTAGAAACAACCGCTTACTCATTCGGAAACGACAGCTAAAAATTTCTGGGTTCGAAAATGTCGGCGCCTCATCAAAATAATCTTTCATCAACCGATCGTGTGTCGCGCGTCGGTCTCGTTCAATATAATCTCTTGTTTTAATTTCAGGTTCGGGGCGGCGACAATGCTTCACATATCTCACCGCTAGTTGACAAGCACTCGTAACCGCCTCTTGCTCGACCTCCTCATCGGTAGATTCATCGGCATCCGCAAAAAACTCTTTGTAGTAAAAATTCACTATGGAAGAGGAACTAGGGGAATCCATATTTTTATAAAATTGTAGTGTTTGTGTAAGAGTTTTGGTGTTTAAAATTGAGGAAGTTATATATATATATATATATATATATATATATATATATATATATATATATATATATATAGGGTGAAGTTATTGTAAAAAATACCAAAAGTGTGAGAAAGGTAAGAAAGAATCTCAACCATTAGATCTAAATTAATTGAAAAGGGTATAATTGTAAATGCATTAACAAATTCAAATATGGTAATCCTTGATTTAAGGATTTGGAGAGAGAAAATCCTTGATTTAATGAATTATAACCGTCCATAACATCATTCATTTTAATTTTTTTTGCATCATTCACAGAATCAGAGCATGTTCATGACATGGTGTTTTAAAAAAATTCATAGTTCAATTCATGGTGTTTTTACAAAATAATATAACACCATTCAGTAAACAAAAAATATAACACCATTCAGTACACAAAATAACACCATTCAGTACAAGATATAACACCATTCAGTAAACAAAAAACAACACCATTCAGAAACAAAATAACACCATTCAGAAACAAAATAACACCATTCAGAAAAAAAATAACATCATTCAGAAACAAAAAACACCATCAAGTAAACAAAAAATAACACCATTCAGAAACAAAAAACACCATCCAGAAACAAAAAACACCATCCAGTAAACAAAAAATAACACCATTCAGAAACAAAAAACACCATCCAGTAAACAAAAAACACCATCCAGTGAACAAAAAATAACACCATTCAGAAACAAAATAACACCATTCAGAAACAAAAAAACACCATCCAGTAAAAAAAAATAACACCATTCAGAAACAAAAAACACCATCCAGTGAACATCTAGAAGTATATTCATAATTCATTGATCGAAACCTTAATTAGACTGCTACTTTGACTTATATAGGTAATTATTTGACAAAAGTCAGACAAATCAAATTGGAACAATTCGGAAACATGAACAACTAGAAACATATTCATCGAGAACCCCTAATTAGACTATCATCTGATAAAAGTCCTGACAAATCAAATGACGGATCGAGAGAAACATGAACAACTAGAAGCATATTGATAGCGAAACCGCAACTAGATCAAATAGGAACATCTGATACAAGTCAAACAAATCAAATAGGAACAAATCCTGAAACATGAATATACTCATCGATCGAAACCGTAACCAGATCCAGAAACACGAACAACTGGAACTACATTCATTGATCGAAACCCTAAGTTGATTGAAATATGGAAGAAGAAAGAGAGAGAAAGAGAGAAATTGGGAGTGTATGAGAGAGAGAACGAAAATGCAGAGATTTTGATTTACAAAAAGAGATAAAAAGACACAATTGCCCCTAGATGTTTCAATTCAGTCCAAGTTAACAAAAATATTTTACAATTTGGTCCCTATTGATCTCAACCATTAGATCAAAAGATCTAATGGCTGAGATTCTTTCTTACCTTTCTCACACTTTGGGCCTTTTTTACAGGATCCTTTACCTATATATATATATATATATATATATATAGGGAGGAGGTTAAAAAACAAAAAAAATGAATGAAACTAGCCGTTAGAACAGTCCCATTGGTCTGTCAAAATCATCATCAGCGTTATTTAAAAAACGCCAAATGCAATTTCGACAAACATCACGTCGGAAAACGCCGCAGGGGGGGAGGAAGGGCTTGATCCGGCGTCATTGGGCATTTTTTTTTGGTGGATCACGCCCGAGTACGGGTGGTCTTAACAAGCTTAGTTACTTACAATTGACGTTAAAAAGGTCTCTTAACTTTTTTATAAATTAGTCAGAATCATTTAAAAAGTGTCACTGGCATCCAAACAATTATAGAGAAATGATAAAATAATATCCTAAATAATATCCATTATATTAAATTTTCTATAAATATGCTAACAACCAATTAATTATTTATTTGGATCTTCCATTTGTTTTTAAGGTGTTGATTAAACAAAAAGTGTTGATATCATTCAAATATGTGCTAAAATCAATTATCTTGATTAATTTTCATGTGCTAATATTATTCAAAAGTGCTACTTTTATGTATGTATTATTTTGGTATATACTAATTTAACTTTTTTTTAAGTGTTAGGATCCGTTCTTACGGTTTGTAGGATAAATATGGTTTTTACCGGAAACAACCCCAATTTACTAATATAGGCCTTTTTTAAATTTAAAAAAAAAACAAGAAATGATACTAACTCCGCCACCCTTTCAATTCACCGACGATGCATCATCAAGCGTCTATTATTATTGTTGTTGTTGTTGTTATACCATTATTATTGTTGTTCTTGTCAGTGGCGGAGTTTGATCAAAAGTTTTGAGAGGGTGTAAAGTGATGGGATCTAAATTTTTTTTTCCTATGGTTATGTTTCAGGTCGGGTCGGGTCGGTTATTCAATTCAGATCGGGTCAAATAATAATAGTTCCAAATAAAACTAAAAAAAATCATTCATTCAACGGACCTGTTCTTGCATATAGAAAAACTAAATATTGTATAACAAACAAAAGACCTATATATATATAATGATACGAGATAAATGGAACCTGGACGAAAAATTACAACTCAGCCCAGCAACCTTTAAGATTTTTGAATTCATCAATTATGTCTTCCGAATCAATCTTATCAGCAATTTCTTGTTCTATGTAAATCATCAAGCTATTTGTGAGATATTAAGTTTATTGTGTGGTGGTTAATCTAGGGTTAAACAGATAAAATAAGAGTTAAAATATATTTATCAAACTACCCATCATTTAGGAAAAATAATCGGGGGGAAATCCTATATAATTTTAAAATTTTCGGACGAAAAATCGGATTATGGTCATGTTTGGCTAAGCTTTTTGAACCAACCTATTGACTTATTAGCTTTTTCAAAAAGCTAATAAGGAGATTTTGTGTTTGGCAAACCTAAAACAACTTTTCAAAATGACTTTTTGTAAAGGAGAAAAAGTCATTTTTGAGAAGATAGGATGGCGTGACTTTTTGAGCAACTTATAACTTTTTGAGCTCTTTTAGTCATTTTACATCAATAAGGCCGTGGGGTATGGTGGGGCGGGGGTTGGGCTTGGGTTGGGGCATTTGCTGACACGTGGAATGGGAGCCCCCCCCCCCCCACCGCCTGGTTACGTGTCCGCGGGGTATGGCGGGGCGTGGGTTGGGTGCACCGCGTGGCAGAATGTTTAAAAAAAAATACAAAAAATTTATAAAAAATCACACAACATTTATAAAAAAAAACCTACAACTTCATTAAAATTTTAAAAATTACATAATCCTAAAAATTACAAAATAACAAACCTAGAGCGTTAAATAAATTTCAAAAAGGTCGATCTTGTCGAACGCCTTTTTTTCCTTGCCTCGAAACTCTATGTTCGCCACCGGGAGCGGCTTCGTAGTAAGCCTTGAAACGCTCGAGCTTGGGTCGTAGCTCGCGCCATTTATTTTGGCACGCGTTGAGGTTGTGGCGGTCGTTACCGACGTTATGTCGGTAGGCTCCGAATGCTTCCACCCAATATTTTGTTTGGCCCGGTGGCCGCCCCTTCATAGCGTCAACGACGCTTGTGACGAGAGCAATTTCTTCTTCATGGGTCCAAGATGCCATAGCGGGGTTGGGTTCGTGGGATGGGGGGGACCAGTGGGTTAGCTGGTGGGGTTGGGTTCGTGGGATGGGGGGACTAGTGGGGTAGCGGGTTCGAGAGAAGTGGGTAGCCGGTGGGGTTGGGTTCGTGGGATGGGGGGACCAGTGGGTTGGGGGTTACAATACATAGAGGTTGTTGGGAGACCCGGGTGGCGGTTTGGTGTTTGAATTTAAAATTCGAAATTTGAAAAGTCCGCTTGACGTGGTGGGGTGAGCGAATGACATTCAGCCAGCTAGCATGGCCATACCGCCCCACGCCCGGCTTGAAAGCCAAGCCCCAAGGACCACGCCCCAACCCAAGCCCCATACCCCATAGCCTAAGCTAAGCCAAACACTTTTTAAAAAACAACTTATTGACTTATTGTCTTTTCACACCCTATAAGCTAATCCAAACACTTTTTTAAAAACTTATTTTCAAAAAGTCATAAGTCAATAAGTCTTTTCATAAAAAGTCCTTTTTAGGTTAAATAAGCTTACCCAAATATGCCCTATATACACTTTTAACCGAAACATTGAGGTGGACGGATGCACCTCCGGGCAACCATTATACTTCGCCACTGGTTGTTGTTGTTATTTCATAAAGCTTTTCAACTATTATCATTTCTGGACCTAAAATATCTTATAATAGTATGCAAAACAGTACAACTGTACAACACAGTAATAGAATATATAGTCCAAACATCAAAAGTGGTTTTTGGTCTCAATGATTATTATAAGTAGTACGTTACGAGTTACGACCAAATTTCTTCAGCATGAAGCTGATAAATTGGAATATATTCAACTTTGCATGATTAAAAGATCTAATGCCTAAATTCGATTCTTAAAAATCGACAAACAGAATCTTGATCTTAAAACAGTAGAACACATGAAAATATCTTAGTTGCATCGAGCTACCGGATGTACTATATAAGAGATCAACCACATTTTATCATTTCACAAACATATCCAAAACCAAGCAAAAACAAGCATACAAATCATTCTAACAAGTTAAGAATGGCGAATACGACGTATGTGACGAAAGGCTACTCGACCTACACCAATATTCCGGCTCAACGAGGTGGTTATGGTTATGGTTATGATCAAGATACCAAACACTTGGGCAACCAGTATGTGGTTGAGACCAGGACCGTTGAGCGGGTTCGTGCCCCGGCTGACTATGTTGGTTCCCCTTCAAAAGCTGAGCTCTTGAAGGAATACGTGCACTCACCAACAACCATGTCGGGTGGGCCCAAATACGCACCCAAGAGCCATTATGATGACTATGAGCCGAACTATGGCCACAACTATGAGAACTCAAGCCCACCCATCAGCCCAAATAAGTATACCCCGGGTTACTTTTCTGAAGACTCCAACCGCGTCCATTCCGGACCAGGCTATGTTAGGACCGGAAATGTTTCCGGTCCTAACAAGGCTTGGCAGGCGGCTGGTCCACCAGCCACACATCATCCACTCACAACTTCGACTAATAATATCAATGAAGCTTTGGGATTGCTCGAAGAATCTGTGTATTATTCCCCACGTGCGGACCCAAGGCGAAGAGGGGTGCTTGATGATTTATCCACCCGTGCACAACCGCTTGAACCACAGAGGCGTTATGCACGGCCTGCTTTTGTGGCTAAACCTAATGATGGTCGTAACCACTTCACCAACACAGGGGGTGCTATTGATAGTCATGAGGCCGCGAGGAGGTATCGTGGCTCTTTTGTTCCTTAAAAAGCTCGAAAACTGAGGTTTTTGGGCTTTTGTTAGGTCGTAAGTGACACATTCGTGTCTATCTAGGTACTTTATCGTATTAATGTTGTATTCGATGCTTTTATAGGGCTTGGTTGTTTTCGTCTTAGGCTTGACTATGTACTATAAACTCGCGTGTAAGCATAATAATCTTATATAGTTTATAAAATCTATCTTTTGTTCTCTTATGTATATGGTTGTTTTCGTCTTAGGCTTGACTATGTACTATAAACTCGCGTGTAAGCATAATAATCTTATATAGTTTATAAAATCTATCTTTTGTTCTCTTATGTATTCACAAATAGTATTGGACACTCATGTACTTGGGTAAACTATATACACTCGTCATGAAGGTCAACCAGGGGCGGACTTACCCCTAGCCCAAGGTGGGCGGGGCGCACCCCCGGGAAAAAAAAAATTAGTGCTATTTTCCGTTGAAAATCTCGTCCGCACCCCTTAAATTTTTTCATCCGCACCCCTTGGAATTTTTCATCCACACGCCTTAGGTAAAAAATGTTATCGATTTATATTTTAAATTTTTTTAGTAAACTCTAATTAAAAAAAACTACCGAAATTATATAAACTTATACTGCCCAACTTAACCCAAATACCCAATACCTTAACCCACTATTTCATTAAACATAATTAGCCCACTAATTACTAGCTCATTAACCAAACTCAACCTAAGTTCAAACTATAATAATTAAAATAAGCCTAATAGTCCCTTAGAATTCCTCCTGTCCTCCCTCTCTTGGGTCGTCTCCTGCCAGGGATCATCGAACACAACAACAACCACAACAGCACGTCATAAGCAGCCGCGAACCACCGCCGTCTAGGGATGGCAATCAAACCCGAATCTGATGGGTAAACCCGAAACCCGACACATTTGGGACGGGTTTGGGATCACTTAATCGGGTTTGGGAATGGTTTTTATTTTTTTCGCGGGTTTGGGATTTAGTGATATACCCGTTTACCCGACCCAATTACCCGATAAAGTGTACCCGTTTACCCGATTGTATACCCGATATAATTTCTTTTATATTATTAATATGTATATATATGATACATCCATTTTTTACACATATAGGTATTCTATTTCGTATACATTGTAGTTATTTGATATATATTTTTATAATAACAATACAAAATGTAACCGGTTAGTAGTTACCCGATAGATACCCAATGAGTTTCGAGATGAGTATACCCAATGAGTAATCTTTTTAAATTAACAGATTTACCCGAAACCCGCGGGTATACCCGATACCTGATGGGTATTTACCCGCTAGAAACCCGACGAGTTTTGGGACGGGTTTGGGACAAGCTTATCTAATCGGGTTTGGGTTTGGGATTACCTAAACCCGTCCCAAACCCGACCCATTGCCATCCCTAGACCAAAGGGTAACAAAATTCTTAAATAGATTTGAAATTTCATGTGTTTTGACGTTGTTTATGGTTGTTTAGATGATTTTTAGGGTAATTACACACGATTTCTTTTGTTTTACATGACCCGACCTGAACCGACCTGATACGAACCGATTTTTTTACTAATATACCTAGGGGCCTAAAATTTTTAAAAATGTTCCACACCCCATGGAAAAATTTCTAGGTCCGCCACTGAGTTCAACTGCCCAACGCAATATGTGTTTTATTAATTTATAAGTCTCGTTAACATGATATCAAGGAGTCTTGTAGATAGTATGTGTTTTATTTAGTCTTGTTGATTAACATGGTATCAATGAGTTATAGATTTACTAATAATGGGTATATAGGTCAAAAATATGGGCAACTTTTAGAATTAAAAATCAGCACATGGATTATACTACAAAATATTTTCAAAAAAAAATATTTATCTAACACGTTTCTAACTAGTTCTAAATAGTGGCAGAGCCACATGTAAGGGTGGGGGCATTGTTATAAAACTCCCGACTAGGCGTCGATTAATCCCTGCAAGAGCCGGCCCGTAGGGGGTGCGAGGTGGGCAACGGCACAAGGCTCAAACCCTCCGAGGGCCCAAATCTTTTTAATTTTGTATATAATTTACGTTGTATAAGATAAAATGTATATACACTTAATCGAGAGATAACATAAATTGGTTCTTGTACTAGTGGTTAGTACCTTGCTTAAACTACAAGGAGACACTGGTTCTAATCCTTGTGTCTTCAAATTCTTTATTTTAGCTTATTTTTTTGTTTTATTTGTTAGTAGCATATAATGATTAATTTCGTCAAGTGTATCTTTCCATTTAAGTAATAAATTACTTACTAAACTTAGCTAAAAATAACTATTTAAATTACATTCACATAAATTTTAGTGATTGATGAGTTTATATTAAATGGAGATTTTCGAATAGGGCCCAAATTTTTTTATCTCGCACAAGGCCCAAGTATTTTTGTGATTTTCAGAGATGGTCCTGATCCCCGTTAATCCCAATTAATTCCAGATAATTACGATTAATCCCTGATTAATCGCTAGTCCCCACCCCACCTCCCGACTAGTGATTACTACAACACGGGGTGGGGGCGCCCCCTGAAAGAGTTAGTGTGTTTTGTTGGCATAATTTCCGATTTTGGCCCTCTTAAAAGTTAAAAGTATATATATTGTTATTACCAACATGTCAATCATTAAGAATGTGTGAACCCGAAAATGGATTAAGTTTGTGATATTATGGACATTTGCACTTACATTATCCATAATTCCATATCCGTTCTATGTTTGATTTCCCAACCCTAATTTGTGTATTCGTATTACAATTTTGATATTCCAGAAAAAAAAAATAGAGAATATAAATGTCATAATGGTAAAATCGAATTTCACAATATACCCAATAAGTAGGAATATGTTCAACTTATATCAAAACTCGACATTTGCTACCGGAATTCAATTCTTCATACAGCCCAGTCACCCAGAAGAATATTGGTGTACAAAAAGGTCTAACACATGAAAATATTTATAGATATGTATGGGTTTGGCTTGTTTAATTTTAGATAGGCTCTTGTTATTTAACTAGTTGATGCCCTGTCCGCGTTGCGGGGCGATGGCCGAATAATGAGCGAGTGTTAGGCAGCTCATTGACACGAAAAACAATTAAATCGAGTCAACCAATTAAAACAAAACACTTTTATAGTTTTGAAAAAAAAAAACTAAAACAATGGCAATATTGTAATTTTTAACTGAGGGGAAGTTGTATTTTTTGACTGGGTTAAAATCGTAATTTGCCAAAAGCTAAAGTAATGGCAGTACTGTAAATTTGAACCAGGGGCAAAGTTGTAAATTTTCACAAGGGCAAATTCGTAATTTTTAACTTGGGTAACAGCGTAATATAAATTTGAACTAAGGGCACAATCGTAATTTTAAGCTGGAGGCAAAAGCACAATTTTATTTTGAACCGATGGCAAAATCGTAATTTTGAGTTGGGGGCAAAAACATAATTTTTTTGAACTGGGGAAAGAACGTAATTTTGAATTGAGGGCGAAATCATAATTTTTTAAACGGGGAAAAATCACATTTTTGAACAGAGTGCAAAATCGTAATTTTTAGCTCGGGGCAAAAACATAATTTTATTTTGAACTGGGGCGAAAAGGTAATTCTGAGCTGAGGGCAAAACCACAATTTTATTTTGAATGGAGGGGAAAATCGTAATTTTGAGCTGGGGACAAAAGCGTAATTTTATTTTGAGCTGGGGGCAAAACCGTAATTTTAAAGAGGGGCAAAACCGTAATTTTAGAATGAATATAAAATAATAAACTGGTTGGTCCAATGGTGGAGTGCTAGGCAAAGTCGTACTTTTGAAGTGAGGGCAAGATCGTAATTTTGAGATGGGGACAAAAAGCGTAATTTTATTTTGAGCTGGGGGCAAAAACGTAATTTTAAAATGAATATAAAATAATAAACGTGTTTGTCCAATGGGGGAGTGCCAGGCAGCTGCCTGGCACTATTCCCCCATTTGGTAAATTGCCCCGCCCGCGTTGCGGGACAATAAGCCGAATATTTTTCTCTCATAACATGTATGTCTGTACAGAGGGCAAAATCGTAAATTATATTTTGAACTGGAGGCGAAATCATAATTTTAAACTGAGAGCAAAATCATAATTTTGAGCTAGGGGAAAAATATAATTTTATTTTGAACTGTGGACGAAAACGTAATTTTGAGGTGAGGGCATAATCGTAATTTTGAGCTAGAGGAATAAGCAACATTTTATTTTAAACTGGGTGCAAAAACGTAATTTTAAACGGGGGTCGAAACCGTAAATTGAAACTGGAAAGAAAATTAAAAGTGAGTTTTTGAACCGAGAGCAAAAGCATAATTTTGAGCTAGGGGCAAAATTATAATTTTATTTTGAGCTGGGGGCAAAAGCGTAATTTTAAACAAAGGACGAAAGCGTAATTTTAAACTGGAAATAAAATTAAATTAAAAATAAGTTGATACAATAGAAAAGTGCCAGACAGAATAGGGAAGTGTCAGACAAACTGCCTGTCACTATTCCCCTAACTTAGAAATATATATGTAGGAAATAGAGCTCAAGCTCATCTGATGAATAATTTTATAAAGTCGGACTCGTATATTAATTATTTAATTTTTATTTTATAATATTCTTATTTTTCTATTATTACAATTGATGATATATACGTAACATAATATATATTATGTAGTGTTTTTATCAATCATATATATATATAGGGTAAGGTTCGGCTGTAAAGTCAAAATTTCTTAAAAAGTGTAAAAAGTAATAAAACACTATAATTTCAGTTATAAAACACACCTAACACCCACAAATAACAGAGTGCAGATTACTAAAACACCATATTCAAACCCTAATACTCCATAAAATCTTTAAACACATCATCGTAGAACTATGAATATAACACACACCATGCTAATTAACATAAAACACAATAATGGTTATCATTCCATAATGAGAGTCTTATCATCCAAAACACAACACAAAACTCACATATATGATGTTTTAGTAATCTTCATTATATTGTTTGTGGGCTTTTTGTGTCTTCATGGTTGATGTTATGATGTTTATGACTTTTTACTATTTTGACTAAAATGACAACGTTTCAAACCTTTGGACTAAATTAGTAAAATGACCCAGACCACAGGGACTAAAATGTCATTTCTCTAAAAATTATAAATAAGTTTTTCTTATTAAATAAGTCTTTCTTATAAAATAAGTTTTTCTTATTCTGCATCACTTAATATCCGTCTAAATACTCACAACGGGTTTGAACCCTAACTTGGTTGAAGAGAATTCACCAATGTCATAAAAATTATAAAATAAGTTTTTCTTAAGACAACATACACTTTTAGTTCTTCATCACTTACACGAGTCTCATTTAACAGGGGGAGGGGAAGGAATATTCTCTCCTAATCTCTCCAATTTGGAAGGATGAATATATGGTCATATTTTCTTCCCTTTTCCCTCCCCTCCCCCTGTTAAATGAAACTCGAGAACATGGTTTTTTTCATATTTTCATCTCTTTTCCCTCCCCTTCCCTCCCCTCCCCTCCCCCTGTTAAATGAGACTCGGGAACAGATTGTTAATATCCGTCTAAATACTCACAACAGGGTTTGAACCCTCACTTGGTTGAAGAGAATTCACCAAAGTCAGTGAAACAAATGCCTTTTGGCTCTTAGGCTGGAGGGTGTGGTATAAGCCCCTAGGGGCTTTATCACGCCACGTTAGCGTCATGTCAACGTCACATCACACAGGGGGCTTTAAAGCTCATTCCTTTAACTTGCAGAGTGTGGTGTAAAGCTCCCCTATTAAAGAAAATTAAAAAAAATTATTGGTTGAAAAGAGGTGAGCCTCACCTGCACTCCCCTTTCTTCCGATAACACAATGGTGAGGAGAAGGATGACGCCCCCCTTTCATTTGCTCGGTGTGGACAATGACGCTCCAAGGAAGCTATGGAGGCTGAGGTGGCGCTAAGCCACACCCACCGGTCTTATAAAATACTTAACATGAATAGAAGTTGTTTTCCATAAGCTATGAGTTCAGTTTGGTTTTTATGGAACAAGGTTCAGTTTGGTTTTTACATGCAAAATCGAAACCAAACCGCAAATTTAGTTTTTTTAAAAAACATAAAACTAAACCGTCAACTGTGTTTTGGATTTCACTATGTTGGTTATTTCAGTTACGGTTTAGATACTTTGATTTCATTAGCATCTCCAGAACACATAGTTTAAGTTTCAAATGTTACTACATAAATTCATCCTAATGATACTTCGATGTTGATGACGATTGACGACTATGAGATGACCTTTTGATCTAAATCAGGTATTTAGAAAACGCAACTTCGAAGTAAATACAACAGCGAAAGAATCCAAAAAGATTAAACTGTGAACAAAACCTAAACAGAACACAAAGTTGAGGCAAAACTAGCCCAATACATACTCAAAGATCTAACTCTTTGCAGCGGTTTTTTCTTTAGCTTTCTGAATCTTCAAAACCTTCTTAACAATCTTTTGTTCTTCGACCAAAAACGCCCTAATGATCCTACAAACAATCCAACATATATGAATATAAAATGAACAAAATATATACATGTATAAGACAACAATCACAAAATAAAAGGCATGTACCTTTCTCTTACAGCCCCAGCAGACAGAACGCCACCATAAGCTCGGTTAACAGTTCTTCTGTTCCTCGATAATCTTGATCGCTTGTACTCAGCAGGCCTCAAGTGTGGAATCTGAGGTATACCACACGTGTTAATCATTTTAATAACGTATCAACACTTTTACAATGTATAAGCAGCTTAAAAACTGCAAATTTAATCATCCAATACTTAAAACATAAAAAAAATTATAAAAATTACAAATAACAAAATAGTAAAAACAAAAACAAAAAAAAAAAAAAACAGGTATGGTATCAATGTATGATAATGAGTCAGAAGTAGCTGGTTACAAATCACCTTCTCTTTAAACAAAGAGAAATCATTGGATATTCGTCAAATTTTTTCATCATCCCCATTATCATCATACAAATCTTACCACTAAAACAATCAGCCATTAAAACTAATCAATATCATAGTTGTTAATAGCGAATAGCGACAAGGAACATATATGCTACATAGCGAATAGCGACAAATATAAATAGCGATACACTAGAAAAAAAAATTTGATATACATATGGAACCGAAGCATAAAAAGAAAGAACATATATAAATATTGCAATCAAAATAGAATACAAAATTATAACAGATATGGTATTTATGTATTACCATATAACAAACAATCAGTGTTTAAAACTGACAAAATATCCCAATTACCAACTTAATAATCCAAAATGCAGCATAAAAATCCTAACTTTTACAGCTCTGAAACCTACCCAAATATCTATTTAAATGTTTAGAATTGTGAAAAAAAAAATCAATAACTAAGAGACGTACGTACGTACCCCTTGGATTCTTTTGCCAGTAACGGGGCATTTTGGTCCACTTGCTCTCTTTTTGGTGGTCTGGTAAACTAGCTTACCACCTATTCAAAACATATATAAATTAGTAAACATTTCAAGCTGTTAATCCGTTCAATCATACCAATTACGCACGATTGTAAAATGATAAGAGATATAATTAGGAAGATTACCAGGGGTTTTGACGACACGATGTTGGTTTGATTTGGTGGCATAGCTGTGGCGCTTGCGGTACGTGAGACGCTGAACCATGCTTCGATCGGCGGCGGCTGTATGATGATCGTTTCAGTGCGAGAAAGATGTACGAACCATGGGGAGTTATGTATATAAAGGGTGCCCTAGGTTTAACGGTGGTTGGGCCTGTAAACATAATGTTGGGCTTTAAGAATTATATAAACCATGTTTCTTTAAAATAGAGTAAATTACAAGTTTTGTCCTTTATGTATGTCCCAAATTGCAGACGCTGTCCTTTGTCTTTAAAATTGATGAGTTTTGTCCTTAATGTTTGCAAATCTTGCACGTTACGTCCTTTATGGCAAACTCAGTTAGATTTTTTGGTTAAATTTGGTCATGTGCAAGGCACATGAGGGTAGCATTGTCTTTTCACATCCTAATTTATAAATGATTTTTAGAAAACAAATAAAACATAACCAATCACCTGCCGCCACCACCTTCCACCCTCACCTGCCGCCGACCACCACCAGCTCCCACCCTCACCTGCCACCGACCACCCACCATCTCCACCATCGCCTGACCGACCATCACCACTCACTCCACTGTATCCAACATCACCATCAACATTCACCCCTTCGATCCACCATCACCAAAAACTAAAAACATTCTTCAATTACTAAAAACCGGCATAAATTACACAATTGTTGAACCAGATTCAACATTAACATTCATCAATAACTAACCCTAATCTGCAACCACTACCCCATCCCCACCGGAACCCTAACCTTGCAATCAACCCAAATCAGCAACCACTACCCCATCCACCATCACAACCCTCTCTGTAAATCAAATCAGTGATAAGAGATGTATACATTCAGTGTAAAATTATATGCATATTTAGTACACCTTCATTTGGGAATTATGTTCTTCGAAACGCTAAACCGGATGGATAACCGCTGGATCTTCAAGTGATTGTTCACTAATTGGTCTATGTCTTGCCCGCTGACTAAACAACGTGTATTGCTAAACAACCCTCTCTGTGTATCACAACCCAAATCAGCGACCACTTCCCCTCTTTTGACTCCAACCACCGTTTACCCTCTCCGATCTTCACTCTTCGTTTACTCTCTCTCTATCTCCAGGCTGCAAAATCGAAGGAAGAAACTCTCACCTCCGCCGTACGAAGACGCCGCCGTTGACGTAGACGCATCTTCACCTAGGGTTTCTGGCCGGTTTGATTCGCTTGATGTAGACGCCGTACGAAGACGCCGCCGTTGACGTAGACGCATCTTCACCTCCGCCGGTGCTCAACGTGACGGCCGTATGTCTGGCCGGTTTGATTCGCTTGATTCCGGTGGCGGTCCCGGTCCTGAACGATAGGGGCGGTGGTGGTATGTGGGGTGGGGGCGGTGGTTGCACGGGTGGGGATGATGGTTGCAGGGGTGGGGATGGTGGTTGCGGTGGTGGATGGTGGTTGATGGTGGTAGAGAGAAAGAGGGAGGTGTAGAGAGAGAGAGGTGTAGAGGTGGTTGATCAGAGTGAAAATCTGATCTGTGTATATATATATATGTATATAAATAATAGTAATAATAATAGTATTTTTTTAAATATATTTTGTTTTAATTTTTTAAATAATAATACTAAATATATAGGTAAAAAGACAAAAATACCCTTTGGTGAGCAAATTTAACCAAAAAATCTAACTGAGTTTGCCATAAAGGACGTAACGTGCAAGATTTGCAAACATTAAGGACAAAACTCATCAATTTTAAAGACAAAGGACAGCGCCTGCAATTTGAGACATACATAAAGGACAAAACTTGTAATTTACTCTTTAAAATATGTAATGGTTTGGTGTCGTTTACATATATATTAAATTTCATTTTAGTTCTTGTCGTTTTGGTTCAAAGGTTTTATTGTTCGCATGTGTGTCCAAAAAGATTTCACCGTTGTCATTTTAGTCCACTGGGTTAACTTCATTCATTTTTTCCTGTTAATGAGAAAGGCAATTCTGTCATTTTATATGTTATTCTGTTAACTAGAAGGGCAATCTGGACATACAAAATGACTTAATTGCCCTTCTCGTTAACAGAAAATATGGATGAAGTTAACCCAGTGGACTAAAATGGCAACGGTGAAACATTTTTGGACCCACAGGCGAAAAATGAAACTTTTGGACTAAACTGACAAAATGGCCCAAACCACGGGGACTAAAATGGCATTTAACTCTATATATTATGTAGTGGTGTCAAAATAAGAAGTTGAACTGTTTTCGGTTATTTGAAGAAGGATTTATATTTCGATTTGAAAGATATAAATTGAAATGTGAATTCAATGTTTTGAAGCTTATTGTAAAGTTATAAGTAATGAGTATGGCAACATATTAGAACTTGTATGAAAGTGAAAAGCTATATATCCAGATTAATGAGAAGTAATTTGACTTGTCTATTTTAAATGGTTGATTTAGTGAAAAAATGAAATAAGTATTTCTAAGGGTTCAATTTTTCATTTAGGGAAAAACCCAAGAATGTTCTTGAGACTTGATTTACAAGAAAATGTTCTTTTAACTTTTCAGTCTCACAAATATAGGTGATGACAACCATGTTTTGTAGTCCACCGACGGTGTTTTAAGTCCAATGAGATCATGCCATGTGTCGGAAAGATGCCCATATATTCTGTAACGTTGACACCTCCGATGGCGTTTCTATCGTTGAATAAACAATCGTTTTGTTTTACCCTTTGTTTAAATAAACAATCGTTTGCCTAACATGACAAAGATGGATGTGTCACGTTGAGGTTTTAGTCATAGAATGAATTGTCCCCTCCCATAGGAAATGAAATCACAACCAACTTTAACACCGAAACTAAAGGGAAAATCATGACGCAAGCTTTCGGCAATAATATGACGTCAACGACCATGTTTGTTTACGTTTAGAAAACCATCTGTTTAATATAAAAACAAATGCCAGTAGACGCGCTGGCCTTTTATAAAAATATCGTATTTTTGACACTTGACTAGATTTTGGTGGATCTAAACATGAACGGTTGACCTAAATACATCCGCGTCACCGCCCATGTTTCATGGACATTTTGTGGCAACACGAAGTCAAAATGACCCAGCAAAAAAAAGATGTAAGAAAGGGACATTTTAGGGATTTTCACTTATTTAAATTCTTGTTAATTTACAATAAGATATATAAAAAAAATTAATATAAAAATCGTTGATTTTCAGTTTAAATTTAATTAAAAAATGTAACAACTAAATATTTTAATGGCATAAGTTTAAATTAGTTTTGCTAAACACTTTTATATTTAAAATAACTACATAGAAAATGGGTAATTTATAAAATACAAATTAAGATACTATATATACGGAGTGGTTGAAATCACTTTTTAGTGATTCAGTAAGACAGCCGATTCGATGACTGATTTAGTTATAAAAGTATTGGTTGAAACTTAATTTAAAAAATGACATAGATGCTAACCGAATGAGAAACATCAAACCTCTTTAATTTTGGTACCTTTTTATTATATTTACTAGTATTTAACCCTCGCTTTGTGGGGGTGCTAAAACCGTGCTAAGTAGTAAGCAGAAGACAATTAAACTGATAAAAATTTAAACAAAAAACACGAAGTTGTATCGCCATGTGACGCTGAAGACAAACACGAACTTATACCGCGAACGACATAAAGCGTAAACAAACTCGAATTTATGTTGAAACATATTATAAAGCCGAGTGGGTCAACGTGATATTTATTTAAGTTCTTTTTACGATACATTAGAAAGTGGGGGGCAAAACCTGTGTTGCAAGTGCGGGTAATAAACAAGCGGCGACCAGAATTGATAAAATCGTAACACAAAAACATGATAGAAACGACTTAGATTAGAAAAAGAAAACCTGGCCGAAAAAAAATCTGAAATTACAACAAAAAAACTGAAATCGCGGACCAATGAGACTGTGACACGTTGCGGTCCATGTTAACACCACCACACCTAGTTGCACATATTCACATTTAATTAAAGATTCAAAACCTATAAAATTAGGAGAAAATTCATTAATAGAAGATATCAAATTCCATATGTAGCATACATACACCTTATATCCTCCAAAATAAGTTAACCAATTCCTAGCTTTTAGTTTTACTAACAACTACAAGATCCACTACTTCTTCATCTTCCTTTATAAAAACCATGGATCAAAGATATAGAAGTGGGATTATTGCAAATTCTACTAACAACTTACATAAAAAATTTTATCTTTCAACATGGAAAAAGCAAGAACAAACTATCTTCCACTTGAATCTTTCGGTCGACGAACCTTATGTTATTTAATTTACTTTGACACCAAACCAGTTGATCTCTACTCAATCTTGGCAAGCTCAAAACTCTTGAAACTAACCTCAACTCAACTTGTGAAACAAACATATGTTGATCCAAAATAGTTTCTTCTTGTTTCTGAAACTTTTTCACTATACAGTTTCCTGTTCTTAGCATGTCTTTCAGCCTCCTCTCCTTCTGTAAAACAAACCGACAAACGTTTTAGAACACAAAAGTGTGATTGCATAGAGTACGACGAGTAATGTAAGAGTAAGACCTTCTGATGAATTGTTTTGATGTCCATAAAAAGGTCGGAATCCGCAGGGTCTTGGAGATGTGCTTTACTGCCTTGAAGGATTATGGTTAAGAACAAATTAGTGGTATCTTTATCAGTGTGAAGAAATTCCCAGAATACCATCATGGATTCTTTGATCATTTTCGCCATTGTTGATATCGAAACCGCATCGCTTTCTTCTTTTTTCCTTGCTTTCTTTTCTTTCAAATTGTCATCTATAATAAGAATCAAGAAACAAACTTTTTTTTCAGAAAGTCAACTTTTGACTTGTTTGAATTAGATTTACTCTGTTCATTTTTCTAAGAGTTAGTTATTTGCCAATTTCATCCATGTGGTTTGTCCAATTATGCCAGTCTACGCCGAATTTCAAATTTGTATCATTTTCGTTCCTGGCATTCTTGAAACGTGCTACTTCAGTCCAAAAAGTTAACGTTCATCAATTTTACCTCTCATTAAACATACAGAATTAAAGGACGTTAACTTTTTGGACTGAAGTAGTGCGTTTCAAGAATGTCAGGGACGTAAATGGTAGAAATTTGAAATTTGGTCTGCACTTGCATAATTAGACAAACCACAGGGACGAAAATGAGAGTTAACTCTTTTTCTAATTTGATGTCACTTGTTTAAAGTTTCAAGGATGAAACAAAAAGATTTCAACTCATAGGTTGTATGTATTATGTTCTACCAAGAGGTGCGAATTTCGACCCGTTCATACATAAACGGGTTGATCCAAGATAACGTTTGTTTATAAAACAAGGACATGTCAAGCGGGTCAAATAAAAAATAATAGTGTAAAAGAAAAACTGGTCCAGAGCCATATAAAGTGTATTTTCAATAGATAAGACCTCATAAATCATTTTATTCAAACCAAGAAAAAAAATCATAGCCATATAGAAGTTATCTGTTACAAGGCAACTTTCACCATATTGACTAATTAGCCCCTAAACTTTTTTTGGAATGTGGTTCCATCCAAAATTATCTTATTCAAACATATATGTTTTTCAATCCAACCGACAGTCTTTAAGTTTTGTTGAGGTAGCATTTTCTCATGTTTTGTGGTGGTTTGACATCTAATTAATTTTCATTTTCTGTATTGTCATCCATCATTATCATTATTACTACTATTATTATATAAAACCTCCCAAATCATTGTAGTCAAATTAATATTTAATATATATATATATATATATATATATAAACGAAAATTATAGAATAATTTAAAACTTTTGGACAAAAGGTGTTTCATATGAAGCATAAATTGGTAACCAACCCCAACCCTCCTACTATAGTTATTAATAGCGAATAGAGGACGATAACAACAAGCTACGTATACGCTATGTAGCGATAGCAACGAAATAGAGAGCGCTATTTTGTGTTTAGCAACACACTAAAAGAAAATTTTAGAAATATTTATCATGTATATTATATCCAAATAAGTTGTTTTATATGTATGCTTAACAAAAAACCTAAAATCCTGTTATTTTATACCTATAAAATCCCGCTATCTATACTAAAGCATAAATTAAAAAAAAACTAAAATCCCGTTATGTAGGCACCAAAATCAAATAGCGACACATGAGTGCTACGCTACGCTATTCGCTATAATACGTTTAACTCGAATTACCTTTAATAGCGGGAACTTGAAGAAGCCCACGAACATTGCATCGTTGCTTGGTGTAATTCTGAACCCTTGGCCCTTGAAACAGTTCATCTTCGGTGAACCGTCGAAGAAGAACATGAAACTGTTGAAACTCGATAGCAACTTGGTTATATGACCGGTACCCTTGCGGATCGTAAAGCTGTAATTCTTTTACTTTTTTGTATTGCCAATGTAGCATCTCCCATGATAAACAAGCTTGTCCAACGTAAACAATTTCTAAATCTTTATGTAATTCGGTTATTGATTTAAGTGTTGGGTCTGCATAAATTCTTCTTAACTTGCATGGCCATAAACTTGGTAAAAGAACGGATTTAATCGCTGATAGTGATGTGTTTTCTCCTGCGTTTGTCTGGTCCGGATGCTTCATCCTCAAAAAATCTAAAAAAAAATCAACGGCGATAAGTCAAATATTACTCAACCAATTAAAACAAAACACTATCATAGTTTTGCTGGAAAAAAAAAAAGCTAAAACGATGGTAATTTGTCAAAAGCTACAAAGATGGCAAGACAACAATTTTGAACTGAGGGCAAAATCGTATTTTTGACTGGGGTGAAATTGTCTACAAAGATGGCAAGACAACAATTTTGAACTGAGGGCAATAACTTATTTTTGACTAGGGTAAAATCATAATTTGTTAAAAGCTACAACGATGGCAAGAGTGTAATTTTGAACTGGGGGTAAAATCATAATTTTGTACTAGAGCAAAATCATAATATTAAACTTGGGTAAAATCGTAATTTGTTCGGGCCAATAGAAAAATGTCAGGACAGCTGTCTGACACTATTCCCATATATATACAAAGTTGTCTGGCACTATTCTCTAACATACTCTTTAAATAGAGTAAACTGCCAAAATGGTCCTGAGGTTTGATCACCTTTGCCACTTTAGTCCAGAATTCAAACCTTTTGAATCTGGGTCCCTGTGGTTTCAATTTTGTTGTCATTTTCATCCAAAAGCAAAATTTAAGTTAACATCTAACATTTTTTTTTTGTCTTTTTCCTCCCTTTTAATAAAGAGCAAAATGGTTAGATTTTTTTAATTAGTTATACAAAAACATTAAAAAACCATTTTCCCTTTATTAAAAGGGAGGAAAAAGACAAAAAAAAATTGGATATTAACTGAAAAATCTGACCAAATATTTTCGATGAAAATGACAACAAAATTGAAACCACAGGGACCCATATTCAAAACGCTTGAGTTTTGTACTAAAGTGAGAAAAGTAAACAAACCTCAGAAACCATTTTGGCAGTTTACTCCTTTAAATATATACACAATATACAATATATAATTATTTAATAATTGTAAGGCAAGACCCATGTAAACTGATGTCATGTGGCATGATTACAAAGGGCTGCCCCTTGAGTTCTTCATTTGGATGTGATAGAGACATCGTTACATATGACAATTATCAATTTACAAGTTGATAGTATTGAATATGAAATTTAATTTAACGTTAGAGCACTTTTTAGTTACCAAACAAAAAAATAGTTTTCCTTTTTTTTAAAAAAAAAAAAAGTCTTTTTCTAATATCCGTCAACGTGTGGAGAACGATATCGTCCATCTTCACTAGAATATATACACGTGCCTGCTTACATACTTGTTTAACTTTTATTGAAAAAAGCCATCAAAAATAAATATTAATAAATAAATAGAACATAAACTTATAATAGTTAAGTGTCATTTTCGTCCATGTGGTTTGTCCAATTATACCAGTTTCATTTTTGACCCTAACATTCTTGAAACATGTCAGTTTCGTCGAAAAAACTAACGTCTGTTACAACCTGCTAAGATAATTGGACAAACCTCAGGGACGAAACTGGGTTAACAGATGTTTTTTTTTTTACAGAACTGACATGTTTTAAGAATGTCAGGGACAAAAATGGTACAAATCTGAAATTTGGTCTACACTGACATAATTGGACAAACCATATGAACGAAAATGGCGGTTAAGTCAAATTATAGAAGTCCTAAGAATTTAATCTAGTGGTTAATTGGTTTGTCTTTCCTAGTCGAGTCGCAAGTTCGATTCCCGCTTGGGCCATTTTCGATGGACATCTGGGTGAAGGGACGACTCGGGGCTTTAATCTCGGGTTCGAACCTGACAGGGGCTAGGGTTTACAGATTCCATCTGGTTCCCGCGCATTAGGCTGGCACGGTCTCATGGCGGTCGAGGAGTCGACCTTGGACATAGCCCCGAGCAGGGTGGGTTTACACTTGAGATTCTTTGTCGTTTAAAAAACAGTCAAATTATAAAAATCAGTAAAAATTGGATCTTGAAATAGTTTAAAACAAAAGTGAGGATCTTGTGATTTTACTTTTAAAGCCATGGATTCAATAAACTAATGAATGATTATTTATTTGTAAAGGTTTAAAGAAGTGGGGAATATAGTTTAAAGCATGTAATTGACATATAGATCATTATTCACCATGCAGCATGCCAAGAAAAGTCATGGAAGATTTTGCAACATGCAATTTGCATAGAATAAGTATCTTGGTATCAAATATTGATGTTATAAAAAATTTGGTGACCAACTTTATATGAATTTTCCAACAATTATATCCTAAGTAAAAGCAATTTGTACAAGCAGAATCTATGTATAAACCTATAAATAATTAAATTAAAAGTCAAAAATTAACAAAAACAAAGAAAACACTAAAGTTGGTTGTACCCAAATTTTAATGTTCAAAATGTTAACTTTGTCAAACTAGAACCTTTTTCATATTGGAAATTCATTTGGGAATAAAATCACTATTAATTAAGTCATTCCAATAGCATGCAAGATTATGAAAACCATCGTTGCAAAAATCTCGACTAACATCTGATTAGTCGCTAATTAATCGCTAGTCAGAGGTTCACCGAGTAACTTTCCTCTAATCAGCCAATTAATCGCTAGACGGTCAACAGTGGTCCTAGGCAGTCCTAATCGGCCATTTTACGGTCAAATTCCGGCCGTTTTCTGGTCAAACCTTGTAAATTTCAGTGATTACTCTTGTCTACTTAAAAAAATGAGCTGACGAAGGAGTTAAAACTTGTCTTACTAAAAAATTACACATAAAAATGTGTTTGTATATATATAATATATAAAACTAAAGATTACGTGTAAAAATCTCAATCCAACTAAACCAGATTAATCCCGATTAATCGCTAGTCCGTACCCCACCAGCCGACTAGCGTCTAGCGATTCTTAGAACACTACAACACTGATGAAAACAAAACTTCTAGACATGTTTATGAAAATGGATAAAAGGTTAAGAGAACTTACTAATGGCCTGCAATGTTTGGTAATTCAAGACATCTAATTTTCGCATTTTCTCACTATAGCTCTTGTAGAATTTCTGAATTTGACCCATTTGATCTCTATGCTCCAACTTCTCATTGATTTGCAAAGGCTTATAATCTTCTTCCACTCTTGATGTCTCACTTTCTTCAAGAATGGTAGGAAGACCGCCTGTTCTTGCGTTCCTCAACTCCGTTTTCATTTGATCAATCAACTCTTGATGTTCCATCAACACATCATCATCATCGTCGTCTTCTCCGTTTGAATCAAATTCCCATGATCTTATGTTTCTTATCTGTTCGGTTTCTGATTCCAATGAGTTTTCGACACAAGAATCTGATTCGTGTTTGGCGAAAGATTCAGAATTTTGTAATTCTTTTTCTACATTGGGTTCTAGTTCAATGTAATCGTCGTCAAACTCGTCTAAAAACGATGGATCCAAAATTTCGGACTCTGGTTCGATGACAGAATCGACATCTTGTGGACTGATTGAGAAAAATCCTTCACTTGAGTCATCGGATTCCGGGTGATAATCAAGCGGGTCGAAACTGTCGTTTCGACTGATAAACTCTCCCAGCCAATTAACCTCATCCGGCTTTAAACTGCGGTTTTCGCCTAAATGTAACTCTTTTTTCTCATGTAATTCTTGAACTTCATCACAACTGGAAACATCAAAAGAGACTTCCTTTTTTGTGAAAGCATTAACCTTTTCATCTGATGAAAGATCAAAAGTTTTACTCACTTCTTTCTGTTCATCTTTGACTTCTTTTTTCCCTAAAGTTTGACTTTTTTTCTTTTGTTTAATGATGAAATTATTATCTTCCATTAAAGGAGGTTCAACAAACAATTCATGAACAGTAAAGCTACCTGATTTTGGCTCCTCAACAAACCCACCATAATCTTTAACAGACACAAATTGGCATTTACTTGTGTTCATCTTTAAAACATTTGAAAAATCCCCTGTTTCCTCTGTTTTTAAAACAGGGGTGTCTTTATAGGTGATCAAATCTTCTTCTTTCATCTGAAACCGAAACCCGAAAGTAAATTCGGGTTTCGGTTTCTCCTCTTCACAAAACCCATCAAAGATTGAAACTTTATTATCTTCTTGATCACTAAACTCATCAAAGTTTGAAACTTTATTATCTTCTTGATGATCACTGAAACCCACAAGTGGACCCAAATTTCTCTCGTGGGTATCGTCAATCCGTGATCTGCAAACAAAATAAGTGATACCCTTTTATAAATACAACAAAATCAACAGAAAATAAATACAAAAACACCACAATTCCCAAACACACAAACTTACCCTGCCAGGTGTTCGATCAAATGCCTGAACGAGCTCAAAACAAAATTCCAAACCAAAACCCATATAAAACTGCAAACTTTCATCATGGTTTGCTGAACCAAATCATATGGAAACGATTCATAGATGAAAAAGAAGTATGATTTGAGGATAAACAGCATGTGGGTGGCCATAGAAACTGAAATTTAGACTGTAAATTATGTCATTCTTGAAGAAGATTGGTGAATGATTGTGAAATTAAAGTGAGAGTTGTGTTATGTGCGGCCATGTTGGCGAGTATTGTGGGGTGATAAAGATTTCCATATGATGATGTTGGGGAGAAAGGTACTTGAACGGAATAATATTTATTGAGAAAATAAAAAATAGTTTAGGGGTCAATGAATAATTTAATATTAATAACGTAATCTAACTTACATGACATATTGACATGTATGTATTTTAGGAAATTTGAATAAACGGTTACTTGTTTATGTGAAAGTTATATTTTGTATAATCTACTTTTTTTAATATATGTGTGTTGACGGATTCAGAATTTACCATCTTATGATGTTTTACAAAGTTAGGTTGACTAAGTCAATAGTTTTGAGTTTTGACACGCCTTTCTATAGTTTGGTGGCATCTTACGGGTGAAATAAGGGTTATGCATCATTAGGTTTTGGTTCGATTCTTAAAGGGGGTTTTTCTAGATTTATTGGGTTTCCTACTGAATTGGTGTATAAGCCTTACAACCTAGTAGAGATGAATATGATCGGGTGGTTTCGCTGGTGTCACGTTGATATTCCAGTGGTCCGTCAGTGATGTATAGATATAGAGAGAGGAAGATAGAGTGTAAAAGGGTGTGAGAACCAGATATAAGCGTGTGAGAACAGTAAGAGCCTAAAAAACATACATCTTTTTTATGGTATTTTTCATAAACTTTATGCGATGAATTATTATAAAAGGAATATTGGATTTTAATAATCTCAACTATTTGTCGTTGGCCGCCAACAGTCTCAACTTAAAAAATAACCACTGGCAGTCCCAACTATTAACATATTGGCATCCAATGGACCCTGACTAACAGAACCCTAACGTCGTTAGTCTCCGATCGCCAGAAAAACCTTTATGGGCGAAAAACTCATTTTAGGCGGAAAACTCAACAATTTCTTCCTAAACCTCTTTGTAACCTTATTACGGACCTTTAGAAACCTTTTTCTAGTAAAAACCCAAATTATCGAAGTCGTCGGAAAACTATTTTTTTCACCGGAAAACTTCTTTTTGCCCGGAAAATTCAACTTTTTGGCCGGAAAGCTAAACATCTTCGTCCCAAACCTCTTTGCAACATTATATCAGACCTTTAGAAACATTTTTCTGACCGAAAACGATTTTCCAGTGACCGAAGACTAACGACGTTAGGATTCTGTTAGTCAAGGTCCATTGGTGGCCAATATGTCAATAGTTAAGACTGTCAGTGGTTATTATTGAAGTTGGGACTGTTGGCGGCCAACGACGAATAGTTGAAATTATTAAAATCCAATATTCCATTATAATATTATGTAGAATCTCGAAGGTTATCTGACATATATAATTTTTTTTTTTTGAACGACAAATTTGGATTACTGACGGACTACTGGAGTATCATCGTGTCACGAGCAGAACCACCCGATCATATCCATCTCCACTAAACAATAATGTCTATACACCAATTCAGGAAGAAACCTAATAAATTTGAGGAAAACCCATTTGTAAGAATCGAATTCAGGACCTAATGGTCTCTAAGCCTTATCTCACCCTAAAGATGTCTCACATATATAAATTAGATTGAAGAGTAAAATTAGCGTTTAAAGAAGGTCTTAAATTTCTAATCCACCTACTTTTACCAACAATACCTTGATTTTTTTTTGACGAGAAGCTTATTGAAGCTTAATTTTTAATTTAAAAATAAGCAAAATTCTATATAGATAAAACGTTTGAGGTATATCTTTTCGAAACTCTTAGAAGCTCAATTAAAAAAAAAAGTCCTCTACTTTCAACTACTTTAACAAAAATTCTACTTATATAAAACGTTTGAGGTGTGTCTTTTCGAAACTCTTAGAAGCTCAATTAAAAAAAAAATCCTCTACTTTTAACAAACATGTAATTTGTATGTATAGTTATGTATACGGTGGGGTTCTAGAGTAAACACTAATGTATTTGCGAACTCAGTGAACAAATCTTGGCCATTGATTTACACACGTGGATGGCTACAATTTCATCATCAAATCGTAAAATACACTAGTGTATTTAATCATCAAATCATGGTCATTGATCTACACACATGTATGGCCAGGATTAGTTCGCTCCGTTCGCAAACTACACTAGTGTTCACTCCTGAAACTAATCATATACGAGAAATTACTAAAACACTAGGGTTGGAATCATTGTCACTTAACATGAAAGTTGTGATATAATTGTTAATATTGTGTCACTTAACATGAAAATAGACGCACGAGTCGTGAAATGTTGCATTTTAGCTAAAATAATATTTATACAACTTATTGATTTGTAAATATATAATGTCATGGTGACGATGGTAACTATTTGACAATGATAACTTTTCTCCATTGTTGGTTCAAGAAATTAAATATTGATAGCCGAACGTGTGTGGGTGATTTGGAATAAAAGCAAAGAGAATGGGTAAAAGAAATGGTCTCTTAATAAAGGTTTGCCGGTTGGGTCTTTGAATGGACGGTCACGTTTTTTAATATTCCGTTTCTCTAATGCGTGTGTCACATCTTTATTTATAACTTTTGGATGTTTTTAAGGGCTAAATATGTGTCATAATGTGATTTGAACTGTTGTCAAATGGAAAGGTAAAGTCTTATTCATCACTTGATACCACAAGGCCAAAGGCTCTTTTGAATTTAATCACGTTTAGCAATGGATTTTCGGTTGGTATCAGTTTGTTTTGGTATATTGTCGGTGAACTTTATATTACGCCCCGCTTGCGGTATGCGCATATAATGTATATATGTGTGGGCCATCGGAGGCAAAAGTGAAAGTGCACTAATTTTGACGTTATTTTACTAATTTCATGAAAATAACGTTAAAAGCTGAGGACGGTTAATCATGCATCATGTCGTAGCGTTGATAGCTGAAAGACAAAAGGGTACATGCATTAATCGGTCTTTGTCCCGATTGCTAAGTGTTATCTGCCTTATGACCAAGGTTTGATGCAAAACTACTATCGAGGCGGGGGTCTCACTGGAAGCAGCCTCTCTATTCCTACGGGGTAGAGGTAAGCGTGTCTACATCTTACACTTCTCAGACGCTACCTTTGCTTTGCTATTGATGGGATTTACTAAGTATGATGGTGATGATGATCGGTGCGCTTTATATAGCAACCATAACGGTATCAACACGTGTTTTACATCGATCGAAAACCATAAAAACGAATATTCGTATTGATGATGTCCGTCTGGTATTGATTGGTTCATTACAATACTATTACATTAATCCCAAAAGTTTAGTTAGAATTGAGATTTATCTCACCGAACAATTATGGCTTTCTTTGGATTAATGGCCACCCATTAAAGAAATGATGGAAAGGAGCATGAAGAAAATTTTTCACCTATTAACCCTAAAGAAGAAAGCTTGGGAGCCTATATGCGGATTCTCACCATTTCATGTGAAGTTTAGAGATAGAAAGATTCAATGTGCTATGTTTTCGAGTCAAAGTGAGCAAGGAAATAAGAGAAACGTCGTGGGATCATTCACGATCCAATTTCAAACAAGAAATAGGTGTTTCGGGCCAATTATGGTCGGGTTTCTAGAGGCTCAAGCTTGGTTTTGGTTCTAAGCGATATTAAGGTGAGCTTTACGTTAAATTTTGCATGTTTTCATATGTTTATGCTTGTAAAAGTTTTGTATGATGATATTGATGCATTTTGGACCGTAAAGTCGTAATCTTTATGAAAAACTTAGAAGGAAAGGCACATCCACCATTAATCAAGGTTTTAGGGTTTATTCTTCAATTGGTAGTGAAACATTGTCATCTGAAACTGCATTAAGATATATTGTTCTATTCAGATGTGTCACACCCCGATATTTCCACGTATTACCGGTGGGCCCGGTGGACCCGATGGGGAGTATCGTGACGTAGTTGATATCATCATGGTCAATAATTATAGTTTAAATGCACAGCTGAAGTCTTAAAGTAAAATATTACAAACCGATTCGAAAGTACAATAAAATATTATACAACGGATTGTAGATGGATCCACAGGCGGATCAAAACAAAAGAAATATTGTTCAACAGACTTAAAGTGATAAAAGCTTGCAAGACTATTTATTTAATCACTCAGGAGTAGCCAGCCCATTACGCGTAGTATCTGCACTTAATCTTTTTGAAAAATACGTCAATTTACACTGGTAAATACAATTAACTGACTCTTTTTTAAAAGTGTTTATAAAAATGATTTAAATGCACAAGGCACAAATATTCTTTTATAACTTGGGACAATTATTTTAAATATAATCTTGTATACAGTTTTACATGTTTGTCGTCCATTCAGGACCCGGTTAGAAGAGCCGGATAAGATTAATAGACACACCACTTGGTATAATACCCACAAGAAGTTTCCTTACGAGTGGGGTACCGTTTTACATACGCAACTGTCAGGCGTATGCCTACACCCCGTGCTTAAGTCGTGGCCATTTCTAATGAATGAGCCGAGGATATCTAGGACATGGTCATTAACCCCCAAAGGTATTGCATCAAACAAGACAGATTAAAACGGGTTATGTAAACGTATTAATCCCAATCCGATTTAAATAACTACATACCCGACCAAGCGGTATTATTATAATACCGTATCCCAAGTCCGTATAAGGGAAAATAAGTTAAAAGTATTTACCTGATCTCAAAATATAATTTTATTCTCAGTCGTATATCAATCAGCAAGTACAAGCACTACGTCAAAAAAGGCTTACGGCCACACTAAAAAAGTGTGGCCATACACCTTTCGCCACACTTTTTTTTTCCGGCTCAAGTGTGACCAAAGGTCAAGTCATTGTAGGTATCATACAGCCACATTTGGGTTTAGTGGCCGTAGCAACTTAAAAGTGTGGCTAAAGGGTACCACTATTTTTTGTTGAAATCAGATTTTCTATACAATAAATGTGGCTAAAAGGTAGCAATAGCCACATGAATTTATTGTACGTGTGACCGTTTCTATTATATAGTCACTAAAAACTTTGTTTTAGCCACATGAATTAATAATAAATGTGGCAAAAAGAGTTGTTGTAATCAAGCATTGCATCCATTAAATGTGACTAAATGGTAGCAACAGCCACATGAACTTACTGTAAGTGTGGCCGTTTTATTAATTAGTCACATAAGTTTACTATAAGTGTGGAAAAAAATTGTATCTAGACACACAAAACAACTTTGTAATTTTAAATGTGACTATTGTCTAACCTTTAGCCACACATAAAGTTTTGTAATTTTAAGTGTGGCTATTGTTTAACCTTTGGTCACACATTCTTTTTTTTTCACATGACGTTTTCCATCATTCCATCACATAAAAAAAGAAAGTGACAATAGTGTGGCTAATGTTTATGTAAAGCCACATGATTTTTTTTAAGTGTAGCTAATGACTAATTTACTTATCCCTTCCCCATGTCCCAGTGGTATCCCCACTTGGGTTTGTTGGCCGGCTCCTCCTTTGGGTGGTCACCGGTTCGACTCCCAGTGTGGTCTTAGGGGGGGGGGGGACGTCTCAATGATGGATCGTATCCTACCGAGGCATGGTGCGGTCTTGAGGGCAACCCGGTTTTACCCAGTTGTTACCCAAACGAGTCTCTCGTGTGGGGGCAGTATGGTTTCCGGGCGGAAGTCAGCTTGCGCGGCGGCCGGGGCCCGATCGAACATCGCGTCCGAGAGTGCGGGGCTGACGGGAGAATGTCTTCAACATGAACCCGGTGACCAATAGGTCCAGTACATAGAAAGTCACCTTCCAAAAAAAAACATATAATTTACTTCTCTCATGACGTTTGCTATCATTTCGTCACATAAAAAAACAAAGTAACGATAATGTGGCTAATAATTATGTAAAGCCACATGAAACTTTATAATTTTAAGGGGCTGTTTGGTAGCCTCTGAATGGTCATTGAAAGGCTACCTCTTAATGGAACCATTAAGAATTTTACCAATGAGAAGGTAGAAGAATGTGACATGTGATGATTTACCATTCAGATGTTACCTCTTAACCATTCAGACTTGAGGTTACCTCTTATTCATTCAGAGGTTTTAAACCATTAAGAGGTAGCATCTGAATGGTCATTAAGAGGCTACCAAACAGCCCCTAAGTGTGACTATCATCTAAAATTTGGTCATACATATTCATTTTGTCCATTACGTATGCTAACATTCCGTCACATAAAAAAACAAAATAAGAATGTCGTGACTAAAAGATATGTAAAGCCACATGATTTTTTTTTAGTGTGGCTATTGTGTAACATTTGGTCACAAATAATATATTTTACCAATGACGTTTGCTAATAGTTTGTCACACCAAAATAAACAAAATGACGATGGTGTGTCTAATGATTATTTAAAGTCACATGAAATTTTATAATTTTAAGTGTGACTGTTGTCTAATCTTTAGTCACACATAATATTCTTTCTCGTGACGGTTCATATCATTCCGTCACACAAACAAAAAACAAAGTTACTATGGTGTGACTATTGTTTAAGCTTTGGTCACACGTATTTATTGTGGTTTTATGTGACCATTTTCATGTAATTAGCTATTTTATTTTCAATTTTTTGTAAAATAAAAACAGTTGTAAGCATGAGAAAAAACTAAAACCAAATATATTAACCAAAATTCATACATAAATTTTCAACTAATAACAAACTTCTGATAAAATATATCTACAAAAGTTGAAAAAAGAAATGACAATAAACATAAACTAAAAACTATTTATAGATTTATTCTTCATGCTTATATACTCGCTACTTTTCGGCTTGAAAGTGCTGCATGAACTATGATCAGATAATAATGCCATGTCTTCAACACTTTTTTAGTAACTTCCTGTTGCGTTCAGGTTCTTTGTGATTGTTAAATTTTCATCGTAAGTGCATCTTGGAAAATCCAGTTTTCTCACAACTCGTGGTCCTACCGGCAACTTGTTCGCCTTTGGGCGAATATTCTACAACAACTGATTCGTTTTAGTTTTCATCTAATGATAGGTTGGTTAAAGATAAGATGTGAGTCAAATACCTGAACAAGGATAGCATGTCAAATATTTTATTATCTCATTTCTAGATCGTCTTTAGGAAGCCTGGACCTTAGTTGAAGCAGGTTCTCTTAGTATACTATCTAACCAAATCAAATCCACAACTAATACAAGTTTTTATTCTCTTTCTTATTAAAAAAGAGGATAAAGATTAATATGAAAATTGACCAACCTTCTTACAAGAAGATGGGTCTCCTGCATCTCCTTTGTTTTCATCCTTTGTACTAGAGTTTGTTTAGAAAGATGAAGCATTATAGTTAGCATTTGCAGCTGGCACCTTTAGGGTTTGAGTAAGCTTCTGGAGATGAAGAAGTGATGCATAGAACCATATACTCCTATGCCACGAATTCAATAACATTAAATGATTTTTGTTAATACGTTGAAATCACCATAAAAAGTACAAAATAACTTATTGAAAAAGAAAGACATACCAAATATGTTATTTCCACCGGCAGCTGAACTGAAGCTTGAATGTCTGGTGGCCTTCACTTACATTATCTACAGATTGATTAAGTTTACTACAATGTAACGCATATTCATCATGATGCTTCCGCCATATCTCTATGAAGACATAGCGTCTTTAATTTAGTTTCCTGCAATTCAAACATGACTAAACAACATTGAACTTTAATGCGCACAACGTTGGTTTGATGTGTGCTTAAAAAGTGCTGATTATATATAAAAATACTAGAATCGGACATGTATCAAATTAGATTAATAAAAAATATATAATTATTTTACCTTTTGACATTGAGTTATGATAGCCAATATGAAACCGATTATCAAAATTTATTTGACCCATAAATAAGCAGAAGCTGATGTTATTAATCCAAACAACCCGTTAACATATGCTACACTTAGCATGCATTCATTTATAACATATTTGTTCATTTCATAGCATAAACTTATAACCCCAATCCATGTCAAACATTTATAAGCTTGCAAGTCCTATGCAACACTTTGTCAAAGGCCAACTAACTCACTAATAATCCTGGATCAATCGGGCAGCGTATCTAATACGTAACTGGGGTTATGATACTTACAACAGAGTAGAACTTCGTTAATTAGGGGGTATTATACTCGAGTATTATGCCTACTATTCAGAAATTTCGTAAGAAAGAAAAGAATTGAACAAGTTTTCTGAATATCCGATGCCTGCTATTTATAGGGCTGTAATTCGAGTCTCTCGTGGCCCGCGTAAGGTAAGTCCTCGGGTTACGCGGCCCGCGTAGTAGGGGGGTCTAGGCTGTAGCTGATCCGGGTCACGAATAGGTTCAACACGTGTTGACACGTGTCAGCACCGGGGCTCGCCTGATCTTGTAGCTGTCACGCCCCGCGTAAGATCTTTAAGAGATCTTGTAGCTCATTAACCTCTATATCTTTAAGAGGCACAACTAATGATTCATCAGCTAAGCATTTCTTGAGATTAGATACATGAAATACATCATGCATTCCTGCCATTTCCTCTGGCAGTTGTAGCTGATAGGCTACAGGTCCTATTCTTTTAATAATCTCAAAAGGTCCAACATACCTGGGGCTTAGCTTTCCCCTTTTGATGAATCTTACCACTCCTTTCCAAGGAGAGACTTTTAATAATACTTTATCTCCTACTTGAAATTCCAACGGCTTTCGTCTGTTATCAGCATAACTCTTTTGAATGATTTTATCAGTCGTTTCTTGCACTATCTCAGGTCCAGAAAGTTGTTTTTCTCCAATTTCTGCCCAACAGACTGGAGTTTCGGCACTTTTGTCCATAAAGGCTTCGAATGGTGCAGCATTTGATATTTGTGCGATAACTATTATTATAAGAAAATTCTACCAATGGTAAGTGATCGTCCTATTTACCTCCGAAATCAATTACACAAGCTTTAAGCATATCCTTCATTTGTCTGAATTGTCCATTTCACTTTGTCCGTCCATTTGAGGATAATGGCTATGCTTAAATTCAACTTGGTTCCCATTGCTTTTTGGAAACTTGTCCAAAAATGAGAGGTAAAACGGCTATCCCTATCAGACACGGTTGATAAAGGAATACCATGTAATGAAACTATTTCATTTACATATAATTTAGCTAACTGTTCCATACTGAAAGTTTCCTTCATTGGTATGAAATGAGCTGATTTAGTTAGCCTGTCTACAATCATCCAGATTGTATTATTACCTTTTCTTGTTTTGGGTAATTTAGTAACAAAATCCATTGTTATCAATTCCCATTTCCAAACTGGCATTTCTAATTGTTGCAATAGACCTGAAGGTTTCTAGTGTTTAGCTTTAACTTGTGAACAAGTTAAACACTTAGAAACATAAACTATTATATCCTTCTTCATTCCTATTCACCAGAAATTCTTTCTTAATCCTGATATATTTTATCACTTCCAGGATGTATCGTATATTTAGACTTATGGGCTTCTTTTAATATACGGTGAAGTAGGTTTCCTAATTTAGGTATCCACATTCTTTTATTATGGAATCTCCAAATTCCATCTGTTCCTTGTTCTAATTCCTCAATCATATCTTTCAATTTCTCAGTATCATCCTTGATTACTGATTCTTGTGCTTTTCTAAACTGTTCATTTAAATCTACTGGTAGATTTAATTTAAGAGAACGTACTTTTTTTGGTTTTTCATGATACTTTTGCCTTAAAGCATCAGCAACTACATTTGCCTTTCCTGCATGATACTGGATATCACAATCATAATCACTAAGCATCTCCATCTAGCGTCTTTGTCTCATATTTAATTCCTTTTGCCCAAAGACATATCTTAAACTCTTATGGTCTGTAAAAATGGTAAACTTACTACCATATAGGTAATGTCTCTAAATCTTAAGGGCAAAAATTATAGCTCCTAACTCTAGATCATGAGTTGAATAATTTTCTTCATGATTCTTAAGTTGTCTAGATACGTAAGCTATAACCTTTTGGCGTTGCATCAACACACATCCATAACCTAATTTAGAAGCGTCACAATAGATTACAAAATCTTCAGTTCCTTCTGGTAACGCTAGTATAGGTGCATGGGTTAATCTTTGGTTAAGGATTTTAAATGCTTCTTCTTGTTTTAATCCCCATTCAAACTTAACAGATTTACAGGTTAGCTTAGTTAAGGGAATGGCTATTCTAGAAAAATCTTGAATAAATCTTCTATAATAACCTGCCATCCTAAGAAACTTCTAACCTTGGTTGGTGACTCAAGGGTTTTCCACTTGGTTATTGCCTCGATCTTGGTGGGATCTACATGAATTCCTTCATGATTAATTAGTTGTCCAAGAAATTGTACCTGTTCTAACCAAAACTCACACTTCGAAAATTTAGCATAAAGCTTTTCTTTTCTTAATAAACTTAGAAGTGCGTGTAAATGCTTTGCATGTTCCTCTTTATTCTTATAGTAAATAAGAATATCATCTATAAAAACAATTATAAATTTGTCCAAATATGGCTTACATATCTGGTTCATCATGTCCATAAATGCAGCTGGGGCATTGGTTAAACCAAATGGCATGACAGTAAATTCATAATGGCCATACCTTGTTCTGAAGGCGATCTTAGGAATGTCCTCTTCCTGTACCTTTAATAGATGATATCCTGACCTTAAATCGATTTTTGAAAAAAATCGTACTCCTTGCAATTGATCGAACAGATCATCGATTCTTGGTAATGGATATCGATTCTTAGTCGTGACCTTGTTCAATTCACGGTAATCAATGCACATACGCATGGATCCTTCTTTCTTTTTAACGAATAAAATCGGCGCTCCCCAAGATGATGAACTCGGCTGTATGAATCCTTTTTCTAACAATTCGTCTAACTGTTTCTTTAGTTCCTGCATTTCTGCGGGTGCCAAGCGGTAGGGTGTTTTGGCAATTGGTGCTGTCCCTGGTAACAGGTGAATTCTAAATTCAACTTCTCTGTCTGGCGGTAGTCCTGGTAATTCTTCGGGAAATACATCTGAAAACTGAGATACTACTGGAATATCCTTTAATTCTTTTCCTTTAGTGTTAATGATTATGGAAATCAAATACACTAATGATCCTTTTCTTATATAATTTGTTGTTTTCATCACAGAGATGAATTTCGTGGATCTAGATGGTTTATTTCCTTTAATTGTGATCTTTTCACCCCTGGGTGAATTTACTTGGATTGACTTTTGATCACATAAAATACTGGTTTTATTGGCTATTAACCAATCCATTCCTAACACAATATCAAATCCTGCCAGATTCATAGGGTAAAGGTTTGCAATAAATTTCTGATTTAGAATTTCTATTCTTGCTCCCTGCAAGATCTCAGAAATCCTAACGGTTTCTCCATTTGCTGTCTCTACTAGACATTCTTGTGGAAATTTAGTTAATGATTGATTAAGAAGTTTGCAAAATGAAGTATTTAATAAGACTTTGGTTTGCACCAGAGTCAAATAATACTTTAGCAAAAACATCATAAACTAAAAATGTATCGGCAATTACATCCGGGGTCATCTTTGCTTCTTTTGCAGTTAGAACAAATGCTCTAGCATTTTTCTTAGGTGCTTCAATTATCTTAGCTAAATTTTAATTACAGGTTTCTTATAGTAATGTAAGGGGAATTCTTATACTTTTGATGGCATCCTAACTTTAAAGAGTTACTACCTTCATCTTGTCACACAAATTACGAGAGTGGTGATTAAACGAAATAATGTTTGTCATTAGAGTTTATAGATATACATATCTACATAATCATATATTTCATGTACACCTTATTCATAAGGTTAATATATGTAACAATTTCATATTCCAAAAAATAGGTCAGACATCTGGTCATGGTACTTTTTAGGGAATTTTTTTTATTAAGATAACATATACCCCATCTCACCCTGTTTCACCGGAGAGGTACCCCCATCTTACCCGGACAAGCTGGAGTGTTTACCACATCATACCTAGTCTTGCCAGAGAGGTAATTATCATTGTATTTCCCATACATAGAATTTTTCTCAAATCATGATCTTTAAAATTCATCATTCATTATGGTTTGTATCAAGAAACAAGGAAATTAGTATTCTCATGATGGATCATATTCTAGAATCGAGTAATACTAATAAACAAGAAATAACAGTGGCTAGGTGTTATTGCTTATTTATCATCCTCATGGTATACCAACATCCATCACAATTTATCTATACAAATAATTAGCTTATTTTGAAGTTTATACTAAGGCATTAAAATTTCTGGTGCTACTATATGTTGGATGACATTTGTTATTTCTTAGGTTTCCATTATTCTTATTATTCTGGTTTTCCTGATTTTCTTCAGCGTTCATCTGAATATTTATCGGGTATCACAGACAAATATTTAATACAAACATTTAGATACAATCATACAAACAGATTGATTAAAATGGTGTGCATTACGACTTATATATATATATAGGGAGAGGATCATGAGAAAACTAGATATAAATGAGAAAACTAGAAAACTAACTAAAAACCACTAAAAGGAGGGGGGAGACTTTTAATGAAGGAGGGGGGGGGGGGGGGGAGGGACTTTTAATGAAGGAGGGGTAAAATTGGAAAAAAAATATATAACTTTTCAAACATTCCCCATTTCTCCATACGTTATCATTTTAAAACAAAAATGGCACCATAAGATCACAAATTTTTGTATCTTTCATTCAAGTATATTCGAGCATATTTTTTATGACATAAAAAAAGATTTATGGTATCGTCTTGTTTTCAATACTATTATTATAGTAGTGCACATGTGCAATATAACATGTACTACAATTGCATTACATGCTTAAAATTAGCTTTTTGAGTCTAGTTTAGCTTTTAGGGTTAGTTTTTTTGGAGGTTTAGGATTAGGATTAGGTTTTTGGGTGTGGGGGGGGGGGGGGGAGGGGGGTTTAGGTTTTTGGGGGGTGGGGGTGGGGGGTTTAGGTTTTTTTCGGGTTTATGTTTAGGGTTTAGTTTTAGGTTTTCGGGAGGGTGGGGGTGGGGGGTTTAGGTTTTTTAGGGGGTGGGGGGTGGGGGGGTTAGGCTTTTGGTGGGAGGGTGAATTTAGGTTTTTGGGGGGTGGGGGTGGGGGGTTTAGGTTTTTGGGGGGTGTCGGTGAGGGGTGGGTTAAGTGGTTTAAGCTTTATGTATTATTGCCTGTTCCCTGAGTTTGTGCATTTATTTCCTTATTGATTATTACTCCTTTTTGTTGTGATTTCTTTATTTCCTTTATCTTTTCTCGACTTTTTCTAATAATCTAACTTCTCTTCTTAGTGGTAAATGGTTTCTCAGACTGTGCCTTACGAATAAATATTCCTTCCTTAGTATCTGCTGAGTATCCTGAGGGATTTGGTTGAAATGAGGGTCCCTTATCTTTTGATGAACTATCTAATTGACGATAGATGTCCGAAATTCTTTGCTTACCCATACTGTAGATTAATAAATAGTCAAATAACATATAACAATAACATACGATTATGCATGTATTTTCGTAATTTATTTCCTAACAGACTGAATTTTGGTGTCAGCAGAACACTTCTATGGCTGAATCAGTGGCTTAGTTCTGATACCACATTCTGTCGCAACCCCCGATCCCTATCTGTCCTGGGAACGGGCGGACGCGAACCCAGTTTTGGTGGTATCATTTGTTATCATTTTGGCAACGGAAATTTCATCAGGATCATAGTTAGGAAATGTTTATCAGAGTAAAACCACCATATTTTAAATTAATAACTACGTCGGGCGGAACCACGACAGTCGTTACGGAACCCTGGATCAATCGGGCAGCGTATCTAATACGTAACTGGGGTTATAATACTTACAACGGAGCAGAACTTCGTTAATTAGGGGGTATTATACTCGAGTATTATGCCTACTATTTAGAAATTTTGTAAGAAAGAAAAGAATTGAACAAGTTTTCTGAAGATCCGATGCCTGCTATTTATAGGGCTGTAATTCGAGTCTCTCGCGGCCTACGTAAGGTAAGTCCTCGGGTTACGCGGACGGCGTAGTAGGGGGTCTAGGCTGTAGCTGATCCGGGTCACGAATAGGTTTAACACGAGTTGACACGTGTCAGCACCGGGGCTCGCCTGATCTTGTAGCTGTCGCGCCCCGCGTAAGATCTTTAAGAGATCTACGCGGCCCGCGAGTGACATAAAATTTTTGTTTTTATTTTATTTTTAATGATATAATGTAATTTGGGCTCGGTTTTCACATACGGGGTGTATTTTAGGACATATAGGGGTATTTTAAAATATATTAGGGTATCAGAAAAATTCAGGAGGGTTGTTATACCTTTTTGCCAAAACGCATCTCCCCTTTCCAGGGTGATACCTTGAGCAGCACTTTGTCACCAACTTCAAACCTTAGAGGTTTGCGCCTCTTATCAGCATAACTCTTCTGCCTATCCCTGGCAGCTTTGAGACTGTAACATTCCCAAAAAGTTTAAATTTAAAATAAAGTCATTACACGAATGGTTTAAATTTAAAACTATAAAGAGAGGGTATGATAAAAATGGTAATTACATATATATATTATGATAATCATATATAAATAATCAGGTTTTCCTTCTCTATCATTTAGCATAAAAAAATTTATTTAAGTAAGGATATTGCAACAGTAAAAACATCTTTTCTTATCCTACTTAAATCCATAATTTAGTATCTATTTTACCTGGCACGTTAAAATGTTCCTAAACATTCATTTTTCAAACTAGAATTTAAAATAGACGCCACACATAAAAATAGTTGAATCAAATGTGTGTTTAGTATGATTGTCCTTTATATAACTTTATTAAAAAAATCAGATTACAATTTTAATATTGTAATATCTTTAAATAAATTACTATTACTATTGCATGGGATATACATACATATTCTAATACATGTATATTACTCAAATATATTTAGAATCAATTTTAGAAACGTCAAACTTACTTACCATAAGTACTTCTTTGAATAAATAATATAATATACAATAAATTGAGAGTCAAGTTTTTATATTTTAAACCCATATGGTTAAACCCACTAGTTAAAAATACATTTATTCCCATAAGTTCAGAAAGTTTATATTAATTTAGTTCCTTAAACTTTTATTTATCCATCCTTTGATTCCAAAATAATATATTCAATAAATTTAACAGAAGTTTATTTTTATAAATAAAGTCATGGAAATAAGCTTGATAATTGGTACCATCGGATGTATAGTTATTATTTTTTTATATTACAAAATAATTTAGTATTATATATATGTGTGTATATATTACGCAAGTTTAATATTAACTAGAGATTTGAAATTTTATACACATATATGCATATACCCAATAGAATTTCTTGATGGTATACCCAATATAATATCTTCTGTAAGATAAACATAAAAGAAAATATCATTGGTGATTCATATGAAAACATGAAGTCATCATAAGAATAAACCATGAAACCTACTATGTTTTAAAATGCCATATGTCTCAATAAAATATTCCTTGTGACGGAATCTAATAAAGTTAGTTGTAAGCATACTCTTCACATTTAACCAAACCATAGAGTCAATGGAGACAACGATATTTTTTCAAAACTCCATTTTCCAAGCAAAAGAAAAACCACAACCATAATAATATCTATGCTTAAAGATTTGGATATTGATAATTACTGGTAACATTTAGAATAGTATTTTGACTTGAACTTAAGAAAAATGCCTTAGTATAAGCTTCAAGATAAGCTAATTACTTGCATAGATAAAGTGTAATGGTTATTGGTATACCGTGAGGATAATGACTAGAAAAGTGCAAGTATGATAAATAAGCAATAACACTTGGCCACTGTTATTTCTTGTTTATTAGTACTACTCGGTTCTAGAATATGATCCATCATGAGAATACTAATTTCCTTGTTTCTTGATATAAGCACAAATGAATGATGCACTTTTAAAATCATGATTTGAGAAAAATTCTATTTATGGGAAATACAATGATAATTACCTCTCCGGCAAGACTGGGTATGGTGTAGTAGACTCTCCAGCTTGTCCGGGTAAGATGAGGGTACCTCTCCGGCGAGACCGGGTGAGATGGGGTATACGTTATGATAATGGAATTCCCTAAATAGTACCATGACCTGATGTCTGACTTGTTCTTTTTGAAATATGAATCTGTTAAATACATTAACCTTATGGATGGTATGCATATTACAGTATATGAAATATTATACAGATATGTATATCTATAAGGAAATCCAAAGCCATAATGATTGACAATTAGGGATAAATCACGAACAAGTGTGTCAATGATAATTTTAGACTTATTTATCAAGAATCTCCCGTATACGTCTATAATTTCAAAATCAAACATTATTTTCTTTGATCATCTGTCTCGTAGTTCGTGCGACAAGATAAACGACAGGAACTCTATAAGTTGGGACGCCATCAAAAGTATAAGAATTCCCCTTGCAATTATTAATGCATTAGAAAACCTGATGTGTGCAAAATGCAACATATAAATTTCATCAATTGTGGCATAAAACTAACCCTTTTTTAGTACTAATGTTGGAAAAAGTGTGCTTTTGTCTTCCTTTTGTATTTTCAGGATTAAATGAGCTCAAATTAACAAAAGAAGCAAAAAGACACCAAAATCTGACATAAATACAAGAAAAGGAACAAGACGTGACATGCCCGACCCCACAACAGCATCTTCCCAAGCAAAACAAGATAACAGAAGACTGGACACGCCCCGTGCTCAGCCAGCACGGTGGCGTGCCCAAGTGTCAGCAGAAAAGACAAAGTTGTAGAAGCTTCTATTGCCCACCACGGGGCCGTGCTCAGCGGACACGGGGCCGTGGTCAACTATAAGATTCGCACAATCCAGGCAAATCTTCATAGTACAAAGATTCTTCTGCACACGGGGTCGTGCTCAGCGGACACGGGGGCGTGGTCAACTAATAAGACAAAGCTGCATTAAATGAAGAAAGAGAGGATGTGGACACGGAGCCGTGCCCACTGGACACGGTGCCGTGCCCGAGCTTCTGTTCAGCCTATAAATAGAAGTGCTTGGCTCAAGCTCAAACCATCCCTTGGCACACCACCTCTCTCACACTTCACCCACCACCCACCACCACCATAACACCATCATCCACCACCATCATCCATTGTCCATCGTAGAGTGTGTGAGTCATCTCGGGATCCAAGATTGATCGTAAAAGTTCTTGACAATCAAGGCCATGTTTGCCTAAGTCTCTTACATCACTTGGTGAAGACAAAGTGTCTAGTGTAATACTTTTTATTTTCAATCTTTTCGCACTTTTTATTTGGTTTTGTATTAATGACTTTAATAACTAGTTTCTTATGTTGAAGGTGATCTTTCCTTATCGTTTGTCCCTGGTGTCTTGGCATTATTTTACTGTCTATATAAAATAAAAGATTTTCACCATTCATATCTCCACGGTCTATATGGAGGTATGTTGGCTACCTGGTCGGGGGTTAAGGGAACGGTTTGGTAAAGGTCTTGCCATTGTTCAGCGTTTAGAGGTCCTGCAATAGACCTGGGTTAAATTTAGTAGGACCTCCTTCAATACTTAACGGTATTGGATGGCGGGGGTCCAAACTCTTTGATCCCCTCATAAGTTAACTACTATTAATACTATAACCCGGCTATTTAGGACTGTATCCCTGCTGACTCAGACTACTTAGTCGAGGGTAACGTCACCTCCAAAAGAGGGGCCTACCATAATTTGCATTAATAACTTAATTAATTATCTTTCAATAATCCACCCTTTTAGGATTGTATCCTTGCTGACTCAAACTACTGGGGTGAGGGTAACGTCACCTTCAAAAGAGGGGCCTACTACAATAACTAAGATAATCTCTTAAAATAGTGCAAAAGTACGGAAATAATCAAAGGTTACACTAGATACGAGTCGGAACCAAGTGATTCATCTTGTCTATCTGTTTTTCTTTTATTTTTATTTTCAGCATTTTTAGTTAATTTTTATTTTTCTTAGTTTAAAACATTTTTCTAAACTTTCTGATTTGATTAGACGTTGAGGATAAACCGGTACTAAAAGCTCTTGTGTCCTTGGACGACCTCGGTATCTTACCAACACTATACTACGCTCACGATGGGTGCACTTGCCCATATGAGTGTCTAGTGTTAGTGAATATCGTGTTTTATAAATTTAAAACTTGACTAAAAAGATTTAATCTTCTTGAAATCTCATCCACCTGATCAAATCATTGGCAACATAAATGAAGGGGTGCTCACAAGAAGTCAAACCCAAAACATTTGTCTTTTTGCTGGTTTTCTATCACTTCATCAGCCAGTCAAGTACCAAGAGGCACTGAAAGACAACAGCTGGGTAGAAGCCATGCAGAGGAGCTCCAACAGTTTAAAAGACAACAAGTATGGGAGCTTGTACCACTGCCAGAAGAGGTTAGTCCCATTGGCACAAAGTGGGTCTTCAAGAACAAAACTGATGAAAGGGGTATTGTTGTCAAGAATAAAGCCAGGCTTGTGGTTCAAGGTTACAGACAGGAAGAGGGGATTGATTATGATGAAACATTTGCCCCTGTTGCAATATTGGAAGCCATTAGACTGTTCCTGGCCTTTGCTGTCAACCACAATATGAAGGTGTTTCAAATGGATATCAAAAGTGCTTTCCTCTATGGTACAATTCAAGAAGAGGTGTATGTTTGTCAACCTCCAGGTTTTGAGGATCCATTTTATCCAGATCATGTCTACAGGCTAAACAAAGCCTTGTATGGCTTGAAACAAGCACCAAGGGCCTGGTATGAAACTCTTTCCAACTTCCTACTCTCAAATGGTTTCAAAAGAGGTACCATTGATAAAACACTGTTTTTAAAATGGAGAGGGAAGGATTTAATGATTGTCCAGATTTATGTGGATGACATTATTTTTGGAAGCACATGTAACTCAATGTGTGAAGAGTTTAGAGAACTCATGACAGCTGAGTTTGAAATGAGTGCTATGGGTGAGCTGCAATGCTTTCTTGGTCTCCAAGTACAGCAATTGCAAAATGGAACTTTCATTCATCAAAGCAAATATGCTAAAGAACTTTTAACCAAATTTGATATGAATGATTGTAAACCATGCAGCACACCCATGGCAACAAATAAGCTGGTCATGTCTGATGAAAAGGATGAGCTGATTGACCAAACACTTTACAGAAGCATGATTGGGTCTTTATTGTACCTAACTGCATCTAGACCAGACATCATGTTTGCAACATGTGTCTGTGCAAGAAGTCAATCAGCTCCCAGAAAATCAAATCTCATTGCTGTAAAAAGGATCTTCAGATACATAAAAGGTGCTCCCACACTTGGTATCTGGTATCCAGCTAATGGGAACATCAAGCTTTCAGGTTTCTCAGACAGTGACTTTGCTGGATGTCACACCACAAGGAAGTCCACATCAGGAGGGTGCCAGTTTCTAGGTGATTGCTTAGTCTCATGGCAAAGCAAAAAGCAAGCAGCTGTTTCAACATCTACTGCTGAAGCTGAATACATTGCTGCTGCTAGCTGTACAGCCCAACTCCTGTGGCTTCAAAATCAGTTACTGGATTTTGGTATCACTGCCTTAAAGACACCACTCATGTTGGACAGTCAGGCAGCAGAAAATATCATCAAAAATCCAATTTCCCATTCAACCACCAAACACATCGACATCAGACATCACTTTGTGAGGGATTGCTATGAAAAAGGTTTGATTTCTCTGCATCATGTCCCAACTAAAGACCAGCTGGCTGATGTGCTCACAAAAGCACTTGATACAGCCACTTTTGAAAGCTTGGTCTCTAGAATTGGGATGCTGAACATGGAATAACAAGCAACATCTTGTTTTTCTATGAATAAAAGCAACAAAATGTTTTCAGAAAATCAAAACTCCATCCTTAAAAATAGCTAAAAATGAAATTTTTTTTTTCATTAAAATCCTTAAAAGTCTGCCATTAACCACTGATTGTTCAAAAGTCTGCTTTCCTTCAAAAGACAATCCACTGCTGAAAGTCAACCCCTGCTCTCTCATTACTTTGATAAACTCTGTTGTTCAAAAGCAGTGTCTTATCCACTGATATGCTATCCACTGATAGTGAAAATCATCCACTGCTTATCATACCACTGCCTTCATCAGTCCCTATCACACAAGTATTGTCCTTCACTTTCAACTGGGGTTGTCACGTGGGCAGTACATATTGGTCAGACCTTTTGTAACGGCTGCCACCTCAGCATTCACTTTCTTCCCTATAAAATCCCCCACTCACCACCAAAACAGGGTTTTACTGTCGAATTGAATTCTTAAAAATTCTCTTCTCAAAACAGTTTTTCTTCTCATCTCTCACAAATTTCTTCGATCATTCATCTTCAAAATGACAAAATCGAAGTCATCTTCAAAACCCTCATCCAAATCATCTTCGAAAACAGCCTCTCAAAAGGCAATCTCCACTGAAATTCCACATAAACCATCTCACAATCTCCTGGGTCTTCTCACAAAACCAGGAGCCACCAAAGTTTTCGATTCCATCATTGATCTCATGGCAAAATCAAAGTACAAAACTTTGTTCACTACCGATGCACCAATCTATTTGGCGACCCAAAGGGAGTTCTGGAAAAATGCAACCCTTGAAAAACAAGGAGACACTGCAACCACCATAAACTCTTCGATAAAGGGTAAAGATGTCCAAATCACTCCACAATCCATTTCAGAGGTCTTTCAACTCGGTGATCAGGAAGGTAAAATTTCTTTCACTAAAAACGAGTTACAAACTGACTTCATTGAGAGAGGGTATGAAGCCACAATGATGAAGAAAATTACCTTAGAAAAAGGTTATTTTCCATCTGCAACCAGATTTTTATTTCATACCCTCCTACTATGTGTTTCAAACAAAACCACTTCTTTCAATGAAATCCCTTTAAAGATTCAAAATCTGGGATATGCAATTCTTCAAGGAGAAAATTTTAACTATTCTCAGGAAATTTTTAAAGATTTGGTTAATAATGTTGAAACAAAATCATTCTTACAGTTTCCAAGGTTTTTAAGTTACTATTTTGCAAAGAAATTCAGTAAGGATGATTTAGCTGTAATAAACCAAGGTGATTCTACTCAAATAAACAGTTTAACAATTGAAACTTTTTCAAGAATGTTAGCACCTTGCAAAACACAAGCAGAGGTGCCTAAGCAGATTTTAGCAGTTACAACTGCTCCTCAGGTATCTGCTGCTGAGCCCACTGCTCAAGGTGATCAAAGCAGCAGCACAACTGTTTTGAAACCCACACCTAAAATCACCAAAAAGCCAACAAAAAGAAAAACACAAAAACCCCCCAAAACCATCAAAAAGGCATCTCTGGAGGATGAGATACCAGAGCTCCTGCCAGTGACAACACAAAAGTCACAAGACACCACTGCTGCTACTTCCTCACAGCAGTTGGTACAAATATCTCAACCCATAACCGAAACTCCTCCTGTTTCTTTACAAAAAGAACAGGTTGTACAAATAGGGTCTCCACATCATGATGCTCTGGAAACACTCGTTTCTATCATCCACAGTCCAATACCCGGGACACATCCTATTTCTACACCAATCATCACATCCACAATTCCCTCACCAATAAAACCACTGTTGGATGCAATTGATTTGAACCAGGCATTAACCAGTCCTTCTCAATCACCTGATAATGAGAATATACCTCAAAAACTGACTGGGTCTGATGTATCAATCTTTGCTAACCCACCAACACAACCTGAGGAGGTTACACCCCATGAGTTACAAGTAACTCTTGGTGGTAATCCAAGTGAAGCAGCCACTACAACTGTTGAACCTACAGGTCTACAGTTGGACAGTGGTTACATTAATAAGACTTCCTTGGAGGCAATTCCTTTTATAGCACCTCTGTCAACCACCAGTGGATATATTTATCCTACTGGCAACATCAAAAGGTTGTCAAGTGTTGAAGGAAGAAGACCCCAGTACCAAGAAAAAGGGGCATCAGTGGTTAATGTATGGAGTATACTCCCTACATCTACCACTGATAAAACCACTGCTAGTGGGAAATCAGATGATCCCATTAACTTGGGTGATGGTTTAAAGTACCAGAAATTGACGGATCGTATTGCAAAGCTTGATAACTCTGTTGCAGAACTCAAAGATATGCTACAACAGGTGTTACAAGTTCAGAAGGTACAATCAACTGCTGTTCCACCTCAAGCACCTGCTCCACAAAGGGCACCTGCTACAAATGAGCTCTGGAATCTATTTCAATCTTTTCTCCAACAACAAGCACAATTAGCAGATCAGCAACATGAAAAACATGTACATCAGCTGAGAAATGCAATGGAGTCAAGGTTCAAGAACACTCAGGCTGATTTAAAGGCTCTCAAAACTCAGATCTTGCACACCACTGGCAATGCTCCTCCAAAAGTCCGCTTCATTTATCAAATCCCAGAAGATAATGCCAAAAAGGGGGAGAAAATTAAGGAGTGGAAAAAGAAGGGTATAGAGGATGGTCTCTATCTTGAACCAGAAAATTCAAACATGACCAAAAAGATCCCTTTGCCAGATGGCAGCAAGAAAATTGATGTGACAACAAATGCACTAGCAGAAGTAGTTGCAAGTGTAAAAAGGGATAGAGAGGCCAAAAGGAAAGCCAGGGTGGACAGAATGGATCATCCAGATCAGGGTACTTCTGGGTCAAAGGATCATGAAAATCCTGTTGAGGAAAAGAAGAAGCCTACTAGAAAAGTAAGGCAACCCAAATCCATTCCAACCAGACATTCAAAGTCTGCTCAAAAACCACCATACAAAACAGCTGATGCAACAGGAGTTACAAAAACTACTGCTTGCCAAACAGTTGTTCCATCAACACACACCACTTCAACACACACAACATCCACTGTTTTACCATCATCACCACCAAAAACAACACCTGCTGACATACAGCAGAAGACAGCAGATGTTATAACATCTGTTGTAATGACAACAGTGGTTGAAACACCAGTTGTTTCAACAGCTGTTAGTCAATCACAATCCACTGCCAATACATCTACCACCACTGTTCCATCCAAAACATCATCAGTCCCTCCTACAAAAAGGAGAAGACTAATTCTCAAAGATGATGACAATTCACCACCACAAACATCTTCAAAATCTTTAGCACTTGTCACAATTCCAAAACCTGTTCCTCTCTCTTCAGTTAAAATGTACAAGCCCTTACCTCCTGCAGGTGTTCAATTTCCTCTTGAATTAGCAGCTGTTAGAGAAGAAATAAAATCTTTTTACTTTGAGGATGACCCTGCCAAAAGGAGTTTTCCATCAATAAAAGGATATCCCTGGCCTAAAAATGTTGATGAATATTTGGAAATCAAGGCCAAGCAAGCAGAGGATATCTCAAAGAAAAACACACAAGGGAAATCTGATAAAGAAATTGCACAGAGAAGTCAATATTTGCTCACACAAGTCAGATCCCTAGAGCAATTTGCAAAAAATGTTAGTCAACAAATTTCTGAAAGAGCAGCTGAAACTCTGAAGAAAGACTACATTGAAAGCATCATGGCTCACAAGAAGTACAAAGGAGAAAGATACATGTACAAAGAGTGGACTATTCCTGAACTTGAAAACGAAGCAGCAAGAATTCAAGACATGATAAAAAGGAAAGTCACTCACACTCCTCCTAACTGGGCAAAGTTTAGAAAGAATGTACCTGACAAACAGGAAGAGCTGAGGAGAATGAAAGAGGAACTGGTAGCAGCTGATTATGGAAACAAAAGACAAGTTGCTAGATGGAAAGAAGATGTGGTCAGGGCTACTTACAAAAAGTTGGAACAATTAAGAAAGAAAGATCCCACAGTTCCTCAAAAGCCTGACTATCCTGAAGCAGCGGTTTCAAAAAGACCATCAAAGCTGCAAATCAGGAGATCCACAGCTCCAGTTGGTGCTGCCATCTACAAAAGAAGGCCACAGAAATAGCTGATTGCTGAAACCATTAAAGAGTTAATGGAAGGTGAAGACCTTGGAAAAGAGGGTATAAAGAAAATGATCATGGAAACTCTTGGTTTGGATCAAACTGCAAGTACTGCTCAGCCAGTCATGAATAGGCCAGCCTCTCCAAATACTTCTGCAAATAAACATCTCCCAAGAAACCCACCAGGCTCAAAAATACAAAAGTGGGAAACTGACAAACAGACCTGCGTATTGACTTTGCTCAGGTCTGGTGGAGAAGTGGAGAAAATATCAAGGGAACAAGCTCTTGGCCTGAGTCTTGAAGATTTGCAGGATCTCCTTGATCTTTCACTTAGCAGGGATGATGAAGATACAGATGCCCTAGACTTTGAATTACAATTTAAAGGTCAGATAAGGGAGCTGTTGATAAGGCAATAAAGAATTCCACAAATAATGAAGAGTTTTGGCATTATCTGTTCCAGGGGGAGATTGTTGGGATTGAACCCTATCAGAGGAACAGATAATTAAAGCCAAAACTGGATCAGAGCAGTGGATCCAGAATAAGCAGACGATTACAGTTAGTTCATGCAAATCTCTCCCCTTGAAAGTGGTTTTGTATCTGCTGACCTCCTATCTGCAGATCTTACTAAGTGCGGACCTACAACTGCTGCTTTGCATCTACTGACCAATGTCAAAGACTGATGGAAGACCAAAGCTCTGCTGACTCAATCTACTGCCTTGAGTCAAGTACTGCTGATCCGGACAGGCACTGCTGGGTTCACAGCAGTGGAAGGATGCAGCAGCTGTTTAAGTGTCTTTTATGTAAAGAAATGTAATAGCAGTAGTTAGTACATCAGAGTTTGTATAGATCAGAGGTTAGAGTTTGTTAGGAGGTTAGATGTCACTTTCATGGTGACGTCAGCTAAGATGCTCAGTGGTTTGCAAGTGCCTATAAATAGTTCAGTACTTTGTACTGTTCTATTAGCTCTTTCACAACATTGTCTTCTTTGCACGAACAAACTACTGAGCTCTGGCTGAGGGGGAGTTTGCATTCATTCATCAATCATTGTAATCGTTGTTGAAACAAATTCAATCTTTCGATTCATTGTGTAAAGATGTTTGATTAAAGTATTACTCTCGTTTGATTGTATGCAAAGTTTGTTTTCATCTTAATTCCGCTGCACAACTCTTTCATTTTCATCTTAATTTCAAACGAAAATACAATCAAAAAGAAACTCAGATCCATCACATAGATAAAGTGTAATGGTTATTGGTCTACCGTGAGGATAATGACTAGAAAAGTGCAAGTATGATAAATAAGCAATAACACTTGGCCACTGTTATTTCTTGTTTATTAGTACTACTCGGTTCTAGAATATGATCCATCATGAGAATACTAATTTCCTTGTTTCTTGATATAAGCACTAATGAATGATGCACTTTTAAAATCATGTTTTGAGAAAAATTCTATTTATGGGAAATACAATGATAATTACCTCTCCGGCAAGACTGGGTATGGTGTAGTAGACTCTCCAGCTTGTCCGGGTAAGATGAGGGTACCTCTCCGGCGAGACCAGGTGAGATGGGGTATACGTTATGATAATGGAATTCCCTAAATAGTATCATGACCTGATGTCTGACTTGTTCTTTTTGAAATATGAATCTGTTAAATACATTAACCTTATGGATGGTGTGCATATTACAGTATGTGAAATATTATACAGATATGTATATCTATAAGGAAATCCAAAGTCATAATGATTGACAATTAGGGATAAATCACGAACAAGTGTGTCAATGATAATTTTAGACTTATTTATCAAGAATCTCCCGTATACGTCTATAATTTCAAAATCAAACATTATTTCGTTTGATCATCTGTCTCGTAGTTCGTGCGACAAGATAAACGACAGGAACTCTATAAGTTGGGACGCCATCAAAAGTATAAGAATTCACCTTGCAATTATTAATGCATTAGAAAACCTGTAACTAAAAATGTACTAAGACACAAAACATCTAAAAAGGTACGCTGATAATAATTTTACTTCCATTAAGAACTCTTGAGAAAATAAGAATCTCAAAACATAGAGAATAGTTCTGATCAAGGCAAAGTGGAATTCAAAGCAAGGACCAGAATATACCTATGAACTAGACTAACTAAAAGTACTCATTCATATTTCAGGGAATCTCGAGGACGAGATTTAAAACAAGGTGGGGAGGATGTAACATTCCCAAAAGGTTTAAATTTAAAATAAAGTCATTACACGAATAGATCATGGGTAAGTTGAATGTTAGAAATATGAAATACCTAGACGGGCCTAGGAACCATTTAATAATAAAAATACATTATATTTTAACCTACTCCGTTTTTAATGAAACTTGGTTCAAAATGTAGATAAGATTATTCTCGTTCTAATGACATATTCATTATTTTATAAAACGTCATATTTTAGAAGTTATAAGCGCCAAATAAGTGAAGCAGTTAAATTAATTATAATATATTAAATAATAAAATAATCAACACATTTGAAAATATTGAATGGTTTACGTATGCTAGTAATAAGAGGAAATCAAAATTTATAATAATAATAATAATAATAATAAAAATATTGTAAACTTAAGTTATAAAGTGCACGTGTGCTCTGTGTAAGATAACAATTGAAGAAAAGAAAAAGAATTATGTACCTACGTGTATGAATTGTATGTAGTCAAACTTCACATTTAATGAGAAAGGATACGTGCATGTTTTGCGTCGCCTCCAAGCTATAAAACCCCAACTATAAATAAGGTCCCCTTGATTCAGAAATACTTGCCTATACCCTTCTCATGTCTCTCACGAAACCCCCTCTCTCTCTAAAAATTCTATATTTTATTTATAATAAGGTCCTGCCCCGTTTTAAGTATTGTAACCCCTGATCACTGATGCCCTGTCCGATTGACGTAGGGCCCCGTAACGTATGTCAAGGCTCTGCCTAAATTCGTTGGGGTTCTGTCTCGTGACGTAGGGATAAAGTAGAATTGGGTTACTATACTTAATGTGAGTACACTATATATTATTAAATAACCCAGGAGTTATCCCCAAAATATAACAACCCTCCTAAAAACCCCTGACACCCTACACTTCCTAAAATACACCCCATACATGAAAACGGGCCCCAAATACATTAAATATTATTAAATTTAATTAAAAATATTGTTTTTAGTTTTTAGGCGGGCCGCGTAAAGGAACCTTAACCCTTACGCGGGCCGCGAAAACTTAAAAACCTGGCAAAGCCCGGTGCGGCCACGTGGCCCAACACCCGGCAAACCTACTCGATGACCCAGCCCAGCTAGGCGTTGACCAGAGTTGACGCAGGCCGCGTAAGGCCTTGCCTTGTTTTACGCGGGCCGCGAGAAAACCCAGGTGAAGCACTATATAAGCAGGCCATCGGATCTTCATTCGAATTCGTTCAAAATCGTTTTCTTTCTCTCAATTCTAAAGTGTAGGCATTATACGCGGGTATAATACCCCCCTAAATAGCGAAGTTCTGCTCCGTTGTAAGTATTATAACCCCTGGATTCGTATTAAATACGCTGCCCGATTGATCTAGGGTTCCGTAACGGCTGTCGTGGTTCTGCCCGACGTAGTCGTTGGAATGCCGTCTCGGGAAGGGTATTACTAATGTTAAAATGGGTTATTATACTAACGCGTGTGCATTGTTTATTTAACTAGATTATAACCAGGATGCCATAAAGGAAATACCTAAAATAGCAATGTGAGTTTATCCTCTTTTTGTTAACCTTTTTGTAATGTTTTACAAAACCTTAATTATTTTTACAATGTGATTAAGCGGTGATTGAGTCTTTGTAGTTCTTCAATTACTGCCGGTATGTTGGGGTTTTGTATACAAAATTTACTACACTGTGAGTAGTAAGTCGGGACGACAATATGTTACCATTGGACAAAGAGTTAGCCAATGTGTAATATGACCCACAAGTCAGGATTGACAGTACTGAATGAGTAATTGTGTAGAAATAAACAATGTGATCGCTCTCAATACTGTGTTAATTGACAAAATGTTTCTTGATTAAACTGGGATTCACTCACCAGTATTTCCCACTGACAAATGTTTTTAAACACGTGTTTAAGGTAAAACAATGTGAAAGCCAATTAGTAAAAAGCCAGCTCGAGAGCACTGACGGCTTGGAAAAATGTGGCTATAAAAATTATCTAAAAGACGATGTTTTAAATTTAATAAAATAGGGTTTATCCCTATAAACATGTTGTAATAAGAAACTTGGGTTTTACCCATGTGATTATAAATTTAAAAATATGGTGGTTTTACTCTGATAATATATTTCCTAACTACGGTCCTGATGAAATTTCCGCTGCCAAATTAATAAACACCGATACCACCGAAACTGGTTCGCGGCCGCCCGTTCCAGGGACAGATAAGGGGGCGGGGGTTGTGACAGAAGGTGGTATCAGAGCCATGCCACTGGTTCAAGCCAACGAAGTGTTCTGCTGACACTTAAGTTTTAAATTCTGTGTTAGGAAATAACATATGTAATTATGTGTTTTAAGTTATTTGACTATTTATTAGTCTACAGTATGGGTAAGCAAAGAATTTCGGACATCTATCGTCAATTAGATAGTTCACCAAAAGATAAGGGAACCTCATTTCAACCAAATCCCTCAGGATACTCAGCAGATATTGAGTAAGGAATATTTATTCGTAAGGCACAGTCTAAGAAACCATTTACCACTAAGAAGAGAAGTAGGATTATTAGAAAAAGTCAAGAGAAAATAAAGAAAATAAAGAAGTCACAACCAAAGGGAGTGATAATCAATAAGGAAATAAATACACAAACTCAGGAAACAGGCAATAACCTACCATGGGAAGATGAATTAGATGAACAATGGGTAAATCTCCATATGTTAGCCACTACAGCAGTAAATGCTAACTTATATTAAATAGTTCAACCGCCAAACCAGTACCAGCACCCATGCCACCTATGAGCTAGAAACTTTAAAGGATCTTCGCTCATTAGATAACAACTTAGTAGAAACAGGAGATAGAATAAACCTTATATAAAAGCATGTTGAGCCTAATACTCATATAACCTAGATAGACTAAAATAAGTTACAGATGCATAATCACTAGTATATTTTGAATTCTAGTTGTAGTTTGTAATGTGTGTATATATATATATATATATATATATATATATATATAAAAGTCGCAATGTTCGCCATTTTTAATCAATCTATTTTTTTTATGATTGTACCCAAATGTTTGTACTAGAAATTTGTCTGTGATAATTAATATCACCTACTCAAATAATATCATAATATACATCAAACTAAGTTAGTTATTAACAAAGCAGTCATGTTTATGATTCTCTTTTGGAACCAATCATTTACTTTGGTTTAAAATACATATTGAAATATATGGTATAAAACTTTAAAACTTTATGGTTTTAATAATATTGTTTCAAAATAATTTATATTTAAATAAATAAAACCGAAGCTATTGAATTAACCAAAAGGATTTTAAGAATTAATAAAAATTTAAAAGATTGCTTTAGTGGAGTTGGCCAAAGCAAGTTTTGAAACCCAGGTGTACCAATTTACAACTCCATTTTATCCCTTCTGGTTTGTAACCAGTTGGCCATAAGACTTCATACTTTCATAGTTTTATGAAATAACTGATGTTGAGGTTACTTGTAAAAGTTTCTATTAAAATACTTAGTAATAAAATAAATTGTTAAATGAATATGATGGTTATTCATGATTAAATAAAATCATTTAAAATTTTTAGAAATTTGGGTTGGTTGGACTACGTAGAAAGGCCTAACTAAACGTTGAAAGCATTTCTACAGATCTTTAATATTAAGGTATGTACAAAATAGGTCTTATGCATGGAGATAGTTAATATAAGATTATAAGATTAATCAGTCATATTAGTTATAGGATTGTGTATCTTAAATTATAAAGAAAAATATTCGAGTCAATTGGCTAATGTATAATAGTTAAATAATACAATTCTATTATATTTGAAATGTATATATATACACTATAATACATTTAAATAATATATACGTGTAAATATATATATATATATATATATATATATATATTTATATATTAAGATACATGTAAAATTTATACATTTAAAACTATAAAGAGAGGGTATGATAAAAAGGGTCATTATATATATATATATATATATATATATATTATGATAATCATATATAAATAATCAGGTTTTCCTTCTCTATTATTTAGAATAAAAAAAATTATTTAAGTAAGGATATTGCAACAGTAAAAACATCTTTTCTTATCCTACTTAAATCCATAATTTAGTATCTATTTTACCTGGCACGTTAAAATGTTCCTAAACATTCATTTTTCAAACTAGAATTTAAAATAGATGCCACACATAAAAATAGTTGAATCAAATGTGTGTTTAGTACGATTGTCCTTTATATAACTTTATTAAAAAAAATCAGATTACAATTTTAATATTGTAATATCTTTAAATAATTTACTATTACTATTGCATGGGATATACATACATATTCTAATACATGTATATTACTCAAATATATTTAGAATCAATTTTAGAAACGTCAAACTTACTTACCATAAGTACTTCTTTGAATAAATAATATAATATACAATAAATTGAGAGTCAAGTTTTGATATTTTAAACCCATATGATTCAACCCACTAGTTAAAAATAAATTTATTCCCATAAGTTCAGAAAGTTTATATTATTTTATTTCCTTAAACTATTATTTATCCATCCTTTGATTCCAAAATAATATATTCAATAAATTTAACAGAACTTTATTTTTATAAATAAAGTCATGGAAATAAGCTTGATAATTGGTACCATCGGATGTATAGTTATTATTTTTTTTATATTACAAAATAATTTAGTGTTATATATATGTGTGTATATATTACGTAAGTTTAATATTAACTAGAGATTTGAAATTTTATACACATATATGCATATACCCAATAGAATTTTTTGATGGTATACCCAATATAATATCTTTTGTAAGATAAACATAAAAGAAAATATCATTGGTGATTCATATGAAAACATGAAGTCATTATAAGAATAAACCATGAAACCTACTATGTTTTAAAATTCCATATGTCTCAATAAAATATTCCTTGTGACGGAATCTAATAAAGTTAGCTGTAAGCATACTCTTCACATTTAACCAAACCATAGAGTCAATGGAGACAACGATATTTTGTCAAAACTCCATTTTCCAAGCATAAGAAAAACCACAACCATAATAATATCTATGCTTAAAGATTTGGATATTGATAATTACTGGTAACATTTAGAATAGTATTTTGACTTGAACTTAAGAAAAATGCCTTAGTATAAGCTTCAAGATAAGCTAATTACTTACATAGATAAAGTGTAATGGTTATTGGTATACCGTGAGGATAATGACTAGAAAAGTGCAAGTATGATAAATAAGCAATAACACTTGGCCACTGTTATTTCTTGTTTATTAGTACTACTCGGTTCTAGAATATGATCCATCATGAGAATACTAATTTCCTTGTTTCTTGATATAAGCACTAATGAATGATGCACTTTTAAAATCATGTTTTGAGAAAAATTCTATTTATGGGAAATACAATGATAATTACCTCTCCGGCAAGACTGGGTATGGTGTAGTAGACTCTCCAGCTTGTCCGGGTAAGATGAGGGTACCTCTCCGGCGAGACCGGGTGAGATGGGGTATATGTTATGATAATGGAATTCCCTAAATAGTACCATGACCTGATGTCTGACTTGTTCTTTTTGAAATATGAATCTGTTAAATACATTAACCTTATGGATGGTGTGCATATTACAGTATGTGAAATATTATACAGATATGTATATCTATAAGGAAATCAAAAGTCATAATGATTGACAATTAGGGATAAATCACGAACAAGTGTGTCAATGATAATTTTAGACTTATTTATCAAGAATCTCCCGTATACGTCTATAATTTCAAAATCAAACATTATTTCGTTTGATCATCTGTCTCGTAGTTCGTGCGACAAGATAAACGACAGGAACTCTATAAGTTGGGACGCCATCAAAAGTATAAGAACTCCCCTCGCAATTATTAATGCATTAGAAAACCTGTAACTAAAAATGTACTAAGACACAAAACATCTAAAAAGGTACGCTGATAATAATTTTACTTCCATTAAGAACTCTTGAGAAAATAAGAATCTCAAAACATAGAGAATAGTTCTGATCAAGGCAAAGTGGAATTCAAAGCAAGGACCAGAATATACCTATGAACTAGACTAACTAAAAGTACTCATTCATATTTCAGGGAATCTCGAGGACGAGATTTAAAACAAGGTTGGGAGGATGTAACATTCCCAAAAAGTTTAAATTTAAAATAAAGTCATTACACGAATAGATCATGGGTAAGTTGAATGTCAGAAATATGAAGTACCTAGACGGGCCTAGGAACCATTTAATAATAAAAATACATTATATTTTAACCTACTCCGTTTTTAATGAAACTTGGTTCAAAATGTAGATAAGATTATTCTCGTTCTAATGACATATTCATTATTTTATAAAACGTCTTATTTTAGAAGTTATAAGCGCCAAATAAGTGAAGCAGTTAAATTAATTATAATATATTAAATAATAAAATAATCAACACATTTGAAAATGTTGAATGGTTTACGTATGCTAGTAATAAGAAGAAATCAAAATTAATAATAATAATAATAATAATAATAATAATAATATTGTAAACTTAAGTTATAAAGTGCACGTGCGCTCTGTGTAAGATAAAAATTGAAAAAAAGAAAAAGAATTATGTACCTACGTGTATGAATTGTATGTAGTCAAACTTCACATTTAATGAGAAAGGATACGTGCATGTTTTGCGTCGCCTCCAAGCTATAAAACCCCAACTATAAATAAGGTCCCCTTGATTCAGAAATACTTGCCAATACCCTTCTCATGTCTCTCACGAAACCCCCCCCCCCCTCTCTCTCTCTAAAAATTCTATATTTTATTTATAATAAGGTCTTGCCCCGTTTTAAGTATTGTAACCCCTGATCACTGATGCCCTGTCCGATTGACGTAGGGCCCCGTAACGTATGTCAAGTCTCTGCCTAAATTCGTTGGGGTTCTGTCTCGTGACGTAGGGATAAAGTAGAATTGGGTTACTACACTTAATGTGAGTACACTATATATTATTAAATAACCCAGGAGTTATACCCAAAATATAACAACCCTCCTAAAACACCTCTGACACCCTACACTTCCTAAAATACACCCCATACATGAAAACGGGCCCCAAATACATTAAATATTATTAAATTTAATTAAAAATATTGTTTTTAGTTTTTAGGCGGGCCGCGTAAAGGAACCTTAACCCTTACGCGGGCCGCGACAACTTAAAAACCTGGCAAAGCCCGGTGCGGCCACGTGGCCCAACACCCGGCAAACCTACTCGATGACCCAGCCCAGCTATGCGTTAACTAGAGTTGACGCAGGCCGCGTAAGGCCTTGCCTTGTTTTACGCGGGCCGCGAGAAAACCCAGGTGAAGCACTATATAAGCAGGCCATCGGATCTTCATTCGAATTCGTTCAAAATCGTTTTCTTTCTCTCAATTCTAAAGTGTATGCATTATACGCGGGTATAATACCCCCTAAATAGCGAAGTTCTTCTCCGTTGTAAGTATTATAACCCCTGGATACGTATTAGATATGCTGCCCGATTGATCTAGGGTTCCGTAACGGCTGTCGTGGTTCTGCCCGACGTAGTCGTTGGAATGCCGTCTCGGGAAGGGTATTACTAATGTTAAAATGGGTTATTATACTAACGCGTGTGCATTGTTTATTTAACTAGATTATAACCAGGATGCCATAAAAGAAATACCTAAAATAGCAATGTGAGTTTATCCTCTTTTTGTTAACCTTTTTGCAATGTTTTACAAAACCTTAATTATTTTTACAATGCGATTAAGCGGTGATTGAGTCTTTGTAGTTCTTCAATTACTGCCGGTATGTTGGGGTTTTGTATACAAAATTTACTACACTGTGAGTAGTAAGTCGAGACGACAATACGTTACCATTGGACAAAGAGTTAGCCAATGTGTAATATGACCCACAAGTCAGGATTGACATTACTGAATGAGTAATTGTGTAGAAATAAACAATGTAATCGCTCTCAATACTGTGTTAATTGACAAAATGTTTCTTGATTAAACTAGGATTCACTCACCAGTATTTCCCACTGACAAATGTTTTTAAACACGTGTTTCAGGTAACACAATGTGAAAGCCAATTAGTAAAAAGCCAGCTCGAGAGCACTGACGGCTTGGAAAAATGTGGCTATAAAAATTATCTAAAAGACGATGTTTTAAATTTAATAAAATAGGGTTTATCCCTATAAATTGTAATAAGAAACTTAGGTTTTACCCATGTGATTATAAATTTAAAAATATGGTGGTTTTACTCTGATAAAATATTTCCTAACTACGGTCCTGATGAAATTTCTGCTGCCAAATTAATAAACACCGATACCACCGAAACTGGTTCGCGGCCGCCCGTTCCCGGGACAGATAAGGGGGCGGGGGTTGTGACAGAGACGATCACGGATCTGGACAATCTTGTTCGTAGTCTCCAGGACTATATCAGGTCCTGATAGCTGGGTTTCCCCAACTTCCGCCCAACAAACTGGCGTTCTACACTTCCTCCCATACAAAGCCTCAAAAGGCGCTGCTTGAATACTCGAATGATAACTATTATTATATGAGAATTCAACTAAAGGAAGGTGGTCATCCCAACTTCCACCCAAGTCTATAACACAAGCTCGAAGCATATCCTCAAGCGTTTGAATTGTTTGCTCACTTTGCCCATCCGTCTGAGGATGATAAGCAGTGCTGAAGTTTAATCGAGTGCCTAAAGCTTGCTGAAAGCTTTTCCAAAAATGCGATGTGTATCTTGTATCCCTATCGGAGATAATAGATATTGGCACTCCATGGAGAGATACAATCTCATCCACATATAGCTGTGCTAGTTTATCGGAGCTGTGCATTTCTTTAATCGGCAAAAAGTGAGCTGACTTGGTCAGTCTATCAACTATAACCCAAATAGTATCATTCCCACGTTTTGTCTTTTGTAACTTAGTAATAAAATCCATAGTTACCATTTCCCATTTCCAAGTGGGAAGTTCAGGCTGTTGCAGCAAGCCTGACGGTTTCTGATGCTTGGCTTTAACCTGTGCACATGTCAAGCATTTAGCCACATAAGTGGCTATGGATTTCTTCAAACCTATCCACCAGTAATTTGTCTTTAAATCCTGGTATATCTTATCACTGCCAGGATGTACCGAATATTTAGAACTATGAGATTCTTGGAGAATCACATCTCTAAGTCCTCCATGGATTGGAACCCAGATTCGACCATTCATCCTAAGGATTCCATCCTTACCATATGATAATTGATCAGCAGTACACCTAACTTCTCATTTGGATAGTTAGCTTCTAATACAGCTTCCTTTTGAACGGCTAACAACCTTTCATTCAAGCTGTTCTTTAGTTCAATGCTTTTGGCGTTGATCCTAATTGGTTTAATCCTTTCCTTTCTGCTCAATGCATCAGCGACAACATTCTTTTTGCCTGGATGGTAGCGAATTTCACAATCATAGTCATTCAACGTCTCCATCCAACGACGCTGTCTCATGTTCAGGTCTTTCTGGTTAAACAAGTGTTGAAGGCTTTTGTGATCAGAATAGATCACACACTTGGTTCCATAAAGATAATGCCTCCAAAGCTTTAGTGCAAATACAACGGTACCCAATTCCAAATCATGGGTGGTGTAATTCTTCTCGTGCACCTTTAATTGATGTGATACGTATGCAATAACCTTGCCCTTCTGCATAAGCACACATCCCATACCCGTGTGCGATGCGTTGCAATATACCACAAACTATTCTATTCCTTCCGACAATGTCAACACAGGAGCGTTGCTTAATTTCTGCTTAAGAATATCAAAGGATTCTTGTTGCTTGGGACCCCAGTCAAACTTGATATTTTTGCGAGTTAATGATGTCAAGGGTGCAGCAATCCTCGAAAATTTTTCAATGAAACGTCTGTAGTAACCTGCTAGACCTAAGAAGCTGCGAATCTCTATAGGTGTCTTTGGTGCTTGCCAATTCATAATTGCTTCAACCCTTGTGGGATCCACTTGGATACCACGCTCACTTACTACGTGTCCAAGAAATTGGACTTCACGAAGCCAAAATTCTCATTTGGAAAACTTGGCGTAGAGTTTCTCTTGCTGTAGAAGTTTAAGAATACACCGGAGGTGTTTTTCATGATCAGCTTGACTCTTTGAATAAATAAGTATGTCATCGATAAAGACAATGACGAACTTGTCTAGGTATGGCTTGCAAATGCGATTCATGAGATCCATGAATGCTGCAGGCGCATTAGTGAGCCCAAAAGGCATCACTAAGAACTCATAGTAGCCATAGCGTGTTCTAAATGCGGTCTTGTTGATGGGTGTCAAGTGTTATATATATTAGATGTATATTTTAAGCCCCTTTAACACTTTTTAGTCAAGTTTTAAATTTATAAAACACGATATTCACTAACACTGGACACTCATATGGGCAAGTGCACCCATTGTGAGCGTAGTATAGTGTTGGTAAGATACCGAGGTCGTCCAAGGACACAAGAGCTTTTAGTACCGGTTTATCCTCAACGTCTAATCAAATCAGAAAGTTTAGAAAAATGTTTTAAACTAAGAAAAATAAAAACTACCTAAAAATGCTGAAAATAAAAATAAAAGAAAAACAGATAGACAAGATGAATCACTTGGTTCCGACTCGTATCTAGTGTAACCTTTGATTATTTCCGCACTTTTGCACTATTTTAAGAGATTATCTTAGTTATTGTAGTAGGCCCCTCTTTTGAAGGTGACGTTACCCTCACCCCAGTAGTTTGAGTCAGCAAGGATACAATCCTAAAAGGGTGGATTATTGAAAGATAATTAATTAAGTTATTAATGCAAATTATGGTAGGCCCCTCTTTTGGAGGTGACGTTACCCTCGACTAAGTAGTCTGAGTCAGCAGGGATACAGTCCTAAATAGCCGGGTTATAGTATTAATAGTAGTTAACTTATGAGGGGATCAAAGAGTTTGGACCCCCGCCATCCAATACCGTTAAGTATTGAAGGAGGTCCTACTAAATTTGACCCAGGTCCATTGCAGGACCTCTAAACGCTGAACAATGGCAAGACCTTTACCAAACCGTTCCCTTAACCCCCGACCAGGTAGCCAACATACCTCCATATAGACCGTGGAGATATGAATGGTGAAAATCTTTTATTTTATATAGACAGTAAAATAATGCCAAGACACCAGGGACAAACGATAATGAAAGATCACCTTCAACATAAGAAACTAGTTATTAAAGTCATTAATACAAAACCAAATAAAAAGTGCGAAAAGATTGAAAATAAAAAGTATTACACTAGACACTTTGTCTTCACCAAGTGATGTAAGAGACTTAGGCAAACATGGCCTTGATTGTCAAGAACTCTTACGATCAATCTTGGATCCCGAGACGACTCACACACTCTATGATGGACAATGGATGATGGTGGTGGATGATGGTGTTATGGTGGTGGTGGGTGGTGGGTGAAGTGTGAGAGAGGTGGTGTGCCAAGGGATGGTTTGAGCTTGAGCCAAGCACTCCTATTTATAGGCTGAACAGAAGCTCGGGCACGGCCCCGTGTCCAGTGGGCACGGCCCCGTGTCCACATCCTCTCTTTCTTCATTTAATGCAGCTTTGTCTTATTAGTTGACCACGCCCCCGTGTCCGCTGAGCATGACCCCGTGTGCAGAAGAATCTTTGTACTATGAAGATTTTCCTGGATTGTGCGAATCTTATGGGTAGAAAAGAAGGTTTTTGAGCTTATCATAGAGTGTCGGGATTTCCAAGATTCTTTATTTAGTTTTATTTTTATTTATTTACATTCCTATTCGTCATGATTTATTTAAAACTTTTCATAAGATAAATTACTTATTAGGGCATAACATGCCTTTGTAAAATTCTATTTATATACAAGTTCACATACCTCACGGGGATCACTCAACACTCGGCCGAAAATGTATTTGTGGATCACTCGAGAGCGGCATGGAACTTACTCCTACCATAAGCTTGCTAAGCAATCAATCCTCCTCCTTTTTAACTTATATACCTTTGTAAATATCAAGAGGACTTTGTGGGTGAAGGGTTAGGCTTGGGTTAAAGGTAGGTGGTTGGGTTAGTGGTTAGTAGAAAAAGGGCGAAAAGCGTAACAAGCGTCGGTTTTCGTAAGACTTTTTATTTTTTTATGTTGATGAAGCTATTATTCAAACAAAATTATTTTTGATGAACTTGTTTGTTTATTTTCTTTTGCTTCATCATCAACACACATTTTTTTTTTTTTTGAAAAGTCATATGAAAAACCGAACTTGTTACTAAAACAAAGGGTTAAAAATGAAAAAGGTTTTGGTGGGTAAAAGGGTGTTTGGTTTGGGTTATGAAATGAAAATGTTTAGGCTCAAAGGGGCTAACTAGGGGGATTTTGGGTAGGTGGTAAAAAAAGAAAAATAATGGTGTAGAAATAAAAAGGGTTAGTCCTAATGCCTCCATCATTTACTTACTTGGGTTTAAGTTGGTAAGGACCGGGAATGTATCGTCATGGCAAGTTCTAGAGTCATAAGAACCAAGCGGCTATTCACACAAGAAACGAAAAATGAGCATTTAGTCTAATGATATGTAATTGTATGCTCGATAAAGGCTCAAAACTCACTTTTGTGGGAATGGGTTTTTATGTGATCAAGTATATATAATCAAATTTTAACTAAGTTTGTCATGCCTTTTCATAATTTTCTTATGTTGGTTCTTTTTATCACGACGCTATCGGTTGTAAATTCGTAAAAATATAACCTTTTTGAGAACTTGAATTTCCCGAGTTAAACCTAGACAAGTAAAAAAAATGAAAATGAAAATTTTTGAAAAAATTTGGGGTGATTAGCAGTTCCAATAGAGTTTTGTGTAAGGCTTGTATTTAGGACTTGCAAGATTCAAGGTTTTAGCACCCCCCCCCCCACACTTAAATTACACATTGTCCTCAATGTGTCCCAAAAATAAGTTTTTAGGTTGATTGAATGTGTAAAAGGTGTGATTTAAGCAAAAATTTTGTGTTACTGGGCGCTGAACACGGCCCCGTGTTCAAGTGCCAGTAACAAAATTAAATCAAGAGAAACAGAAGCCTGGACACGGGGGCGTGTTGGGTGAACACGGCCCGTGTCCAGTTACCTGAACTGGGTCTTTTTCTGCAGATTGTGCAGCACGGGGCCGTGTTGGGTGGACACGGCCCGTGCCGAACTTACTGTAAACGAAGAAATTTGTCGGACGGTTCTGTTTTCCTACATGGGGTGCTGGTTCAAGTTTCCCTTGTATCCTTTGTCATCTCAAGTGTGTTTTATTCCTGAAAATTAAAACTAACTAGAAAACATAAAATTTAATCTAAACTAAACTAAGGATAGTTCCGCGGAATGTCTCCGTGGTGCGCCACGTTTATAAGGGTCCTTGACTAGACCCAAAGCCTGGTCATTTGTTACCCAAGTGGGATGTATTGCATCCCATGTTACACCGTCGGAGAGCGTCATCCAAGCTTGAGTCTATGACCTTCATGTAGGTGACCGGGTCTTCGTCCTCTACTCTTTTTCCACATTCAAACTTCACTTCCTTGTCCCCAAACTTCAATGTTAACGTTCCGTCATTCATATCTACCACTGCTTGGGCGGTGGCTAGAAATGGCCTCCCGAGGATGAGAGGGACATCGGTGTCTTCTTCCATGTCTAGGATGACAAAGTCGGTTGGGAAAACGAAGTTGTCAACTTTGACCAATAGATTTTCAGCGACACCTTGTGGAAATTTGACGGATCTGTCGGCGAGTTGTATGCTCATCTTTGTAGGGCTTGTTGTTCCTAAGCCGAGTCGTTTGAACATTGATGTGGGCATGAGGTTAATGCTAGCCCCAAGATCGGCTAATGCATTACGAACGGGGGATTCCCCGATCGAGCAAGGAATTGTGAAACTTCCGGGATCAATTTTCTTTTGTGGGAGTTTGTTGAGTACTAGGGCGGAGCATTCTTCGCCTAAATTAACTAATTGCAATGATTCAATTTTCCTTTTGTGAGTGAGGAAATCCCTCATGAATTTTGCATATTTAGGCATTTGGGTTAGGACCTCAATAAAAGGAATATTAACATGCAACTGTTTTAATAAATTTTTGAACTTTGCGAATTGCTCATCGGTCTTTTGACGATTTAACCTACCGGGGTATGGAATTGGAGGAGTCTTGGTGGGCTCTTGATTTGGTAAAGAAGCCTTTTCTGATGCGGGTGGAGTCGTGCTTTGGCTAGACTGGCTTCTTTCATCTGGCGGTGATGGAGCCTCCTCGGGACCCACGGTTCCATTTCTCAATGTGATGAGATGTACTTGTGCTTTCGGGTTGGTTTCGGTATTGCTAGGTAACACGCCTTGTGGTATCTCGGAGAAATTTTGAGCTATTTTATTTAATTGTTTTTCAATGTTTTGAATGCTAGCTTGTTGATTTCTAAAATTCGATTCCAATTGTTGAAATCGATCCGAGTTTTTCTTTTCGGTGTCGGAGATGAGGCGGGATACAGTATCTTCAAGCCTTTCTCTTCCACCTTGTTGTTGAGAGAAATTTTGTGGTTGTTGAAAGTTAGTTCGTTGGTTTTGTTGGTTACTACTATTGCCGGGATCTCTCCAACCAAGATTAGGGTGGTTACGCCATCCTTGGTTGTAGGTACCCGTTGGTGGACCCGACGGCCTAGGTCTATTATCAATGTAGTTTACCGTTTCTGTTTGTTCATCTAATTCTTTCATACAACTCCAATTTTCATGTGGCCCACCACACCCTTCACAAGTCATAACCGAGGCCGTTTTTGTCATTTCTAGCTTTTTGATTTTCGAAGAGAGGGCCTCGATTTGGGCTTGCAAAGAAGTGCTTTCATCAACCTTATGGGCGCCCGGGGCAATAGATTTATTACCTCGGGGAGTGTGCCATTGAAAATTGGTTTGAGCAATTTCCTCAATTTGATTATATATTTCATTTGGGCGATGATTACCTAAAAGTCCCCCGGAGCTAGAATCAAGTGTTTGTCTTGTGTGTGGCAACAACCCATTGTAGAAAGTGGATACTTGTTGCCATACCGCAAGACCATGATGAGGACACTTTCGTAGTAGCTCCTTGAACCTTTCCCAAGTTTCATATAAGGATTCCCCATCCTCTTGTGAATATGTATTAATTTCAGTCATTAATTTAGCCGTTTTAGCAGGAGGGAAATACTTATATAGAAACTTTTGGGCTAGTTCATCCCAGGTGTTTACCGAGTCAACTGGGAGGGTGTTAAGCCAAGCCTTAGCTCGGTCTTTTAGTGAAAATGGAAACATTCGAAGGCGGATGGCGTCATTTGATGCTCCATTGATCCGAAAGGTATCACATATTTCTAAGAAATTAGTAATATGTAGATGGGGATCCTCGTCCGCAAGCCCATGGAAGGTTGCGGAGTTTTGAAGCATTTGTATCAAATGTGGCCGAAGTTCGAAGTTATTGGCTTCGACATTCGGTGCATTGATAGCGGCGCCGAGATTACCTACGGTGGGCCGTAGGTAATCCATGAGGGTACGTTGGTCCGCCATTGGAAGTGGGTCCCCCGAAACTTTCTCTTGATTTTTAGCTTTAAGTCTTTTTCTGAGAAAGCGTTCGGGTTCTTCTAGAGGTTCTTTTATGTCTCTACTAGAACTGGAGCTCATGCACTACGTATGAAGTTCAAATGTGGCACCTGGGTTCCAAGTCCTGCAATAAAAACAGAAAAGAACTTTGGTCAGAATGTTCACCACGGCCCCGTGCTCAGTGAACACGGCCCGTGGTCAGGTTTACAGTAATTGTTCTCCGGATCCCTGTTACTGGGAGTTGGACACGGCCCCGTGTTGCACCGACACGGCCCCGTGCTCAGCCCTCTGTAACTCGGAAAATAAAAACTGCCAGTGATAGTGCTGGGCACGGCCCGTGTCCGACCAGGCACGGCCCGTGCTGAGCTCTGCAGAAACAGAAAAACTAAAAAAAATGCTAAAAAAAATGAAAAATAAGAAAAACGATTAGGCCGTTGATTCCTAACTTTCTTAAAATCCTTGTGTCCCCGGCAACGACGCCAAAAACTTGATGGGTGTCAAGTGTTATATATATTAGGTGTATATTTTAAGCCCCTTTAACACTTTTTAGTCAAGTTTTAAATTTAAAAAACACGATATTCACTAACACTGGACACTCATATGGGCAAGTGCACCCATCGTGAGCGTAGTATAGTGTTGGTAAGATACCGAGGTCGTTCAAGGACACAAGAGCTTTTAGTACCGGTTTATCCTCAACGTCTAATCAAATCAGAAAGTTTAGAAAAATGTTTTAAACTAAGAAAAATAAAAACTACCTAAAAATGCTGAAAATAAATAAAAGAAAAACAGATAGACAAGATGAATCACTTGGTTCCGACTCGTATCTAGTGTAACCTTTGATTATTTCCGCACTTTTGCACTGTTTTAAGAGATTATCTTAGTTATTGTAGTAGGCCCCTCTTTTGAAGGTGACGTTACCCTCACCCCAGTAGTTTGAGTCAGCAAGGATACAATCCTAAAAGGGTGGATTATTGAAAGATAATTAATTAAGTTATTAATGCAAATTATGGTAGGCCCCTCTTTTGGAGGTGACGTTACCCTCGACTAAGTAGTCTGAGTCAGCAGGGATACAGTCCTAAATAGCCGGGTTATAGTATTAATAGTAGTTAACTTATGAGGGGATCAAAGAGTTTGGACCCCCGCCATCCAATACCGTTAAGTATTGAAGGAGGTCCTACTAAATTTGACCCAGGTCCATTGCAGGACCTCTAAACGCTGAACAATGGCAAGACCTTTACCAAACCGTTCCCTTAACCCCCGACCAGGTAGCCAACATACCTCCATATAGACCGTGGAGATATGAATGGTGAAAATCTTTTATTTTATATAGACAGTAAAATAATGCCAAGACACCAGGGACAAACGATAAGGAAAGATCACCTTCAACATAAGAAACTAGTTATTAAAGTCATTAATACAAAACCAAATAAAAAGTGCGAAAAGATTGAAAATAAAAAGTATTACACTAGACACTTTGTCTTCACCAAGTGATGTAAGAGACTTAGGCAAACATGGCCTTGATTGTCAAGAACTCTTACGATCAATCTTGGATCCCGAGACGACTCACACACTCTACGATGGACAATGGATGATGGTGGTGGATGATGGTGTTATGGTGGTGGTGGGTGGTGGGTGAAGTGTGAGAGAGGTGGTGTGCCAAGGGATGGTTTGAGCTTGAGCCAAGCACTCCTATTTATAGGCTGAACAGAAGCTCGGGCACGGCCCCGTGTCCAGTGGGCACGGCCCCGTGTCCACATCCTCTCTTTCTTCATTTAATGCAGCTTTGTCTTATTAGTTGACCACGCCCCCGTGTCCGCTAAGCACGACCCCGTGTGTAGAAGAATCTTTGTACTATGAAGATTTGCCTGGATTGTGCGAATCTTATAGTTGACCACGGCCCCGTGTCCGCTGAGCACGGCCCCGTGGTGGGCAATAGAAGCTTCCACAACTTTGTCTTTTCTGCTGACACTTGGGCACGCCCCCGTGCTGGCTGAGCACGGGGAGTGTTCAGTCTTCTGTTATCTTGTTTTGCTTGGGAAGATGCTGTCGTGGGGTCGGGCATGTCACGTCTTGTTCCTTTTCTTGTATTTATGTCAGATTTTGGTGTCTTTTTGCTTCTTTTGTTAATTTGAGCTCATTTAATCCTGAAAATACAAAAGGAAGACAAAAGCACACTTTTTCCAACATTAGTACTAAAAAAGGGTTAGTTTTATGCCACAATTGATGAAATTTATATGTTGCATTTTGCACACATCACTTGTGCACATCTTCGTTTCTGACCTTCAACTGGTGGTAACCTGACCTTAGATCGATCTTTGAAAAGTAACTTGCTCCTTGAAGCTGATCGAATAGATCATCGATCCTGGGTAACGGATACCTGTTCTTGATTGTAACCTTGTTTAACTCACGATAATCAATGCATAAACGCATTGAGCCATCATTTTTCTTCACAAACAGAATCGGTGCTCCCCAAGGGGACGAGCTAGGTTGTATAAAACCCTTCTCTAGTAAATCATCCAACTGTGTTCTCAATTCCTTCATCTCTGTCGGTGCCAACCTATAAGGTGCTCTTGCAATTGGTGCTGCTCTAGGAATGATATCGATTCTGAACTCTACTTGCCTATCTGGAGGTAGACCAGGTAGTTCTTCAGGAAAAACGTCTGGATATTCAGAAATAACAGGGATGTCTTCAATCTTGGGCTTTGGTTCATCAATGGTTACCTATGCCATATAAATGACACAACCTTTCCTCAAACATCTTGATGCCTTAAGCATAGACACTTGCTTAGGCAATCCATACTGAGTATTTCCTTGAATCGTAAGTGGCTCACCATAAGGATTCTTGATAACCACTTGCTTTTTATCACATACAATTTGGGCTTGGTTATGAGATAACCAATCCATGCCTATCACTATGTCGAATCCTGCCAATTTCAATGGAAGCAAGGATAGCGGAAAAGAGTGATTCCTAATGGATATAAAACATCCATCTAGAACTGTTGAGGCAGCTTCTATGGTACCATCGGCCAATTCTACTTCATAATTCATGCTTAGAGTTTTAACAGGCAGATTTAATAAACTACAAAACTTATTGTCTACAAAAGACTTGTCTGCACCTGAATCAAACAATACTCTAGCATAAACATCATTGATAAGAAAGGTACCTGTTATCACATTGTCATTCTGCACCGCTTCCCGAGCATTCATTTGAAAGACCCGAGCATTGGTCTTTTTAGCCTCCTCAGGCTTCTTTGCAAATTTTGGGCAGTTAGTCTTGATATGCCCCTTCTCGTTACAATTGTAACAAGTTGCGTATTTTATTTTCTTGCAATCCAAAGTCTTATGCTCTTTGGATTTGCAGATCCCACATCCAATAGGCTTTGACTGCGACTGCGATCTTGACTCCAATCTACATCTCCCAAAATGATGTTTCTGACAGGTCTTACATTTGGGTTTCTCACCCGACTGCTGGTTGTCCCTTTTGAATCCAGAACCCTTCTTATGCTCAGAGTTCCCTTTACATTTCTTATCAGAATGACGTGAGTTCTCATCCTCACGTTTCCTTTTTCCTTCATCAGAATTCTTAAGCGATCTCTGCCTAACTGCATCGAGAGTAAGAGATAAAGATAGATCAACCACTGACCTAAAGGTGGTGGGTCTGGATGCTTTCACATTTGCCTTGATTTCTGGAGCTAAACCTCCAATAAATCGAGCTATGCGCTTTGGTTCCGGTGTGACCAAATAAGGAACAAATCGAGACATGGTGTTGAAACTTGTAAGGTATGCTTGACAATCTAAATTCTTCACGACCAAGGTCAATAAGTCAGTTTCAATCCTTTCCACCTCATGCTGGGGACATAAATTATCCTTGATCAACGCAACAAACTGATCCCAAGACATGTTATACAATGGAATCTTTCCTGTAGCTTGGATTAGGGACCTCCACCAAGCTAAAGCTTCACCTTTAAAAGATTGTGAAACAAACTTCATAATGTCCTGTTCTGCACAACCACTAATATCAACCACTGTATCCATCTCATCTAGCCATGTCATACAGTCAATGGCTCCTTTCTCCCCTGTGAAGTCTCTGGGCTTGTAGGAGACGAAATATTTATAAGAGCAGGTATTAACACGTGGCTCTTGATTGAGCACAATCTGCTTGGATGGAATACATTTCTGGTTCGATGAATGATGAGAATCGTCCTTCTTCGACTCGTGTGTTTTAGAAGGGGGCTTATTATGAGCCACAGATAGAGTCTTTGAGCGAGTACCACTTGATTCCTTGAATTGTCTGTCAAGAGCTCTAGTAACAGCATTGTCTATCAATGCTTGAAGATCTGCATTAGCTACGTTAATTCTGGTGGTATCTGTCACACCCCCAACATACCACGTGCGGGAACCCCCCGCGAGGCGTGTGACGTACCAGGATCTAGCCACCAATCACATTGAACTCAACAAGATTTTAAATAAAACTTTCTTTCATTAACTTAAAGTATTACAAAACGTTAAATGTATTTCAACATATACAGCGGAAGCATAAATCATTTGTTAAGTGTTTCATAAACCATATATACGAAAACCAGTTGACATGTCTTGCGATTACATGCATCTAGATCCATGACCACTCCAGCATCCCAGACAGCAAGTTCCAAATGATGTAAACCTATAAACCTGCAAGCATGCAGACAAGTGTGTCAGACAACGCGGGTGAGTTCAAATTTTTGTTAACGTGTTTAGATACCAGTTACCAGATTAAAACGTTTCACATATTCGATGTTGTTAATCACACGCTTACTGCCGATGGCTCCAGATTATTTGCCCTGCACTCCATTGCCTCTATCATAGCAATGGTCAAGATTGGGATCATTAGTTCATCACCGACCTCCCTGGTGTGGTGTGAGGGTGCCAAACCTAAGTAGCGCTACTAACTAATATCCCGTTGCCTCCCTGGCAACAATCGGTAGAAGGGACTTGGGTGATAGATATACGTGTATTAACCAACAACCCAGGTTTAACATTCCAGTCAAACCCATTACCTGACGTTCCTCCCCGGAACGTTTACCAGATGTCCCTCCCCGGGACGCATGCTTGGAAAAAGAGCAGTGAACTCACCTTAGATTTGCTCGGTATTTAACAAGTTACTTCCCGTTCCAAGTTGGTCAATCAAACCCTACCGTGATTACCAAAGAAAGTCAGTTTCGTAAGCACGTATCTGATTCATGTATTCAACAAGTCACATAATACTTAACAAGCATTTGGATCTCATGGATGTTTATAACACTAGTTCATGTTTCCAACAATGGTTGCCATCAACAACAGTTTTACAATCATTCAGGTTTCGTATTTGTACATAGTTTGCATCTGACATAACTAATACTGTTAACATGTACACATACCCAATACTCATACATGTGCACATTTCATGTGTATGTCGCATAACAACGCGTATTAGGTTGGTTTTCTATTAACTTAATTCAACCAAGTTTCTCATTCTTGCTAACACATAAAACAGTACTTCTTAATTACATACCACACAATTTTATTGTATAAGTGACACACATATGATTCAAGTCATAACAATTGTTATACGAGCCTACTATCTTCCAGTAGTCTATTAGCATGTATTTTGTTCCCAAGTAATTTCATGTCATGATTTCATATGTACCAGCCACTTAACCCTTAGTTCATTAATACAAAAATATGTGCAACAATGACCGGCCCAGTTTAACATGGCATCTAAGAAGGGTGTGTGTGTGTGGCCCATCGGAGCTAGGTGTGGATTAACACTTGTGCAGCCCGGTTAACCTAGAAAGCCCAATCAGTTACGTAAACATCACAACCTCCTACTCCTACGGCGAAGGACATGTTTCGTCGGAATGAGAGGTGACGAAATACAATGTTTCGTCGTGAAGATGGTGTGCGAAATACCATGTTTCGTCGTGAGGTGGTGTGCAACGAAACAACATGTTTCATCATGGATCACATCAGACACAGTTATGGTGTACCTCCCTAGTTATCCATTAACAGTTTCATCAACCTCAATCCTTTCAATCATCATTCAACCGTTAAAAACCGTAACTCTAATCCATAATCAGTCGTCTAGTAACATATTTGACTGACAAAAACCCTAGTTTATAGTGTTCATTAGTTAATGTCATTAACACTCATAAATTCGATGCATCAGTTTATTATTAGAAGTTACTGAATCCCTATCATCACAGAAAGATCATCACACAACTCTCGTTCAATACACTATCTACTAGGATTCTAGATTATGACACAACCAACAAGTAACCCATATCACAACAGAACATAACCACTTATAACAATGAAACACCAATCAAAACTATGGTAGCTTATACTAACCGAGGTGTGAGGTGCGAGTCCAGAGTAGTGGGACCTCGAATGCTGATTTCGTCGTCGATCATCAGGGGAGTGAAGGAGAATGCTAGGGTTTCGCTATGATATGCTGTGAGATAATATAAACCATCCCCCCCACTAGATGTATATGTTTGTGTTCAAGGGATGTGGGCCGGCCTACTAAGGCTCCATCTCGGGCTCGCAGCCCAACTAGAAAGGAAAGGGTGTGCGATCCCTTAGACGGTGTGACCAAGTGAAACATGCAACTATGATTCCCTTAGTGGCTAGTTCGTATATTTTTCAACAACGCCTTTGATAACATTCACGTATATTCAAATAGGTTTTAACATAATGTGCGCTCAATTTCAACGTATACCAGCAGATGGAACATAACAACACTAGATAACAGATTGCAAAAGTTCGGGTTGTCACATCATCCCCAACTTGAAAGAAATTTTGTCCCGAAATTTGATAAGCAATCCAAAACAGCACGGTGTTAAATCAGGATGACTGTGGATTTTTCCCAGGTGCCACATCATCCCCAACTTGAAAGGGAATTTCGTCCCGAAATTCCTCAATGACCTCGGAAATTGATTTAATTGTTCGACCAATTAAGGTCATCAGGGTTTTATTCGATCCTTGCGTTCCCACGTGAACTCCAGTCCACGACTTGAGTTCCTACGAACTCCCACGATTGTCATACGACTATGCTAACTAATCTTGACGTCCTGGTCCATGATTCCCGTAGATTCCTCAACAACTGCAACTTGACATTAACTTCAGACTCTAATATAGGTATCACAAGCGTTTCACCGGATGAACACTGCCTTAGATTCGAGACATAAATGATATTATGCACGTTACCCAATTCGTCGGGTAACTCGAGTTTGTAGGCGACGCGACCGATTCTTTCCAAAATTCTGAATGGCTCAACGTAATGTAAATTAAGCTTGTCACGCTTCCCAAACATGCCACACCCCCCCCCCAGGGTGAGACTTCCAGTATAACACGTTCGCCTGCAGCGATCTCCCAGTGTCTCCTAATTTATCAGGTTTCCTGGCTATCATGCATTGTCGCCACACGATTTCCAATCTAGATAATCTTCCCAAGAGTTTTGAGTGCAAGCCCTAGACCCGTTATTAGGTTATCATCCACCTTAGTCCAACAAGGAGGTTGGCATTATCATCCATGCAATGCCTCAAACAGAGCTTTATGCATACTAAAACAGTAACGGCTGCAGTAGAAATCACCAAAAGATAAGTGTCCTTCCAAATGTTTACTAGAGTCAATCACACACCTGCTCGCAGCATGTATTCGTGTGTCAGGATGGTTCGTTACTCTGTCCGGTCGTCCTACAGTGATAAGTAATGCTCATGTCGAGATGTAAGCCAAGGGTGTCGTGTATTGCCTGACATAAATTAGGTATAGATCAAAATCAAAGGTATCAGGAGTTGGCACCTCGTGTGTAAAAACCGCCTCTCTCAGAGGAATATTCACAAGCTATGAAGACTCGTCAGTTTCCCTGATTTGCAAGAAAGTGTGCTGGTTACATGAGTCAATCAACGATCACCCAGGTGATATTGTTTCCGTTCTGAGTTTTTGGTAAACCAGTGACAAACTTCATGGCCGTCTGTTCCAACCTCCAAATAGGTATTTCTGATTACTGGCATGAACCAGAAGGTTTCTGATGTTCCATCTTGACTTTCGCACAAGTCAAACGTCGTTCACACACTTCGCTGTTTAGACCTTCAAGCCCAATTGCCAGTACAAGACCCTCCGATCCTAACATATTCCATCAAATCCAGATGACCAGCATATTGAGGCTGGTGTGCTTCGCTCAACACAAGTTCCATCGGGTTGCTGTACAATAGAATCCATTTCTGCTCCATGAAGTAGCGAGTACCGTCCGTCTTGCCAAAAATTGCTCCTCCATGCCCCTCATGGACCCCACTCGAAAATCCTCTTCCTTCAGCGCTTCAGTTTGAACAGGGTTAGCCTGATCAGGTAGGTTAGAGTCGATAGTGAGCTGCAAAGCTCGTGCGTATTCAAGTTCCATAGTCGTAATTATCCAAAAGCTCCACCCAACGATGCCCTTAACTGATTTAGCACTTTCGTAACCAGGGTACAAGGGAGGCCCTTGTGATCGGTCGAAGTAGTGCATCTGGTACCGTCCAAGTGATGCCTCCAACTTAAATCCAAAGACCATGGTTTCCATCGCAGGTTGTGTCTCGTGCAACTCTTCTTGTAAATCCACTACGGAAGCCATCTATTTCTTGTGTTGCATTGATGTGTAACTGGGACTCTGATTCGGACCATCATGGTATACCACCAGATCACCCGCACCCTCGGGTAAAGACGACGCTCAGTGCATTGCAGAGCTGGGATTCGAAAGCTGAAAAGACGTCCTCCTGTTTTGTCTTCCACGAACACAGCACCATGCTGTGCTAAAGAGATTTAAGCGGCACGATCTTCGAAAATCCCGTGATGAAGCTGCGATAGTATCTAGTTAGACTAAGAAATTGTTGTATCCTCGAAGGGATCGTTGGTGTCGATCAGTTTCTAACAAAATGGGGCTTAGCGAAATCCATGTGTATTCCCACTTCGTTGTTTATACGACCAAAAATGTACCTCTCGAATCCATAAGTTACCTTTAACAAGACATCGCGCGGAGTGGCTCTTCCCTCAGGAGCCCTAAGATAGGATACATATGCCGCCCATGTTGTTCCTTTTTCCTTGTGATGGTTCAAAACGTCATCAACAAACACAGTCGATTCTTGTGGTCCATAAAGCTGCTGGTGTGTTGATTAACTCAATGGTTATGGTGTACAAATTCGCATTGGCCGTATTGCGTTCAATATACTGTTCCAGGAGCATTCTCCCATTGGACTTCCATCTGATAATAGTTCGTTCATTAATCAATCATCGAATGGGAGCTTGAGCCTCGCATCAGGTCAGGAGGTTGTCAACACATAGTCGAGGCAAACGATTCTTGACTGTCACTTTGTTGAGTTCTCGGTAGTCAATACACATATGAAAAGGCTTATCTTCACGGATATAACTGGGCTTCCCAAAGCGAAAAGCTAGGTTCAACAAAACTCCTGTTCAATGGTTTCTGTAGTTGATTAGACCGCTCTTGCAACCCTCCTGGTGCATGACGGTAAGAGTACGAGTAATCAGGGCTGCCCCTGACATGATACCGATCTGATATTCCACCTGACGATGTAAAGGTAAACCTGATAGTTCTTCTGGTAGCACATAGGAAGAAATCACGAACAATTTGTGGATCCTCGATCCTCTTTTCCTTAGCCTTAACATCAGTAACAAGTGCTAACATAGCGGGGTAATCCCTCCGTAGACACTTCTGGGCTTTCATTGCTGAAATGATGTTATCCTTTACACCACTCTGACACTTTAGAGCATATAGCGACGCAAAATTTTTCTTCTCACAGGGTATATCTGCGCGATATCTGGATAACCAATCCATACTGACTACTGCATCAAAACTAACAAGGGTAGTAGAAAGAAGGTCGATGTCGAACACTTGTCCCACAAGGTCAAGTTTGCATCCCAACAAGCATATGAGGTTTCAATTGTCTTGCCATCAGCCGATCCCACAACAGGTTCAGATTCAAGAAGCATCAGGGTTAAATATAACAGAGACGAAGCAATTAGCTACTCATACTAGCTACCATGTTGCTAAAATCCTGCGTCGCCCACGCCGATCCTAAATGCTCTACCACGAGTACCACTTCCAGTGTTGTTGTTACGGTTGCGAGGATTCCCAACACTGTCATTATTCCCTTGGTTGTTGACGTCTTGACTTAACAACAGTCAATCCTTTTCAATGCCACCTTCGTTTCCATGTTGTAGACTACGATTACGAGTACCTCGATGTTGCCATGACTGTTGACTCTAATGTCGTTATGAGTACATTCTGTGCCACGTCCTATCGCGCTACTCACTGTGCCGGTAGTCACACATTCCACACCATGGTCAATTATCATCGTTTATATCCCGATTAATCCGTAGGAGCTGACTCCCATAAATCGCTGGCTATGGTTAAGGATTCGGCTGAAGTCAGCCTGCTGGTGTCCGTTGCCGGTAATCAGGGTCGTTCTAATACTAAGGTTGGTAAGGCACTAAGCTCATCCTCTTGTCCATCATTCTTGCAAGTTGACTGAGTAATACAAGTGTATGTTTCCAGAGCGTTGCAGAAGTGATCGCACTTCAGGGTCTAAGACGTCAATACGTTAAGTTCCAGCAAACGAAGAAAGGTAAGAATGGTATAGACCCATCATTCGACACTGCGACATCCGACACAGAGACGTTCGTACAAGCACCTAACATTCTACACAGTTTGCTAGGCATTCAGAGGGGTGTTCAGGTAATATTCGATAACATTGGGATTCGTAAGGGTTCAGAGAGGAGTGAAAAGATCACGTTCAAGTAGGAGACAATCACTGCTATGACTCCTATAGACTGTTGTGTTTCTCATTGATCAAATAACAGAGCAGAACCCTTTTTTTCACTTGTTAAGCCTCACTGGGACTCACATGCACCCCACGTTATTATTATGTGTGCACCCACAACAATATCGTGATTTGCATGCTCATCTCAGTTCCTCCTAACTCATGTCAAATGGTTCCTCAAACTCATATGTCAAACAAAGAATATCACAAAACAGGGGCCACGAATCTCTAGGGTAACACCACACTATCAATCACTTTAACACATGCAAGTAATACATGAATTCATATTGTTGTGCTAAACGTGCAATCACATGCAATATCATATGTAAGTGTTCACTAGTTATGTTGTGCAATGAGTAAACGAGAGACGAACCTTGCTATCTGGAGCTGAGTGTCATGGTCGTATTCTTGTTTTCAGAACTGCTCAGTTATAGTCTGGTTTTATAAAAAACGTTTTAAAACCAAGTTCACTATAACCAGTGGCACTGATACCAAACTGTCACACCCCCAACATACCACGTGCGGGAACCCCCGCGAGGCGTGTGACGTACCAGGATCTAGCCACCAATCACATTGAACTCATAACAAGATTTTAAATAAAAACTTTCATTCATTAACTTAAAGTATTACAAAACGTTAAATGTATTTCAACATATACAGCGGAACCATAAATCATTTGTTAAGTGTTTCATAAACCATATGTACGAAAACCAGTTGACATGTCTTGCGATTACATGCATCTCGATCCATGACCACTCCAGCATCCCAGAAAACAAGTACCAAATGATGTAAACCTATAGACCTGCAAGCATGCAGACAAGTGTGTCAGACAACGCTGGTGAGTTCAAAGTTTTGTTAACGTGTTTAGATACTGTCACACCCCGATATTTCCACGTATTACCGGTGGGGAGTATCGTGACGTAGTTGATATCATCATAGTCAAACAACACAATATTTAAATGCACAGCGGAAGCAAAAGATAGATTTATTCCAACCAAATAAATTGTAATATAAAGTATCACAATGTAATTGAAACTGATCCACAGGCGGATCAAAATAAAGAGGAAAACTGTTCATCAGACTTTGACACCTAGAGCTTTGCGAACACTTGATTATTGATGTCTGGAGTATCCAGCCTATTACGTGTAGCACCTGCACTTAACCTTTTTGGAAAATACGTCAGTTTGCACTGGTAAATACAACTCAACTGACTCATTTTGAAAAGAGTTTAAAAATTGATTTGAATGCACTTTGGCAAAAATATCTTTTATAACTTGGGACAATTATTAAATAATCATGTACACAGATTTACTTATTTGTCGTCCATCAGGGCCGGTTGGTAGGGCCGGACAAGATTAACTGTCACGCCACAGGTATAATACCCACAAGGTTAATTCCTTTAAGTGAGCTACCAGTTTTTACATATGCAACTGTCAGGTGTACGCCTACACCCCGTGCTTAGGTCGTGGCCATTTCGTAAAATGATGCCAAGGATATCCGGGACATGGTCATTTAACCCCCAAAGGCCATACACCAAATAATACATATTAAACGAGTATGTAATTACATTAATCACAATCCGATTTAAATGATTACACACCCGACCAAGCGGTATTATTATAATACAGTATCCCAAGCCCGTATAGGGAAAATAAGTTAAGAGTATTTACCTGAGCAATGTATAAGTCAAATACAGCAAGTACAGATGGCTTTTACTAGGCTCCTAATCTGGAACAAAGGTTTTTATTATCCTATTAGAATCATAACGGGTCTTTAATTAAGCTTAAGCTTAGACCGGTCAGTTTTAAACGAAAATACGGTTCAAACGCACGATTAAGCGAAGACCGGACAGAACGTGATTTAGACCCGACAAGTTTGAAGACTTGTATAATATGGGTATACTAAACACATTCTGGATTTTGAGACAAAGATGATAAGGTTTGACCCGTTTAGGCTAATATATGCAAACTAGTTACATAAGCCGTTCCGAACGCGAAAAGTGCGTAACGGGTAACCAAATGAGTCATATGCAAGTTTCTTAAGTTAATATGCTTTAAATATGTTGTTACATCAGTAAGATATCTTCTATTATGCCCGTAATGGATTTAAACTCAAATTATGCCTAGTAAGGGCATTTTGGTCATTTAAAAAGGTTATAAAAGAGTTTAATTAGTAATCTGAGTTACAGGTCTGATTTATTCAGTAAATACACTTAATTTAATAAGTTATAACAGTAGGGTATGACTTATATGTGAAATTTATCATTTAAAACCAAACTATGCATTTTAGGGGTATTTTGGTAATTTCACTTAGGCTTAAAAGGTCAAAACTGGAAACCTGAGTTTTAAAAACTTTTACTTACTGTTAATATATAAAAATATACTAAAAATATCAGTAGGTATCAACCTTATATGTTTAATATAGTTTTAGTACATACTATGCGTTAAAAACGCAAAAAAAAGCGATTTGGAGCCATTTCCGGGTTTTCAAAGGAAAGTTGATATTTTAATAATTCCAGAAGGCTCAAAATATTTTATTTATCAAATACAATCAGTAGAAAAAGGTTTGGGGTCAAAAAGATTTGTAAAACTCATTTTATGGCTTAAAAGGGCAAAACCGGCATTAACCGAATCAAACTTAGAGACCTATGTTATGCTCAGCCAAAAATTAAATAAAAATCTTCAAAAATCCCAAAATATTATATTACATCAGTGGGTAAAAAGTTTGATATCAAAAAGTGGGTTTAAATAAGCTATATGCTAATTACGCCATTTATTTAATAAAAAACTTTCAAATTACGCTAATGAGCATAACTCTTAATCTAGACCTCAAACTGATGTCAAATTTTGGTGCAAGTTTATAAATTAGTAACTAAGGTTTCTACTCTTTTACTTTTTCAAAAATCACGTTTTATAGTCAAAAGGGCATAATAGTCAACATTTAAGCACTTAACGGAAACATGCATATGAATCGGGTAACTAATGAACCAAGTTGTATAATCTCAGAGAGTTATACTTATATGAAACCTGGTCCAAATAAAGCTCTAAGGCCAATCTAAAACATGCTTAAATGGGTCAGAACTGAAACTCAAAGCAAAAGTCAAATTATGCGACTTTCGGTTCCGATCCGGGTTTAAACTGAAAATTGTCGGGTTGAACATGGTTAGACATGTTCTTACATTAATTACCAAGTTAGATTAATGATAAAACAGGTTGCATGCCTCCTACATTGCTAATTATGCATTAATTTGAAAATAAGCATTCTGTTGACTTTTTAATAACAAGTTTGACCCGACAATTGACCTAGTTAGAGTGGGAATCAGAGAGTACCCTTTTAAGGGTTTATTACCCACATAATTACCTACTTATAGGTACTTTCAATTCGAGAATTGACTGAACATATTTTATTTAATCTCAAAGTCAAACGTTAATTACGACGGTTTGACTTTTAGCTAATTAACTAGGCTAAACTGAATTAGGAAGGGTTAAGGATATTTACAATAGTCCTATGCACGATTAGGGAGCCTAAGGAACTTGGTTGCTGATCAGGAGAGCTCCAGAAATGAGAATGCAAGTGAATGAACAAATGTTGCAACATTGGGTGTTCTTATATACTCAATTTGATCTTCTAGGATGATGCCAAAGAGGTCTACACATGTTACCAGATCAGTACAAGTGCCCCCTATGCATGTTAAACCATTGGAGCAGCCCCTGGTATGTAAAACAAGAGTGCAAGGTCGGTTTCAGCGCGGCAACTGGCAGCTGTTCGTTGTTGCTGTCGCTGCTGCTTGTTCGCGGGCCGCGAGAAGCCCCTCGCGGGGCGCCTAAAACCAGCGCAACAGGTTAAAAATGTTTCATTTATTACATTTCAGTCCCTGGTCCTTTGTAACGTGGTTTTGATTGTTTTGATTGTTTTTCTTGCAGTTTTGGCCCTCTAACTTGATTTTTAAGGACCTTAAGACTTTTACAAACTTGGTTAAGTCCTTGGTTAACTTTGTGCTTACCCGAAAAGTCACCAATTTCAACGTTGATGCTTTTAACCCTTCGTACACGGATTTGATCATAACTTTCTCATACGTTAACGAAACTTTATGAAATTTTTATCACACATTCTAGTGAGCATATTTTACCGTTACAAAGCTTCGGGTTTGCTAAAAGGTCACTCAGAGGTATACTTTCAACATGTTGACACATTTAACCCCTGTAGTTTGTAATTCCTCACTTTCTTTCATTTTCAGCTTCGTATGATCCATGATTTATTCGTTTAAGATTATAAACACCATGTAGGGTTATTGTAGGGCATATTTATCCATTGTTGACACTTTGTACCCTTATAATCACATAGTTTCTCTGTTTGTCAACTTTAGTCCATCTAAAGTACTTTTTCACATATTCAAAGCTTATGACACGTGTCAATACATTATTGGACGTAAATTTTCCAGGTGTTACATCCTCACCCCCTTAAAAGAAATCTTGACCTTGACATTTACTTAAACAAATGAGGGCACTTTTCTTTCATCGTGGATTCTACCTCCCATGTGTATTCGGGACCTCTACGGGCATCCCATTTGACCTTTACAATAGGCACATGCTTCCTTCGAAGCTTCTTTACCTGTCGATCTTCAATCGACAATGGTTTTTCCACAAATTTCAAGCTCTCATCTATATGCACATCCGTATGTGGTATGGCTAGCGATTCGTCAGCTACACATTTCTTCAGATTGCAGATGTGAAAAACATTGTGAATACTACTGAGCTCTTCAGGCAAATTCAACTTATAAGCCACTGAACCAATACATTCGATAACCTCAAATGGTCCTATATACCTTGGGCTTAACTTACCTTTCTAACCAAATCGCATCACCCCTTTCCAGGGTGATACCTTAAGCAAAACTTTATCACCAACCTCAAACTTTAGAGGTTTACGCTTTGGATCAGCGTAGCTTTTCTGCCTATCCCTGGCAGCTTTCAGGCGATCGCGAATCTGGACAATCTTGTCCGTCGTTTCAAAGACTAATTCAGGTCCTGATAATTGAACTTCTCCTACTTCCGCCCAACAAATAGTTGTTCTGCATTTCCTACCATATAATGCCTCAAAAGGCGCAACCTTAATACTCGTATGGTAGCTATTGTTATAGGAGAATTCAATCAATGGCAGGTGGTTATCCCAACTGCCACCTAAATCAATCACACATGCACGAAGCATGTCTTCCAACGTTTGGATGGTACGCTCACTTTGTCCGTCCGTCTGTGGATGGTAAGCCGTACTAAAATTTAAGCGCGTGCCCAAAGACTGTTGGAAACTTTTCCAAAAATGAGAGGTGTATCTCGTATCTCTGTCAGAGATAATTGACACTGGTATGCCATGCAGAGCTACAATCTTATCTACGTACAATTGAGCTAACATGTCAGAGCTATAAGTTTCCTTAATGGGTAGGAAATGTGCTGACTTAGTCAGTCTGTCTACTATCACCCATATAGTATCATTTCCCTTCCTTGTCTTTGGCAACTTGGTGATGAAATCCATTGTCACCATCTCCCACTTCCATGTGGGAAGTTCAGGCTGTTGTAGCAAACCTGACGGCTTCTGATGCTCAGCTTTGACTTACGCACATGTCATACATTTAGCTACATAGGCAGCTACAGACTTTTTCAAACATATCCACCAGTAGTTTGCCTTTAGAACCTGGTACATCTTATCAGCTCCAGGATGAACGGAATATTTAGAACTGTGGGCTTCCTGAAGGATGACATCTCGAAGTCCTCCATAAACTGGAACCCATATTCGTCCATTCAATCTCAGCACTCCGTCTTTGTCATAGGATAACTGCTCCTCGCTTACTCCTAGCTTTTCTTCAGGATAGTTAGCTTCCAACACAGCTTCCTTCTGTGCAGCTAACAACCTTTCGTTCAAACTATTCTTTATCTCAATGCTCTTGGCATTGATTCTTATCGGCTTCACTCTTTCCTTCCTGCTTAAGGCGTCAGCAACTACATTTGCCTTGCCTGGATGGTATCTTATCTCACAATCATAATCATTTAAAGTTTCCATCCAGCGTCGCTGCCTCATGTTCAAGTCATTCTGATTGAACAAGTGTTGAAGGCTCTTGTGATCTGAATAGATCACACACTTGGTTCCATACAAGTAGTGCCTCCATAGTTTTAGTGCAAATACAACGGCACCCAGCTCCAAGTCATGGGTGGTGTAGTTCTTCTCGTGCACATTTAACAGTCATGAAGCGTAGGCAATAACTTTGCCTTTCTGCATGAGTACACAGCCCATACTAGTGTGTGATTCATCACAATATACCACGAATTCTTCTATTCCATCGGGCAATGTTAATACTGGTGCATTGCTCAACTTTTTCTTCAGAATGTCAAAGGATTCCTGCTGCTTAGGGCCCCAATCAAACTTAATCTTCTTACGTGTCAACGAAGTTAGGGGCACAGCAATCCTTGAGAAGTTTTCAATAAATCGCCTATAGTATCCTGCTAGTCCTAGAAAGTTGCGAATCTCAGTAGGCGTCTTTGGCTCTTGCCAATTCATAACTGCTTCTACCTTAGCGGGATCCACTTAGATACCACGCTCACTTACCACATGTCCAAGGAATTGGACTTCTCGAAGCCAAAATTCGCACTTCGAAAATTTGGCGTAGAGTTTCTCATGATGTAGAAGTTTAAGAATACAGGGAAGATGTTTCTCATGGTCAGCTTGGCTCTTCGAGTAGATGAGGATGTCGTCAATGAAAACGATGACAAATTTATCCAAGTAAGGCTTGCAGACGCGATTCATGAGGTCCATGAATGCGGCAGGAGCATTAGTGAGCCCAAAAGGCATCACTAGGAACTCGTAATGACCATAACGAGTCCTAAATGCAATCTTGTGTACATCTTCATCCTTAACTTTCAACTGATGATAGCCTGACCTTAAATCGATCTTAGAAAAGTAATTTGCCCCTTGAAGTTGATCGAACAAATCGTCGAACCTGGGCAAAGGATACCTATTCTTGATAGTGACCTTATTAAGCTCACGGTAATCGATGCACAGACGCATCGATCCATCCTTCTTCTTGACAAACAAGATCGGCGCTCCCCAAGGAGACGAACTAGGTCTAATGAAACCTTTGGCTAGCAGATCATCTAACTGCGTCCTTAACTCCTTCATCTCTGTTGGTGCCAATCTATAAGGTGCTCTAGCAACAGGTGCTGCTCCCGGGATGATGTCAATTCGGAATTCCACTTGCCTATCTGGTGGTAAACCAGGTAGTTCTTCAGGAAAAACATCAGTATATTCTGAAATGACAGGGATGTCTTCAATCTTAGGCTTCGGCTCATCAATAGTAACCTGTGCCATATAAATGACACAACCCTTCTTCAGGCATCTAGATGCCTTAAGCATAGACACTTGCTCAGGCAATCCATGCTTGGTATCCCCCTGAATGGTAAGTGACTCACCAGACGGAGTTTTGACTACCACTTGTTTTCTGTTGCACACAATCTGGGCTTGGTTATGCGATAACCAATCCATACCTATAACTATATCAAAACCGGCTAGCTTAAAGGGAAGTAAGGACAAAGGAAAAGAGTGGTTCCTAATGGATATAGCACATCCATCTAAAATAGTTGAGGCGGTTTCTATAGTTCCATCAGCTAATTCCACCTCATACTTCACACTTAAGGCTTTTACAGGGAATTTCAACAACTCACAAAATTTGTTATCCACAAAAGACTTATTGTAACAACCCTCATTAAAAGTCCTAATTATTTTATTATTTTATCCAATAGGAAACCCTAATTGAGACACCCAAGTGATTCTGCACAAACCCTAAAATTTTCAGAACAATCAGAATCAGGATCAGGGCCCCTAAAACTCAGGGGGGGTATTTTCTATTAACGATTATCCATTTAATTCGTTGTCGAAATAGAATTTTAAGAAACTGTTGACTCAGCAGGCCTAGTCCCACACGTGGCTACCTTATAACAACTTTGTGACCCTTACGGACCGTAAGGGTTGAGTCTTACGGTCCGTAAGCTAAGCCAAATTCTTGTATAAATAGCAGACATTGGCAATTGCATTCTGGTGTTCGTTCGACGATCAAATTCAATCTGTACGTCGAGTTATAGTCAAAATAGGCTCGAAATCACTAATTAGTATAGCGGGGTGCTGCTACAAAACAGGGTATTAACTCGATCGCTATTACGATTCATTGTCCGATCCATCAATGTACTCAATGGATGTTTAAGTGCTGCCCACATTAGGGTGATGCTTTGTCATTAATCGTTAATTCGATAGATGTTTAAGCATAGCACTTTGTCATTCATTGTGAGGATTGATCTCGTGAGTTATCGTAAATGTTGTATTAGTTAATTACCTAGTTTGTATGCATTAGGTTACAAGGCTAATTAATAGGCGAAGCTCTGCCTGTATAAATCTGCAATCTATCAAGGCTTATCTGTAGACTAAGCTTTGCCCGTAGAAATCTGCAATGTGAGTTCATTTCTCTTTTCTCACCGTTTGTGAGTCCATTCTCTTTTATCACCTTTTTGTGATATAATTATATTTACAAATGCTTTCCAAAATCATAAAGGTTTACCTGTTATACTTACAGTGATTAAATTTTTATATTCTATAATAACTGCTGGTATAGGAGGTTTTATACATTATTTGATCCTCATTACTATTAGCCAGAAAGATAGCTAATAATAGCATGACCACAATCACAGTGAGAATTATGCCTCAGTAGCCATAACCCATAACTAATATTATTTTAACATTAAATCGTTAATAAATTTATGTTTGAAATAAATCTAAAAAGTGTATACCATAATAAAATAGTCAAGTATAATGTATTCTACTATACGAAGATCATATTGTTAGTCACGTTAATATATCAAATAATGATATTACAAATATTTAATTAACATATTATATTTGATAAGTAATAGTAGTTTGACATAAAATGATATATGTCATTTTCTGGATTGAATGGTTTTGTGCCATAAGTAATATATTTGACAAAGTAATGTCACCGGACACAACTAAGTCCAGAGTCACTAGTTGAGAGAATGATCAACAGTGACATGTCCAAAGACACTAGTTGAGAGAATGATCAACAGTGTTATGATTAGAATCACTAGTTGAAAGAATGATCAACAGTGATATGACCAGAGTCACTAGTTGAAAGAATGATCAACAGTGATATGACCACTGTCACAGGAATCGCCTATTGACAGATAAATTGAATAATAGTAAAATATAATTATTTGATAAATTCACTATGGGACGAAAGTGAGCCAATGAATGATATGACTACTGTCACATCGGAACTGCCACCATGTGACAAATACTGGTTGAGTTGGGTAAATATAAATAAATATAAAAACCTTAATACTGTAAGGTATAACAATATATTTTATAAAATGGAATGAACTCACTCAGTATTTCCACTGACAAAACCTTTTTCAAACATTTTTTAGGTAATTACAGTAGATTGGAATAAGAGCTGGATACGACACTGAAAGGCTTCAAGAAGTGGCTTATTTTATTAATCAAATCAAATTAAGAAATATTGTTTTATGTAAACAAATTTATCTTATTAAAGCTACATTTGTAAAACATGGGTTTATCTCATCAATTTAATAAATAAAAATCCGGTGTTTCTAAACTCTGATATTTTTTCTAACTCACGGTCCTGATGAAATTTCCGCTGCAATATTTTATAAAATTAATCACCGGTACCACTGGGCTGTTCGCGACTCCCGATTCCGTCTAGGGTGGGTCGGGGGTCGTGACAGAAGGTGGTATCAGAGCCACTTGTTTAAGCTATTTAGGTGTTCTTTTAATACCTAAACAATAAAGTTAGGAAACTGATACAAATTAACATATGTGTTATACATGAATATATATATGTCGATATGCACATATAATATCCTGGAAGTATTGTTTTGTTTTAATTATTCTATGATATTAATAAGTGAAAAATGTTTGCAATTCAGATGTCGAATGAAGTACCACATAATCCAGAAGTTCATGTTAATAATGAAAATCCTTTGGATAAAAATGCTATAGAAAATCTAATAGCCCAAGGAATAGCTAATGCTTTACCTTTAATAATTAAAGCTGTTAAAAACCCCGTAGAACCCACCAAAGTTGTGAGTAGCAAGCATACTCATGACGACTGTTTCAGCCATAGTGTCAATGGAGGTAATGATGATATTATCAAAACCCCATTTCCAAAGAAAAAGAAGGCGGTGACTCTCGGGTGCACCTACAAAGAATTTCTAGCCTGTAAACCAACTGAGTTCGCAGGCAGTGAAGGTGCCACGGCTGCTCTGCGATGGTTGGAAAAGACAGAAGCTGTTCTTACAATCAACAAATGTGCCGAAGAAGATAAGGTGATGTATGCATCTAACCTCTTTAAGGAAGAAGCCTTAGAATGGTGGAATACAATTCTTCAGGCAAAAGGAAGTGACATGGCTTATGCCATGAACTGGGAAAAATTCAAGGAAATGGTAGAAAGGAAATTTTGTCCTCCTTATGAAAAGGAACGAATGGCTAACAAGTTCCTAAATCATAAAATGATAGATGTGAATTGTCGTGAATATACGACAACGTTCTTCGAATATGCAGGAATGGTACCAACTCTGGCTTCGCCAGAACCTGTACTAATTTCTCGTTATATTTGGGGATTAATTAGCGAAAACCGACACATAGTCAAGGCAGCTAGACCACAGACTATTGAAGAAGCAGTTGAACTAGCTAATATGTTGACAGATGGACTAATCCGCACTAGAGAAGAAAACAAGAAGAAAGATTTAGCCCAGAAAATTTTCCAAGAATTAAAAAAGACAGGAACTGAATCATCATTGGAGCAACCTATCTGCAGAAGCTGTAACAAAAAGCATTCAGGAAGATGCCGTTTTAGGAGAACACCCTACTGTGACTTCTGCAAGATGACCGGGCATATAGAGGAAGAGTGTAGAAGGAAAACTAATGTTTGTTTCAGTTGCGGAGAAACAGGACACATCAAACCATATTGCCCAAAACTAACCAAAGCACTCGACAACAAGGCCAGAACAACAGACGGAGCTAAGAAGAACGCGCGAGCATTCGTACTTACTACGCAAGAAACAGAAATGATTCCAGACATAATCGCTGATATGTAATATCTAAGTTAAGTTACTATTTGACCCTAGTACAAATAAAAGTTTATAAATAAATACATTCTGTCAAGTACTTCATCTATTCAAAACCATAACAGACTTGTTTGGTTTTCACTTTCACCGAATCATTTATTTGGTCACGGTCACCTTGTGGTAACGTTTTCACAAAAATTTGAAGCTTGTGCTAATCTCGTTGCACACCTTATATACGGGTTTAATTATTTATTTATATTGAATCCGCTTTGTTGGTTTATTCTATAAAATCAATCTTAACACAATCATGTGCTAAGATAATGATACACAAATTCATTTCATATTTCAGTGTATCTCTTAAGGATTTTTATATCAGCAATCGAGCGCTTCGTAATCTTTATTGCTTTATCATATTTGATCAAAAAACATTATTCAATTATTTCAATTTCAATCAAAAATCCTACTAGATTTATTTGAAACATTCGGACTTACTTCATTTGATTTAAAGCATGGTGAAACTCATTTCATTCACCGCTACTATTTCAATTACTACGACACCTTGTGGCGTCACAATAAATTTGTAGCTTGAGCTAATCTTATTTACACTCCTGATGTACGAATTTTAAATTTTGTTGGTTCATTATCTTAAACAGTCTTAATACAATTATGTGTTAAGATAAGAGTACAAAAATTCATATCATATTCCGGTGTACCTCTTAACGTTTCTTTCATCATTTATCGAAAATTCTATAATAATTCATTTAGTCTTTTCATTATCAATTGAAAATCCTATTCGAAATAAATATCCAAATTTACTTCATTAAAGCTTTCAGTTATTTACACGGTGAAATTGTTCGGTCACCGTAATTATTGAATTATTTCAATCATTTCAACACCTTGCGGTGTCGTTATAAACTTCTAGCTTGGGCTAATCATAATCATACGAACCATTCAAAACCACGTATGTCTTTTGTTTGACTCATCATTGAAAAGTAGTCTTGATACAATTATGTATTAAGACAATGATACACTAAACTCTATTTGTATTTCGGTGTATCCTTGCAATTTAATAAATGTCAACCCATTGATTTTTCTCTTGTTATGGTTCGATAGTTGACAATCATTTTTGTGCTTCTATTTCATTTTTGAGCTTGTTGATTCTGAGTCTTCCTCAGTTGCCAATCAAAGTAAGCTTTCTTTTGACAAAGAATTCTATTGTTTCTAAAAAGTCATTCACAAAATTGTAAACATTCGATTTAGACATCTATTTGACCATATATCTTTTGGCTTGAACATAGTCACCTTGGAAATTATATCATTTCATCTCATTCGTTTGACATTGATTTCTTGAAATAATTCAGTTGAACCATTGAGTCCTATTTATTGTATAACTCATATTCACAAAATTTAATTCTGTGTCATTTTGTTGACTGAAATATGACATAAGTCTAAAAGAAATATCATAACCCAAATCTCGAGGACGAGATTTTTATTAAGGTGGGGAGAATGTAACAACCCTCATTAAAAGTCCTAATTATTTTATTATTTTATCCAATAGGAAACCCTAATTGAGACACCCAAGTGATTCTGCACAAACCCTAAAATTTTCAGAACAATCAGAATCAGGATCAGGGCCCCTAAAACTCAGGGGGGGTATTTTCTATTAACGATTATCCATTTAATTCGTTGTCGAAATAGAATTTTAAGAAACTGTTGACTCAGCAGGCCTAGTCCCACACGTGGCTACCTTATAACAACTTTGTGACCCTTACGGACCGTAAGGGTTGAGTCTTACGGTCCGTAAGCTAAGCCAAATTCTTGTATAAATAGCAGACATTGGCAATTGCATTCTTGTGTTCTTTCGACGATCAAATTCAATCTGTACGTCGAGTTATAGTCAAAATAGGCTCGAAATCACTAATTAGTATAGCGGGGTGCTGCTACAAAACAGGGTATTAACTCGATCGCTATTACGATTCATTGTCCGATCGATCAATGTACTCAATGGATGTTTAAGTGCTGCCCACATTAGGGTGATGCTTTGTCATTAATCGTTAATTCGATGGATGTTTAAGCATAGCACTTTGTCATTCGTTGTGAGGGTTGATCTCGTGAGTTATCGTAAATGCTGTATTAGTTAATTACCTAGTTTGTATGCATTAGGTTACAAGGCTAATTAATAGGCGAAGCTCTGCCTGTATAAATCTGCAATCTATCAAGGCTTATCTGTAGACTAAGCTTTGCTCGTAGAAATCTGCAATGTGAGTTCATTTCTCTTTTCTCACCGTTTGTGAGTCCATTCTCTTTTATCACCTTTTTGTGATATAATTATATTTACAAATGCTTTCCAAAATCATAAAGGTTTACCTGTTATACTTACAGTGATTAAATTTTTATATTCTATAATAACTGCTGGTATAGGAGGTTTTATACATTATTTGATCCTCATTACTATTAGCCAGAAAGATAGCTAATAATAGCATGACCACAATCACAGTGAGAATTATGCCTCAGAAGCCATAACCTATAACTAATATTATCTATTATCTATATTAAAACAATACATTTTGGTGCCACTTGGCATAAATTTAAACCACTTGATGCCACCTGGCAACTTAATAGTCCTCTCAATATTGTTTTGAGCGGCAATATACATCTGAGAATATTGAAAACTGAAACATCGCCTCTTTTTATTCCATTTGCTTCTTTCATACGGTTCTTCTCTACAATACCCTTTGTTCTCTCTATTAAAAAACCTCCGATCTTCTCAAATCTTCTCCTGTACTCCTCCTATATATCTCTACTACTACTGCGCTTCCTCATATCATATTTGATCTTCAACAATTTCTCTTCATCTCAATCCACTTCGTGCTTCCTTCATTCTTGAAGATCAATTGCATCAATAATTTATATTTGATCTTCAGATCTTCAGATACAGGTGGGATCTAGGGTTTTTACGGTCAACAATTTCATTTCTACCGTTGCTGCAGTTAAGATACAGGTGGGATCTAGGGTTTCTATACCTGAATTCTTCCTCTCTTACTCGATTATACCTTTTCTTTGCCCTATGCTCTATTAATTGACCTATTTCTGTTCTTTTTCAGTTCAAATGGAGGCTCCGCTCATCACAACTATTGATACTGAATGAAGATGTGCATCTGATTGTAATGAAGAAACAGGTTTGTTTTCGATTATCTGTATTCTGAGTTGAAATCTTCTATTCTTTGTAACGTGATTTGGTTTGTAACTATGTTGCTTTGATGAGCAGAGCCGAGAGTTAGGGCAAACTTAAAGAGAGATCGAGCAGGTAAATCGTGCCAGAAGTCACCATATGCCCCTTCCTTTGATGTAAAATTTGTTACAAAATTAGGGTTAATTTTGATACTACCAATTTTAGGGTTACACACCAAATCGTGGTTTAGAATTTGAAAGAAAGAAAAATAGGTGAAACAACTAGGTGATGGTCAAAACGGGTCGGGTATGGGTTAAAACGGTTGGGTTGGGCAAGGTTGGGTATGGGTCAAAACAGGTCGAATTGGTCTGCTGAAGTTTCCTCTTTTTACTCACAAATTTATAGGTTTTTTTTATAATAATTATTAAATAAAATAGTTATTTTTTTAATTATCAAGTATTTCAAAGTGCTCTATTTTTTGATTCTTTAACTGTTCAAGAAATGGTTGGTTTTCTTTAGTAAGTTCTCGGTGCTAATGAATATCTTTGTGCATGTTGTTATTCCTTTTTAGATCTTTTTTGTAGGTATGAGCATTCAAAAATCGCACAATGATATCAGGCTACGCTCCATCACAGGGGCGCAAAGGATTCAAGCGTTTGTCAACAGACAATATAACATTTGGACCAATTGATTCAAGCATATGTCAACAGACAAAGTCCCGTTCCCATTGACCAGGAGCACTGCCAGGATGAGCCGACTTACATCTGGAGGATGCGATTGGTAATAGACTTTCATTGGTTCTTCCACCGCCACATTTATCCTCACCACGACCAATTTGGCATCACTTGCCTCATTCTACTTGGTCCCATCACACGATGCCTCGCTCTGAACTGGTAAGTTGTAATGGGGTGTGTTTGCAATATTAAGAGTTTATTTGAATAGACAGATTCTGAATTTGATTATGATTGCTTCTATATCACATCACTGTTTCCAAAACACACAACCAAACACCACCCAATGTCTTAGATAGAATTCTGATTGTTTGTTTGTGCAACTATGCTTAATGGTTGAAAATTAATGGAACATGTGTGGGAGATAATTAACAATTTGATAGCAGATACGACGAGACTGCAACAAGGATTGAGCCACATGACCTGGTTTCTAGAGGCATGTATGGACATCTAACACGAGCTGCAATGGTCTGTCAGACAGGAAGTTCTGCTGCTTTGAATCTATCACGGGGTGGACAAGGTACTTTAACCCTGTTGGTGCTCATGAGAGCAGGAAACTTGGTGAAGATCCAATTGGCATCCCGAATAATCTCATGCCTTACATACAACAAGTGGCTGTTGGTAGATTACCGGAGTTGAATGTTTATGGTCACGATTATCCCACAAAAGATGGCACTGCGGTATGTAAAAGTTAATTGAAATATCCCAGTTGGAATTTTAGTTATGTAAAATTTTATTAATAACGTTATATGATTCGTTATGATTGATAACAGGTTCGAGACTACATCCATGTGATGGATTTAGCTGATGGTCATGTTACTGCACTTCAAAAGTTGTTCACAAAAGAAGATACAGGTCAGCAACAACTGTTTATATTAACATGGTTATCATTCATTATCCAACCTTTTTTATGCTGAAATAGTATTAAAATGTTTATGAATTTAAAGGTCAGTACTTGCAAGTTTGCTTGAAGTGAACTAACAGGTCAAAATGATGAAGTAATAAATAATTGGATAAGAGGTTGATTTGAAATATCACTTACATAATGAGTTATTTTTATAATTTAAAATGTTTATGAATTTAAAGGTGAAACTTTTGAACGATTCCAATACTACAGATCGCTTAAAATTGTTTTTAAAAGTTCAAACTTGCTGAAAGCGTTTTATCATGTTCAAAAAATGGTTATCGGAAATTGTTTTGACTAATTTTCAGATCTGAATCGAATATGCGGCTTATGCGCATCATTGTTATGGTGTTTTGGATTTAATTGCACTGAGTTAACATAGTCTTATATGAGTTATCATTGTTATGGTGTTTTGGCTTTATGCGCATCATTGTTATGGAGTAAGATCAATGGTTCTAATATGCACTGGTTATGTGTCATGGGTTAACGGGTCATAGAGATAGATAGATATATAGTCGGGTCGTGGGTTTGAACAGGTCAAAGTAGCATGTGATTTTTAACTGTAAGGTTTGTATTGTTTTTAAAAGCAAGTAAGTTGCTGATTAAATATAAAGCAAGTAGGCTGCTCAAGAATTTTACAACAATCACCAAAATTTGATGTATAACCTTTCACAGCTACCTTTGGCTGGTGGTTTTTTAAGATGATTATATATGGATCTAATAATTATTCATGAAATAATTGTAATCTCAGTTCACTTTAATGTCATTATAGGTTGAAGTTTATCTATTTAGTTTACTCGAGAGGGAGGGTGAGTTAATACAAGAAAAAGGCTTCCGGTTAAAAAAAAAAAAAAAAAAAAAACCTTTGCAATTTTATTTTTCTACAGCAAGGTTTGTGGAGTTAGGTAAGTGGGACCTCTGATTCTATTTTTTTCAGTTAGCCTATCAAATTTTTGGCAACTTTTTTTTCTTTCTTTCATATACCATTCTTCACTTTAACAGTGTGGTTTCAATCAAGGTTTATACACATTTTTTGTTCCTATATTTAATATTTCAGTTCTAATTTGGGTTTTGGTTCTGATTAGGTCCTGCTTATCGCAATCTCACTGTGCTTCCAAAAAAAATATGTTTTGCTTTCGTTTCTGATTCAGGCGTCTCAATTTGCTTCTCAACTACAGGTTCGTTTTGCCCTTAAAATTAGATACATATGCTTTATTTATTCTTAAGTTTTAAATTGTTTTTTGCATATAACATTGATGTGTTTATTTACTAATCACTGAATTATTAATCATTAAATTTTGGGATATGTTAGAATGATGCTCAAGGTGTATTTGGGTTTATGGTTTGACAATGGGATGTGTAATATGTTGGGCCTGTTGATATCTAAAATTTTGTGATGACTATAGAATTTGCTTCCCATGTTTTTTATCAAACACCATCTTTGAGATTAAATTTCTTATTATTAGTTCTGGTGACTCGTGTCATGATGAAAGTTTAATCCAAAATATGTTGTTGGTGCTTTAACTCAAAAAAATTGGATTATACGTATCTCAAGTAAGACTTGGCATGAGTTAGTAACCGGACCGAAAACACAAAAAAGGAAAAAAAATGGACCGGAGATCAGACCTAATGTGATCGGTCAGTTTTAGTTCTGTGCGGGGTGGTAGGACCGTTCTTACATGGGTTTGGGCATGCAATTTTCGGTTATTTGGGTTAAACGAGTTATTAGTTTTGGGCTAAATAGTCATTAACTTTGGGCTAGATTTTTGTTCCTTTGGTTTTGGACTTTTGGCTACAAGTTTTTATCATTTTTGCTAAACAAATTTGATTATTTTGACTACATATTTATATGAAAAAACAATTTTATATGTGTTAAAAAATGGCAATTATAAAAATCAATAATTCTAATCCTTATTCATAAAAAAATAATTCAAATATTCATTCGACAAACTAACAATCCATAAAAAACAAAATATGTGTGATATTTGTCGTGCAATAATGGGAACTGAGTGTTAAGTGGTTTTGTTGGAGTTCAAATTTTTCATTGGAGTTGTTAGACTCAAGGTTTGAGTGAAGATGCAATAAAGTTATGCTTTTTGGCTCCTCAACAAATTCATTAGTTAATAAAAACAGGCACCTTTAGTCATTTGCAGATGGTTGGATTCAATTTCCATGTTGAAGTGAGTTGTCCTGTTTTGACCACCGCAATTAATGTCCTCTATGCACATATAAATAAAACGAGTCCGAGTAATCATGATAAAGAGCAAGAAGATCCAAGACACATGGATAAGACAAACGTGGCCTATAAAGAAAATCTTTTAAGGACTTGTGATTTTTTTTCGTATTTTCTTTTTTAGTTCATTATAATTAATATTTACCTAAGTAATTGAAAGGTTTTTTTTTTCATTTAAAAGTTTATGTGAACACTGTTTAATAATATAATTAATTTGAGACTACCCGTGTAATACACGGGTTCTTAAACTAGTTTTAACATTAAATCGTTAATAAATTTATGTTTGAAATAAATCTAAAAAGTGTATACCATAATAAAATAGTCAAGTATAATGTATTCTACTATACGAAGATTATATTGTTAGTCACGTTAATATATCAAATAATGATATTACAAATATTTAATTAACATATTATATTTGATAAGTAATAGTAGTTTGACATAAAATGATATATGTCATTTTCTGGATTGAATGGTTTTGTGCCATAAGTAATATATTTGACAAAGTAATGTCACCGGACACAACTAAGTCCAGAGTCACTAGTTGAGAGAATGATCAACAGTGACATGTCCAAAGACACTAGTTGAGAGAATGATCAACAGTGTTATGATTAGAATCACTAGTTGAAAGAATGATCAACAGTGATATGACCAGAGTCACTAGTTGAAAGAATGATCAACAGTGATATGACCACTGTCACAGGAATCGCCTATTGACAGATAAATTGAATAATAGTAAAATATAATTATTTGATAAATTCACTATGGGACGAAAGTGAGCCAATGAATGATATGACTACTGTCACATCGGAACTGCCACCATGTGAAAAATACTGGTTGAGTTGGGTAAATATAAATAAATATAAAAACCTTAATACTGTAAGGTATAACAATATATTTTATAAAATGGAATGAACTCACTCAGTATTTCCACTGACAAAACCTTTTTCAAACATTTTTCAGGTAATTACAGTAGATTGGAATAAGAGCTGGATACGACACTGAAAGGCTTCAAGAAGTGGCTTATTTTATTAATCAAATCAAATTAAGAAATATTGTTTTATGTAAACAAATTTATCTTATTAAAGCTACCTTTGTAAAACATGGGTTTATCTCATCTATTTAATAAATAAAAATCCGGTGTTTCTAAACTCTGATATTTTTCCTAACTCACGGTCCTGATGAAATTTCCGCTGCAATATTTTATAAAATTAATCACCGGTACCACTGGGCTGTTCGCGACTCCCGATTCCGTCTAGGGTGGGTCGGGGGTCGTGACACTTATCCGCTCCAGAATCAAACAATACTCTGGCATAAACATCATTTATGAGAAAAGTACCTGTGATTACGTTGTCTTCCTGGACAGCTTCCTTTGCATCCATCTTGAAGACCCTAGCATTGGTCTTCTTGACATCTTCCGGCTTCTTGGCGTACTTAGGGCAGTTGGTTTTAATGTGCCCTTTCTCATTGCAGTTGTAGCATGTGGCATCTTTAATCTTCTTGCAATCAACAGTCTTGTGCTCTTTAGACTTGCATAACCCACACGCAGGTGATCCTGACTTAGACTTGGACTCAAGTCGGCACTTTCCAAAGTGGCGTTTTTGGCAAGTCTTGCACTTTGGCTTTTCCTCAGCTTGCTGGCTACCCTTGTTGGATCCAGACTTCTTCCTGAAGTCAGTATTACTCTTGTGCTTCTTCTCAGATCTTCGTGAGGTTTCGTCCTCACGCTTCCTCTTACCTTCTTCTGAATTCCTGAGCGATCTTAACCTGACCGCGTCTAAGGTAAGGGATAGTGATAGATCAGCTGCTGATCTGAAGGTAGCAGGCCGAGAGGCTTTTACACTTGCTTTAATCTCTGGGGCTAAACCCCCAATGAAACGAGCTATTCTTCTGGGTTCCGGGGTTACAAGATAAGGAACCAACCTTGACAGGGTATTAAAACTCGTAAGGTAAGCTTGGCAATCCAGATTCTTCATTACTAATGACAGAAAATCTGACTCTATCTTTTCAACCTCATGCTGAGGACAGTAGTTCTCCTTGATGAGGGTAACAAATTGTTCCCATGTCATATTGTATAGTGGAACCTTCCCAGTAGCTTGAATCAGAGATTTCCACCAGGCTAAAGCCTCACCTTTGAATGATTGCGATACAAATTTTACTACATCCCTATCAGCGCACCCGCTGATATCAACCACGGTATCTATCTCATCCAACCATGTCATGCAGTCAACCGCTCCTTTCTCCCCAGTAAAGTCTCTGGTTTTACATGAGACGAAGTATTTATACGTACAGGACTTACTACGCGGATCCTGTTTAAGCTCGATCCTCCTTGACGGGACACTGTGTTGGTTCGAGGAGTGATGACCGTCATAATCCTTCTTTGGCTTATCTAGCTTAGATGGTGGCTTACTATGAGCCTCAGAATGTGTTTTTGGCTTAGAGTGAGGTGCAGATTGGGTCCTGCTTCGAGTACTACTCGATTCACTATATTGCCTCTCTATGGCTTTAGTGACCGCATTATCAATTAATGTTCGGAGTTCTGCACCAGTGATATTGATTCTGGTGGCGTCATGATTCTCCTTTGGCCGACTGTTAATCTCGTCAGACTCGGCTATGTAGTTGAACTGCTACATAAGACGATGACAATGATTCATTTAAGGAATTATAATAGGTCTGTCATCTTGATAATTTATTAACCATGGTAATTAAAGAGCCATACTAGTTAATTTATTAAGTAATTTCATTCGGGACTTTTATCAGTAGCCCTTAGTTCCATAATGAAATATAATATTGGCACGACAAGCCTAGTCATGTGGACAATTCTAAATTATAGCTTTAGATCTTATAGGATCTAATTATTAAAGTTTGAATTAAAATTCACTACCTTTCTTGGCAGGGAGTCTATAAACTACGGCTGCCTTTTGTCTTATATGACATTAGTTATAGCCCGTGGGCATTACATCACAATCAGATGTTTAAATAATAATAAGGAATTTGGATAATTTATTAAAAGGGTGGCATGTGTGATTTTGCGGATCACATTAGCCAAGAATGTTATCATGTTTGCAGATGTTAACAGAGATTTGAATCTTTTTAAATAGGTTTTACCATATTGGCCAGGTCTTATTATGACATACAAGCTAGGTTTTACCTTTTAAGATTCTCATTACTTTATTAAAATGGTAAATTTATAAAATGAATGTTATTTTTCATTTATCCACATGTTATATTTATGCATATAATTTAAAAATGAAAAAATTTAAACTAACCATTCCATTAAAATTAAACTAGTACAAGTTTGCCCTAAACGGGACTTTTACATAAATAACTCGCCCACGCAGGGGCCAAACTAACAAACATACCCACGCAGGGGTCAAATAGAAAGACATGCCCATGCAGGGGCAGAACATAAAAATATGCCCACGCAGGGGCAGAGTACAGAAACAAATGTCCTCGCAGGGACATGATTACAACACTAAAATAAACAAACAAACAAAGGATTTAGTGATCCTTCTTGCCTTTTCCCTTGATCAAATCCACCATTTTCTTGAACATCCCTCGGTTATGCCTACGGTCTTCCCGCACCTCCTGCCGCACCTCATTAATCCCTTGAAGGATTTCTTGATACTGTGGTGGTGACATCACCGGCGGCTGCGGGGGTTGCTGATAAAGCGGAGGTTGAGGAGGTGGCGGTTGCTGATACCCATATGGTAGGTATCCATAGGTCGGGTATCCCGTAGTCCAGGGACCTCCATAGGGACCTTCCGGATGGAGAGCGTTGTAGTTCGCAGCTACCAAGTAAGGATCGGCCTCGGCATAGTTGTAATTGGTGTGGATCGGCTGCTCGAAGGGATTATACGCCGCCGCACCAGTGTAGGTAGGAATTGGGTCTCCAAAACCCAGTGGTGGTGGCGGCGCGACTGGCGCATAATTTACTTCTGAGATGGGGTGTGAAGATTCTCCCATCTCTGGTTCTTCGTGAAGTAGCGAGTATCGGCTGCCACTTGAAAGTGGAGAGGTGTTGATACGCACTCCTCCTCGCGCGGATATCCGTGCGTTCGATCTTCTTCGCCTCGGGGGCTCCGGAGGCTGCTGCTGTGGTGGTAGTGGCGGTGGAGTGACCGCTACGAATCGAGAATCCTCGGAAGGATCTCGCTACCGTTGTTGCTGCTGCTGGTGCAGGGGAGAGTTGTGGTAACTGGGGGTAAACGCCCAGTCACACAGTCTGAACCTCTCCTCATAGCTGTCAGGACCATTATAAGGTGATCCCACAAAAGGTGACCCATCTGAAATTTCGATGGGGTGGTTAGGAGTTCCGGATGGTGGTTCTGCAGGATCGGTGTCCTCATCTATATCCATCGCGTTGCCACCGGAAAAATGATCTTCAGTAACAAGTGGGTTAAAACCCACTGGTGCTCCAAGGTAGTCGGCCGGGTTGAACTGGCCCTGGAAAACAGGCGACAGGTGGTCGAAAGGTGAGTTATGTCCTTTAAGAGGTATGTAGGATTGGTGGGAGTTATGGGGCTCATTTTCAGAATGAGGCCCAAAAGAGTGTGGAATAGAAGGGGAGGTACTCAGCGAAACTGAGCGCCTCGCTGGTTCAATGTAGGTCCTCCAGGAATCTTGAGGACCCGGGTTGTGGGGATCTGACGGTGTTCGCCGGTGCGAAGGCCCGGCCTCATGGTCATTTGGGGCGACGAGTGGCCCTTTTCCTCTTCCTCTCATCCTTGGTGGCATTTTGTCAACCTGTCAAAAACAAACAAGTGATACAACAAGAAAAATATATAAGACAAAGTTAGAAATAAAACAAATTTGGATAATTCCTAAGTTCTTCGTCTAGACTCGAGAATCGAGGAATGTGCAATTGTGTAACTGAGATTAAACACAAAAGGCTAGTGTTTAATTCACTCAGTGTTGGCTCTGATACCAACCTGTCACACCCCGATATTTCCACGTATTACCGGTGGGCCCGGTGGGGAGTATCGTGACGTAGTTGATATCATCATAGTCAAACAACACAATATTTAAATGCACAGCGGAAGCAAAATATAGATTTATTCCAACCAAATAAATTGTAATATAAAGTATCACAATGTAGTTGAAACAGATCCACAGGCGGATCAAAATAAAGAGGAAAACTGTTCAACAAACTTTGACACCTAGAGCTTTGCAAACACTTGATTATTGATGTCTGGAGTATCCAGCCTGTTACGTGTAGCACTTGCACTTAACCTTTTTGGAAAATACGTCAGTTTGCACTGGTAAATACAACTCAACTGACTCATTTTGAAAAGAGTTTAAAAATTGATTTGAATGCACTTCGGCAAAAATATCTTTTATAACTTGGGACAATTATTAAATAATCATGTATACAGTTTTACTTATTTGTCGTCCATCAGGGCCGGTTGGTAGGGCCGGACAAGATTAACTGACACGCCACAGGTATAATACCCACAAGGTTAATTCCTTTAAGTGGTCTACCAGTTTTTATATATGCAACTGTCAGGTGTACGCCTACACCCCGTGCTTAGGTCGTGGCCATTTCGTAAAATGATGCCAAGGATATCCGGGACATGGTCATTTAACCCCCAAAGGCCATACACCAAATAATACATATTAAACGAGTATGTAATTACATTAATCACAATCCGATTTAAATGATTACACACCCGACCAAGCGGTATTATTATAATACCGTATCCCAAGCCCGTATAGGGAAAATAAGTTAAGAGTATTTACCTGAGCAATGTATAAGTCAAATACAGCAAGTACAGATGGCTTTTACTGGGCTCCTAATCTGGAACAAAGGTTTTTATTATCCTATTAGAATCCTAACGGGTCTTTAATTAAGCTTAAGCTTAGACCGGTCAGTTTTAAAGGAAGATACGGTTCAAACACACGATTAAGCGAAGACCGGACAGAATGTGATTTAGACCCGATAAGTTTGAAGACTTGTATAATATGGGTATACTAAACACATTCTGGATTTTGAGACAAAGATGATAAGGTTTGACCCGTTTCGGCTAATATATGCAAACTAGTTACATAAGCCGTTCCGAACGCGAAAAGTGCGTAACGGGTAACCAAATGAGTTATATGCAAGTTTCTTAAGTTAATATGCTTTAAATATGTTGTTACATCAGTAAGATATCTTCTATTATGCCCGTAATGGATTTAAACTCAAATTATGCCTTGTAAGGGCATTTTGGTCATTTAAAAAGGTTATAAAAGAGTTTAATTAGTAATCTGAGTTACAGGTATGATTTATTCAGTAAATACACTTAATTTAATAAGTTATAACAGTAGGGTATGACCTATATGTGAAATTTATCATTTAAAACCAAACTATGCATTTTAGGGGTATTTTGGTAATTTCACTTAGGCTTAAAAGGTCAAAACTGGAAACCTGAGTTTTAAAAACTTTTACTTACTGTTAATATATAAAAATATACTAAAAATATCAGTAGGTATCAACCTTATATGTTTAATATAGTTTTAGTACATACTATGCGTTAAAAACGCTAAAAAAAGCGATTTGGAGCCATTTCCGGGTTTTCAAAGGAAAGTTGATATTTTTATAATTACAGAAGGCTCAAAATATTTTATTTATCAAATACAATCAGTAGAAAAAGGTTTGGGGTCAAAAAGATTTGTAAAACTCATTTTATGGCTTAAAAGGGCAAAACCGGCATTAACCGAATCAAACTTAGAGACCTATGTTATGCTCAGCCAAAAATTAAATAAAAATCTTCAAAAATCCCAAAATATTATATTATATCAGTGGGTAAAAAGTTTGATATCAAAAAGTTGGTTTAAATAGGCTATATGCTAATTACGCCATTTATTTAATAAAAAACTTTCAAATTACGCTAATGAGCATAACTCTTAATCTAGACCTCAAACTGATGTCAAATTTTTGGTGCAAGTTTATAAATCAGTAACTAAGGTTTCTACTCTTTTACTTTTTCAAAAATCACGTTTTATAGTCAAAAGGGCATAATAGTCAACATTTAAGCACTTAACGGAAACATGCATATGAATCGGGTAACTAATGAACCAAGTTGTATAATCTCAGAGAGTTATACTTATATGAAACCTGGTCCAAATAAAGCTCTAAGGCCAATCTAAAACATGCTTAAACGGGTCAGAACTGAAAGTCAAAGCAAAAATCAAATTATGCGACTTTCGGTTCCGATCCGGGTTTAAACTGAAAATTGTCGGGTTGAACATGGTTAGACATGTTCTTACATTAATTACCAAGTTATATTAATGATAAAACAGGTTGCATGCCTCCTACATTGCTAATTATGCATTAATTTGAAAATAAGCATTCTGTTGACTTTTTAATAACAAGTTTGACCCGACAATTGACCTAGTTAGAGTGGGAATCAGAGAGTACCCTTTTAAGGGTTTATTACCCACATAATTACCTACTTATAGGTACTTTCAATTCGATAATTGACTGAATAGATTTTATTTAATCTCAAAGTTAAACGTTAATTACGACGGTTTGACTTTTAGCTAATTAACTAGGCTAAACTGAATTAGGAAGGGTTAAGGATACTTACAATAGTCCTATGCACGATTAGGGAGCCTAAGGAACTTGGTTGCTGATCAGGAGAGCTCCAGAAATGAGAATGCAAGTGAATGAACAAATGTTGCAACATTGGGTGTTCTTATATACTCAATTTGATCTTCTTGGATGATGCCAAAGAGGTCTACACATGTTACCAGATCAGTACAAGTGCCTCCCATGCATGTTAAACCATTGGAGCAGCCCCTGGTATGTAAAAAAAGAGTGCAAGGTCGGTTTCAGCGCTGCAACTGGAAGCTGTTTGTTGTTGCTGTCGCTGCTGCTTGTTCGCGGGGCGCCTAAAACCGGCGCAACAGGTTAAAAATGTTTCATTTATTACATTTCAGTCCCTGGTCCTTTGTAACGTGGTTTTGATTGTTTTTCTTGCACTTTTGGCCCTCTAACTTGATTTTTAAGGACCTTAAGACTTTTAAAAACTTGGTTAAGTCCTTGGTTAACTTTGTGCTTACCCGAAAAGTCACCAATTTCAACGTTGACGCTTTTAACCCTTCGTACACGGATTTGATCATAACTTTCTCATACGATAACGAAACTTTATGAAATTTTTATCACACATTCTAGTGAGCATATTTTACCGATACAAAGCTTCGGGTTTGCTAAAAGGTCACTCAGAGGTATACTTTCAACATGTTGACACATTTAACCCCTGTAGTTTGTAATTCCTCACTTTCTTTCATTTTCAGCTTCGTATGATCCATGATTTATTCGTATGTAGGATTATTGTAGGGCATATTTATCCATTGTTGACACTTTGTACCCTTATATTCACATAGTTTCTATGTTTGTCAACTTTAGTCCCTCTAAAGTACTTTTTCACATATTCAAAGCTTATGACACGTGTCAATACATTATTGGACGTAAATTTTCGAGGTGTTACAGATACCAGTTACCAGATTAAAACGTTTCACAGATTCGATGTTGTTAATCACACGCTTACCGCCGATGGCTCCAGATTATTTGCCCTGCACTCCATTGCCTCTATCATAGCAATGGTCAAGATTGGGATCATTAGTTCATCACCGACCTCCCCGGTGCGGTGTAAGGGTGCCAAACCTAAGTAGCGCTACTAACTAATATCTCGTTGCCTCCCCGGCAACAATCGGTAGAAGGGACTTGGGTGATAGATATACGTGTATTAACCAACAACCCAGGTTTAACATTCCAGTCAAACCCATTACCCGACGTTCCTCCCCAGAACGTTTACCAGATGTCCCTCCCCAGGACGCATGCTTGGAAAAAAAGCAGTGAACTCACCTTAGATTTGCTCGCTATTTAACAAGTTGCTTTACCCATTCCAAGTTGGTCAATCAAACCCTACCGTGATTACCAAAGACAGTCAGTTTCGTAAGCACGTATCTGATTCATGTATTCAACAAGTCACATAATACTTAACAAGCATTTGGATCTCATGCACGTTTATAACACTAGTTCATGTTTCCAACAATGGTTGCTATCAACAACAGTTTTACAATCATTCAAGTTTCGTATTTGTACACAGTTTGCATCTGACATAACTAATACTGTTAACATGTACACATACCCAATACTCATACATGTGCACATTTCATGTGTATGTTGCATAACAACGCGTATTAGGTTGGTTTTCTATTCACTTAATTCAACCAAGTTTCTCATTCTTGCTAACACGTAAAACAGTACTTCTTAATTACATACCACACAATTTTATTGTATAAGTGACACACATATGATTCGAGTCATAACAATTGTTATACGAGCCTACAATCTTCCAGTAGTCTATTAGCATGTATTTTGTTCCCAAGTAATTTCATGTCATGATTTCATATGTACCAGCCACTTAACCCTTAGTTCATTAATACAAAAATATGTGCAACAATGACCGACCCAGTTTAACATGGCATCTAAGAAGGGTGTGTGTGTGTGGCCCATCGGAGCTAGGTGTGGATTAACACTTGTGCAGCCCGGTTAACCTAGAAAGCCCAATCAGTTACGTAAACATCACAACCTCCTACTCCTACGGCGAAGGACATGTTTCGTCAGAATGAGAGGTGACGAAATACAATGTTTCGTCGTGAAGATGGTGTGCGAAATACCATGTTTCGTCGTGAGGTGGTGTGTGACGAAACACCATGTTTCGTCTGGATCACATCAGACACAGTTATGGTGTACCTCCAACCCTAGTTATCCATTAACAGTTTCATCAACCTCAATCCTTTCAATCATCATTCAACCGTTAAAAACCATAACTCTAATCCATAATCAGTCGTAGCCTCATATTTGACTGACAAAAACCCTAGTTTATAGTGTTCATTAGTTAATGTCCTGAACACTCCTAAATTCGATGCATCAGTTTATTATTAGAAGTTACCAAATCCCTATCATCACAGAAAGATCATCACACAACTCTCATTCAATACACTATCTACTAGGATTCTAGATCATGACACAACCAACAAGTAACCCATATCACAACAGAACATAACCACTTATAACAATGAAACACCAATCAAAACTATGGTAGCTTATACTAACCGAGGTGTGAGGTGCGAGTCCAAAGGAGTGGGACCTCGAATGCTGATTTCGCCGTCGGGGCATTATACTAACCATGATCTCGTAAGATCGGGGCATTAAGGTTTGAACATAGTTCATTACCTTTTCTTGACAGGGAGTCGTAGACTACAACTGTCTTTTGTCTTATTTGACAATTATTATGGCCCGTAGGCACTTCATCACTAATGGATGTTTCATATATGATCATCTTAATTAATGATTTGAACCCATGATTTATAGATCATTAGGCTAGAATAAGGGATTGAAAATCCCAATAAAAGGATGACAAGTGTGATTTTATCGCATCACTGTTGTCAGGAGTGCTAACATGTTTTCAGATGTTAACAAGGATTTGAATCTTTTAGATATGTTTTACCATCATGGCCATGTCTAAAATGAAATATAGGCTAGGTTATACCTCTTAAGATTCATTTTTAATATTTTATTGGCAAATCAAATGTAAAATGGAATGATATTTTGATTTATATTATATTCATACCTATAATGATAAATGAACTTTAAATTAAAACATTCCATAATAAAGAGAAGTACATAATTGCCCTAAACGGGACTTTTAATAAATGGTTTATCCACATAGGGACTAAAAGAAGAAATACAAGTCCTCGCAGGGACTGAATACATAAATAAATATCCACGCAGGGACTTAATTGGAATTTAAAATTACAAAACAAATAAATAAGGAATTTCAATAATCCCTTTTCTTCTTCCCCTTTATTAGGTCTACCAAACCCTTCAGTAGCCCCCGACGACTTCTACGCTCCTCCTGTACTTCACGTTCCACCTGGTTCAACCTCTGAAGGATTTCCTGCTGCAGTAGTGGTTGAATCTGTGGCGGCTGCGGCGGCTGCTGATGCGGAGGTTGAGGAGGTGGCGGGTATTGATACCCATATGCTTGATACCCAGATTGGTATGAAGCTGCGAATGGTCCTTCAGGGTGAAGAGCATTGTAGTTGGCCGCCTCGAGGTACGGGTCGACGGCAGGGGCATTGTAGTAGTTGTAGCCAGGATAAGCTGGCTGCTCAAAAGTGTTATACACCACTGCACCGGCGTAAGAAGGAATTAGGTTATCATAACCCATGTGCGGCGGTGGTGCGACTGGGGCAGAGTTGACTTCAGAAACTGGGTTTGAAAGCCCACCCATTTGCGGGTCTTCATATAGCGGCGGGTAGTGGCTGCCGCTTGAATGTTGAGGGGTGCTGAAATAGAAATCCCCTCCTTGCACGGACATCCGTGCACCTGTTCTTCTTCACCTCGGTGGTTCTAGAGGCAGTTGTTGCACTGGCGGCGGCGGTGGCGGTGGTGTGACCGCTTGGAAATGTGAATCCTCAGAGGGATCTTGCTGATGTTGTGGAGGTGGGTTGAAAGGGGGAGTGTACTCCCAGTGGTAAGTGGCCCACCTTTCAGCAAAACTGTCTGGGCCCCTATATGGCGAACCATGAAATGATGATCCGTCAGAATTCTCTATGGGATGCGTCGGCATCCCAAATGGCGGCATTTCTGGATCTGGATCCTCGTCTATATCCATATCCTGGGCTTCAGGAAAGTGGTCTTCTGGTCCCAATGGGTTATGGCCCATGGGTTCTTCAATCTGGTTTGCCGGGTTGAACCGACTCTAGAAGTATGGGGTCGGGTCCTGGAAGGCCCGATGTGAACTCGACCGCTGCTACGGTATGAAGGAATGGTGCGAATCACTATGCTCCTCGTCTTGATGAGGTCCAAAAGAGTGATGATAAGACGGGGAGGAACTGAGGGAGACTGGAGCTAAAGGTCGCTGAAGGAGTTCGCCGGTGTGATGGCCCGGCCTCGTGGTCATTCCTAGTAGTTATTGGTGCCTTGCCTCTTCCACCTCTACCTCTGAAACGTGGCAGCATTGTCTTTGTTCCCGCCAAAACAAACAAAAGGAAACAACAAAAAGAAAATAATAAGATTAGGATTAGTCCTAAGTCATTAGCCTAGACTCGGATGTCAAGGAATGTGCAAACTCTGTCATTGAGATTAAACACAAAAGGCTAGTGTTTAATTCACTAAATATTGGCTCTTATACCAACCTGTCACACCCCGATATTTCCACGTATTACCGGTGGGGAGTATCGTGACGTAGTTGATATCATCATGGTCAATAATTACAGTTTAAATGCACATCGGAAGTCTTAAAGTAAAATATTACAAACCGATTCGAAAGTACAATAAAATATTATACAACGGATTGTAGATGGATCCACAGGCGGATCAAAACAGAAGAAATATTGTTTAACAGACTTAAAGTGATAAAAGCTTGCAAGACTCTTTATTTAATCACTCAGGAGTAGCCAGCCCATTACGCGTAGTACCTGCACTTAATCTTTTTGAAAAATACGTCAGTTTACACTGGTAAATACAATTAACTGACTCTTTTTGAAAAGTGTTTATAAAAATGATTTAAATGCACAAGGCACAAATATTCTTTTATAACTTAGGACAATTATTTTAAATATAATCTTGTATACAGTTTTACATGTTTGTCGTCCATTCAGGACCTGGTTAGAAGAGCCGGATAAGATTAATAGAGACACCACTTGGTATAATACCCACAAGAAGTTTCCTTACGAATGGGGTATCGTTTTACATACGCAACTGTCAGGTGTATGCCTACACCTCGTGCTTAAGTCGTGGCCATTTCTAATGAATGAGCCGAGGATATCCAGGACATGGTCATTAACCCCCCAAACGCATTGCATCAAACAATACAGATTAAAACGGGTTATGTAAATGTATTAATCACAATCCGATTTAAATACCTACATATCCGACCAAGCGGTATTATTATAATACCGTATCCCAAGCCCGTATAAGGGAAAATAAGTTAAAAGTATTTACCTGAGCTCAAAATATAATTTTATTCTCAGCCGTATATCAATCAGCAAGTATAAGTAGCTTTTACTAAGCTCCTAATCTGGAACGAAGGTTTTAATAACCTATTAGATTCCTAACGGGTCTTATTTAAGTCTTAACTTGGACCGGTTAGTTTTAATGAAAGGTTTACGGTTCGAAACGCAAGATTAAGCGAAGACCGGATTAGAATGATTCAGACCCAACAAGTTTGAAGACTTGTATAAAATGGGTAAACTAAATACATTCTGGATTTTGAAGTAAAAATGATAAGGTTTGACCCGTTTCGGCTAATTTATGCAAACTAGTTACATAAACCGTACCGAACGCGTATATGTATAACGGGTAACCGAATGAGTCATGTACAAGTTCCACAAGTTAATATGCCTTAAATATGATATGATATCAGTAGGATATCTTCCATTATGCCCAAAACGAATTTAAAACCAAATTAAGCCTCGAAAGAGTATTTTGGTCATTTTAAGTTTTATAAAAGAGGTTAAATAGTAATCTGAGATTCTGGTCTAAAATAATCAGTAAAAATATTTATTTTAACAAGTTACATCAGTAAGATATCATATATATGTGAAATTTATCATTTATGGCCAAATTATGCACCGTAGGGGCATTTTGGTCATTTCCATATGCTTTAAGGGTCAAATTTGGAAATCTGAGTTCAAAACTTTAACTTACTGTAAAAGTATAAAAATTTATTCATAACATCAGTAGGTAATGAGTCTTAGGTGCTAAATATGGTTTTAAACCATACTATGCGCCTAAATCGCATAAAAGTCGGTATTTGACGATATTCGGGTTATTTAAGAAAATCTGAGATTCTGATCAACCTTAATAGTTTAAAATATCTTATTTAATGTATAAAATCAGTAGAAAAAGGTTTGACGTGTAAAGGATGTGCAAAACTCATTTTATTAGCGAAAAGGGCATTATCGTCAATTACCGAGCCTATGCAAGAACTCTATGTTATGATCAATTTAAACTTTAATAAAAATCTCCAAAAATCCCTAAATATTATATTATAACAGTGGATAAAAAGTTTGGTGCAAAAAATTGGGTTTAAATAGGATTTATGTCAAATATGCCATTTAATTAATAAAAAGCTTTCATTTTACGATATCGAGCATAACTCTCATTTCAGACCATAAACTGATGTCAAATTTTTAGGACATACTTAAATATCAGTAATAAAGGTTTTTGTAAACTCACATTTTCAAAAATCTCATTTTATTGATAAAAGGGCATAATGGTCATTGTTAAGCATTTAACGGAAACATACATATGAATCAGATTTCTATGGAACCTTATAGTATAATCTCATAGGATTATACTAACATGTAATGTGGTCCCAAATGAACCCTAAGGCATAACTAAACTAAGCTAAATCGGGTCAGAACTGAAAGTCAAAGCAAAAGTTTACTTTTGCGACTTTCGGTTGCGAACCGAGCCTAAACTCAGAATTGTCGGGTTGAACATGCCTAAACATGTTCTTATATTATTTACCAAGTTACAAGTTATTTTAGTGTTAAAACATGTTCCATAACCTCTGCATTATCAGTTATGAATTTATTTGTAAAAACTGATCCTGTTGACTTTTTATTAATAAGTTTGACTCGACAATTGACCAAGTAAAAGTGATAATCAGTAGGTGCCCTTTTAAGGGCTTATTACCTACATAATTACCAACTCATAGCCACTTTCAATTGGAATAATGGCTGGACCATTAGTGATTAATCACCAAGTCAAAACTTAATTATGATAGCTTTGACTTTCGGTCTTTAAACTAATAAAACTTAAACTTAGGAAGCTAAGAACACTTACTAGAGTACTTAGCACAAATTTAGAACAGAAGAAAGCTTCCTTTAGCTCCAGGAGACTTCAGAGAGTGAATTGAGTGAAATTTTGAAAGTATGCAAATGAACAAATGCAACAAGGGGCCTTTATATAGAAATTTCAAGGCTTCAAGATCAATCCATATGTCCCTATGTTGCTACCAGATGTTCCCATGTGTCCCTAGTGCATGAAAAACCATTTGCTCAGTCCCTGGTATCGAAATCAGCCACGCAATGGCGGTGTAACAGGCTGCAACATGCAGCTGTCTTCTTTTTGGTTGCTGGCACCTCTCACGCGGCCCGCTTAAGATATGAAGAGACAATGGGCTGCTCCGGTAAAAACTTTCCAAACTTTGCATTTTCAGTCCCTGGTCCATTTTAAATTTATTTAACTTCCATTTATTGCACTTAGGACCCCCATAGTTAACTATTAAGGACCTTGGATCACAATTTAACTCCGTTAAGCTCCCGGTTAGTTGCAAGATCACCCGAAATGTCTTGTTTTCATCGAAACTTCAAGAGATTACTATCCAATATTCTTGAGAGCATGATAAACAAATATTATAATGCTTTTGGGATCGTTAAAAGGTCACTCAGAGGTAACATTTAACATGTTAACACTTTTAACCCCTATGCTTCGTAGAATCCTTAATTTAAGCACAAACGACTTTTTATGTTCGACAATTTATTCACTAAAGAATACGAACGTCGTGTGAGGTCAATCAGAGGCACCGGATTGGCATGTTGACACTTTGGATCCTTTTACTTACATATTTACATCGTTTGATAATTTTAGTCCCTCCAGAATTAATTCATTACACGTCTAAGTCTATGTCACGTGTCTTTATTACATTGGGCATCATTTTGCGAGGTGTTACAGGATGCCTAGTGGCGGACCTATGAATTATATGTCGGGGGTGTGGATGAATGGTTCAAGCATATTTTCAGGGGATGCGGTCGGGTTTTTTGCCTAAAAACACACACATTTTTTTCCAGGGGTGCGCCTGCCCACCCTAGGCTTCACCTAGGTCCCCCCTGTAGACGCCCGATCTAAGGTTTAACATCGAACTCTCTAGCAACAGAGGTATGCTACTCGTGGTTGCACATCCATGTCCTTCTAAGTAGCCGCATAAATCATTTTTTAAGATTATGCACTTACCTCCTAAGTCGTGTTATAACCATAGTTACATAAATCGCTAGGGTAGCCACGATCCACGTATTGGATCGTGGTGTACGCAATCGGAAATTGTAAGCGTATCGGAATGACATGGTTTGGCGAACCGAGTTGCGTCGGTACGGTGTTCCTGATTATGGAGGTACGGCGATCCAAATTGATCCTGTTCAGCAAACCAAATAGACAAGGTGGACGTTCCAAATCGATTGGGTACAACGATCCATAGCTGATTTCCGACGCCAGTGTTTTCAGCCGGAAACCAGGAAGAATGGGAAGAAGAAACAACGGCTGTGTATGTTTTTGGTTTTTAGGGTTTAAAAGTTTGGTGTTGGTGTGCTAGGTTTTTGAGAGAGGGGATGGTGTCAAAATATTTTTAAATGTTTTTGTTTTTTTAGTAGTAAGGATCACCTGACTACAAAATTTGCAATCTACTTATTTCACTACACTACGAAGACCACGTAAACAATCTATACTATCTATAATAAGAGATTATGATGTAAATATGCTTACTTGTCAACTTCTAAGCTATGCCACATGGACTTGCTGATGTCATAATTCCCTTTACAATATTTAGATATGTATAAATGTATAAATCTTTTTAAAATATATAATCAACCACTGATGATTCAAAATCAAAATTATGGCTCCAAATTCAAAATTCAAAATTATGGCTCCAGATATATAACCTATAATCTTCTTCAATCAATTGCCCTCTCTATCAATTTCTCTCTCAACTCTCACTCTCTAAAATTCACAGTCTTTTGAAACACAAATCATTCGGTTCACAGTGTTTTAAACGCAATACTCTTTCTTCTTTGGCAAGAATCTGGAATTATCTCAATTTCTTCTTCATATCGAAATCTTCTGCCCTAATTCTCTCTGCCGTCCTTCCGCCTTACGAAATCTTCATCACAAAGGTACAATTCCATCTCTTTGGTAACATCCAATCTTGGTTTTCTGGCTTTTCTTTCGATTTCTTAGTTTTTATTTACTGGAACAATATTAGGGTTTTTAGAGTCATCAGGGCACAGGTAGTTGAATATTACACCGAATCTTGACCCTCATGTAGTGTTTATTCATCATCTTTACAAAGATATATCATTAATAACCTAGGGGATAAAAACCATTTATGTTTGGCAGAGTATTATGAGCTAATTTCACTAGGTTAAAAAGCATTTATGTTTGGCAGAGTTTCAGGTATGAGTTTCAGGTTTATATAGATACTATGGTTGCTTATAAAGGTGAAGTTAGAATTGATGACAACCATTCAGAGTGTTTTGGTGGAAAACTTGGAGGGGGTCGGTGGCGTTGTCAAGGTTGTCAGGAAATGCAAAGTGATAGCATTTCCTGACAACCCTCGACAATATCACTGACCTCCTAATCTGAGCGTGACCCTCTGAAAATATAAATGTTTTGCAACTTCACCATGAATAGAGAAGAAAGAGAGAGTTGGGTTTCTAGCTCCAATTGTGTTGCAGCCGGATCAACGACAAATTCAGCAGCAGTAGTTGTTGATGCATGAATATGAAGATTGAATTTGTGAGGTTCAGTTAATAATCGACTGAATGAAATTATATTATTTATTGTGTTCACCATTGTTAAACCAAAAAGATTGAATTTGTGAGGTTCAGGAATATGAAGATTGAATTTGTGAGGTTCAGCAGCAGTAGTTGTTGATGTAGGTGAGTTTTGTAAAGGTTTGCGGCTTGAAATAAAATTATTTATTGTATTCACAATTGTTAAACCGATTGTGCTTTATGTTTATCATTTAAACTTGTGATAATTTGTGCCTAATAATCGACTGATTGAACGGATTTTGATTTTTAATTAAGTTTATTAATGTAAACCAAAAGTTTTAATTAAGGTATGTAGTCTCACATATTTTTTGTTCAAATTAATTTCATGGGATGATAACATCTTCATTTTAATTATTTTGTTTAGGGATTGAATTTTGTGTAGAGATGGATGGAAGAAGTGGGCACCTGTTTCATCGGACGAGTTTTGGTGTAATCGAATCGAATGGAATGGAATGTTGGATCCTTATGTTAATCTCAATGGAACTGTTAGCAGCGAAGAATGTTATTGGTGCTCATCTGAATGGAATGTTGGATCGTTATGCAATCATCACTTGTGGTTCAGAAAAGCGGTTTAGGTAATAGATAGTATAAATTAAGTTTGTTGTGAAACATGTATTTGGCAAAGGTCTGTTTTAGGTTTGAAACCTCTGTTTGTTGTTAACAGATGTTAGAATATAAAACAGATGTTTCAAACGACTGGTGGGTTAAACAGTGTTTTGTGTAGAAAATAGTGGTTCAAACCACTGTTGGGTTAAAACGGTGGTTGAAACCAGTGTTGGGTTAAAATGGTGGTTGAAACCACTGTTGGGGTTAAAACGGTGGTTTAAACCACTGTTTTGTTCAAACCAATGCTTGAAACTACTGTTCTGTTAAAACGGAGGTTTGAAACCATTGTTGGGTTAAAACAGTGGTTGAAACCACTGTTTAGATGTGTGTTGAAAGTGTTTGGATGTGTTGAAAGTGTGGAAGCGAAGGGTAATAAAGTGGTTTTGTGATTTGGTGGTTTTGTATCAATGTATTTCTTTCCATTTACGTTTTTTTTCTATTTGTATGTAGTGAAATTGGCTGAATTTATGAAATGTTTTTTAGAGCTTTTTTGGAAGAACCGAGACGAGAGGGTTTTTGAACTAAAGTATATGGATACATCAACACATCTCCTGGAAAGTATAAAGACAGAATGAAATCATACCGGTGGATGGTTAAAAGGAGAAAAATTGCGGATCTCACCTTAGATAACTGGAACAATTTTGTAAAAGTTGGATTTTGTATAGGCTTCTCTGTAGTTTGTTTGTTTTTTTGTTCTATTTGGGGTGTATTTGCTCTTATGTTATGGCTAATATAGCAGTTATCAGGTAGAAGCATTGGCTTAGGCAATTAAGGAGAACACTATAGTGTTCTTGGAGACGGGCTCAGGCAAGACGTTGTTCGCGATTATGCTTTTACGTCACTATGCTTATCTGTTGAAAAAAACCCTTCCCATGTATTGCTGTGTTCTCGGTAGTTGGTACCCACTGTTGTATTGGTCAAACAGGTATGTTGGTTGACTTAGTTGTTTCTTGAACATGTTTTCAACATGTGGTTATAGCATACTAATGGAAGCTTTCTCTGTCTTATTAGCAAGCGGAGTATGTGGGAAAGCACCTTGATTTGAAAGTGGAGTATTGGGGTGAAAAAGTTGTTGATTTTTGGAATGCTGCTGATTGGAAGAAACAACGAGATCAGAATCAGGTATGACAGGTCAACATTTGACTTTTTTGTTGACCGCATACAATCTCATCAGAATTTTGAGTAATGATCAAATACGTAAAGTACCCCTGAGGCGGACAATTGCAGTCTTGAGTAATAAACTTTTATTGTGTTACTCTTTACCTTTGTTGTATCATGTAGTTTTTATTTTTTCAATTTAAACTGAATACACGTATATGTTATACATCATTTTTACAGCTATTGGTCATGACCCCTGACATTTTAAGGAATGCATTCAGACATAGATTCTTAACGTTGGATATTATCAAGGTGTTAATGTTTGATGAATTCCACAACGCAAAGAAAAATCATGCGTATGCTATCATCATGAAGGTATATTAATGATTGTAATTTTTAACGTTATTAATTTGTTTTAGTTGAGTTTAAAAATTGAAATAATATTTGTTCAAACCACTGCTTGAAACTGTTGTTCGGTTAAAACGGAGGTTTGAAACCATTGTTGGGTTAAAACAATGGTTGAAACCACTGTTTGGATGTGTGTTGAAAGTGTTTGGGTGTGTTGTAAGTGGGGAAGTGAAGGGTAATAAAGTGGTTTTGTGATTTGGTGGTTACATATCAATGTAGTTCTTTTCATTAACGTTTTTTTCTATTTGTATGTAGTGAAATTGGCTGAATTTATGAAATGTTTTTTTAGCTTTGTTGGAAGAACCGAGACGAGAGGGTTTTTGAACTAAAGTATATGGATACATCAACACATCTCCTGGCAAGTATAAAGGCAGAATGAAATCATACTAGTGGATGGTTAAAAGGAGAAAAAAAGCGGATCTCACCTTAGATAGCTAGAACAATTTTTTAAAACTTGGATTTTGTATAGGCTTCTCTGTAGTTTGTTTGTTGCTTTTGTTCTATTTGGGGTGTATTTGCTCTTATGTTATGGCTAATATAGCAGTTTTATATTAATAATGCAAAAGAACAATTGCATCAGCATTTCAATATTAAAGTTTTCAAATTAGAAGAAAATGTACCACCATCTTATTTTTCAATATCATAATATTTTTATTAACCATCGAGATAGTGTTGTTAATGATGTTTTTATAGAATGTTAGATGTATTTTGATCTTATCCACTAAAGAAAATCCTTTTGTAACACTTAACTAAGAACAAGTTTTATTTAGGCCAAATAAGACTGCTTTTAATGAAAGTTTATGCGAATGTCAATTCATCAAATATTTGTTCACATGATAGTTTACATATTTACATATACAAAAACTTTTATCATTATGGTTATTATAATACTAATACATACTGTATTTAACATTATTTTATAAAGATATAGAACTAAAGACCACAATTTAAATGGTATATTATAATCTGAATTTGTTGCGCCTCTTTTGTAAACGCCTCTTTTATTGGGATTGAACCCTATGATGGCCCTCATCTATTGTTTGAATTAGACTACCCCCTTGAAAGTGGCTATAACATATGATGGCCCTCATCTATTGTTTGTATACTACAACTACTGTCCATTAAGTATTGCTTGTGTACAACAACTGCTGAAGACAAGGTGCTGCTACTTAATCTACTGGCCTAACTCAAGTGCTGCTAAAAAGCAAAGCCCTGCTTGGAATGAAGCAGTGGAATTTAAAAAACTGTTGACAAATTAATACGATTAAAATATGAAGCATTAAGAAAGTAGCAATTACATACAAAAAATAAATCTAATTAGACACGTCTAACTCTAATAACAAAAATCAAGAAACTTTAACTTCAATTGTGGATCTTTACTGACGGTATTTGATCAAAACGATCTGAGAGTGCCGTATGATGATGCAAAAGAACACTTATTTGTGGTGTATTTGTTCTTATGTTATGGCTAATTTAGCAGTTATACATTAATTATGCAAAAGGACAATTGCATCAGCATTTCAATATTCATGTTTTCAAATTAGAAGAAGAGGTACTACCATCTTATTTTTCAATATCATAATATTATTATTAACCATTGAAATAGACTTTCCCCTTCAAAGTCGTTATTTTGGGCCAAATAAGACTGGTTCACATCAGTGGATTCATCATAAGCAGGTGTTTGCATTACACCTTCCCCCTGAAAGTGGTTATAACACCTGATGGCCCTCATCCACTGTTTGTATACAACAACTGCTGTCCATTAAGTACTGCTTGTGTACAACAACTGCACCAGAGCAAGTGCTGCTATTTAATCTATTGCCCTAAGATAAGTTCTGCTAAAGACCATAGCCCTGCTTGGAATGAAGCAGTGGAATGTAAAAACTGCTAACATATAAAGATTGACAATTTGTGTCTAAAATGTATTTTGTTAAGGATGGCATTCTTGCAGATATTTCATAAATCACCATCAACAGATGTTGGACATGATATTTTGTGGTTACGCAAGACAAAATCATTCCTTTCTTCAGAACAGCAGATGATCAAAACATTTGTCAAAAGCTTATTCACTGTTGCACTAACAGTTGCTGATTTAATAGTCTTTCAAATCATTATCATTTCCTTACCCCTAACTACTTTTGTGCTCAAACATCTGTTTTCTAAATACTGTCCACTGCTATTCATCATAAGCAGCTGTTTGCATTAGACTTTCCCCTTGAAAGTGGTTATAACATCTGATGCCCTCATCCACTGTTTGTATACTACAACTGCTGTCCATTAAGTACTGCTTGTGTACAACAAATACTGAAGACAAAGTGCTGCTATTTAATCTACTGCCCTCAGTCAAATGATGCTAAAGACCAAAGACCTGGTATTTTTCTATTTGTATGTAGTGAAATTGGCTGAATTTATGAAATGTTTTTTAGAGCTTTTTTGGAAGAACCGAGACGAGAGGGTTTTTGAACTAAAGTATATGGATACATCAACACATCTCCTGGAAAGTATAAAGAATGACAATTTGTTTCTAAAATGTATTTTGTTAAGGATGGCATTCTTGCAGATATTTCATAAATCACCATCAACAGATGTTGGACATGATATTTTGTGGTTACGCAAGACAAAATCATTCCTTTCTTCAGAACAACAGATGATCAAAACATTTGTCAAAAGCTTATTCACTGTTGCACTAACAGTTGCTGATTTAATAGTCTTTCAAATCATTATCATTTCCTTACCCCTAACTAATTTTGTGCTCAAACATCTGTTTTCTAAATACTGTCCACTGCTATTCATCATAAGCAGCTGTTTGCATTAGACTTTCCCCTAGAAAGTGGTTATATGTGTACAACAAATGCTGAAGACAAAGTGCTGCTATTTAATCTACTGCCCTCAGTCAAATGCTGCTAAAGACCAAAGACCTGCTTGGAATGAAGCAGTGGAATGTAAAAACTGCTGACATATTATACTTGACAATTTGCCTCTAAAATGTATTTTGTTAAGGATGGCATTCTTGAAGATGTTTCATAAATCACCATTAACAGGTATTGTAATTTACATTTTCATTAATTATTTCCGGTGACATTTTTATTATATCAATGACTTATAGTTATTCTTTTCGATAAAACGGTCTTATGGCATTTTATGATACATTGTTTAGGTAGGTATAATCCATACTACAATATTATATTTACAGAGTTAATTCTTGAATTTGGTTTGTTTTGTTTTGTTTTGTGATTGTTTGTTGGTACGTGGTTTATTTTTAGGGTGATCAGTGTTTTATAATCGGACCGTGCGGTTCATTCATCAGGTATTATTTCCTTTTCATTTTCACTACACTGATTTAGTGTTACCTGCTGTTTAACAATCCAGAAAAATATGTTTCATATCATACCTGCTTTAGAGTTTTACTTGTATCGTTTAAAACAAAACCAAAAAAAAATTTGTTTCCGAGTGAAGAACCTATAACACATCAAAAATTCAGTATTTAAAACCAAACCCAAAAAAATTGGTCAGCCCAAAACCATACCTAAAATTATAATGAAACAGAAGCAAAAATAAAGTGTCATAAAAAAAATTAAATCGTTTATTGTATAAATATTAAAAAAAGTTACAATTACATAAAAAAAAGAAAAGTAATCAGACACTTAAAGTCTAATAGCAAGAATGAAGAAATTTTAACTTCAACTCCATGGAGCACTGCACTTCTCGATGTATGTCATTGATCTTTCTCATGAAGTCCAGGTCTCTGTCTCCACATTTTATATTGTTCGCAACACACTGGTCACGAACGGAAGTAGTCGGCATCGCCCTCAGGTCTCTTGAAACTTGGTCTCTTGTCAGCAGACCAAGTTGCAGTCCGTCAAAACATCTCTTCAACTCTTGAAGAGTACTCCTATCAGCAAAAACTTGCTCTTCGATTTCTTTAATAAAGTGTTGCTTGAAATCCTCAGATTGTGCAGCAGTTTGTGACTTCATTTTAAAGTATTTATAACAGCTAAGGCAAAACAATAAGAGTTGCTCTTCTATTTAACTGAATGAATCTGGTTATGATGAAACAATGTTTGAATTTGCAATGATATTATATAGGATATCTATCAGCCCAAAGGTCAGGTTTAAATGCAACCATTAAATAAAAATTTATATTTAAAAACCTGATACATGTAATGATTTAATAATGAAAACGTGTATATACCCAACATGTCTCTTCATTTACCTTATCAAACATTTTAATGTAAAACCTTTGAAAAATGTTCTTTATTAGCAGACGTCTCTTCATTTATCCTATCAAATATTTCAAATACTATAAAGGATCATGATTGCTCTACTTGAAAACATCAAGACTTCATTTTTAAAAAACCCTTCATTCTAAAACAAAACGTCCAAACCCACCCACACTCTTTCTAAATGGCAAGCAAAACCTTCTACCACTGGTCGGATAATACCGATCTTAAAATTGAATATTCAAGACGGTCACTCCATGAACAGAGAAAAGCTGAAGAAGTCAACAAAAAAGTTGCGTTGGTAAGTGATAAATATTATAAGCAGACGTGGAGTAGCATTGCACTGCTGGATGAAGTTGTCTCTTCTCCTCCATCAGAGTTTAAAGAAAAAGCCGAAGAGTTTTTGACACATCTGTTGAAACAAGATCAGAAGACCTGTGATATGCTAGCAGCTCTGCAAATTAAAACAAAAAATGAAATTGCATGGAGGAAGGCGAGAGAAATAGATCTCCTAGGAAGTGTTAATTGTAATGTTTAGTTTTTAATATTTTCCAAACTCAGAATTTTGTAATACTATTTAATATCGAATGAAGAAGTGTTTATTGCTAGCAGAATTTTGTAAAAGTTGGACTTTGTATAGGCTTCTGTGTAATTTGTTTCTGATTTTTGTTCTATTTGGGGTGTATTTGCCTTTGAAGAGGTACCACCATCTTATTTTTCAATAACATAATATTATTATTAAACATTGAAATAGACTTTCCCCTTCAAAGTCGTTATTTGTTTGGGCCAAATAACAGTGATCCACATCAGTGGATTCATCATAAGCAGCTGTTTGCATTACACCTTCCCCTTGAAAGTGGTTATAACATCTGATGGCCTTCATCCATTGTTTGTATACTACAACTGCTGTCCATTAAGTACTGCTTGTGTACAACAACTGCCCCAGACAAAGTGCTGCTATTTAATCTACTGTCCTAAAATAAGTGCTGTTAAAGACCAAAGCCCTGCTTGGAATGAAGCAGTGGAATGTAAAAACTGGTGGCATATAAAGATTGACAATTTGTGTCTAAAATGTATTTTGTTAAGGATGGCATTCTTGCAGGTATTTCATAAATCATGATCAACAGATGTTGGAAATGATATTGAGTTTACACAAGACAAAATAATTCAACAAAATCATTCAACATAATCTTATTAAACAGTTGCTGATTTAATAGTCTTTCAAATCATTATCATTTCCTTACCCCTAACTACTGTTGTGCTCAAACATCTGTTTTCTAAATACTGTCCATTCCTATTCATCATAAACAGCTGTTTGCATTAGACTTTCCCCTTGAAAATGGTTATAACATCTGATGGCCCTCATCCACTGTTTGTATACTACAACTGCTGTCCATTAAGTGCTGCTTGTGTACAACAATTTTGAAGAAACCACTGAGTGTCAAACATTTCATAAATTGACATGCAACAATGGAAGGAAGAAGCAGTAGTTTAGTTTGTCATTTATATTGTATAGAATCAGTGGTTAAGGTTAGCAGTGTTTGAAACGACTGTTCGGTTATAATAGTGTAATCCTTAATGATATCTTTTGAAACCAGTTTTGGGTTAACACTGTTTGAAACTACTGTTGATTTAAGGACAGTTTTTAAAACTAATGTTTTAAGCCAAAAGTGTTTTCAAAACAGTGTTTTAACAACACTAAGTATAATTCACCAATCTATCATTGTTTGTATCTTCAATGATCACACAACTTGAATCGACAAATCATAACTTTGAGAGCAGCCCATTAACAAATATTACAAACTGTATGCTGTATAAACTTTTCTTATAACTATTAATCATTCATTGAATGTTGATTTATTTATTGTAATTGATGAAAGGAGGATATCTTCTGGAAGAGTTGCTGATTACAGGAAAAGTTGATCCAGTTGGTTCTCTCATATCATTCACATAACCTGATATTTAAGGAGAGTTGTGAAAATGAAAGTTGTATTGGCATTGTTAATATTTTTTATAACAAATTATTAAAGCCTAAATTGTATATTAAAGGTAAACTTTTAATACATACAATACAGAGACAAAACGTTATACCAACTTCGTAGACTTGACGGAACTTGCAGATTCGATAACAAAAGACTGTAACATACAATACAGGTGAAGTTAGAATTGATGACAACGTTATTGGATTCACCCAATATAGTGTTTCAATATGCTAAGCGTAATGGTGATTAACTTTTTGGTTGAATCTTATAGGCGTATAGCGGAAAATCCTGGAGAGGCGGAGGCTTGCAAGCGATGTAACTGTAAGAAATCCAAGTTTTTGCACATACAATACAGAGACAAAATGTCATACCACCACAAGCAATTGTGGATCGTTACTGACGGGTGCACTTCGGAATGTAGCAGATATGAATGAATATAACCTCAGTGTAGGTAATTACATATCTGCCACTGGGGTTATATTCATTCATATGAATGAATATAACCCAAGTGGTAGATATGTAATTAGCGAGCTCTGGAATTTCAAGGAAAATCGAAGAGCTCCACTGGTGTTGTATTCATTCATATCAATCACTTCCTTATGTGCACCGCATCTTCTAGGAGGTTGTCAAGTGTTCTCGCCTTCGTAGTTGGTGTTTTGCTTATCTTTACTTCCGCAGCCATTCTGTACATCGAATCAAACCAAAACCAAATAGCTGTTATCATCGAATCAAACCAAAACCAAATAACTGTTATCATTAAAAACCAAAAATCAAAAATGAGGAACACATTCAAATCACACATTCAAATCATTGAATGAAATCCAAAACACATTCAAAACCTCTGTTTTGATAGCCTAAACCCTAGACCCACAAGAATCAAAACAGGAACACATTCAAAACCTCTGTTTTGATACCCTAAACCCTAAACCCACAACAATCAAAACAGGAACACATTCAAAACCTCTGTTTTGATACCCTAAACCCTAAACCCACAACAATCAAAACATGAACACATTCAAAACCTCTGTTTTGATACCCTAAATCCTAAACCCACAAAAATCAAAACCAAAACACATTCAAAACCTCTGTTTTGATGCATTTTGAACAAAATCAACCCTCTGTTTTTTCAAAATCAACCCAAAATCGTCGGATGGAACCCAAAATCATGAACAAAATCAACCCTCTGTTTTTTCAAAATCAAACCAAAATCATCGAACGGAACCCAAAATCAAACCCAAAATCATCGAATGGAACACAAAATCAAACCCAAAATCAACCCTCTGTTTTTTTCAAAACCAACCTAAAATCATCGAATGGAACCTAAAATCAAACCCAAAATCAACCCTCTGTTTTTTTCAAAACCAACCCAAACTCATCGAATGGAACCCAAAATCAACCCAAAATCATCGAATGGAACCCAAAATCAAACTCAGAATCAACCTTCTGTTTTTTCACAATATAAACACATTCAAATCATCGAATGGAACCAAAAATCAAACCTCTGATTTCAAGATGAAGATGGATGAAGATGATGAAGCTGGATGAAGATGATGAAGATCTGTATTGACTGTTGAGAGTTGAGAGAGATATTTGGAGATTTTTGGAGAAGTGTGATGATGATAATGATCAGTGATGATATTAGTCATTTCATACAACTTATAACAGTCAAGTTGCATTTTTGGTGAAGTGTGATGATGACAAGGAGATTAAATTACAAATTAATTATCCATAAGAAATTAAACTAAATAATATTTAGTAGGAGGATTATATATAAATTAATTAGAAAAGATTAAACTAAAATAATACTTATCTATAAAACATGGTCTAATATAGTATAAATATAACTAAAGACCAAAATTTAAATGATATATTATAATCTGATGTAAATCTGTCTATGTTACAGTTAAGTTGCATTTTTTGATAGAAGGGTTTTAACGGGCCTACAAAATCTAGTCCATTAGTAAGCTTAATTGGATCAAATATAAGGGGTTTTATTGAACTGTTTAATAACATTTGGTTATTTGAATTAGGCCAGACTTTAATTATTAGACAATATAAAATTAGGTCATGCTTTCAGTTTAGACAAGCAATTTTGAGTTAGTTAGCTAATTTCTATATCAAACATGAACTAAATACAAACAATTTAAATGATGTATTATAATCTATTTCGATGGTTATTAAAACTACCCATGTGGTCACACATACTGTCTTCAACATTACTTTATAAAGATATAGAACTAAAGACCAAAATTTAAATGATATATTATAATCTGTTTTTTAGTATTTGATTTCGATCATTACTAAACCTACCCGTGTGGTTACACGGGTACTACACCTAGTTAGTTTAGTGGCAAATTTGAAAATTGATCAAACTTTTAGGGCTAACATATATAAACCCATTATCACCGCCGTTGGGTCTCGCCGGTACCATTCTCCGCCGCCCGCTGTAACCCTAATTGATAACCACCGCTGTAGCAAGCAAAAGGCATCCATAGAATCATGAGGGCTAAAGTTATATCTCGTTCTGCCGATGAGTTTACTCGCGAGAGAAGTAATGATCTTCAGGTATGTTTTCGATAAGTATATAGTGTTGTTTAACCCTAATTTTAATTGTGTTGTTGAATCAGAGGGTTTCTAGAAACTACGATCCCAATCTTCGTACGCAGGAGAAGGCGGTGGAGTATGTCAGAGCTCTTAATGCTGCTAAATTAGATAAGGTCATTATAATTCATTTATATGATAGTTGTATGTATGTATCATGTATGTATGTATGTATATTGATGTGCCTGCTTCATTTAGGTGTTTGCAAGGCCGTTTATTGGAGCTATGGATGGTCATGTAGATGCCATCTCCTGTATGGCCAAAAACCCTAGTCATTTGAAAGGGGTTTTTTCTGGCTCTATGGATGGAGGTAGGTATGGTTTAACTACTAGTATTATGTTAGTTACTATAGTTTATTTATTATGCTTTTCTTTTATACATATATGATCGTTTTTAGCGCTCCGAAATTGTTCGTCGTGGCTAGTTTTAGAACACTTGACAAATAGTTGATACTCTAGTCACCAACCATTCTTTGGTATATGTTGAGTTAGACAAAACAATATATCATTTTTGTGGAATAGAAATATACACAGGCAGGCTCTTTCATGTATGAGCTACCACCTCTTAGTCAAAATACTATTTGAAACTAGTTTGAATTGGAACTATAAAGGGCCTTGACTTGAACCAAACCAACAACATGCGAATGGAGCTATCGGTGTGGAGATTATTCTTTGTTTTCTGCCTTCGGGGCTTAACTATGTATTTCTGGCTAGGCAAGCTTCTATTGGCACCGACTGATGTACTTTTAGTTATCTTTAAAGGCAAGTTTCTATTGGCACCAACTGATGTACTTTTAGTTATCTTTAAATATGAATGTTAGAGCTGTTGAAATGATTCTGGAATAATATTCATGCTTGTAAGGAAAATTAGGAGTTTATACCTGAATTAATGTTTTAAAGGTGAAAAAACTTCTCATAGAAAGACCACGATTTAGGGTTTTAGTCTCTTCATATGTCAAAATTGAGTTTATACCCTAGTCATATGTCAAACGTTTTGAATTAAAGGTAGCTGATGGGGGACTGCGTCTTCTGATTGTTAAAAAGATTTTGCTTGTTTCTACTTCTCAAGTTCTCTCTTTCATAACTGTTTTAATGTTTGTATTTTTTTTTTGCAGATATTCGTCTATGGGATATTGCTTCAAGGTAATACTTTTTAGTTGTTTTTTTTGAGCTTTTAGCTGTTGAAGTTTCATCACTTAGATATAATGTATGTATGTATATGTGTGCGTATAAAGTACAGGACTACAGGATTTGATATAATAAAAAGCAAGTTTGGGTGAAAAAGTAGGAAGGAAGGAGAGCCTGAGAGGACGACACATAGTTTAATTATAACTCATGTAGGCAGTAGATCTTTAAGCTATTGAAGTGAACGTCTTGATCAGCCTAAAGATATATATAGCTGAGCTGGTACTCGTCCCAAGTGTCTTCAATCGATTTGGATCAGCCTAAAGGTATATATAGCTGAGCTGGCGTCGGAAATCAGCTATGGATCGCTGTACCCAATCGATTTGGAACGTCCACCTTGTCTATTTGGTTCGCTGAACCGGATCAATTTGGATCGCCGTACCTCCGTAATCAGGAACACCGTACCGACGCAACTCCCTTCGCCGGACCATGTCGTTCCGGTACGCTTACGATTTCCGATTGCGTACACCACGATCCAATACGTGGATTGTGGCTACCCTAGCGATTTAGGTAACTATGGGTTAAAGTTTCTGTTGTTATAGAACTTCCTGTTTGATATAGTTTATGTGTGATTTGAGAACAATGTAGGTTAGTGATTTCGATGTAGAAGTCTGAAGAATTTCTATCATTTATTCAGTTAGAAGCAATGCTAATGGTTTTGAGAGTTTCAGAATTCAGTGGTTGCGTAGGTGCGAGATTAGAAAATGTAGTTTAGTTTTCGGTATTGCCGTCTAAATGTTGGTTTGAGCACAATTAGTCCGTCTGTGGGTTCATCATGCTATTTGATTTTACTTGTATGCTCATTTATTTGAATACAAAACAAATTGAAGTTTTACCTTGTTTCAGTCAGTTATTGGCTATCCCGTTAAGGAAAACTGGCACACTAAGAATGAAAAAAAGGTGTATCTTTCGTGTTTCATATGGAGGTCAATAGACTTTTAAAAAGCACCGTTATATTGAATTTTGTTCGTTCGTGTCTCTTTTACTTGTTTATACGTTTGAATTTTTTACTTATATGTTGATATTATCTTCGCTTAACTGTAATTTACTGAACAATTATTATTTCAACTCCTTTGCTAGATTAGGCTATTTTCAATTGTTAATGTGCATCAAAGCTAAAATGCTTCACTTGATTCTTTAATGGCCGATGCTCAGTGATTCCATGATGTGGTGCCATACGTCTGAGTCAGCGACTGAACGCCTTCTGTATACGGTGGCTGCATCTGAAGGATCTTGGCCACCAAAATAAATAAAGCCTTAAATGCTAATGATATGTATCTCTAGTTTTCTTCTTTTTTTTTTGATGCTATGAGCTCCTGATTTGCAACGGCTAGGTTTTATAAAATGCCGGGCGCTTAGGCGTTCAGGTCTCGGGAGCTGAGGCTTTCTGGTTTTTTTGGCCCTTCTTGCATGCTATGAGCTCCTGATTTATGTTTTTTTTGTTTTTATTTTTTATTCTTTAAGTTTTTTTTTTGTTTTTTTACTTTTTATTTTTTAAATTTTATTTAATTTATATATATATTTCTTTACTTTTTTTATATGTTTTCTGTTTTTTAATCTTTATACTTTTGTATATTTATATATATTTCATTTTTTACATATTTTTATTATTTTTTATTTTTGTATCTTTATTTATATTTTTTTTTTCATTTTTTGTATTATTAACGTTTTTATATATATATTTTTTTTTATCCCATCCTAAGCTTTTTTTAATATACCCATCCTGACCCGAAGCCATCCTAACCCAAACCCATCTTGACCCGTGACCCAAACCCAACTAACCTGCTCACTTTGCCAGGCCTACTACTTAGCGTTAATGCTACTTTTATGTATTGTGAAGTGTCAGAACTTAGAATAAGTGTTTGCTCTTTGCTTATGGAGTGCCGGCTGACTATACTAGGAGACTGGTAATACATGAATGCAAAAAACCAAAGCTGTTGAGAAATGCGTCTCACATGTCTTATGTTGTGACGAGTTTAAAAAAAATGAGTATTATCATTTGGTAAATGGGTTCAACCTTTTGAACTCTTTTAACACTTTGTGGGTGCGTATTTATATATGTGTGTATATATAGGCTGATGATTTCTCTTAACTAACACATATGTATACTGGCCATTTTTTTTTGTATTCTTATGTAGAAAAACAGTATGTCAATATCCTGGTCACCAAGGTGCTGTACGTGGTTTGACGGTATCTACAGATGGACGTATACTTGTGTCATGTGGAAGTGATTGCACGTAAGGCCAACCCTTTTTCTCTTAAGACTTAGTATTGGAGTAGTTTATCATTATTCCCCTATGTGAACTTTGTGTGCTTAACTGGCATGCTTTGCCCTCGCGTTGTGACTACGTATTAAGTCATATCTATATTTTTAAACTCGCAAAGTTGTTGCTTAGACTTTTTTGGTTTATTTAGTTTGTGACTCTGTAAGGTTTTAAGCTGGGTAAGAATCTCTTTTGAACAGTAAATAAGCCATTAAACGGTGGAAGAAGGCTTAAAAATGACTTTTTTTTCTTGCACACATATACATAAAATTGACATTTGAATCTTTAATTGATTGAATCAGTGTTAGACTGTGGAGGGTTCCTCTTGCAAGTGGCATCGAGTCAGATGACTCATCTGATAGCTCAGACAAGGTCAGTAGTTTCTTGATTATTGAACAACTGATTTCCCATTCCAATACATCTGTACAATTTTGCTTTCTGTGAATACAGACACTGGCATCCTATGTTTGGAAGAATGCTTTCTGGTAAGTTTACTTGTTTTTTGGGGATTTTGATCGTAGAATTAACTTGTTTTAACCATGGTTTAAAAAAAGGCTTGAGGCGCGCCTCGAGGCGGAACAGGTGATAAATTGTACATGAGGCGGCACCTCAGTGGTAAGGGGTGGAACGGTAAATTGGAGGTACGTTTTTTAGGCTGAAAAATTAGGGCTTTTTAGGCGGGATAAAGAGTTTTTAGCATAAGTAGTGACGAACGATGCTTGTAGCTATACGCAATCAAGAAAAAATAGGGTAGAACATAGATGGAGACGTACCTTGTAGCGATGAATGACCAAGAAAAATTAGGGTAGAAGTAGAACAAAGGAGTTGATGCCTACGAGAAAAGAGTGGTGATGTAACTCTTTTAGGTTTACTGAAGAAACAACCCCTTTATTAAACCCATTTACAAAAACTTACAATAAGACCCTTAAACATTGAACTTTTATCATATTCAACCCAAAATTATTCTCACAAGTCTATTTGCATTAGGAAAGTTCTGTGTTTTATGTTTAGTATTTTATTTCTTATAAGATACATATTTTTATATTTATTTTTAGTTCCGCCTTGGGCTTACACTTCGAGGCTTACGCCTCATGAGGCAAAGGGAAAACTCCTCGAGGTTCGATTCCGTTATTTAATCTTGGTTTTAACACAATTTGGAACTTATAAACATGTTCTAATAACAAAAGCATCATCATGCCCCTTTCTCTCCTTTGCTCTAGCTCTTTAAGATTGCGAGACACAAATGGACTCCATTTTTAACCTCTTCTAAACATGTTATTATTTACTATCATTTGACCTACTAGTGAAGTGCTCATTTTGTTCTCACTTCTACCATGACTAGTTGACTTTCTCATTTTATTTTGACCTTGTAGCATGTCACACTTTGGAATTTTGACCTGACTTTTCTTTCTTTACCTTTTTACTCTACAAAATAAGTTCACATTAGTATATATATATGCAACGTTTAAAAGAACGGAATCGAGCCTCGAGGCGTTTTCCCTTCGCCTCACTAGGCGTAAGCCTCGAGACGATCCGAGGCGGAATTAAAAATTAGATGTTTTATAAAAACTAACACCGTCTAAAAACGGGTCGGTGTGCGCATATAATGTATATATGTGTGCGCCGGGGGGCAAAAGTGAAATTGCACCAATTTTAACGTTATTTTACTAATTTCGTGAAAATAATTTAAAAGCGGCGGACGGTTAATCATGCATCATGCGGTGGAGTTGATAGCCGAAAGACAAGGGGTTACATGCATTAATCGGCCTTTGTCCCGATTGCTAAGTGTTATGTGCCTTATGTCCAAGGCTTGATGCAAAACTACTATCGAGCCGGGGGTCTCGCTGGAAGCAGCCTCTCTATTCCTACAGCTTTGCTATTGGTGGGATTTACTGAGTATGATGATGATGATGTCTTATTTGTAAAAACTAAAATACTAAACTTAAATTATATAACTTTCCTAATGTAAATAGACTTGTGAATAGTTTTGGGTTAAATATGGTAAAAGTTAAATGTTTAAGGTTCCTAGTGTAAGTGTTTGTAAATAGAATGAATAAAGGGGCCACCATTTTCTTCAGTAACCCTAAAAGAGTTACGCCACCATCATCGTCTCCATTCCTGAAACTCTAATTTTTCTTGGTCACTCATCGCTATAAGCCACGTACGTCTCCATTTTTAATCTTCTGTATTTCTTCCTGCCTCTTTCAGAATCGACCTAAAAACCCTAATTTCTTCCGCCTAAAAAGACACGTACGCCTCTTAATTACTGTTCAGCCTCGACACGAAACGTCCGCATCGTACCACTGAGGCGTACGTATAAAAACAAGCAGTGAGGCACTGCCTCTTATTCGATGTCTTGCCGTTCTGCCTCGAGGCGCGCCTCAAAACGGACGCCTTGAGCGCTTTTTTAAACCATGTTTATATGTTTTAATTACATTGAATTTATTCTTTTAAATAATTATAAGTTGCTCAAGAATTACTTATTGAGCTTTAAGGGTGTTACATTTGGACTTGTTCAATTCGTTTCTTTAAAACCTAGTTCTTTTGTTTTACTTTTTTGAGATAAAACACAACTTCGAATTGACCCTTTTATAATGTGAAATTGCCACCGTAAATTGTGATCACTTTAGTAAACTAATTATGTTGACTATGGCTTGTCATTTTCCAGGGCTGTGGACCATCAGTGGGAAGGTAATTTATTTGCGACAGCTGGTGGTGCTCAAGTTGATATATGGGATCACAATAGGTAATGGTCTGGACTTTGTTTAGACGTTTAATACAAGATTTATAAATGTATTGATTATCCTGCACATATAGATCACAGCCAGTCAACAGTTTCGAATGGGGAAGTGACACAGTTATTTCAGTTCGTTTTAATCCTGGGGAGCCAAATGTCTTGTCAACATCTAGCAGGTATGACTTTTACACCACACACATGCATTTGGGTCAACCCGAACACGGCCCTTTAACCCGTTTTTTAAATGAGTCATACAAGTTGACGAGTTATAAGCTGGTCATTGATAACGTGTTTAATGTTGAATATGAGTGTGACAAGTAATATGGTGTGCCAACACCAAGAGTAATCTAAATGGAAAACCGGAAAACAACAAAAACAAAAGAGTAAACTGCCATTTTGGTCCCTGTGGTTTGGGCATTTTTGCCATTTTAGTCCAAATCTCAAACTTTTTAAATCTGGGTCCCTGTGGTTTCATCTTTATTGCCATTTTAGTCCAAATTTCAAAATCCCCCTTTTTTTGACTGTTCCAAAAAGTTTGAGATTTGGACTAAAATGGCAATAAAAGTGAAACCACAGGGACCAAAATGGCAGTTTACTCTTAATTTTGGACTAAAATGGCAATAAAAGTGAAACCACAGGGACCCAGATTTAAAAAGTTTGAGATTTGGACTAAAATGGCAAAAGTGCCTAAACCACAGGGACCAAAATGGCAGTTTACTCAAAACAAAAATATAAGCGTTTTTTTTTTTCTAAATACTTAAACAGGTTTACGGGTCAACGGTCAACCCGAACCAACCCGTTTTTAGACGGTGTTAGTTAACCCAAACGTATTTTTTCGTGTCGGGTTTCGGGTTGTCTCAAGAATTGCCACTCCTAAATTTTTCATGGTGGATGTCAGTTGAAATGTCTTTGGCATCGCCAACTGAATTTGTCATGTATTCATTTTTATGCTATTATAGTTCTCCCAACTTTTTCCCCTATTTAAGACTTTTTTATTTGTTGTAGTGATCGGGGCATAGCAATTTATGACCTTCGAACACCATCAGCAGCAACAAAAGTTATCATGACGGTATGTATGCAATATGTCATCTTAACTTCTCAATATTGTTTTCCTCTTTGATGCACTCCAAATGTTACTTACTAGTTAACTCGTGTTTGTGGTCTAAAATGGCTTACTGTTTGTTCATCATCAATATTAGAAGAATAGAACAATTGAAAAAGAATGGCATACATCGACCATCATCATTATAAATGCTATAATTTTTGAGTGAGGTGATCGATAGTTTGTCTCAAGCTTTCTGCACTTAGTGTTAGTTTAATATTCATATTTCAATTAATATAATGTTAGTTTTAGTTGTAAAACATGCACTAATGTTGGAGTGTGCTTTTTCATTAGGTTAAAGCTCAGTTTACTTTTTTTTACGCAGACAAAAACCAATTCTATAGCTTGGAATCCAATGGAGCCCATGAACTTCACCACTGCAAATGAAAATTGTAACTGTTACAGCTATGATGCAAGAAAATTGGCAGAAGCCAAGTGCGTACACAAAGATCACGTGTCGGCAGTGTAAGAAAGATAGCAAACTCCTTGATTCGGATAGGGAGGGATCATGTGAATTAATACTAATAGTAGTTGTGTGTGAACTTTGCAGTATGGATATTGATTACTCACCAACAGGCCGGGAATTTGTAACTGGATCTTATGACAGAACTGTAAGTTATTTTTTATCACAGCTTTAGTGACGAAGCATTCTCCCGCTCAATACTTTATTGGGCTTTTGCAGGTGAGGATCTTTCAGTATAATGGCGGACATAGCAGGGAAATCTATCACACTAAGAGAATGCAAAGGTTTGTCTCCTTGATGTTTGTAATAATAATAATAATGGTAATACATAGTTTGTTAGTTTGTTTTGTGGGCCCATAGTAATACGTAGTTTGTTAGTTTGTTTTGTGGGCCCAAGCGTACTCCGTATCAATGTAATACGTAATTTGTTAGTTTGTTTTGTGGGCCCAAGTGTACTCCATATCAATGTTTTATTTATATAGCTTGGGCATTGACCATCTTTCATTTGTGAACGCAGGGTTTTCTGTGTTAAGTTCAGTTGTGATGCAAGTTATGTTATCTCGGGTAGTGATGATACCAATCTTCGACTTTGGAAGGCTAAAGCATCCGAGCAACTGGGTGTTGTAAGTTTTATTTTGTTTTTTTTTTCTGTTCAGTTGCTAATTTCTATAAAGCTTATTAAGCGATTGATGTGATTGAGCCTTCAAACACTTTTCTATTTAATAGAGTTGTCATGTGTTGAGGTGGTAAAATAGATGGGTCTGGCTGTTTTGGTTATCGGTTAATAATGTAGTTTTTTTTATATGATTTGCCTCAAAACTGTCCCCAATATGGTTATTATATTATTTCAGTTATGTTATAACCTGTTTTTCTTGTATGAAATGATTTTGGAGGTTCTATGCATTGGGAAAACAATTTGGTTGACTCTGGACCAGTACCTGTTTGACCAATTTCTTTTTTAGCTGCTCTTATTACCTATTTAACTATTTAAATTGATAAGATCTAACAGGATCGACATAGTTTTGTTGTGGTGCTAATGGTGCTGTATGCAGATTCTACCACGAGAACGTAAGAAGCATGAGTATATGGAGGCTGTGAAGAATCGTTACAAGCACCTTCCTGAGGTCAAACATATATTGAGGTATTAACAACCTAATGGTTGATTTCTGTTATAGACCTAAAACCACTGGGTTGGGTAAAGGGTCAAAGTTTGAATATAACTAATTTGTGTAAAATATAATTACAATATTATTATTATTATTATAATTATCATTATCATTATCATTATTTCAGTAATAGTATAATAATCTCTGATTTCTTCCGTTTTGATGTTGATGCAGGCATAGACACTTACCGAAACCAATATACAAGGCCGGTTTGCTAAGACGTACAATGGCTGATGCAGAGAAGAGGAAGGAAGATAGAAGGAGAGCGCACAGTGCCCCAGGTAGCATGCCAAGGAAGTCCATACGTAAAAACAGAATTATTAAAGAAATCGAATGACCCTCGCGCTTCGTCATATATTTCTCTCAATTACCTTAATCTTTTAATGTCAATGTTCAAAATTAAACCAACACAAATTTTGTTATTTTATTGGTATGACATATCGCTAAACTCTAATTTCACCGTCTATCCTTGCCTTTTGAAGTGGTTTGGTACTCGGGTATTATTTAATGATAGATGTTTAAACATGTTAAATTCAAAATGTATATAGAATATGCTATAACACAAAGTTAAGACGCCTATTTCAATTTATTACAATAAAGTAAGATTTTATCCTTTCTATTTTCAATGTAGGTACGGACTAGTTGATGACGTGTAATCTATATTACATGTAGTCAGAAATGAATATTTTATCCTTTCTATTTTCAATGTAGGTAGATGTATAAATATTCCCGCTAAAAGGTTTGAAGTATGTTTTCGATACATACAAGGTTCTATTTTTTATTTAAAAATATCCTTCGACTTTTACAAAATCATACTTGTGGATCAATAAATGTGTTGTTTGAAACCTTGAAAGTTGAAACTTATGTGACATTGCTTGGATATCATGTCCTTCGTAGCTAGGACTTAGGAGACTTAGGAGATTGTTTGATCATTCGACTTTTGCAAAATCATACTTGTGGATCAATAAATGTGTTGTTTGAAACCTTGAAACTCATGTGCCATTGCTTGGATATCATGTCCTTCGTAGCTAGGAGCCTAGGACTTAGGAGACTTAGGAGATTGTTTGAGTATGTGTTATAAAGTGTGGCACCACTGTCACTGCTAAGGTTATATGAACTAAGTGTTACGATATTGAATGGTCGATATTATATATTATTGGTTATTGTATGTGGGGTGTGTATAAGATAAACCAACAAAACCTACGCTCGTTGATTAAGCGGCAACATAAAGTGTGGGTCGTCTTGATCACATTTTAGTCCCTGATGGTTAGAATTTCTTTACGGCTTTAATCTTCAACGCTATTCATGACAAACACAAATAAGATTGTTGTGCGAAGCGTGCGAGTCAAATTAAAAAGGTATACAAATAACTAATGTAGCTATACATTGATAATTACTCTAACTATATAAACAAGTTATTTTAGTTTAGTTATAACTAAAGTAATTACACTACAATGATAATTACTCGAGTTATACAAATAACTAATCTAGTTATACAATGATTCATACTCTAACTATATAAACAATTACTCTAGTTATTCAATAATAACTACTCTAGTTTTACAAACAATTACGCTACTTAGAACTAAAGTAACTACACTATAGGAATACTTAATAGGGCTACAAACAAACTGAATGAACATGAATAAGGCCTTGTTCGTGTTCTGTTAAGATAATGAATGTGTTCACAATCTATTCATGAATACTTAACGAACGAGATTTTCTTTTCGTGTCCATTCATTAAGGAAATGAACATGTTTTTGTTCATTTGTGTTCGTAAGCTAATTTTAGGTAAGGTTTACAAGCGAACACAAACGGACATTAATAAGTGTTCATGAACATAAATGAATAGAAACAGACATATATTCAAAGGTATGTAATTGACAATAAAATATTTTATTAGTGGGTGTTTTGAAGTATTTTAATAAAATATAAAAATTTAAAATCCTAATGAACTATTGAACAAAAACAAAAATTAACGAACGAACATAAACGTACACGTTACTAAACATTCACAATGATAAATGAACGAACGCGGCCACTATTCATTTTCATTCATTTAACTAAACGAACACAAACAAACTTCCCGCCAAATGGTTCATGAACCGTTCACTGAACGTTCGGTTCATTTGTATAATTACTCTAGTTATAGAGTGCTTATTGTTGGGGGCTAGATTTTATTATATAGTGGATCCAATATTCTGAGGCTTTGCCTGGATAAGTTATCCTTAGCGGGTAGTGCAGGGACTCAGAGGATCAAGGATCCTTATTATTTCTTATAGTTTCTAACAATCGTTCTCGATATTTTGTTATGTTCATGTGCAGGATATCAACGTGGTGGACTGAGTCTAAGCTGGAATCTCGGAAGTAATTCGTTATGGAAGCTGCACGTGCTTATTCCACAACGGTCATTGGGAGTGAACGTGGTCAAGCAAGATTTTCGGACTTAGTTATTATTGTTATTCAAAAAGGGTTGATCAAGTGTGATATGACACATTCTCACTTTCGCATACACACACTACGAACCAGCAGCATACAAACACTCTTAGAAATCAGTTGTTGTAACACACTTGATCAACATCCGAAGTTGTAACTATTTTATTGTTGAATATAGTTGGTGGTTGATAGTTTTCACCACCCGAGGTTTTGGTGCCGGCGATCTACTAGTGATCAATGGCTTTTCCTCGTATAAACCTCCGTGTTTAATTGCATTTACAGCCTTACATTCATTTCTATCATTGTTAATCATCTAAGCACTCTACCTCACATTTCAGATTTGGTTACATTATCCTTGATCAGATGACCAAAACCATTTGGCGCCCACCGTGGGGCAAGTAGTGCTTCAATTCTAAAATTTTCCATCCATTTTTGCTTATTTTCATCAATTCCATAACACTACGGCCTCTCAAGGAAAGTCCGTTTCAACTGCCATACCAACGACTACCTCCTCATAAAGCTCTATGCCATTGCCTCCTATCCCCCCACAATTCCAGAAGAATAACGAAACTGCTCAGAAGAAGACATCATATGTCTTCCAAGGATCCAAAACTTCTGCTACTTCATCCTCTATAAATTATGACAATGAAATTTCTGTTTTATATTTGCAGATGAAAAGCTATATGAAGCAGCAGAACAAGACTAATCAAAAGATCCTGCGTGAGATTGAAGATATCAAGAAACAGAAGAGGCCAGCAGAGGATCAGTCTCCATTGATGCTTAGCGTGTTGGATTTTGTCACTCCGGCATCAACAACTCAACAATCAAGAGGATCCTCCATCCAACCTCAAGGATCCTTTATCCTTCAACAAGGATCCCTGGGATGACTCAGCCTCAAGGATCCTCCCTCCGTTCAGAAGGATACGTGGAGATGTTCCAGCCTCAAGGATCCTACTTCCATCAACAAGGATCCTCAGCTCGAGTTCAAGGATCCATGGATTACCCACCAAGACCTTCAACATAGACCTTTCCTGGTTCCAGTGTATTCTAGGATCAAGGATCCTCAGGGAGAGAACCACTGAGAAGCTCAGAAATCCATGATGGGGATTTCATCCCCATGTAGACTATTGCTTCCACAGGCCCTGCTATAACTGCAGACATGTCTTATCCTAGATACACTTCTAGGATACCACCCTTGAGCCAACCAGGAGGTAACAATTTCCATAATACGTCTTTGGATACTAACTATGGTTATGTGCAGGATGCAGGGATCAATCAGGCCATGGCTGGGGAGTTGCAAAAGCTTAAGGATATGATATCCAGCGTTCCGGGAATAGTCAAACCTATTCCTGAGATTCCAGACGGAAGCCACAGGATATCTTGTTTTGCTCCACCAATATGCAATGCAGAGATATCCAAGTGCTTTCAAACCCCCAACACGAAGTTGTATGATGGTACAACTGATCCGGAGGAGCATGTGGCCCAATACAAAGAAAGAATAGAGATAAACCCTATTCCTGAGAGACTATAAGAAGCTTGCCTATGCAAGGGTTTCGGATCTACACTCATTGGATCTGCATTAAAATGGCTGCCAAGTCTTCCTCCCTATTCTATTACTTCCTTTTCGCATTTAGTTAATCTATTTAATAACCAATTTTCCTGTAGTAGAACATTTGAAAAGTTAACTAACAATTTGTATAGAATCACCCAGGCTCGTGACGAATCCCTTAGGGATTATGTCACTAAATTTGGAAGAGAATCCTTAGAGATCCAAAATATTGACATTGCAACTGTTTTTGAATCATTCAAGATGGGATTACAAAAAGATTCCCCCTTTTATGATGATCTTGTAATGACCCTATGCAGGAATCTAGATGAAGTCAGGAATAGAGCCTTGAGGTTCATCAGGGTAGAAGATGACAAAAGAACCCAGGATAGGGTCGGTGGTTCTACCAAACATGAGCACTATGATAAGAAACAGAGATCCTTCTATAAGAATAACAGATCCAGGCTTTATTCAAAAATAAACAACCAAAACGTCCATGCAGTGGAACAAGATGAAGACGAAGAAGAAGAAGAATATCCTAAGATATCTGAGTATTGCTTCTCCGTCGATAATAATGAACTAATGCTTGCTTTTCAGAATTTAGGTGAGAAGGCAAGGTGGCCAAGAAAGAACGACAAGTCAAACTCCTTTTAAGGATAAATCCAAAGTGTGCATACCATGAGAATTTTGGGCATTTAACAGATGAATGCATTGCACTAAGGAGGGAGATAGGCTACCTTCTCAGCAAGGGTCATTTGAAAGAATTGCTAGGCAGAAAGAAATCAAGGACCTAGGATCCTGAGAATGTCCTAGAAAGGGCTGCTCCACCTCCAGCAGACGCCCAAGTGATCAACTTCATTTATGGAGGATCAGATATTTGCGACACCTCTTTCTCGGCAGCTAAGAGACACACTAAGGATAACAAATTGGAGAATGGTGACAGACCCATCAGGACTTCCACGTTGACGGATCAAAAAATAATATCCTTTGACGAATATGATAGAGTCAACATCCCGGATCCTCACCATGACGGTTTGGTTATAACACTATTTATTGCACATAAACTAGGAATAGACAAATCTTTTTGTTGGCTCATGTAGATCCCACCTTAAGAACAGATGATTGAAAGCCAAAATAGTTTTGCAAACAGTTGATCCTTCAATAACAGTGCTTGGATTCATTCTTCTCCCAATGGCAAAGGCATCAAACAACTGTTGCCTTCTAAGGTCTGCTACAAGCTAAAGTCTGCTGGTTCTAAAGGTCTGCTAAAGTAAACCTCTGCTGAAGACTAAAGTCTGCTGGAATCAAAGGTCTGATCACCCATTGAAGAAGGTCTACTAAGGCTTCAACAGAGGATAGAGCTCATCAGAGGATAGAATCATCAGATGTTGTAATCAGTGTTTTCCAACGTAACAGTGTTTAGCTATAACAAATGTTAGAGGTTGTTATAGTTGTTAGATGTCATTGTCTTGGTGACGTCAGCATAGATTCCACAGTGGTTTGCTTTGTACTATAAATAGAACTTTGCATGTATTGTTCTATTTATCACTTCACACACTTAGCATTTTGTACGAACAAACAGAGTGTTCTAAGGCTGAGGGGGAGATTGTATTCATGCATACGTGAATCATTGTAATATTCAATCATTCAGTACAAAGTATTCATGATGAAAGCAAATTTCTCATTGTTTGTGTTTTAAAGTTTACTTTCATTCCGCTGCAACTATTTCATATTTGTTATCTTCTTCCATTGTTCATCTTAAACATACACAAATAATTGAAACTTAGATCCTAACAATTGGTATCAGAGCATAGGTCAATCAAATTCGATTTAACAATAAATTTGCTATTAAAGATCAACTCAATTCATTGATATCGTTTGTTCGTAGGAAATTGAAAAACAGAGTTAAAATTTTAATCACGTTTAAGTTGTTTAATCAAAAAACTTTGTAAAACAACCAAAATGTATCAAAACACACAAGCTGCACAAACATCTTCTCCAGCAGAGGCCAGTCAACAGAGCTTATTTACACAAGGCTTTGTTGATTGGAGCAGCTTACCTGAGGATTTAACTGATGAAAATTTTGCTCTAGTTGCTAATTCTGATAAGAAACCTGATGAATTCTATTTTATGGCACTAGAAACAATACCAGAAGGGCTTGAAGATGAGGAAATGGAGTCCAAATCTGAGGTGGTTAAAGAAAATGCTGAAATAGATGTTACAAAAGAAAATGTTGGTGAACAGATGTTAGAAGAAAAGGTTGCTGAACCTCTATTGGAACCTCTGACTGACCCATGGGATTCTAGTGTGTGTGATGGTGAATGTGATTGTGCCATGATGGCTGCTGCTAAGGTATCACCTCAAGTTTTAAAAGACTTGTGTTCAGATAAATGCATTATTGGTCCGGTATAGGCACAACACTTGGCGATAAGTGGCTACAAATGCCTTTCACGGGGCTGCTGATAACGAACCGGTGGAATGTCATTTGTCTCTTATTAAGTGACAGAGGTTGTGCTTCATTTTTCCCCATGTTCAGAACAGCCTAAGATAGTATTCCTCATCAAACGGTCGCGCTTGTACATGTTATCAAGAACCATTTTATTCACGTCAGATTAGAAGGGGAGCATCCAATGCCAACCCCATCAGGATACTGGCGACAACCGACACGGAATACGCCAGCAGAGAGTTGGTATTACTATTACCAGGAATGTATTAACCAATATAATGAGATTGTTAATAAATACAAGACGAAGGAATTCGTGGATTTAGGTTGCCTATGAATTTAAAATGTTATTTCATGTTTTGACAATTTGTAATGATGAACATACACGTTATATTAATGTTTTGGCAACTTGTTGAAATTGAACTTTAAAAAATGTTTAAAACGAATGAACGTTAACACATACCGACTGTATCTTCATCACTTCCACATATAGTAATTTAAGAAAAATGAAAAATACTCAATAGTATACGGGCCGTATAAGTGTATACGCCTCGTATACAAGACGAAAACAGAGATCGTATATGATGTATACGAACGAACTAAAAAATAATATAAGTTCATATACGGGTCGTATACCTGTATACGGCCTGTATACAGATACAAAATGTCGTATAACATGTTATACGACCTCATATCCACCATACGACCTCAACATTCTCTAAAAATTCTCTTAGTTTTCTCTCCGATCGTTCTTGGATAGCGTTCTTCAGCGTTTGTGACTTTTTCTTCTCGTTCTTCTAATACGGTACGTTTTCGTATATATACTTTCAGATTCCGTAACATGTTAGATTATGGTCTTGTATAGTGAATCGAATAGTGTGCATAGGCGTAACGATTAAGATTGTATGATTGAATTTGAAAAAAAAAAATGGAACTGAAATATGCAACTGAATATTCATGAGTATACGGTCGTATACATTGTATACGATCATATAACGTTTGAATGTTCAAACTGTATACGATCGTATACATTATATACGCTCACATAACGTTTGAATGTTCAAACAATATACGATCGTATACATTATATACGGTCGTATACATCTTGAATTTCAAGCTAGATACGATCGTATACATTGTATACGATCGTATACTTCTTGAAGAATAAAGCTGTATACGATCGTACACAATGTATACGACCGTATAACCTTATATTTTATACCTTGTTTGTTATATTTTTAGCGTATCCGGGACGTATAATACGTGCGTATAGGAAACGTATATCTGAGGTGTATGTAGCGTATACGTGCGTATAATACTTGCGCATACGATACGTATACTTCATGTTTACAGATCATGTACGAGATGTATAATACGTGCGTATACGAAACCTATACTTGATGTGTACGGATCACATATGAGATGTATAATACATTCGTATACAAGAACAATAATCGTGTAATACGCGAACGCTAATCGTATAATGATTTCTGAGTTGTGATTGTTATTTTTACAGACGATATGGCTGAGTCATCAGCTGTTGCGGCCCGTAGACATAGGGGTCAGGGTCGGGGACGCGGACGGGGACGTGGACAGGAGGAGGAGGTGGTTGTGCCCGATTTTACTGAGGTGGGGCAGTTTATTCGCGACATCCCCCGAGGTACGGCTGCCTATAGGTTTTTGGGCAGATTACGAGAGATGACGCTGGATGCGCCTCGGATCATTGATATTCAGTTTTTGACCGATATTGGATCGATCGGTCGGGTCCGGGAGTTCATGCCAGCTAACTCCCCGTGGGACCGTTTATTTGATGCCGCCGCAGAGCGGGCCCACTGTATAACAACCCTCCAAAATAAACCGTCACCCTAATATATTTTAAAATATCCCTATGTGTCCCAAAATACACCCCGTATGTGAAAACCGAGCCCAAAATACAATATATAATTAAAATTAAATAAAAAACAAGTTTTATGTGTCGCTCGCGGGCCGCGTAGACCCTTAGGGTCTCTTACGCATGGCGCGACAACTCAAATCTCAGGCGAATCCCCAGGCAGCCACGTGTCCCAGCCATGTCATGCCTAGTGTGCGAATCAGCAACCCTAGGGCCTACCCTAGAGAGCCTCGCGGGCCGCGTAGCCCTTGGCTACGTCTTACGCGGGCCGCGTAAAACTTGAAATCTGGCCCTATATAAAGGAGACATCGGCAGTTCATTCAAACTCGCACCGAAACTCTCTCTCTCGAATTTCTGAAGATTTAATATAATTCTCGGGTATAATACCCCCTAAATAACGAAGTTCTGCTTCGTTGTAAGTATCATAACCCCGATTACGTATTAGATACGCTGCCCGATTGATCCAGGGTTCCGTAACGGCTGTCGTGGTTCTGCCCAACGTGGTCGTTGGAATGCCGTCTCGGGGAGGGTATTGCTAATGTAAATATTGGGTTATTATACTAACACGTGTGCATTTGTGTAAATTATAGATAATCACCAGGAAACCCTTAAAGGAAATCTAAGACAGCAATGTGAGTAATCTCCTTTTTGCAAATTGTTTTTACAAAACCTCACACAATTAATAATATATTAAACAGTTATTGAGTATTTGTATTCTATAATTATCGTCGGTATGTTGGGGTTTTGTATAAAAAATTTGTTACTACCTTGCGAAGAGTAACATGACCACAAGTCGGGTTGACAATACCGTGGGTGGTAATTGAATAGATGGAAACAAATGTAATTGCGCGACCGCCCTCAATACTGTACAATGGTTTTTACTAAACTTGATTAAACTGGGATTCACTCACCAGTATTTCCCACTGACAAAATGTTTTTAAACGCGTTTCAGGTAACAAAATGTGAAAGCCAAATAGAAGCCAACTGGACAGCACTGAAGGCTTGGAAAAGTGGCAATAAAGTTACCTAAAAATAAAGAGATGTTTTATTAAATAAAATAGGGTTTACCCCTATGAAAATGTGTGTACTTAAAACTTGAGATTTTCCCACGTGTTTAATATTATGAAAGTGTGGTATTTTACTCTGATAAAGTATTTCCTAACTACAGTCCTGATGAAATTTCCGCTGCCAAAATGGATAAAATACAGATACCACCGAAACTAGCCGCGGCCGCCCGTTCCCGGGTTTGTTAGGGGACGGGGGATGCGACAGAAGGTGGTATCAGAGCTAAGCCACTGATTTAGCCACAAAAGTGTTCTGCTGATACCAAGATATTATTTAAAGTGTTAGGAAATAAATTATGAAAATACATGCATATTTGTATTTTATTGTTATGTGTTATTTGACTATTTGTTAGTTTACAGTATGAGTGATCAAGGACCATCCGACGCGTATCGTCAGTTGTCCAGCTCACCTAGAAGCGAAAGCACCTCTTAACAGCCTGCCCTTTCAGGGTATTCAGCTGATGATGAAGAAGGGATATTCGTGTTTAAGGCTCAGTCTGAAGAGCCATTCCCTCAGAAAAAGAGAGGATGGTTCAGTAAGGGAGCACATGAGCGTAGGAAGAGAATGAAAAAGTTGCAAGAACAGCGGGCTTTAGCAGCCATTAAAAGAGAAACCGATGCCCACACCCAAGACATGCTTAATAGGAGTTTAGCAAACTTCTATATTTTAGCAACCGCAGCTGCCGACCCAAACTAGTAGCCCCTCAACCATTACCCTTGTTTCCCACCCAGCCAATGGAGATAGAAAACAATCCAGAAAATCAAGTCAAAATGCATGATTTTAATCCAGAGGAGATACCTAGGGTACCAGCACCCAATCCCTTAGACCCAGATTACGATCCGTGGTTTGATGATCATAGGGACTATGTGCAACGCTACCACCTAACAGACCTACCCATGCCAAACCTAGCAGCTTACCCAGGTCTGGACCCTCTAGATCCCTACTACGATAATGATGAATACATTAGGGAAATCCTAGAGAATCCGTATCCTCAGGAAGAACCCATGCCACAGTAACCAGATCCAGTACCCGCACCTGCACCCCCAATGAGTGCAGAAAATGTGCAAGAGCTCCGAACTTTCAGAGAAGAAATTTTAGAAAGTAGCGAAAGGTTGAGGCAAGTAGGAGAACGACTCGTCTGGAAGTACGACGAGCGTCATATGGATTTCTGGATGAATCCATATCCGTGAAGGTGATGGTGGAGGTAGTAATAATAATAATAATAATAATAATAATATAATATAATAATATATAATATGTGTGACAAAAAAACTACGGATGCCTACTACTAGTAGTATAAATTTTATTTCAGTTGTATTGTAATTTTAAATTCCAGTATTAAGTTTGTACTAGATGCATACTATATAAAGAGTAAGTCGCAATGATCGACGTTTTTGATCAATATGCGTGTCATGTGATTGGCCATATTAAATATTATTTTGTGATATTAATACGTGGTAAATGTTTAAAATTCAGATGGACAACGAAGTAAACCAGGAAAACCCGAACAATGAAAACCAGAATGACAATGACCCGAATAATGATAATCCGAACAACAATAACAATGGAAATCAAGTGGATAACAGTGCCATCCAACACATAGTGGCACAAGGAATTATAGATGCAATGCCATTTATTATTCAAACTGTTAAGGAAGCGGAAAATAAAAGTAACCATAACAGTAAGCGACCAACTGAACCTGAACACAACGTAAACAATGGACCCGTACTTCAAGTGCCCATTCCCAAAAGAAGAAGAACCATATCTTATGGTTGTTCTTATAAAGAATTCTGGTCCTGCAAACCGATAGAATTCTCGGGCAATGAATGACCCATTGCAGCTCTACGCTGGATAGAAAAGACTGAGGCTGTCTTAAAAATAAGGAAGTGTGCGGAAGAGGACAATATAATGTTTGCTTCCAATCTGTTTAAGAACTCAGGCTTAGAATGGTGGAACACTATCCTCCAGTCTAGAGGAAGTGATATGTAACATCCCGAAAATACAAATTTCTTATATTGCAATTAGTTTGCAAATAAATTAGTAAGATAAATTAACTAGGAATGACACTAACCTAGTTAGTTAAAGACTCAAGAGTAGTTAAGGGTTAAAACAAATAAAGAATGGAAGTTGGAGGGCCAAAAGTGTTAAAATAAAAACTAATATTAGTAAAATAAAACAAATAAAACACAAACACCCTTGTCTGTGCTTTGTGGAGATCGACCGGGAGACAGGGGCGACCCAAGCTCCTCCTCAAAACCCTAGACTATCTTAAATCCTACAAATTGAAGGTCAAGATCTGTTTTAAAACGAAAATCGAGCATAGATTACTGATCCTCATCACAAGAGGGTTACAAGGTATGTAAAATCTGATGAAAATTCTCTACTCGAAATTCTCATGAACTTGGGAAATCTGAGATTTGATGATGCATGTTTGTTATTTGAGTAGAATAGGATTGATATAGTGTCTAGGAGTAAAACCTAGACAACCATATGAGAAATCATGCCTAAATTCTGAAAATTTCAAGAACACATTGAAGGTGATTCATGGGTTTTGTGAGATTATGATTAACACTAGGATTATAGTGGTTGTTCTAGTAATATTTGACACATGTGAAGTGATTTCAGAATTTGAGAGGTCAAAGTTCATGTATGGTAGTGATTGATGAAAATTTAGGGCTACACGACAAGTTGCGAACTTGATAATATATAGTGTAAATTTCTGCCCTTAAAGTGCTCGTAAAAATGCCTCAATGAAGGCTTAAATCTAAAAATTTGAATTAAACCGAATGATTATGATGTTTCGGCAAAATATGCGAACTATGAATTGAAAAGAGTTCTAAACATGTCTTGGTTGAACTCTATAGGAAAAGATACCGGAGCTCCAAGCGGACAAGCCGGTGGCGACTTGCGTTTGAAGGGCGTGCACTAAAGGTATGTCACTTGACCCGTTACGTTAAGTGAAATTTTGTTAAGATATGTATAGTCGTACTGTAGAATAGAAGTTGTGTAAATTGTTAAAAGCAATGATGTTCGCTAAATTGAATAACAGGTCAAGGATTGATAAGATCTCGTTGGTAGTCATCATATTGGAGGATTCCGTAGATGAGCCAAACGGGTCGAATAATCAATTAAAGCATGGATGTTGCTTCGTAACATGATTGATTGGTCTTTTGTTATCGATTAATAATTGACATATCAAAATACAATAATTTAGTATGTTGGTTTGTTAGAATGAAAGATCCAAGAAGTTGGGTTTGGATGAAATAAATAAAGAAGACAAAATATAATCTTTCAGGGACTACCGTAAATTACGGTAGTACCGCAATTTACGGTAGAGTCCAAAAGGTTACGGTAGGATTCTACTGATTTACGGTAGACCAATAATTCCCAGGATCTACCGTAACTTACGGTATCTACCGTAAGTTACGGTAGAGTCCTGTAACATTTGTCGAATTTTGTATATCCTCGTGAATCGAATTCATTTTTGAGCGTATTTTCGATTATGTAATATTTCTCAGAACTTAGGTACAAATTTTGTTAAAAATTTCCAGTTTTTAGGTATGGAAGGGTTACGGATGGCGGTCAAACAAGCTTTTGAAGAACCGAACACGAACTTTTGAAGCTTCCGCGTAAATAAATTATGTTTAGACAATGTTATGATGTAAACAGTTTGCTAAACAACTTTGAATGTTTAAATTAGTCGGTAGTTGACTAATGTTTGTTACCTTAGAACTTTATTTTTGGAACTTATGTTTTAAATTAGACATCTTTTATATAAAATCTTATGAATTATTCTTAATTTCAAGTAGTAATTAAGATGGGTGTTACAAGTTGGTAATCAGAGCTTAAGGTTGTCAACAAGTGTTCGGTTCAAGCTTGATCGATCATCCGGTAAGAATTAATCTATTATTTTAGTAGATCCTATCTTATGTAAGAAATGAGATGTGAATTGACGTGCATGGGAAGAGTGTGTTAATTCACTCAAACCCGGAAAGTGCACCAAATGTGAACGGTTAAATCAAGTCAGGAACTTGGCTAAACCGAAACAATGTTATAAATGAAATGTTTAATGTAAACATTTCAGTTTCAAGATGTCGAAAGGAAACAATAACGATCCGGTGCCGACAAGCACCGAACAAATGAAAGAGATAATTGCCGAAGAAGTGGGAAAGGCAATTGAAGGTAGTCTATCCGGGTTTATAGACAAAATTCAAAACATGGTGTTGTCGCTTGTCGAAGAACGAGTCAAAAGGTTGGAAGATAGTGTCAACCTTATAAAGGATAAATCGGGAGAATGTAAGGGATGCTCGTACAAAGAGTTTATGGCGTGTAAACCGCCAATCTATAACGGGGAGGTTGACCCGATAATATGCCAAAGATGGTTGAGCGACGTTGAAGGAGTATTTGAAAGGACCCATTGTGATGAAAGTGACTTTGTTGCTTACGGAACGGGTCAATTGAGAGGTCAAGCCAAAGATTGGTGGGATAATAAAAAGAATGAAATAGGGGCTGAAGCAGCGAGGGCCATGACATGGGAGGAGTTTAAGACGCCATTTCTTAAACATCACAGTCCCAAGGCGGCCATTAATAGAATCAAGGAAGAGTTCATGCAACTTAGGCACAAGGGCGAGACCATAGACAAGATTACGGCAACGTTTATGGATAAGATGAAGTTTTGTAGTGAATTGGTGACAAACGAAGAACAGAAGATATACTACTACTACTACAACATGTTGAGCGCCGAGTATAGGGAGTTTATGACTCCTTCAAAATATGAGACCCTTACCGAGATTATAAACGTTGCTCAGGAACGGGAAATCGAGTTGAAGAAACAAGTTGAAAGGGGTGAGAGAAGGGCACATAATGTGAATCCAAGCCCTACAAAGAAAGCTCGAACCGGAGAATCGGGAAAGAAGGTGGATGCTAAAGGTGGGTCGCCAAGCTGTAAAGTGTGCGGGAAAGGACACAAGGGAGAATGTCGGTTCCAAGACAAACCATGCCCCATATGTAGTAAGACGGGGCACACGGCGTCGCTATGCCCGGGTAAAGTCTCAGTTTGCTACAAATGTTATCAACCCGGCCACAAAAAGTCCGAATGCCCGGACTTAGTTGGAAAGAGAGATGTTAAAGAATCTCCAGCAGAAGCTCCTAAGGCGAAGGCTAGATCCTTCCAACTTACCGCGGTTGAAGCAAAAACAGAACCCGATGTGGTCTCAGGTATATTCACAATTAACTCAATTCCAGCACGTGTATTGTTTGATACGGGTGCGAATAAATCCTTCATTTCGCATGGATTTATTCGACATCCTTCATTTGTATTGACGAAATTATCTGTGCCCTTAGAAGTTGAAATAGGGGACAACAAAAGTTTTATAGTTTGTGATGTTTGTCGAGGCTGCAAATTAAGCATCGATGATGAAGAATACTTGATAGACCTAATCCCGATGTCAATGGGGGGAGTTTCAAGTAGTCGTTGGGATGGATTGGCTATCTCAGCACCACGCAAAGGTCGTCTGTTTTTGTAAGGAGATAAAGCTAACATCTCCGAGCGGAAAACAAGTCACTATTTATGGCGAAAAAGGAGACAACCCTATAATATGCTCGATGTTGAAAGCTCACAAGCTTATGAAGCGAGGATGCAAGGCGTTTATGATATACGCGAATGAGCCCGAGAAGGAATCACTGAAGATTGAAAACATACCGGTAGTACGGGATTACAAAGATGTGTTTCTGGAAGATTTGCCGGGGATACCGCCAGAACGGGAAGTAGAGTTCGGAATCGAATTGATTTCGGGCGCAAAACCCGTAGCTAAAGCACCATACCGACTCGCGCCGTTAGAATTACAAGAGTTGATGTCCCAAATTCAAGACCTGCTTGACAAAGGATTCATAAGGCCGAGTGTGTCTCCTTGGGGCGCACCGGCACTGTTCGTGAAAAAGAAAGACGGAAGCATGCGCATGTGTATCGATTATCGGGAGTTAAACAAACTCACGGTAAAGAATCGATACCCGCTTCCGAGAATAGATGATCTATTCGACCAATTACAAGGTGCGAACTGGTTCTCAAAAATTGACCTTAGATCGGGGTATCACCAACTAAAGGTCAAGGAGGAAGATGTGCCGAAGACGGCTTTCCGCACGCGATACGGACATTACGAGTTCCTTGTGATGTCATTTGGGCTAACAAATGCACCCGCGGCTTTAATGGACCTCATGAACCGGGTTTGCAAGCCAATGCTAGATAAATCGGTCATCGTGTTCATAGATGATATTTTGGTGTATTCAAAAAGTGAAGCTGAGCATGCACATCACTTACAAGAGGTGTTAGAGACACTTAGACGAGAAAGGTTGTATGCGAAATTTACTAAGTGCGCCTTTTGGTTACGAGAGGTGCAATTTCTCGGCCACATCATATGTGCCGATGGAGTGTTGGTAGATCCGTAAAAGATCGAGGCAGTGTCGAAATGGAATTCCCCGAAGAACCCTTCGGAGATTAGAAGCTTCTTAGGGCTTGCAGGATATTATAGGAGATTCATTCAAGATTTCTCCAAGATTGCGTCGCCACTAACAAAGTTAACCCGGAAGGAGGAAAAGTTCATTTGGGATGTTGAACAAGAAAGGGTGTTTCAGACACTAAAAGAGAAATTAACTCAAGCTCCAGTATTAACATTGCCGGACGGAGTCGAAGACTTAGTGGTTTATTCGGATGCTCATTATCAGGGCTCGGATGCGTCTTGATGCAACGAGGCAAGGTTATAGCTTATGCCTCGAGGCAATTGAAGATACATGAAAAGAAGTATCCCACGCACGATCTCGAATTGGCTGCGGTGGTATTTGCGTTAAAAATATGGAGACACTATTTATATGGGGTAAAGTGCACCATATTCACCGACCACAAAAGCCTAAAATACTTCTTCGATCAGAAGGAGTTAAATATGCGCCTGAGACGATGGTTAGAAACGGTCAAGGATTTCGATTGTGAAATACACTACCACCCCGGGAAGGCCAATGTAGTGGCCGATGCGTTGAGCCGAAAGGCAGATTATGCCCCGATACGAGTACAATCATTGCAGCTCATTGTGACCTCGGGCTTACTTGAACGAATCCGAGGAGCACAAGATGAAGCAGTAAAGACGGAAAATTGGAGAAAGGAAAGGATTGTTGGCCAAGTTAAAGATCTCGAAGTAGCCAACCATGGTTTGAAAACACGCTTCAATAGAATTTGGGTTCCTAACACATGTGGAGTTAAAAAGCTTCTACTCGATGAAGCTCATAAGTCCCGTTATTCCATCCATCCGGGAGCGACCAAGATGTACAATGATCTGAAACAAAACTATTGGTGACCCGGAATGAAAAGAGATGTGGTAAAATACGTAGAGAAGTGCTTGACTTGCTTACAAGTCAAGGCGGAGCATCAGAAACCATATGGAAAACTGCAACCTTTGAAGATTCCGGTTTGGAAATGGGAACATATCACTATGGACCTATTGACCAAACTACCTAAAACGATTCGGGGATTTGATGCTATATGGGTGATTGTAGATAGATTGACGAAGAGTGCTCATTTTATTCCCATACGCGAGACATATACTTCGGAAAATATGTCCGAGGTATATACAAACGAAATAGTGGCACGTCACGGAGTACCGGTATCTATTGTATCAGATAGAGATACCCGGTTTACTTCAAACTTTTGGCGAGATTTTCAAGAACAAATGGGAACGAAACTTTTCATTAGCACCGCCTACCATCCCCAGACGGATGGGCAGAGTGAAAGGACGATACAGACGCTAGAAGATATGTTACGGGCAAGTATCATCGACTTCGGTGGAAGTTGGGATGTTTATCTACCTTTGGTCGAATTTTCGTATAACAATAGTTACCATTCGAGTATAGGCATGGCACCTTATGAGATGCTATATGGTAGAAAATGCAGAACCCCGGTGTGTTGGGGTGAAGTGGGACCACGCGAATTGGCACATACAGACATAATTCAAGCCACTAATGAGAAAATTGAAGTGGTGCGGGCCCATTTGAAAGCGGCCCAAGATAGACAGAAGTCTTATGCCAACAAAAGACGAAGACTGATTGAATTTCAGATAGGTGATATGGCTATGCTAAAAGTTTCCCCATGGAAGGGCATTATCAGATTCAGAAAAAGGAGGAAACTAAGCCCGAGGTTTATCGGGCCATTTAAAATCATCGAGCGGGTTGGCAAAGTGGCTTATCGCCTCGAGCTACCAGAAGAGTTGAGTGGAATACATGGCACGTTTCACGTGTCGCAATTACGGAAATGTCTGGCGGAGGAGACAGCCTATGTCCATTACGACGATATCGAGGTGGATAATAGCCTGAATTATGCGGTAAGACCATTGGAGATTCTAGATCGAAAGGTCAAGCACTTACGAAACAAACAAATCGAGCAAGTCAAGATCAAGTGGGAGCATTGGAAAGGTTCGGACACTACGTGGGAGTCCGAAGAGGAGATGCGACGTCTTTACCCCAGGGGCGCAGCTTTGAAGGGGCCGGGAGGGGCGCCCGACCCCCCGAACTTTTCGCTAAGTAGTGTAATGTATGTACGTTTCGTATAGAATTTTTTAGGTATATACGTTTACGACCCCCCGATTTAGGATACCTCTGAATGTAGGTGAAGGTGATGATAAGATAAAATGAATTTTTCTGATAGAAGGAAACAAAAATTCCCGGCCAAAAAACTTGCAGCAGCAACTACATAGAGTTTGGAGAAGAAGATGTTATATTATATTAAATATGGGCATTGGGAATAATGAATTAAAAAGACAACTCTCTGTCAAGTCATAATTTACATTAGTCAAACTTTGTTTTGAAAGGTAACTTTCTTAATACTTAACCAATTTATTTTGTTTAATTTATTGTATATTACTTGTTTGTTTTATTTATTTTCTAGTTATTTGTTTATCATTATATTAAGTTTAGCTTTAATTTACTAATAAAATTTCGGTTCTTTTTGTTGTTGAATATATTTTTATCACAAATCAAATATTATCTATAAAACATTTAAATAACATTTAAAGTTTTATATAAACCTATTTGATAACGTTCTTGTATATGTGATATACCTGTTAATAAAAAAAATTGGTAATCATCATATGTTTTAGGGCTGTAATATATGTGATATAGGTTGAAATTAGGGGTGAAATTGAGGCCGAATTTTTGCCCTAAACTTGTTGAATCTTTTTGTAATTATGTCGATTTTTATTTGTTTAATCTTAATGTGATTTAGATATAAACTAGAGATTGAAATTTAGGGTGATTTGTTAACTTGTTGTGTTATTAGATTATGCTATGGGGAAGTATAAAAGCATAACTTATTTTTTCAAAAGAAACAATGAAGAACAAACAAAGGGAATTGAAGATGAAGACGGGCAGAATTATAATTTTTCATCCAGGTGAACCGGATACCCACCTTCCTCTCCTTTTTAATGTTTTGGTGTCTTTGTTCAGTTGTTTGTTAAACAATGTTTACTTTTTAATGTTTGAGAACGTTTTTTATTTGATATTAATGTTTGCCCCGACCCGACCCGAATCGAATCACCGACATCCAACCTGAACATATCACCTCGAAACAAAGCGATAGAAATTTTTTTTAGGTCCGGTGACTTCCGACCCCCCGGTGAAAATTTTCAAGCTTCGCCACTACTTTACCCTACATTATTTGGTACGTACTTTGGTTTCGGGGACGAAACCCTTTTTAAGGGGGGTGGACTTGTAACATCCCGAAAATACAAATTTCTTAAATTGCAATTAGTTTGCAAATAAATTAGTAAGATAAACTAACTAGGAATGACACTAACCTAGTTAGTTAAAGACTCAAGAGTAGTTAAGGGTTAAAACAAATAAAGAATGGAAGTTGGAGGGCCAAAAGTGTTAAAATAAAAACTAATATTAGTAAAATAAAACACAAACACCCTTGTCTGTGCTTTGTGGAGATCGACCAGGAGACAGGGGCGACCCAAGCTCCTCCTCAAAACCCTAGACTATCTTAAATCCTACAAATTGAAGGTCAAGATCTGTTTCAAAACGAAAATCGAGCATAGATTACTGATCCTCATCACAAGAGGGTTACAAGGTATGTAAAATCTGATGAAAATTCTCTACTCGAAATTCTCATGAACTTGGGAAATCTGAGATTTGATGATGCATGTTTGTTATTTGAGTAGAATAGGATTGATATAGTGTCTAGGAGTAAAACCTAGACAACCATATGAGAAATCATGCCTAAATTCTGAAAATTTCAAGAACACATTGAAGGTGATTCATGGGTTTCGTGAGATTATGATGAACACTAGGATTATAGTGGTTGTTCTAGTAATATTTGACACATGTGAAGTGATTTCAGAATTTGAGAGGTCAAAGTTCATGTATGGTAGTGATTGATGAAAATTTAGGGCTACACGACAAGTTGCGAACTTGATAATATATAGTGTAAATTTCTGCCCTTAAAGTGCTCGTAAAAATGCCTCAATGAAGGCTTAAATCTGAAAATTTGAATTAAACCGAATGATTATGATGTTTCGCAAAATATGCGAACTATGAATTGAAAAGAGTTCTAAACATGTCTTGGTTGAACTCTATAGGAAAAGATACCGAAGCTCCAAGCGGACAAGCCGGTGGCGACTTGCGTTTGAAGGGCGTGCACTAAAGGTATGTCACTTGACCCGTTACGTTAAGTGAAATTTTGTTAAGATATGTATAGTCGTACTGTAGAATAGAAGTTGTGTAAATTGTTAAAAGCAATGATGTTCGCTAAATTGAATAACAGGTCAAGGATTGATAAGATCTCGTTGGTAGTCATCATATTGGAGGATTCCGTAGATGAGCCAAACGGGTCGAATAATCAATTAAAGCATGGATGTTGCTTCGTAACATGATTGATTGGTCTTTTGTTATCGATTAATAATTGACATATCAAAATACAATAATTTAGTATGTTGGTTTGTTAGAATGAAAGATCCAAGAAGTTGGGTTTGGATGAAATAAATAAAGAAGACAAAATATAACCTTTCAGGGACTACCGTAAATTACGGTAGTACCGTAATTTACGGTAGAGTCCAAAAGGTTACGGTAGGATTCTACTGATTTACGGTAGACCAATAATTCCCATGATCTACCGTAACTTACGGTATCTACCGTAAGTTACGGTAGAGTCCTGTAACATTTGTCGAATTTTGTATATCCTTGTGAATCGAATTCGTTTTTTGAGCGTATTTTCGATTATGTAAGATTTCTCAGAACTTAGATACTAATTTTGTTAAAAATTTCCAGTTTTTAGGTATGGAAGGGTTACGGATGGCGGTCAAGCAAGCTTTTGAAGAACCGAACACGAACTTTTGAAGCTTCCGCGTAAATAAATTATGTTTAGACAATGTTATGATGTAAACAGTTTGCTAAACAACTTTGAATGTTTAAATTAGTCGGTAGTTGACTAATGTTTGTTACCTTAGAACTTTATTTTTGGAACTTATGTTTTAAATTAGACATCTTTTATATAAAATCTTATGAATTATTCTTAATTTCAAGTAGTAATTAAGATGGGTGTTACATGATAGGGTTTACAATATGGAATGAGAGGAATTTAAGAACATGGTAGAAAGGAAATTCTGCCCTCCCAATGAAAAAGAACAGATAGCAAATAAGTTTCTCAACCTTAGAATGACTGGAGTGGATAGTAAGGGGTATACTACTACATTCTTTGAATATGCTAGAATAGTGTCAACCCTTGCATCACCTGAACCCGTATTAATCTCCCGTTACATCTGGGGATTAATCAGTGAGATAAGGCATGTAGTCAAGGCAGCTAGACCTCAAACTATAGAAGAAGCTATAGAACTAGCAAATACCTTGACAGATGAGTTAGTCCGTACTCGAGAAGAAGACCAGAGGAGAAACCTAGCTCAAAGGCTTACCCGGGAATTTTGCTACGGTAATACCAACCGTGGGAAAAATGTAGGTTCTACCTCTGCACCCTACTGCATGGGTTACAAGAAAAAGCATTCGGGAAAATGCTCCACTTATTGCAATTTCTGCAAGATGCCAGGGCACAAGGAGGAAGACTGCAGAAGGAAGCCTAATAATGGAATGTGCTTCAACTGTGGAGAAAAAGGTCACATCAAGCCGAATTGTCCGAAACTAGCTCCAGCCATGAACAACAAGAATACCAAAAATGCTAGAGCATTTGTTCTGACTGCAGATGAGGCTAAAATGATTCCAGACGTAATAGCCGGTACGTTTTTAGTTAATGATGTTTTTGCTAAAGTATTATTTGACTCTGGTGCGAACCAAAGTTTTATTAATACTTCATTTTGCAAACTTCTTAATCAATCATTAACTAAACTCCCACAAGAATGTCTAGTAGAGACAGCAAATGGAGAAACCGTTAGGATTTATGAAATCTTGCAGGGAGCAAGAATGGAATTTTTAAATCAAAAGTTTATTGCAAACCTTTACCCAATGAATCTGGCAGGATTCGATGTCGTATTAGGAATGGATTGGTTAATAGCCAATAAAGCCAGTATTTTTTGTAATCAAAAGTCAATTAAAGTAAATTCACCAAGGGGTGAAAAGATCACAATTAAAGGAGATAAACCATCTAAGTCCACAAAATTCATCTCTGTGATGAAAACAACAAGTTATATAAGAAAAGGGTCATTAGTGTATTTGATTTCTATAATCACTAACACTAAAGGAAAAGAACTAAAAGACATTCCAGTAGTGTCTCAGTTTTCAGATATATTTCCAGAAGAATTACCAGGACTACCGCCAGACAGGGAAGTTGAATTTAGAATCCACGTACTACCAGGAACAGCACCAATTGCCAAAGCACCTTATCGCTTGGCACCCGCAGAAATGCAGGAACTGAAGAAACAATTAGACGAATTATTAGAGAAAGGATTCATACAGCCAAGTTCATCACCATGGGGAGCACCGATTTTATTCGTTATAAAGAAAGACGGATCGATGCGTATGTGCATCGACTACCGTGAACTGAACAAGGTCACAATTAAGAATCGGTATCCATTACCAAGGATCGATGATCTGTTCGATCAATTGCAAGGAGCTCGATTTTTCTCTAAAATCGATTTACGGTTAGGATATCATCAATTAAAGGGACAGGAAGAGGACATTCCTCAAACCGCATTTAGAACAAGGTATGGCCATTATGAATTTACTGTCATGCCATTTGGTCTAACCAATGCCCCAACTGCATTTATGGACATGATGAACCGAATATGTAAGCCATATTTGGATAAATTCATAATTGTTTTTATAGATGATATTCTCATTTACTCTATGAGTAAAGAGGAACATGCAAAGCATTTGCACGCACTTTTAAGTTTACTAAGGAAAGAAAAGCTTTATGCTAAGTTTTCAAAGTGCGAGTTTTGGTTAGAACAGGTACAGTTTCTTGGACACTTAATCGATCATGAAGGAATTCATGTGGATCCCATTAAGATCGAAGCGATTACTAAATGGAAAACCTCTGAGTCACCAACCGAGGTTAGAAGTTTCTTAGGATTGGCCGGTTATTATAGAAGATTTATTCGAGATTTTTCTAGAATAGCCATTCCTTTGACTAAGTTAACCTGTAAATCCATTAAGTTTGAATGGGGACCAAAACAGGAAGAAGCCTTTAGAATCCTTAAGCAAAAATTAACCCACGGACCCATACTAGCGTTACCAGAAGGAACTGAAGATTTTGTAGTCTATTGTGACGCTTCTAAGTTAGGTTATGGATGTGTATTGATGCAACGTCAAAAGGTTATAGCATATGCATCCAGACAACTTAAGAATCATGAAGAGAATTATTCCACTCATGATTTAGAATTAGGAGCTATAATTTTTTGCCCTGAAAATTTGGAGACATTACCTTTACGGTAGTAAGTTCACTATTTTCACTGATCATAAGAGTTTAAGATATGTTTTTGGGCAAAAGGAGTTGAATATGAGACAAAGACGCTGGATGGAAATGCTTAGTGATTATGATTGTGATATCCAGTATCATGCAGGAAAGGTTAATGTAGTAGCCAATGCTTTAAGTCGAAAGTATCACGAAAAGACAAAAAGGGTACGTTCTCTTAAATTAAATCTACAAGTAGATTTAAATGAACAGATTAGGAAAGCACAAGAATCAGTAATCAAGGATAATACTGAAAAACTAAAAGGAATGATTAAGGAACTAAAACAAGGAACAGATGGAATTTGGAGATTCCATAAGAAAAGAATGTGGATACCAAAATTAGGAAACCTACGCCACCGTATATTAGAAGAAGCCCATAAGTCTAAGTATACGATGCATCCTGGAAGTGATAAGATGTATCAGGATTTAAGAAAAAATTTATGGTGGATAGGAATGAAGAAGGATATAGCAGCTTATGTTTCTAAATGTTTAACCTGCTCACAAGTTAAAGTTGAACATCAGAAACCCTCAGGTTTGTTGCAGCCATTAGAGATGCCAGTATGGAAATGGGAATTGATAACAATGGATTTTGTTACCAAATTACCCAAAACAAGAAAAGGTAATGATACAATCTGGGTGATTGTAGACAGGCTAACTAAGTCAGCCCATTTTCTACCGATGAAGGAAACTTTCAATATGGAACAGTTAGCTAAATTGTATGTAAATGAAATAGTTTCATTACATGGAATTCCTTTGTCAATTGTGTCTGATAGGGATAGCCGATTTACCTCTCATTTTTGGACAAGTTTCCAAAAATCAATGGGAACCAAGCTGAATCTAAGCACTGCTTGTTTTGGTCAAAAATTACCGAAGCAATTTAGTGATCAAATTAGTTAAGTGAGGTAGTGTGCTAGAAATAGATGTGTAAAATATTTTATCCAAGTTAATTGTAAAAACAGTTTCAGGATACGGCTCAGGATATAGAGCTGTATCTATGATCAAACGATGAGCGAAAAAGTAAAGGTTGACACGTGATGTACGAGGAAAGCCCTTGATCAATCTAGATCGCCGGCACAAAACCTCGGGAGCTGACAATCGCAGCTGCCTTGTTCTTCTATTACTTCAAATATCAGGATACAGTGCAGGATGTGGTGCGGATCAACTAGGTGTTACAATGTAATTCGAATACAAGTGTTTGTGTATAGTGTTTGCAGTGAACTGAAGAGCAAAAGTGTTCAAAAGTGTGTGTGAAGGTTGCGAGCCTTAATCTGATTCGCCCCCATCTATTTATAGTAAAAGAAGTGTAACAAACTATCCTAATAAACCGGGATCCGGCGAATATTCCCCACTCGAACGTTGTAGACCTGGTCTTTCGGGTTCAACGTCTCTCACATAACAGATACGCCCGAGTCTTGAGGAGAAGAAGTCCATCCGACCGTTAGTAACCCACAGCCTTTAACCTGCACGTGGTTAATTCAATCAACCTCAGGATATCGCTCAGGATGTTAGCAATATCCCAGTCCAGTATCCTGGTCACAAATAAACAATTAAAAGCAGGATATTAGTCAAGATATGTATGCTCAGAAAATGACCCATAACAATTGTCCCCAAATATATCTGTTGGTATACCAATCCAACGGATATATTTTAAAAGCTTTATCTCGTAAATTAAGGCAATTAAATCGAGACGACGGTCAAGATCACATCATAACTTCCAACGCGCTTTTAACTCGATGGAGATCTACAATGCTCCTATATCTTCTCTCTTCTTATTTGAAAAGCAAATATCTCCAACGGAGTCTCCAGGTAATTCCCTACTTCTCGTTCATCTTTTATCAATTTTTCTTTCTTTATCTGCAATGGCCGCCAGAACTCATTCCCAAACCGGTGAATCATCCGAGACCTTCATTCAGCAGAATCTTCTCAAAAATCCTGAGAAGGAAGTCTGTGCCTTTGATAACGCAGACATTGCGGCTTTGAGAGCTTCCGGTGCTTTCCCCGATAACACTGTCTTTAGACCATTCGATCGGTCAATTCGATCGGATGTTTCTTCTACTGATTGGGTTTGCTTTCCAGCATACCCTTTCTCGCTAGGTCTCCGATACCCTTTTCCCGAATTTATGATGCAATTTTTCCGGACCACAGGTATCTCTTTTGCTCAGACCATGCCCATGGTCTGGAGGGTATTAATCGTTCTAAACCAAATTAAAAACCTTCACTGTCCTGACCTTTGTATTGAAGATCTGCCAATCGCTTACCGCCTTCGATCTCATGGTTCTAGCCGGTTTTTGCTTTTTTCGACTTCCAACAAACCCCTTATTCTTAAAGCCACCAAAAACGAAGATGGGTGGCAACGCAAGTTCTTTTTCATCAAACGAGACTCCATTGCTGAGGGTGCTAGCCTTCCGGTGGAGTGGTTAACCACCGGTATATTCCCATGTACCTTTAGATTTTTATCTTTTGCTAATATCTTTCTTTTTGATTCCTTTGCAGTAAATTTCAAGGAACTAGCTCCCCCTACTGCGGAATCAAAAAAAAAAAATCAAGACTGTTTACCAACTACCTGCAATAGACAGGAGTTTTACCACACACATTCCAAGTTCCAGTCAATACTCGCCATCTGAAATGTCTGGTAAGGATTACTTTTAAAATAATTAGTTAGCATAGCATAATAGAATGAAGAGTAACAAAGATGTAAAACTTTTTCCCTTTACGCAGCACCAGCCAAGATCCCTGAAGTTTTTGACCTCGACGAGTTGGACAGCTACTCTAATCAGGTTCAAATTAAGAAGGAGCCTAGTCCCAAGGCCACAGCCTCATCCAAACCCAGTGGTTCCAAAGCCATTGTTATTACCAAACCTTCGCCAGCTACCAAGCCCCGGAGTTCAAGCTCCCGTAAAAGGAAAGAGCCCGATTCCCCCGTTATTTCTGACACATTTCCCTATGAGAATTATGGGTTCATCGAAGCAAGCGGGTTTATGACTTCCTTTCTCAACCAGGTTAGTATTCTCAAACCATATCCTGCAGCTTATACCATTTATATGGATTTATCAAAATCAATACCTGTCTTCTTATTTTTGCAGGCTCTTGAACGTCTGGTTCATCTGTATCAAGAATCCTGCGGGCTCAACAAGACGCTTGAATCCAAGTTAAAGAAAACGAAAGTCACGATCTCCGATCAAGGCGTGATTGCAGCCGCTAAATCTCGTCATTACGAGGAGAAGTTTAAGGCTATGATTCAAGAACATCAGACTGCTCTCAACAAGGCTAATCTCCAAGCCCAAGCTGATCTTGACGCTGCCCATGCGCAACATGAACAGGATATGGTCAGCTACCGGGAAAGCCTTAAGAGTTCCGTCGTCACTTCTCTTCTCCAGGCCAGGCTGAAGATGGCCCATGAAGCCAAAACACTAGGCTTTGAATGCCCTTCTTGGGACGTTGGTGCCTGGGAAACGAAGCTAAAGAACCTCGGCGGCACTTCTACCAAACCAGCTGCCGAAGGATCTTCCAAAGCAGTTGAAAAAACAACCGATGCCGAGAGGGATGCTGAGGCGGATCCCAAGACGGATGCTGCTGAAATCACCATGAACGACGAAGGCGCTGCCCCCTAAAGCTCATTCTGTTTGAACAATTTTATGTCTTGTGAACAATTTTTATTTCTGCATCAAAACAATTTGATAGCCGAAGGTGGATGGGTCCTGGGTTTCAGGATGAAACCTTCGGTTATCAATTAGTACTGCTTATTTCAAATAATTTCATCTTTCATTTTTCTTGCTATTGTTTTCTGTCTTTCTAAGTACAGATCCTAGCTTTGCAAAATTTTGTACAACTATCTTTCAAAAATATCCTGATCAATATACTCAGTGATATACTATGAAAAACTTTTATTAAATAGAACTTCTAAAAATTCAATCAACTTTAGAGAAAAATTTTTAAAGAATAAAAGAAAGTCCAATTTCTAAAACCTGTTTTGACAATTCTTGTTTGATCAAGGTTTTAATTTCAAACTAGTATTACTTCCGAATATTTTAATCAAATATCCTGAGAAGCATACATTTTGAGAATATGTCCCGAAAATTTATCCTAATCAGGATTCCTAAGCTTCCGTCAAACATGGTTTCAAAAACTCATATAATGTTTACAAAGGAAAGATCATACCAGGAATAGAGTGTAACCCTATTCTCAAACTTCAATCCTTTTGCAACTTTTCCAATGAAGATGTCCCCTGTCTGAGACACTTAGTGTACTAAGCCCGAGCTTTATCCTTTGAGCTTTACACAATTGCATCAGTAGGAATGTCCCCTGTGCACAATGTCTTCGAATACTTAGAAATCTTCTGGACATCAGTTCCAATTGTATAGATAATTTTTCGTGTTACAGGGGTAAAACCCAAAAATGTACTGGAGATAAATCCCTCGTATCCTGGGGAAAATCCCAAATTTTCGTGCGCTACAGGCGGGAGTGTATAAACTCCAAGACTTAGAAAGGTGAAAACCTTTAAACCTTAGAGAGTATGAAAATACCCTTTCGTGAGAGAGGGTGATCAATCCTCATATACCTTTAGGATTCAGGATATAGCCAATAGTAACGAAATTGTCAGCCACTTTTACATGGACTGGTCCCGCCACCTTGAACTATTTCCGAATAACTTGCGCTCCAGGCGGGGTGTTTAAACCCAATTCGGGAGAAAGGTGAATACCTTTAAACCTGTGAAGGGATCAGGATCCCTTATACGTGAGAGAGGGGGCCAATCCTCTAATCTTCCGAAGTATCCTGAGTGTGTATCCTGGTGCTATATCCCGAAGCATATACTGCAAAACATCTTCAAACTAAGGTGGGTGTTAGCTTGGCTAACACCCCTCCGATGCTTAAGTTAGTATTGGGTTTCAATAAATCAAATCAAACATATTTAAAAGAGATAGAATTCATACCATCCTGAGTTAGAAATTAAATTCTAAACTCACTTGAAATAAAGCTTAAGGTGTATAGCATTCCAAGATCTCGGTAGCATATCCCCCTACATATTCTTGAGTCGGTATGCACCTTTTCCTGATTCTGACTCAACCTCGTAGGGTCCTTCCCATTTCGGAGCCAACTTCCCATCAGCGGGATTAGTAGTATTCTGAAAAGCTTTTCTTAACACCCAATCTCCAACTTTGAACCTTCTAGTCCTTATATTCTTGTTGTATGCTCTGGATATCCTTTGTTGATATGCTGCCATTCTTAGCCGTGCTGCATCTCTTGTCTCATCAATAGTATCCAACTCCTGGCATAGGACTTCAGGATTCTGCTCAGGATTCCTGAGGTTGGATCTTGCTGTGGGTATCACCATTTCCGTCGGGATCACTGCTTCTACTCCAAATACTAAGGAAAATGGGGTTTGACCAGTTGCATTTTTTACCGTCGTTCTATCAGCCCACAAAACAAAGGGTAGTTCTTCTGCCCATCTTCCTTTCTTGGCCCCTAATCTCTTCTTCAAGTTGTTGACAATTATCTTGTTTGAGGATTCAGCTTGTCCATTTGCTTGAGGATGTACCGGGGTAGATGTAATCATTTTGATTCCCCAACTCTTGCAGAAGTCAGTAGTCCTTTTACTTATAAATTGAGATCCGTTGTCACAAATTATCTCAGCTGGTACTCCAAACCTAGTCAGGATATTCCTTTTTATGAAGGATACCACTTCCTAATCTCTAACTTGAACAAATGCTTCTGCTTCAACCCACTTGGAGAAATAATCCGTCATTGCCAACATGAAAACCTTTCCTCCTGGAGCCTTTGGAAGCTTTCCCACTATATCCATACCCCACTTCATAAACGGCCAATGGGAAACAATAGGATAGAGCGGTTCATCAGGCTGATGTAATATGTTACTATGTCTTTGACATGCATCACATCTTCGAGCATATTCTGTGGCATCTTTCCTCATCGTCGGCCAGTAATATCCTGTCCTTAATATTTTTGAGAATAAGGACCTGCCCCCAGTATGGTTGCCACAATCCCCTTCATGTATATCCTGAAGTACTTCTTTGGTTTCGGGATCCTCCAAGCACCTCAGATATGGTCCTGCAAGAGATCTCTTATACAAAACATCATTTATAATAGTGAATCGTGATACCTTCATTCTAAAGGCTTTAGGATTCTCATTCTTTGGGACGTGTCCTTCCTTGAGATATCTCATGATTGGAGCCGTCCAGGACTTAGGATCCTCCTCAGGATACTCCTCATCAGGATTCTGAATACTTATTACTTCCTTCTCTTGAGGATTCGTCGCAGGATATAGGATATGTAATATTGGTATTCGGGTCCCTTCCGGTATCCTGACCGATGATCCCAGATTTGCTAAGGCATCAGCTTCAGCATTATCCTCTCTTGGTACCTGTTCAAGTGTAAAAATATCGAAATATCCTGCTAATTTTTTGAGAATTTCGAGATACTCGATTAACTTCTCTCCTTTAACTGCATAGGTTCCATTAAAATGATTAGTGATTAACAAGGAGTCAACATATACTTGCAAATTCTTGATACTCATATTTTTAGCCAACTCTAATCCTGCAATTAAAGCCTCATATTCTGCCTCATTATTAGTAGCAGGAAATTCACACCTAATAGCCTGGGGTAATATGTCCCCCTGTGGCGATTTTAGTAGTATACCTAAACCTACACCTCTTACGTTAGATGCACCATCAGTATATAATGTCCAGCATTCTAAGTTTTCTCCTAGCTGCTGTACTTCTAAATCTACTTCATTTTGAATGTCACTACTGAAATCAGCCACAAAGTCAGCTAAAGCCTGAGACTTTATTGCATTTCTAGGCTCATATACTAAGTCATAAGCACTCAATTTTACTGACCACTTAGCCATCCTACCCGACATCTCTGGTTTCCTAAGCACATTTTTAACAGGATAATTGGTTCTAACATGAATCCTATGTGTCTCAAAATAATGTCTAAGTTTTGTTGATGCCATAACTAGTGCTAATATCAACTTCTCTAGATGAGAATATCTAGTTTCAGCATCTAGTAAACTTTTACTAACATAATAGACAGGATATTGCTGACCTTCATGGTCCTTTATAAGAACGGCACTTACAGCATTCCCTGATACAGCGAGGTATAGGGATAATGGTTCACCATTTTCAGGCTTCATCAATAGAGGTGCAGTTAAGAGATATCTCTTCAAATCCTGCAAGGCTGCTTCATGCTTTGTTTCCCATTCGAACTTCTTATTCTTCTTGAGGATATCATAAAATTCCTTGCATTTTTCCGAGGATCTTGAAATAAATCTGTTCAATGCTGCAACTCGCCCTGTTAGCCGTTGAACATCCTTCATATTTGAAGGTGATTTGATATCCAGGATAGCTTTAATCTGCTCCGGGATTGCCTCTATTCCTCTTTTAGTCACCATATATCCTAGAAACTTTCCTGCCCCCACTCCGAAATGACACTTAGCAGGATTCAGCTTCATGTTATACTGATCCAGGATATCAAACGCTCCCTTAATATCCTGGAGGTGATCCTCAGCCTTTTTAGATTTCACCACCATATCATCGATGTATACCTCCATTGTGTCCCCCAGCTTATCTTTGAACATCATGTTCACCAATCTCTGGTATGTTGCACCTGCATTTTTCAAACCAAAAGGCATAGCAGTATAGCAATAAATACCTGTCGGTGTCATGAAGGCAGTATCCTCCTGGTCCGAAGGCTCCATTTGAATCTGCTGAAATCCTGAGGATGCGTCCATGAATGTTAACATCTCATGCCCAGCAGTAGCATCCACCATTGCATCGATATGAGGAAGAGGGAATGGGTCTTTAGGACAGGCCTTATTCAAGTCTGTGTAATCTACACAGACTCTCCATTTCCCATTTTTCTTCTGTACTACGACCACATTTGCCAACCATCTTGGAAACTTGACTTCTCTGATCATTTTGGACTTTAATAATCTTTCAACTTCCTCTTGGATGATTATATTTCGTTCAGGAGCAAACTTCCTTCTTTTTTGCTGAACAGGCTTGAACGGCCTGTCAATTCCAAGCTTGTGAGTAATAATGTCTTTGGATATACCTGTCATATCCTCATGCTTCCATGCAAATGTCGACATCCTGCGTTTCAAAAAGTTAGTTAATCGTTCTTCAATATCCCGAGGGATATTGGCTCCTACGAGCACCGAGATATCAGGATTATCCTGATCCAGGATAACTTTCTTCATATCCTGCTCTGAAGCCTCCACGATATCCTGGGCCCGCATCTTTAATTGCTATGCTGGATTAGGCTTGGTTGAGGATTTCATTGAGGATGAGTAGCATTCCTTTGCCTCCTGCTGATCACTATAAACTTTGACGACCCCCCAAGGGGTAGGGATCTTGATGCACTGGTGATAAGTCGATGGCACAGCCTTCATGTCATGGATCCATGGCCTGCCTAGTATGATGTTATAGCAGGATAGGGAGTCCATCACACAGAAGCGTTGTATCGAGTTGACCCCTTCAACATATACTGGTAACTTTATCTCTCCTACGGTATTTCTAGCTTCTCCACTGAAACCAACGAGCACAGTGGACTTTGAAGTAATGTCCATCGGAGATACATTCATCCTCTTCAAGGTTTCCAGCTGAATTATGTTGACGGAGCTACCATTGTCCACCAATATCCATATGGATTGGAGCGATATGGTTTATACGAGGATTCTGATTTGCTGTTGGTTGATTCGTAGGTTGAGGTAGAATTCATCCTCTCTTGCATCTTTTTGTCATCTTCCAAGCGGATATATCTCAAAGCCCTGTTACGAGCTTCATCGAGATTCCTGCAAGGATTCATTACAAGATCCTGATAAAAATGAGAATCCTTTTGTAACCCCATCTTAAAAGCCTGCACAGCTGTTGCAACATCAAGATGTGGGATATCCAAGGATTCTCGACTAAACTTGTTCACATAATCCCTCAAGGATTCCTGAGGTCCTTGAGTTATCCTGTAAAGATCACTGGTTAGTTTCTCAAAACCCCGACTGCAAGAAAACTGACTATTAAATAAATTAACCAAATGAGCAAACGAAGTAATTGAGTGAGGAGGAACATTTAACAGCCATTTTAAGGCTGATCCTGTCAAGGTAGAACCGAAACCCTTGCATAAGCATGCTTCCTTGAGTTCCGGAGGGATAGGGTTAATCTCCATTCTTTCTCTATACTGGGCAATATGCTCTTCAGGATCCGTAGTCCCATCATACAGTTTCATGTTGGGGGTCTGAAATCTTTTTGGGATTTCAGCATCACAGATAGGATATGCAAAGCGGGATATCCTGTGGCTGTCTTGAGATACTTCCGGAATTGGCTGGACCACTCCAGGTACACTGGATATCATGTCCTTCAATTTCTGTAGTTCCCTAGTAAATGTTGACGTCATACCTGCATCCTGCAAAGACCCATTGTTGTTAGTAGCAAGAATATTATTATTTGACACGTTACTGGTCTGAGGATTCTGGCCATATCCTGAGGCATATCCTGAGCTCCTCACAGTTGACATCCTGACCGAGGAGGGTATCTCAGGAGTATGATTCTGAGAATGGCTTGGGACGATGTTCCCCCGGTTATCCTCAGTGTAAACTGCAGAACTGAAGTTCAAAGCCCTAGGCTGTATAGGAGTGACAGTTTCTTCAGCAGGTCTGCTTGGGCCGGATTTCAAGAGTTGTATTTCTCTCATCAGCATCCGATTAGTTTCCTGTTGCTGCCTCATCTGTTCCTGTACACTACCAAACAAATTCAGAATTTCATCATTAGATGCCAAAACAGGACCGGATCCCTGGGTACTGGGAGCGGGGATAACATCCCGAGCTACATGACTTTCAGCTCCGTGTGATGAAGCTTGCATTCTTGGAAGAGGAGGTGGAAGCACCGAACCAATTGTTGCAGAGGTTGTAGCAGACATGGTGGAAGAGCTCATGTTTGATCTCGAGGCCATTGAAAACAATTTAGAAAAAAGTTTTGACAAAAGAAAACCGAGTAATGATTTTACTAAAGTTTTTAGCAAAAATAGCACCACTTGCCCCACGGTGGGCGCCAAATTGTTTTGGTCAAAAATTACCGAAGCAATTTAGTGATCAAATTAGTTAAGTGAGGTAGTGTGCTAGAAATAGATGTGTAAAATATTTTATCCAAGTTAATTGTAAAAACAGTTTCAGGATACGGCTCAGGATATAGAGTTGTATCTATGACCAAACTGTTAGGGGAGGATTTTCCAATGATCAGTGATCCTCAAATACTGTTGGGTTTAGTGATCCTCACTTCTGTTAGAATTAGTGATCCTCAGAAGTGTTGCAGGATCAGGATCATGGATCATCTTAAGGATCCTTATACTAACGATTGTCTACTTTGAATATGATGTTGTTTTGCAGGAGTACGAGCTTGGACTTGGTCTTGGCGATATTCCTAGAGAATATTCCATATTTATTCCGCACGTGCATGGCTGAAATGGACGTTGTGGAGGTCGTGGAGGACTTGCACCAAATGCGGAATGTTTGTTAGCTTAGATATTTTCCATTTTTAAAAGGGGTAGCGAGCTAAATAGAAAACACTTGGCTATTTTTGGCTACACACACACTCTTGCAACTGCTCTCACCAGCTCTTGACAATTCACTTGGCGATTACACACTTTTTTGCACATTACACTATAGTGATCCTTGTAATTAGCTCGCTATCATCCGAAGTTGTAATACATTTCTTGTTTAATTTGAGTTGGTGATCGGTAGTTTCCATCACCCGAGGTTTTTTATGCCGGAGATCATTCGTTGATCAAGGGCTTTTTCCTCGTATAAATCTTTGTGTCACTTATTCATTTCATTTCTGAGTGATCCTTAGTGTTGTTCATTGATTCAAGCATCATACCTCACAACAGAAAGTTTGGTTGCATTATCATTGCTTGATTTTTGACCAAAACAGTTTGGCGCCCACCGTGGGGTAATTGGTGCTTCATTCCCAAGAAGATTCATACCTTTGTGGTCATTTCGGTTCATAACAACCAGGCAGATGGCCTCCTCAGCGAAGAACACTTCAAGCTTAATGCCGTCATTCAGTTCTTCACAAGGCGTTCCTCCTTTGCCTCCACCACCTTCTGGATCCCAGAAGAATGCTGAGAATGCTGCGAAGAAACAAACCCCCATTTTCCAAAAACCACCAACTTCTTCTGTTTCAACTAATCCTACTACTAATGATCTTTACGCTCTGATTTTGCAGATGAGGAATCACGCACAAGAGCAGGACAAAAACAACGAAAGGATCCTCCGGGAGATCGATGAGATCAAGAAACAGAAGAAATCAGTGGAGGATCACTCCCCTCTGATGCCAAGGTCGCTGAACTTCGACACTCTAGTCATAACTTCCCAGCACTCAGCAGCTCCGGATGTGCAATACTTGGGTGAATTACCAGGAAGGCGTTACGGAACAGCAACTATGAGTCAGGCATTTGGCTCTCACTTCCAGCCTCAAGGATCCTCCTCTCAACCATCGGGATCCTCTTTTCAGCATCAGGGATACTTCACGTCAGGAGAATATTTGGGAATACATGCAGTTCAAGGATCCTCCCAGGTCCAAGGATCCTCCCAGGTCCAAGGATCCTCCCAGGTCCAAGGATCCTTTCAGGTCCAAGGATCCTCCCAGGTCCTAGGATCCTCCCAGGTCCAAGGATCCTTCCCGGTCCAAGGATCCTCCCTTCTCCCAGGATCCTCTCTGGTTCCAGGATCCTTTCAGGTTCAAGGATCATCTCAACTTCAAGGATCCAACGTCCTTCAGAATCAAGGATTCTTGAGAAGTATGCAGCCTCAGAGCTCGGACGTTCATCAAGGAGACTTCATACCAATGCAGACCATTGCTTCCTCTGGTCCTTCAATCATGCCAGAGTCTCGTCAATATGGATTCACATCTGCAATTCCAAACACGAATCCTGTGGGAGGTAACACTTTTAATAATTCATATAACACTAACCATGGCTTAATGCAGGATATAGGTATCAATCAGGCTATGGCTAGAGAGCTACAGAAGCTTAAGGATATGATATCCAGTGTACCAGGAGTGGTTAAACCCATTTCTGAAATTACAGATGGTAGCCATAGGATATCTCGTTTTGCACCACCCTTATGTGATGCTGAGATACCTAAAAGGTTCCAGATACCATCTATGAAGCTGTATGATGGTTCAACGGATCCAGAGGAGCATGTAGCTCAATACAGGGAGAGGATGGAGATCAATCCAATTCCTGAAAGGTTAAAAGAAGCATGTCTATGCAAGGGATTTGGATCCACACTTACAGGATCTGCTCTTAAATGGCTGCTAAGTCTTCCCCCTTACTCTATTACTTCATTTGCTAATCTAGTTAATTTGTTTAATAGTCAATTATCTTGTAGTAGAAAATTTGAACGATTAACTAGTGATCTATATAGGGTAACACAGGGTCAAAGTGAATCACTTAGAGATTATATCACTAAGTTTAGTAAAGAATCCTTAGATATTCCTAACTTGGATATTGTTACGGCTGTAGAAGCCTTTAAAATGGGATTGCTTGGGGATTCATTATTCTATGATGATCTTGTTATGACCCCTTGCAGGAATCTTGATGAAGTAAGAACCAGGGCCCTTAGGTTCATCCGCTTAGCGGATGACAAAAGGATCCAGGATAGATTGACAGGATCCTCAAAACAGGAGAAGCAAGGATCCTACTTCAGGAACAACAAATCAAAGTCTTACAACAGATCTGATAACCAGAACGTGCATGCAGTGGAACAAGAAGAGGATGATGAGGATTATCCTCCTATTTCTGAATACTGTTTTTCTGTTGATAACAATGAACTAATCCTTGCAATGCAGAATCTAGGTGAGAAAGCTAGGTGGACGAGAAAAAGTGATAAACCAACTGCTACAAAGGATAAGTCCAAGTGGTGTGCATATCATGAGGATTTCGGGCATCTCACTGAAGAGTGTATTGCACTAAGAAAGGAAATTGGTTACTTGTTGAGCAAGGGGCATTTGAAGGAACTCTTGGGACGAAAGAAGTCCAGGATCCAGGATCCTGAAAGGATCCCAGAAAAGGCTCCTGCTCCTCCAGCAGACGCACAGGTTATAAACTTCATATCCGGCGGATCAGACATTTGTGGTACTTCCTTTTCAGCAGCCAAGAGACATGCCAAGGAAACCAAGATGGATAATGGAGATAGACCCGTCCAGACCTCCATTGTCACCCAGGATAAAGTCATAACCTTTGATGAGGATGATCGTGTTGATGTCCAGGATTCTCATCATGATGGTCTTGTAATTACATTGTTTATTTCTAACCACTTTGTTCGCAGGATCCTTATAGATGGAGGAAGCTCTGTGAACATCATTCAGCTTGATGTCCTCAAGAAGATGAATATCCCAGAGTCTGATATCATCCCAAGATCCTCAGTACTTGTGGGATTCAGTGGAGAAACTAAGAATACATTGGGGGACATCAAACTCCCAATCTATATTGAAGGGTTGCATTCTTATCAAAAGTTTTATGTTATAGATTGCTTATCATGTTGCAATGTTATCCTTGGCAGGCCATGGATACATGATATGAAGGCAGTTCCATCCACCTATCATCAGTGTGTAAAGCTTCCAAGTCCATGGGGAGTGGTGAAAATTAAGAGTGATCAACAAGAAGCTAAGAATTGCTATACCTCATCAATGAAGCCAGCCTCAAGACCAAGGGAGCAATAGCAATTAAAGTATCCTTCAAGAGATGTCTTGGAGGCAAGAGAGCAGGGTGTAAAAGAAATCCTCATGGATCCTGATGATCCTGAATCTAGGATCTTCATAGGGTCAGGGATCCTTAGCGAAGTCGAACAGGAGCTAGTATCCTTCCTTAAAAGAAGGAAAACTACCTTTGCCTGGAAACATGAGGATATGACAGGTATATCTAAAGATATAATTACTCATAAACTTGGCATTGACAGGTCATTCAAGCCAATTCATCAAAAGAGGAGGAAGTTTGCACCTGAAAGGAATGCTATTATCCAGGAAGAAGTAGATAAACTACTTCGGGCAGGTATGATAAGAGAGGTTAAGTATCCAAGATGGTTAGCCAATGTGGTTGTTGTTCAAAAGAAAAATGGAAAGTGGAGGGTATGTGTCGATTTTACTGATTTAAACAAGGCATGTCCCAGGATCCTTTCCCATTACCCCACATTGACTCCATGGTGGATGCTACCGCGGGTCATGAGTTGTTGACTTTTATGGATGCTTCATCTGGATTTCAACAAATTCAGATGGAACCATCTGATCAAGAGGATACAGCCTTTATGACCCCAACTGGTATATATTGTTATATTGCTATGCCATTTGGACTAAGGAATGCAGGTGCTACTTACCAAAGGCTTGTCAATATGATGTTCAAGGAACAAATTGGACACACTATGGAAGTCTATATTGATGACATGGTAGTTAAGTCCAAGAAAGCTGAGGATCACCTTAAAGACTTGGAGGAAGCATTCAATATCCTTGATAAATTTAATATGAAACTAAATCCTTCCAAGTGTCATTTTGGTGTTAAGGCAGGTAAATTCTTAGGCTATATGGTGACAAAGAGGGGCATTGAAGCAAGTCCAGAGCAAATCAAGGCTATTGTGAATATCAAATCTCCTGCCAATGCTAAGGATGTGCAAAGATTGACAGGCAGGATCACAGCCTTGAACAGGTTCATATCCAAATCCTCAGAAAAATGCAAGGAATTCTATGACATCCTGAGGAAGAACAAGAAATTTGAATGGACTGAGAAGCATGAAAGTGCCCTCAAAGCTCTTAAGGATTACCTATCCTCAGCCCCGGCCTTGATGAAACCAGAAAAAGGGGATATATTATCCTTATACTTAGCAGTATCCTCAAAGGCAGTAAGTGCGGTCCTTGTTAAGGATCACCAAGGTACACAACATCCTGTTTATTATGTAAGTAAGAGTTTGCTTGATGCTGAATCCAGGTATTCACATTTAGAAAAACTTATCCTTGCATTAATCATGGCATCTACTAAATTAAGACATTATTTTGAAACTCATGCCATTATTGTTAAAACTAACTTTCCAATTAAGAATGTTCTCAGGAAACCTGAAATGTCAGGAAGGATGGCTAAGTGGGCAGTGAAGCTGAGTGCATATGATATAAGATATGAACCAAGGACTGCCATCAAATCCCAAGCCTTAGCTGACTTTGTGGCAGATTTTAGTAGTGATCTGCAAAAGGAGGCTGAGTTAGAAGTCCAACAGCTTGAAAAAACCAAGGATCCTTGGATACTATTCACTGATGGAGCCTCCAATGTAAAAGGAACAGGACTTGGAATACTACTAAAATCGCCACAGGGGGACATAATACCCCACTCCATAGCTTGTGAATTTCAAACTACCAATAATGAGGCTGAGTATGAAGCCTTGATAGCTGGTTTGCAAATTGCTAAGCATATGAGGATCAGGTATCTTGAGGTACATGTAGATTCATTATTAATCACTAATCACTTTAATGGATCCTATGCCGTTAAAGGTGAAAAGCTAATCAAATATTTAAAGATAGTCAAAGAATTGGCACTCTCTTTTGTATCCTTTAGTTTGACACAGGTACCAAGGGAAGAGAATGCAGAAGCTGATGCATTAGCCAATCTTGGATCATCCTTGAAGATCCCGGAGGATATAAGGATCCCTATTATCCATATCCTAACCCCTGCTATCGAGGATCATATAACTATGGAGATAGGAGAGGATTCTGCAATCATCCCTAGTGATAATACTCAATCTCATTCAGGATCATGGATACTCCCAATCATGAGATACATACAACATGGAGAGATTCCTACAGGAGAAAACCCTAGGGCTTTCAAAATTAAGGTATCTCAATTTACAATATTGAATAATATGTTGTATAAACGATCTCTTGCAGGACCATATCTAAGATGCATTGAGGATCCTGAAATCCAAGAAGTCCTAAAGGATTTCCATGAAGGAGATTGTGGAAACCACACTGGGGGCAGGGCATTATTCTCAAGGATCCTGAGGACAGGATACTATTGGCCCACGATGAAGAAGGATGATGTGGAGTATGCCAAGAATTGTGATCCTTGTCAGAGGCATAGTAATATCCTTCACCAACCAGCAGAGCTCTTGCATCCTATATCCTCTTCCTGGCCATTCATGAGATGGGGAATGGATATAGTTGGAAATCTTCCTAAGGCACCTGGTGGAAAAGTATTCATGCTTGCTATGACTGATTACTTCTCTAAGTGGATAGAGGCTGAAGCCTTTGCTCAAGTCAGAGAAAAGGAAGTTATATCCTTTATCAAAAGAAACATTATTACTAGATTTGGTATCCCTTCTGAAATTGTTTGTGATAATGGATCCCAATTTATTGGGAATAGAACCACTAACTTTTGTGACAGCTGGGGGATTAAGATGATAACAACAACACCAGTCCACCCACAAGCTAATGGTCAGGCAGAATCATCCAACAAGATCATCATCAACAATTTGAAGAAGAAGCTTGGATCCAAGAAAGGAAAATGGGCAGAAGAACTACCTTATGTGCTTTGGGCTGATAGGACAACTCCCAAGAATGCTACTGGCTAAACTCCATTTTCTTTGGTGTTTGGGGCAGAATCAGTGATCCCTACAGAGATGGTGGTTCCAACTGCAAGAACAAGCATTCGTGATCCTGAAGAAAATGTTGAAAACTTGGTTCAAGACTTGGATACTATAGAAGAAATCAGGGATTTGGCAAGGATAAGGATGGCTAGTTATCAACAAAAGATGGCTGGAGCCTACAACAAAAATGTCAGGATCAGGAAATTCCAAGTTGATGAAATGGTATTAAGGAAAGCATTTCAGAATACCACCAATCCTGCTGATAGAAAGTTGGCACCAAAATGGGAAGGCCCCTATTTGATTGAAGCTGAAGCAGGAAAGGGGGCATGTCGATTGCTAACAATGGAAGGTGATTTGCTACCAAGAGCTTGGAATGCTGTCCATTTGAAGAAATATTTTATGTGACAAGGATCCATGATCCTCACTTGACAAGTATCCTTGAAGGATCCTTACAGAGTAGACGATCCTCATTTTGGTAACATTCTAATCTCAAACTATTTCATTCTTTTATTCTCTTATATAAGGATAAGGATCATGCATCCTTTATCCTCCTTTCACTTGATTCTGAGTTTTGAAGGTTCAGGTATCCTTAACTAAGGATTGAGTATCCACAGAAGTATCCAGTTATTTGGGCTTGACCCCAGTTATTTGGGCTTGACCCCAGTTTGGGCCTGTCCCCAGTTTCGCCAGTAGCGCACGATGATCCTGGTATAGTTCATGGCAATGGGACCAGTACCCGCTTTAGGGGCTGACAATTTCATTGTACTGGCTATATTTAGGATCCTACGTATAATGGTAGACGTACCATACATCCGTTCCTAAGGTTTCTAACGTTTTCACGTTAGCTAAGGTTTTGGCATTTTCATGTCACTAAGTTTGGATAGTCGCCAGTGAGGGCCATACTCCAGTTTACATACGATCCTTTGGGCTTGTCCCCAGTTATCCTTTGGGCTTGTCCCCAGTTATCCTTTGGGCTTGTCCCCAGTATATTGGGCTTGTCCCCAGAATTGTTGGGCTTGTCCCAAGTTGCTAACTCATATCTTATATTGGCTTAGTCCCAAGTTGTATCCTGTTTCAGGTTTTTGGAGATAAGTGACCAAGGATCCTTGATCCTTACCTTCTACTAAGGTTTGTCTTTTAGGTTATCCTGATAATAAGTGTTAAAGGTTAGGATCCTAACTTGGATTCTCAGGTATGATCCTTAACTATTTTGATTTTATTCATTATTTATTTGAATAACCCTTATCCTTTGACAACTGAACTTGTGATCCTTAAACTATATAACTTTTCAAAACTCATCAACTATAGGATATGTGATCCTTGATTATATCCTAAAATTTTTGGGGATATTTATTAAATTTTTCCTTTACTTGATAAGTTTAGACAAAATGAACATCACAACAGTTGGAAAGTAAAATACTAACAAGGATAGCAACACGGGAGATAGCCAAAAAGTTAAAGTTATTTTATTCACAAAATATTAAACCCTTTAAGGTTGTCAAAATTGCCAACCCACGTTTCTACCAGCAAAACATGGCCCGTCCACATGGGTTGGCAAAGGGTGTCCATTGTTTACGGGTCTTGGTAGTGCAGGAATCAAAAGACGGTAGGATCACAATGGCTTCATCCCCCAAACAGAGGATCCCTCCACCATTTGTAATCCTACCTATTGTTCAAAGGATCCATGATCCTTAGCCCTAATTACTATTGTTCAAGATACAACCCATCATTGTTCAACAAAAAACACCATAACCAAAATAAACTACCAAATTCTAAAAAAAATGGGCTCCGGCTACGTCTAGAAATGTCCTTCATCGCCCATTCATGCAGCCTACACCTTCGCTGCATCACCATCTCCTCCAGCTCCAGTATCCTTCACCTGATCCTTGCCACTGCCACCAGCCTCGATTGCCAGAACCTCATCAGCCTCATCTTCATCCTCCAACTCAGCCAGCCTAGCCTTCCAGCCCTCCATGTCCCAGTTGCTCCTGTCAAAGGCTAGATCCTGAGCTTCTTGGGCCATCTGCAACTTGGTCTTGTACATGGCAATGGCAGCGGAGACTTTAGCATCCTCCGTGATCTCGTGCTTCTCATAATCAGCATTGATCTGAGCTGCAACTATCTGAGTTTTGGCATCATTGAGGTCCTTTTCAAGGGAGGCAATCTTGTGATCCTTGAGCACCGCCACTTTTTGGAGGTCAGAGTATTTCTCCTCAAGCTCGTCAACATTCCCAACATAGTCCTCGATTTAGGCAAATTTCTGCAAACAAGACAATGCCAAGTTCAAGATCATGTGATCCTTAAATGAGCAGGATAACTAAGCTAAGTCAGTGATCCTTACATCAGCAAAGTACTCGAGGAACTGATGGCGGATCAGAGGCAAGCCTTGTAGGTTGTCAGCTTCAGAGGTCTTCCTTTTCTTTCCACCTCTTCCCTTTGAAGTGGTTGCCTGGGGATTGTGACGGAAGGGCTAGCAGCAGACTTTTTCTTTGAGGATCGGACAGTGTCAAGATCAGTGACACTGAATTTGGAGGCAGATTTTGAAGTTTTCCCAGCACCTACACACCCAAAACAGATAAGTATCCTTATCCTATTTCTATTTAGCTATTTATTTAAACATTTAATTATGCAAAAAACAGGATACTTACTCGACATAGTGACAGAACCTGAGGATACTTCTTGAGAATCCTGGGTGTTTGTTTTAAATGATCTTCTTGCAGGATCAAGTCTCCGGAAAGCGGCAAGCCTTTCCTTTGTTGCAGGTGTTGTGATGAGGTGTGCGACAGTAATAGCTGCAAAAAAGGAACAAAAGTACGTTAGTGATCCTAAAACGAAAGCAAGGTCATCTGGTGATCCTTCTCAGGATCCTCTATCCTACCATGGGTGCTCCACTTCCTTGGCAGATCCTTTCCATCAGGGATAGAATCCCTTCTGACAAAGAAAAATCGCCGTTTCCAGTTGGTGTCATTCTTAGTGACTTTGAAGATGGGGTGTTTGTTTTGGTCAAAAAAATCTGTTGAGAATATTGCAACCAAACTCTAGATTACGGGGTATGATGCTCAAAAAGTGTAACAACAATGAGGATCACTTCAATGTGGAATGCACAAACAACACAAGGATTTATACGGGGAAAAAGCCCTTGATCAAGAATTGATCTCCGGCACAAAAAACCCCGGGTGATGGAAACTACCGATCACCAAGCTCAAATAAATGAATAAACGTTTACAACTTCGGATAGTAACGAGCTAGGTACAAGGATCACTACGGTGAAATGTGTAAAAAGTGTAAGTAATTGCTAAGTGTTTGAACGAGAGCTTGTATGAGCGTGTTTGCGAGTGTGTGTAACTGCCAAAATGACTAAGTGTCACTAACTAGCTCGTTACCCCTTTAAAATAAGAAAAATATCTAGTTAACAAACTCTCCGACTTTCGGGCCAAGCCTCCACGTTCTCCATAACGTCTAGTTTTGATCTAGCACGTGCAGAATACTTCGGGAATATTCTCCAAGAATGCCGCTAAGACTTGGTCAAGCTCGTTATACCTGCGAGATGTTATAAAACATATGTAAACAATCGTCAGTATGAGGATCCTTGAAGTGATCCATGATCCTGATCCTAAAGCCCTTCTGAGGATCACCACCTGTCACAGAAGTAAGGATCACCAGTTAGGATAACGAATAAGGATCACTAATTGTTAGAAAATCCTCCCCTAACAATTGCCCCCAAAATATAAGGAGTGAAATTGTAAAATTAGCGAGTTATGTTTTCTTGATCTTATCCGTAACAAACTAACGGATATATAGCCGTTAATTTTGAACTAGCCGTTGCGATGATGATGTCACGGAAGTGACAACCTGCAAGATCATGATTATAAATAGAGATATAGATAGGATCAAATGCATTTAAATTTTCAGAGAAACTCCCTTTATAATCCACATTCCGAAGACGTTCAGGTATTCTCTTTCTCTATCCTTTTCCATCTCTTGCTCTGTTTTTATCTTTCCATCAAAGATGTTGCTCCGAAGTTCTCCGGGCAAAGATCACAAGAAGGATAGCCCTTTGGAAAGTCAGAAAATCATCAAGGACTCAGCAAATGAAAAGTGTTGTTTTAACGACGCACAGATAGACAGAATCCGTTGCTGTTTTCCGGCGAATGCCTTTATCAGACCCTTTGATCCTACTACCCTTAGCGACTATGTTTCAGAAACATGAGTTGCATTTCCAGCCACTCCATTCAGCATAGGATACACCTATCCTTTCCCAGAGTTTACACAATCCTTCTTTTCCCTTACCGGCATCTCTTATATCCAAGCCATGCCGATGATTTGGAGGGTCTTGTATACCCTGGAGAGGATCATCGAACAAGAAGGCATTGCTTTGGGCATGTCAGAATTGGCGGAGCTGTATGATCTCACTACTTTTGGTTCCCATCGTTATTTGTTCAAGCGAAAACCCGGTGCAGATCATCCTCTTCTGAAAGTCACCAAGAATGACAAAGACTGGAAACGTCGCTTTTTCTTTGTCAAGAGAGATTCTATCCAGGATGGAAAGGATCTTCCTAAAAATTGGGCTACCCATGGTAGGATGGAGGATCCTGATAAGGATCACCAGGAACTTTCTTTGATTGCAAGGATAACTTATATTTTTGCTTTCTTGTTTTGCAGCTATCACCGTTTCACGTATCCGCACATCACCTGAAACCAAGGATAGGCTCGCTGCTTTTTGGAAGCTTGATCCTGAAACAAGGACATTCAAGATAGACACCCAAGACTCACAAGAAGTATCCTCAGGTTCCATTACCATGTCGAGTAAGTATCCTGTCTTTTGCATAGTTTAAATATTAAAATAAATAGATAAATTGAAATAGGATAAGGATACTCATCTTGCTTTGAATGTGTAGGCGCTGGAAAACCTGTCAAGCCTGTTTCCCAATTCAACACAGCTGATCTTGATCTCGTACGACCCAGGAAGAAGAGGTCCACTACCAGTCCTAGCATCTCCATTCCAAGGGCACCCACTAAAGGAAAGGGTGTCAAGAAAAGGAAAACTTCTGATGCTGAAGATCTTCAAGGGCTGCCACTGATCCGCCACCAATTCCTTGAATACTTCAATGATGTAAGGATCCTTAACTTTGCCTAGGTATCCTACTCTTATGAGGATCACTTGACCTTGAACTGCCTTATCTTCTTTCTGCAGAAATTTGCTGAGATAGAGGATTACGTGGGCAATGTTGAGGAGCTGGACAAGAAAATAGCTGATCTCCAACAAGTTGCCGTGCTCAAAGATCTTGCACTTGCTGATGCTTGGAAGGAACTCCAGGATACCAAGCAGGAAATGGCCAAGGTGCTGGTCAACTTTGATTATGAAAAGCATGACCTCATCGAAAATACCAAGCTCTCTGCTGCCATCACAATGTATCAGACTAAGTTGAAGATGGCCCAGGAAGCTCAAGATCCTAGTTTCGACAAAAGCAGCTGGGATGTTGAAGGCTGGAAGGCAAGGTTGGCAGATCTTGAGGATGATGAGGAGGAGGCAGCTGATGTCCTGGCAATTGAGGCAAGTGGCAGTGGGAAGGATCAGGCTGGTGGTGATGATGCTGGTGGTGATGCAGCCAAGGTGTGAGCTGCACAATTGGGCGATGATGGATACATGTGCCAAGGCCGGAGCCCAATTTTTTAGTTTGATGGTCGTTTTTTGTGGTTGTGATGTTTAAGACAATTTCATGGGTTGTACTTTGAACAATAGGTTTTAGGATTAAGGATCATGTATGATCCTTTGGACAATAGGCAGGATTGCAATCGGTGGAGGGATCCTCTGTTTGGGGGATGAAGCCATTGTGATCCTGCCGCCTTTATATTCCTGCACTATCTTTGAACTCATTATCATGGACACCCTTTACCTACCCCAGCGGACGGGCCACGTTTTGCTGGTAGAAGCTCGGGTAGGTAATTTTGACAACCTTTAAAGGGTTAGTCTTATGTTAATAAATAAAAATTTAACCTTTTGTCGCTTATCTTGTATTTGTTATCCCTTTTAGTATGTTATTTTCCAACTGTTATAATGTTCAATTTGTTTATACTTATCAAGCCTTGAAAAACTAGAAAAGATATCCAAAAAGTTTAGGATATGAACAAGGATCACATATCCCATAACAGATAAGTTTTTTAAAAAATGACATGATTTAAAATTGATAAGTTCAGTTGTCAAGTATAAGGGTTATTTAAAAGAATAATGAATAGAATCAAAAGAGTTAAGGATCATACCTGAGGATCCAAGTTAGAATCCTAACCATAATAAGGATAACTATAAGATAAACCTTAGAGTGAAATAAGGATCAAGGATCCCTAACTGCCTATCTTCAATGACCTGAAATAGAGCATAACTTGGGACTAAGCCGATATAAGAAAAGAGTTAGCAACTGGGGACAAGCCCAAGGATAACTGGGGACAAGCCCAAGGATAACTGGGGACAAGCCCAAGGATAACTGGGGACAAGCCCAAGGATCGTGTGTAAACTGGAGTATGGCCCTAACTGGCGACTATCCAAACTTAGTGACATGAAGATGCCAAAACCTTAGCTAACGTGAAAACGTTAGAAACCTTAGCTAACGTGAAAACGTTAGAAACCTTATGACCGGATGTATGGTACGTCTACCATTATACGTAGGATCCTAAGCATAGCCAGAACAATGGAATTATCAGCCCCTAGAACGAGTACTGGTCCCAAAGCCTTGAACTACACCAGGATCATCGTGCGCTACAGGCGGAATCTGGGGACAAGCCCAAATAACTGGGGTTATACCCAAAGACGGATTGCTTCTGTGGATAACCAACGTTGTGCTAAAGATACCCGAACTTTCAAAACTTGAACTCACGTGAGAAATGGATAAAGGATACATGATCCTTATCCTAATATGAGAAAATAAAGAAATGAAATAGTTCAAGATTAGGATATTACCTGAATAAGGATCACCGATACTTTGAGGATCCTTTAAGGATATCCCTTTCACTAGGATCACCTCTGCCACGAGGATCCTTGTCACATGAAATATTTCTTCAAGTGAACAGCATTCCAAGCTCTCGGTAGCAAATCACCTTCCATGGTTAGCAATCTATATGCCCCCTTTCCTGCTTCAGCTTCAATCAAATAAGGGCCTTCCCATTTTGGAGCCAATTTTCCATCGGCAGGATTGGTGGTATTCTGAAATGCTTTCCTTAACACCATATCTCCAACTTGAAACCTCCTGATCCTGACATTTTTGTTGTAAGCACCAGCCATTCTTTGTTGATAACTGGCCATCCTGATCCTAGCCATATCCCTGATTTCTTCAATAGTATCCAGGTCTTGAGCCAAGTTTTCATCATTTTTTTCAGGATCACGGGTACTTGTTCTAGCAGTAGGAACCACCATTTCTGTTGGGATCACTGATTCTGCCCCAAACACCAAAGAGAATGGTGTTTGACCAGTAGCATTCTTAGGGGTTGTCCTGTCAGCCCAGAGCACATAGGGTAGTTCTTCTGCCCACTTCCCTTTCTTGGATCCAAGCTTTTTCTTCAAATTGTTGATGATGATCTTGTTGGATGATTCTGCTTGGCCATTAGCTTGTGGGTGGACTGGTGTTGATGTTATCATCCTAATCCCCCAGCTGTCACAAAAGTTAGTGGTTCTGCCCCCAATAAATTGGGAACCATTATCACATATAATCTCAGAGGGAATTCCAAATCTAGTTATAATATTTCTTTTAATGAAGGATATAACTTCCTTTTCTCTAACTTGGGCAAAAGCTTCAGCCTCTATCCACTTGGAGAAGTAATCAGTCATAGCTAGCATGAATACTTTTCCACCAGGTGCCTTAGGGAACTTGCCAACTATATCCATACCCCATCTCATAAATGGCCAAGAGGAGGAAATAGGATGCAATAATTCGGCTGGCTGATGAAGGATATTACTGTGTCTCTGGCAAGGATCACATCTTCTGGCATACTCCATAGCATCTTTCTTCATGGTTGGCCAATAATATCCTGTCCTCAGGATCCTTGAAAATAAAGCCCTGCCCCCAGTGTGGTTTCCACAATCTCCTTCATGGAAGTCTTTTAAAACTTCCTGAACTTCAGGATCCTCAATGCATCTCAAGTATGGTCCTGCAAGAGATCGTCTATACAACATATTATTCATAATTGTGAATTGAGATACCTTAGATTTGAAAGCCCTAGGGTTTTCTCCTGTAGGAATCTCTCCATGTTGTAAGTATCTCATAATTGGTGAGATCCATGATCTGGATCCTGAATAGGATTGAATATCCTCACTAGGGATAACTGCAGAATCATCTCCTATCTCCATAGTCTGGTGATCCTCGATAGCCGGGGTCAGGATATGGATAATAGGAATCTTGATATCCTCTGGGATCTTCAAAGATGATCCTAAGTTAGCCAATGCATCAGCTTCTGTATTTTCTTCCCTTGGTACCTGTGACAAACTAAAGGAAACAAAAGAGAGTGCCAAACTTTTGACTATCTCCAAATATTTGGTTAGTTTTTCACCTTTAACAGCATATGATCCATTAAAGTGATTTGTAATTAACAAAGAATCTACGTGTACCTCAAGATACCTGATCCCCATATGCTTTGCAATTTGCAAACCAGCAATTAAGGCTTCATATTCAGCCTCATTATTAGTGGTTTGGAACTCACAAGCTATAGAATGGGGTATTATGTCCCCCTGTGGCGATTTTAGTAGTATTCCAAGCCCTGTGCCTTTGACATTTGAGGATCCATCAGTGTGGAGTATCCAAGGATTCTTGGTCTCTTCTAGCTGCTGGACTTCTAGCTCAGCTTCTTCTTGTAGATCACTACTGAAATCAGCCACAAAGTCAGCTAATGCTTGGGATTTGATAGCTGTCCTAGGCTCATATCTTATATCATAGGCACTCAGCTTTACTGCCCACTTAGCCATCCTTCCGGACATCTCTGGTTTCCTGAGGACATTCTTAATTGGAAAATTAGTTTTAACAATGATAACATGAGTTTCAAAATAATGTCTTAACTTGGTAGATGCCATTATCAATGCAAGGATAAGTTTTTCAAGGTGTGAGTACCTGGATTCGGCATCAAGTAAACTTTTACTTACATAATAAACGGGATGTTGTGTACCTTGATGATCCTTAACAAGGACCGCACTTACTGCTTTTGAGGATACTGCGAGATACAAGGATAACACTTCACCTTTTTCTGGTTTCATTAAAGCCGGGGCCGAGGATAGGTAATCTTTGAGGGCTTTTAAAGCATTTTCATGCTTCTCCGTCCACTCAAATTTCTTGTTCTTCCTTAGGATATCATAGAATTCTTTACATTTCTCGGAGGACTTGGATATGAATCTGTTCAAGGCTGCTATCCTTCCTGTTAACCTTTGAACATCCTTAGCATTAGCCGGAGATTTGATGTTCACTATTGCTTTGATTTGTTCCGGGCTAGCTTCGATGCCTCTCTTAGTCACCATGTATCCTAAGAATTTACCTGCTTTAACACCAAAATGACATTTTGAAGGATTAAGCTTCATATTATATTTGTCAAGGATATCAAATGCTTCCTCCAAGTCTCGTAGGTGATCCTCAGCTTTTAAGGATTTCACCACCATATCATCTATGTAAACCTCCATAGTTTGTCCAATCTGATCCTTGAACATCATATTCACCAGCCTTTGGTACGTTGCACCTGCATTTCTCAATCCAAACGGCATAGCAATATAGCAATATATACCAGTTGGAGTCATGAAGGCTGTATCCTCTTGGTCGGATGGTTCCATTTGGATTTGTTGAAATCCAGATGAAGCATCCATAAAAGTTAACAGTTCATGACCCGCAGTTGCATCCACCATGGAGTCAATGTGGGGTAAAGGGAAAGGATCCTTGGGACATGCCTTATTTAAATAGGTAAAATCGACACATACCCTCCACTTTCCGTTTTTCTTTTGAACAACAACCACATTGGCCAGCCATCTTGGATACTTGACCTCTCTAATCATACCTGCCCGGAGCAATTTTTCTACCTCTTCCTGGATAATGGCATTCCTTTCTGGTGCAAACTTCCTTCTTCTTTGATGTATTGGTTTGAAGGATCTGTCGATGCTGAGTTTATGGGTGATAACATCTTTGGATATACCAGTCATGTCTTCATGTTTCCATGCAAAGGTAGTCTTTCTCCTTTTGAGGAAGGATATGAGGTCTTCTTTCATTTCGCCAAGGATCCCTGATCCGATATAGATTTTGGATTCAGGATCATCAGGATCCATGAGGATTTCTACCACATCCTGCTCTCTGGCCTCCAAGACATTCCTTGGAGGATACCTTGATTGCTATTGCTCCCTTGACTTCGAAGCTGGTTTCATCGATGAAGTGTAGCAATTCTTAGCTTCCTGTTGATCGCTATCAATCTTTACTATTCCCCAAGGACTAGGGAGCTTCACACATTGATGGTAAGTAGATGGGACTGCTTTCATATCGTGTATCCAGGGCCTGCCAAGGATAACATTACAACAAGATAAACAGTCAATAACACAAAATTTTTGATAAGAGTGTAAGCCTTCAATATATATTGGGAGTTTAATGTCCCCCAGGGTGTTCTTAGTTTCGCCACTAAATCCCACGAGCACGGAGGATCTTGGTATGATCTCTGATTCAGGGATACCCATCTTCTTTAGAACGTCAAGCTGGATAATGTTCACTGAACTTCCTCCGTCTATTAGGATCCTGCGGACAAAGCAGTTAGATATAAAAAGAGTAATAACTAAACCATCGTGATGAGGATCCTGGATATCAGTACGATCCTCTTCATCAAAGGTTATGACTTTTCCTTCGGAGACACTCGATGTTCGAACTGGTCTTTCTCCATTATCCATTTTAGTTTCCTTTGCATGCCTCTTAGCTGCTGAGAAGGATGTGCCACAAATGTCGGATCCCCCAGAAATAAAGTTTATCACTTGTGCATCTGCTGGAGGGGCTGGAGCCTTCTCAGGGATCCTTTCAGGATCCTGAGTCCTTGACTTTTTCCTACCCAACAACTCTTTTAGATGCCCTTTGCTCAACAAGTATCCAATCTCCTTTCTTAATGCAATGCATTCTTCTGTGAGGTGCCCAAAATCTTCATGATATGCACACCACTTTGATTTATCCTTAGTTGCAGCTGGCCTGTCATTCTTTCTTGGCCATCTAGCTTTATCACCTAGGTTCTGCATGGCAAGGATTAGTTCATTGTTATCAACACTAAAGCAATATTCAGAAATTGGAGGATAATCCTCATCATCCTCTTCTTGATCAATAGAATGCACGTTCTGATTATCAGATTTGTTGTAGGATCTGAACTTGTTGTTTCTGAATGAGGATCCTTGCTTATCCTGCTTTGAGGATCCTGTTATCCTCTCCTGAATCCTCTTGTCATCCTCTAGCCGAATGAACCTGAGGGCCCGGGTTCTTACCTCATCTAGGTTCCTGCATGGTGTCATAACAAGATCATCATAAAATAACGAATCCCTAAGCAGTCCCATTTTGAAGGCTTCAACAGCCGTGGCTATATCTAAGTTGGGAATGTCTAAGGATTCTTTACTAAATTTGGTAATATAATCCCTTAATGATTCATTATGACCCTGGGTTATCCTATATAAATCACTAGTTAATCGTTCAAATTTTCTACTACAAGAAAACTGAGTATTAAACAAGTTAACTAGGTTTGCAAATGAGGTAATAGAATAGGGAGGAAGACTTAGCAGCCACTTGAGAGCTGATCCAGTAAGAGTGGATCCGAATCCTTTGCATAAGCATGCTTCCTTTAACTTTTCTGGGATTGGATTGATCTCCATCCTCTCCCTGTATTGTGCTATGTGTTCTTCAGGATCCGTCGAACCATCGTACAATTTCATTGTAGGCACATGGAACCTCTTGGGTATCTCAGCATCACAGATTGGTGGTGCAAAGCGAGATATCTTGTGGCTCCCATCTGCAATCTCTGGAATAGGTTTGACTACTCCCGGAACACTCGAGATCATATCCTTTATCTTTTGTAATTCTCTGGCCATGGCATGATTGATACCTGGATCCTGCATAAGACCATGGTTAGTAGTATGAGAATTATTAAAAGTGTTACCTCCCATTGGATTCAAGTTAGGAAGAATAGAGGTCAATCCATATTGTTGAGACTCTGGAATGATCGAGGGACCGGTAGAGGCATTGGTCTGCATTGGAATAAAATCTCCTTGATGGACATCTGAACTTCCTGTTTGTAAACTCCTCAAGGATCCTGGCATCTGGAAGGATCCCTGAAACTGAGACGATCCTGGAACGAAGGAGGATCCTTGAACCTGGGATGATCCTGGAACGAAGGAGGATCCTTGAACCTGGGATGATCCTGGAACGAAGGAGGATCCTTGAACCTGGGATGATCCTGGAACGAAGGAGGATCCTTGAACCTGGGATGATCCTGGAACGAAGGAGGATCCTTGAACCTGGGATGATCCTGGAACGAAGGAGGATCCTGGAACGAAGGAGGATCCTTGATGCTGCTGCACTCCTGAATATCCTCCTGTACTCGTGAGGGATCCCATATGCTGGGGATAGGATCCTGCTGGCTGGAAATATGAACCTAGTGCCTGGGTCATAGCTGTTGTTCCATAATGCACTCCTTTTGGTCCACCCGCATATTGAATGTCTGGAACCACTGATGGCTGAGAAGTAATCACCGGAGTGTCAAAATTCAAAGATCTGGGCATCAGTGGGGAATGATCCTCTGCCGTTTTCTTCTGTTTCTTAATTTCATCAATCTCCCGGAGGATCCTTTCGTTGGTTTTATCCTGCTCTTGTGCATGATTCCTCATCTGCAAAATCAAGGCATAGAGATCATTAGTAGTAGGGTTAGTTGAAACAGAAGAAGTAGGTGGTTTTGAGAAAATGGGAGTCGGTTTCTTCGCAGCATTCTCTGTATTCTTCTGGGATCCAGAAGGTGGTGGAGGCAAAGGAGGAACGCCTTGTGAAGAAGTGAACGAAGGCATCAAGTTTGAAGCATTCTTCGCTGAGGAAGCCATTTGCTTGGTAGTAATGAACCGGAATGAGCACAGAAATGCGAATTCTTCTAAGGACAAAGCACCAATTGCCCCACGGTGGGCGCCAAACTGTTTTGGTCAAAAAAATCTGTTGAGAATATTGCAACCAAACTCTAGATTACGGGGTATGATGCTCAAAAAGTGTAACAACAATGAGGATCACTTCAATGTGGAATGCACAAACAACACAAGGATTTATACGGGGAAAAAGCCCTTGATCAAGAATTGATCTCCGGCACAAAAAACCCCGGGTGATGGAAACTACCGATCACCAAGCTCAAATAAATGAATAAACGTTTACAACTTCGGATAGTAACGAGCTAGGTACAAGGATCACTACGGTGAAATGTGTAAAAAGTGTAAGTAATTGCTAAGTGTTTGAACGAGAGCTTGTATGAGCGTGTTTGCGAGTGTGTGTAACTGCCAAAATGACTAAGTGTCACTAACTAGCTCGTTACCCCTTTAAAATAAGAAAAATATCTAGTTAACAAACTCTCCGACTTTCGGGCCAAGCCTCCACGTTCTCCATAACGTCTAGTTTTGATCTAGCACGTGCAGAATACTTCGGGAATATTCTCCAAGAATGCCGCTAAGACTTGGTCAAGCTCGTTATACCTGCGAGATGTTATAAAACATATGTAAACAATCGTCAGTATGAGGATCCTTGAAGTGATCCATGATCCTGATCCTAAAGCCCTTCTGAGGATCACCACCTGTCACAGAAGTAAGGATCACCAGTTAGGATAACGAATAAGGATCACTAATTGTTAGAAAATCCTCCCCTAACAGTGTTCTTCACCGGGTTTATGCTTGAGTAGATATCGGTGGGATCCAAATGTTACGAGGTCATACATCTCTGCCAACTTCGACATTCCCAGAGCAATTCCTTCTTGCTCAATGATCCTTTCAAGGGTATATAAGACCCTCCAGATCATTGGCATATCTTGAATATAGGAGATGCCGGTGAGGGAGAAGAAAGACTGGGTGAATTCAGGGAAAGGATATGAGTATCCTATTGTGAATGGTGTGACCGGAAAAGCTACCCATGTTTTAGAAATATAATCACTTAGAACGGTGGGATCAAATGGTTTGAAATCGGTGTTTGCCGGAAAACAATGGCGGATTCTGTCTATTTGTGGATCAGTGAAGCAGCATCTTTCTTTCGCTGAATCTTTGATGATCCCCTGGCTCTTAAGAGGACTGTCTTTTGTGTGATCCTTAGCCGGAGAGGATCTTAGCATCATCTTGGTCATGAGGGTAGAGAAGAAGATGAACAGAGAAAGAAAACGTAAAGGGAGAAGAGGAAGAGAGATACCTGCTTGATCTTCGGATGTGGATTTAAAGGGAGTTTCTCTTGAATTTAAATGCGAATTGATCCCTATCTCTAACTCCAATTTATAATGATGGTTTTGCAGGATAGTCACCTCAATGACGTCATGCTCGTAACGGCTAGTCCGATTACAACGGCTAGTTATCCGTTGATTCATTACGAATAAGGACAGAAAATATAACTCGTTTATTTACATAATTACTCCTTATATTTTGGGGGCAATTGTTAGGGGAGGATTTTCCAATGATCAGTGATCCTCAATTACTGTTGGGTTTAGTGATCCTCACTTCTGTTAGAATTAGTGATCCTCAGAAGTGTTGCAGGATCAGGATCATGGATCATCTTAAGGATCCTTATACTAACGATTGTCTACTTTGAATATGATGTTGTTTTGCAGGAGTACGAGCTTGGACTTGGTCTTGGCGATATTCCTGGAGAATATTCCATATTTATTCTGCACGTGCATGGCTGAAATGGACGTTGTGGAGGTCGTGGAGGACTTGCACCAAATGCGGAATGTTTGTTAGCTTAGATATTTTCCATTTTTAAAAGGGGTAGCGAGCTAAATAGAAAACACTTGGCTATTTTTGGCTACACACACACTCTTGCAACTGCTCTCACCAGCTCTTGACAATTCACTTGGCGATTACACACTTTTTTGCACATTACACTATAGTGATCCTTGTAATTAGCTCGCTATCATCCGAAGTTGTAATACATTTCTTGTTTAATTTGAGTTGGTGATCGGTAGTTTCCATCACCCGAGGTTTTTTATGCCGGAGATCATTCGTTGATCAAGGGCTTTTTCCTCGTATAAATCTTTGTGTCACTTATTCATTTCATTTCTGAGTGATCCTTAGTGTTGTTCATTGATTCAAGCATCATACCTCACAACAGAAAGTTTGGTTGCATTATCATTGCTTGATTTTTGACCAAAACACAAACGATGAGCGAAAAAGTAAAGGTTGACACGTGATGTACGAGGAAAGCCCTTGATCAATCTAGATCGCCGGCACAAAACCTCGGGAGCTGACAATCGTAGCTGCCTTGTTCTTCTATTACTTCAAATATCGGGATACAGTGCAGGATGTGGTGCGGATCAACTAGGTGTTACAATGTAATTCGAATACAAGTGTTTGTGTATAGTGTTTGCAGTGAACTGAAGAGCAAAAGTGTTCGAAAGTGTGTGTGAAGGTTGCGTGCCTTAATCTGATTCACCCCCATCTATTTATAGTAAAAGAAGTGTAACAAACTATCCTAATAAACCGGGATCCGGCGAATATTCCCCACTCGAACGTTGTAGACCTGGTCTTTCGGGTTATTATACTAACACGTGTGCATTTGTGTAAATTATAGATAATCACCAGGAAACCCTTAAAGGAAATCTAAGACAACAATGTGAGTAATCTCCTTTTTGCAAATTGTTTTTACAAAACCTCACACAATTAGTAATATATTAAATAGTTATTGAGTATTTATATTCTACAATTATCGTCGGTATGTTGGGGTTTTGTATACAAAATTTGTTACTACCTTGCGAGGAGTAACATGACCACAAGTCGGGTTGACAGTATCGTGGGTGGTAATTGAATAGATGGAAACAAATGTAATTGCGTGACCGTTCTCAATACTGTACAATGGTTTTTACTAAACTTGATTAAACTGGGATTCACTCACCAGTATTTCCCACTGAAAAAATGTTTTTAAACGCGTTTCAGGTAACAAAATGTGAAAGCCAAATAGAAGCCAGCTGAACAACACTGAAGGCTTGGAAAAGTGGCAATAAAGTTACCTAAAAATAAAGAGATGTTTTATTAAATAAAATAGGGTTTACCCCTATGAAAATGTGTGTACTTAAAACTTGGGATTTTCCCACGTGTTTAATATTATGAAAGTGTGGTATTTTACTCTGATAAAGTATTTCCTAACTACGGTCCTGATGAAATTTCCGCTGCCAAAATGGATAAAATACATATACCACCGAAACTGGCCGCGACCGCCCGTTCCCGGGTTTGTTAGGGGACGGGGGTTGCGACGCACAGGGAGATTACTTTAGAGTTTTTATATACTTTTTCATTTAAGGACACCCGGGGTGGGGGTTTACAACATTTTTTGATGACACCCTCGATATCTTTTACCCTTTACGGGAAGAGTCACAGGATGACACTTCCCGAGTTCGCCGTTGCCTTGGGTCTATACTCACAGGAGTACTCACAGTCCCAGGAATTTTTGGATGCGCTCATCAGCACGTCCAGTGACGTGTTGTGGACTTGGTGGCGCACTGTTGGGTCCGGGGAGTTCGCGACACCCAGTTCGCGTTCCCCGAAGGCGCGGGCGAGCAGCCTTTACGACCTGTTACACCGATAACTACATCGGTGTATTGCCGTGACGATCACCGATTGTCATGATAGTAGGGAGGGGATCACCCGAAGTGACCTGTTCTACTTGCACGACTTACTTACCGGCGGGAGGGCCAACTTGGCGTACAAGTTGGCCGCATACTTCTCCGAGTACGCTTTTAAGCGTACCTCTACCCACATCAGCTGTGGGGGCTTCGTCACCCATCTTGCGAAACATTACCCTCACGTCTTGTCCCCGCAGGTGGCAAAGGATATGACCGTATCACTCCAGCTTGATTGGGTTGGGAGGGGAGGAACACAGTGTGCACGATGGGTTTGGCTCGCGAGGTTGAGGGACAGGGGCTGGTTTGGTCGTATGGTGAGGGTGAGGGAGCAGAGGGAGAGGGAGTCGAGGGAGATGGAGGCGGGGTACGGGGGGTTTGATGCTACCGTCGATAGATCACAGGTAGCTGCGGAGGACGTGCACGGTGATCGCCCGTATGATCGACGGAGAGTAAGACCGCGTGTGACGCCTCCAACGGGGGTGGAGGAGAGACTCGCTCAGGTCGAGTCAGATGTAGCTGTTGTCAGGAGGGATGTACAGTGGATGGTCGAGGCGATTATGGCTATTCATTCTGGTGCGTCCCTACCTCCACGAGCTGGCGCCGCACCACCACCACCACCACCATTGCCGTAGCTGCTTATTGTATTTTTTTTTGTTATTTTACGTTTGAAACATTGTAAAAATTTATCTTTTTGTTTATTTTAGATGTAAAACATTATAAATATTAATCTCATGTTTAGATGTAAAGTTGTTTGTTTAATAATTGTTGTCGTAGTGTTTATTATAATCATATCACATATTTATCGTTTTACAAAGTGGAAACTTATTAATCACTATTAGTACGTTTAACTACAAACTCGTAACATAATCCGATATATATAAATAATATGCAAACACTATTTAAAAAGTTACTAAACTTATTAAACGGTTTTCCGATTGCACCAAAAATTAACTTTTCAATACGGGCTATACGGGTCATATAACATTATACATCCCGTATACAGATTTCAAAACTAAAAAAACCTTGTCAAACCTGTGAAACAAAATTATGCAGGCCGTATAAAGTTATATTGCTCGTATATAACGATATACGGCTCGTATACACCTATACGACCCGTATAGGTGTGAAGAAACACTGGATGAATGACCGAAATCAAATTATCCAGAGGGTTACATTCTGCATAAAAAGGGTTGTTCTCTCTCGTTTGACTCGAAGAGACAAATCTTCTTCTCCGGCGAATGCTGCAAAACAGAACACCGTTAGCCTCGTTACGGGGAGAAGGGAGGTTCTCTCCGTAACCCGACTCCGGTGTGAGAATAAGTATGTGTTTATGAAGAAGAAGAAGAAGTATTGGTGAAGTGAGTTTAACTTGAAGTTCATACCTGATTTATTCTCATATTTATAGCCGGGAGTTTGGGCGGGAAAACTCGTTGTTGAATTATTAACGGAAGATGCTAACTCCGTAGGCGGTTATTTCCCATCCCGTTAATCCTCTTAATCCGACGTGAGTGCACACGGATCGCTATTCAGATCAACGGCTGGGGTGTTGCCACGTGGAAAGTGGGCAAATGGAGATTTCTCTCCAATTCCATGCCATCATTGTGATCTCAGGGTCGCCTGGGATGATGACACGTGTCCCAGATGGTTATAACCATCTGGTGGTGCACAAATGAGTCTTCTAGAAGATTATTGCCATAATCCGGTGCGACTCTTTATTGTGTGGTATCAACTTAGTAAATAATATCCAAGTCTGGGTATTACTAAGCGGAGGTACTTGTTAGGATTTTTACCCTTTGTTTGTTATGGAGGAAAGGCGCAAGGATTCATTAATTTCCTTTGGCGCGCTAGTGTTTACTTACTTTCTTCTTAATTTCCTTTTGTAAAACCAGTGCGCTGCCGCGCAAGGTTTTAGGGATGGTTAGAAAATGAGGTTGTGGTATGGTCCCAAGTACTTGGTACGAGGTTTTTGGGACCTTACCCCTTCAAGTCCCCACAGTTTAGTGTTGCTCTTATGCACTGGACTTTAAGAGAGGGGTTTTTATTGTTTATAGGTTTTGGGCGCGAAAGTGGAGAATTTTCTATGAGAAGATACACTTTGCTTATTATGGTGATTTTGAAAATCTTTGACTTCGGGTGAGAGGTACAGTAAGGACTGTGTGTCAGGCTGTCATTGTCAGGTGCACATTACTGACCGTGCTCTACACGCGCGCGTGAACTCGCGTTTGTGTTGCTTCCCACTCGCCCCCTGTCGCTTGGGTAACTGTGCTATCCCGAAAAAGGTGTTGTTGCAGTTACCGAAGCTATTTATGGCGGTGGGTATATAAGTGTTTTGGATTTCCCATTTCCAGTAATCATTATCTCGTTGAAACCCTTTTCCCTCTTTGTCTTCTTTATCCGTTCTTTTAGAAAGAATTGCAATTTCTCCTTCCTATGTCAACCGGCGATCATCACGAAGACTCAACAGAAGAAATATATGTCGAACTTCCACCATTAAAGTGGTCTAGGGCAACCTTTGATGGTTTGATTCGGAATCTCAGGTTCCCGGAAAACTGGGGTGCCCTTTACCCTGAAGAAGGTCAAACGGCGGCGGATGCTCCGGCCGGGTATGTGACCTTGTTTTGGGATTTCTTTAGTGCAGGCAACTTTCGTTTGCCTGTAACGAAATTTTTTCTTCAAATTCTTGAGTATTACAAGTTCCATATTTCCCAGATGCACCCAATTGGTATGGTTAGGGTTCGGCATTTTGAATTCGTGTGCCGTACGATGCATATTGAACCGACGGTTCCTCGATTCCGAGTTTTTCATCAAATGCACTGTACTCAAGGGTTCTATTCGTTTATTCAAAGGGCATCAGCGAAGAAGATTTTGCTTCATCCTCCAAAATCATTCCACGACTGGAAACAGAAATTCTTTTTCATTAAAGCAGGGGTTTTTCAGATGAAGATGATTTTTAGGGGAAAAGAGGACGTCCCCACCGAAACCATTCAGACCCCTGTTGACGAGAATTGGTACCAGGATCTGAAGGACGTTCCGTCTATTGCTCTATCGGAGAAAGCCCTTGTTGGTGCCGGTATGAGTCTGAACTGGAGGATGGAACGAGAAGAGAAGCCAGTGTATATGGAGGATGGCAAGAGTAAGATTTTTGCCCTGTTTCTTTACTTCTGCTTCTCTCTCTCTATTTTTTTTTTTGAAATTCATCTTCACTTCTCCTTGTTTGCAGTTGTCTCGTTATACGTTGTTGCGTTTGGTAGAGAAGGTGGAAATATGTCTACTATTGCAAAAAAGCCAGATGACGAATTATGGTATCACCGTATTGTGAAGAATTTTGTTCTTCTGCGGGATAGTGATCTTTTCGCGCAACCTGCTGCTGGTGCTGGTAAGCTTGTATAGTAGCATTTTTTGCTTGTTATTTTGCGCGTGTGTTAACGCTGTGTTTTTGCAGTAGGTGAATTGTCTAATTTGGGCATAGACCCTGAAAAGAAAAGGCGCGCGCCAACCGCTACTGCTGCGCCAAAGAAGAATGATGCTGAAAAAGCTCAGTCTTCTAAGGCCAAAAATGTTGGAGGGGAGAAGAAAGGTATGCGCCGCTCTTCTGACTCCTGGTGTGATTATGTGGTGGTTTCTGATTCTTTGGAGGGTCTTGCGCCTGCAGTTATTATTAGAAGACCGAAGCCAGAACCAAAAGAGACTGTTGATATCCCTGCGTCCAACCCTGATGATCCTATTGACTTGGAATCAAGCCCTGAGCGCTTGGTGAGGACTAAGGGGGGAAAAAGAAAGCAGTCTGGTACTGAGGCTGAAGGTCAGCCTGCAAAGAAGATTCAGAGGAAGAAGATTACCAAGAGAGGCAATCTGGATGCCTTTATTTCAGAGCATGTTCCTGGTAAGTGTCCTCTTTTGCTCTCTTCTTCATATGCTCATTGAATATTTTGTGACTCATAGATTTTGTTTTTTCAGAAAAACCAATTTCTCCTGTTCCCACAGAATCATTGCCTGTGGTTAATGAAGAACTCCCACCCTCTCCTCCACGCGCTTCTGTTGCTGATAAGTTAAAGAACTCTGAGGTTCCTGAGGGTGGGACTGAGAAAGCTGCTGGGGTTGAGGATCTTGGGGCTGATAAGCCTGTTGAAGTCGTTGCGAATGCAGAAAAAGTTATTAGCCCCGAGATTGCGGATGATGCTGGTAACCCACAGGCCCCTGAACTTGCTGCTCATGATTTGGAGAAAGAGAAAGCTGCTGAAGAAATCCCTGTTACGACTTCTCCTTCTAAAGCTTTTGGTTTCATGCCTGAAAACATCGAGAAAGTTTCTGCTGAAGACCAAGGCTCATTTTCTACTGCTGGCAAGAATTCTCCAATCCGCCCAGAGGAGACTCTGGGGGATTATTATAGAACTTATTCGGAAAAGGATGCTTCCGACATTCATGTCCCTGTTTGGAATCTGAAGAAGGGTGACACCTTTTCAGATTGGCGCGTGTGCCGGGACTGGTTGCAGGGGATATTTCCGCCTGGGGAGATTAAGTTCCAAGAAAGTCATCTCCATGAGCAAACTTACCATGCCTACCTTGAAGAGGCTGCTTCTTATACATCCACTACGCATCGCATTGTGCGTGAGTGGCGTAGTATGCACAAGGAGTGGGCTGACTTCTAGGTGTCCAAGAAGAAAGTTGCGGATGACGAGAACCGTGTTGCCCAACTGAAGGCTAAGTTGGAAGCTGATCAGGCCAAATTTGAGGCTGATCGAAAAACAGAGGAATGGTCCGTTGCTAGTTGGAAAAGGAAAGCGGAGGCTGAAGCTGCCCTTCTTGCCAAGGAGCGCAAGAATTTTAAAAGAATTTGTGAGAAAGATAATAATGAGAAAATAGGTCTCCGTAATGTTATCAATAATCTCAAGGCTGAAGTTGAGAAATTGAAGAAACAGGATGCGGAGATCGAAAGGTTGAAAAAAGAAAAAGCTGATGCTGAAGCTGCGCGAGATGAGGCGCGTTCCCACAGGGAGCGCAGTGAACAACGAGAGGTACATGCCTGCGCCACTCTTGCTCTTAGAGATAAAGATATAGAAGAACTTACCGCTTTGCTTTCTGACCAGGAACAACTTAAAAATGATTTGGAGCTTGCGCACTCTGAGAAAGCTGCTGTCTCCCGTCACCTAACTGAAACTAAAGTGAAGCTAGAAAATTTCGAAACGGCGCGGGTCACAGCAGAGAGCGAGCTTGAACCTTTGAAAAGTGATATGTTATGGTTGAAAGAGCGCGGGATTGCCTGTGTAAGTTGCTTTTTTGCTTGTTTTCTTCGCGGGAATGCTTCGCGCCTCTCTCTTATTTATCTTTCTTGTTCTTGTAGGTTGCTGAATCAGTGTTGAATTCTGTAGAGCTTGATAAAACTTTCGCGCGCTTGGTGGTTGCTGCGCGCAATGATGGGTAACACAAGGCTATGCTGAGTGTTCGCAGCATGTGAATAACGCTCTGAAGGTTGATTGGGATACTAGCAGATCCGCTACTTATGGCGTTAATACTGGCGCTGCCCTTGCAGCTTTAAAAACAGAATTCAACAATTTGCAACTTCCTGTCATGGACGTTATAAATGTTGCATTGCAATCCGAAGATCACGTGGCGCAACTAAAGGAAATCTTCCCAGATGAAGACGAAGACGAAGATCTAGCGTAGGTTTCCTTTTGTAATTGTTTTGAACAATTTTTTGTAGTCCTTTGGGATGTGTATCCTCTCTCTTGTTAATGCGCTGGTGCGCAAGTAACGTATACTGAAACACTGCCGTGTTTGATAGTTTTCTAAGGCGTATTGGTGCGCCAGGAATAGTATGATGTGTGTTTTAGTTTACAATATTTTGCATGGGTACAATTACTTTGATCAGGTAAGGCGAATGAAGGTGGTATAAAGCTTATGTGTGAACGTGTGGTCTTGTGTGATGTAATCACTTGACCGTTCATGAGGCTTGTATTATATTTACCATAATGTTTTTGCGCTTACCAAAAGAAATTGCATGCACTTTGTAAGAAAAAACACAAGATTAATAGAAACTTTGTTGTTTATTTCGGGATAAGGCGCAGAGGCCGTTACAAAGTCTATTATGATAAATACACGGGACTTAACTTACACTCTATTTCCTGCTTAAACTTGATAAACTGTAGAGTCTGTTCCATTCTGCGAGGAGATCATAGAGTTACTTCTTAATTTTTCGCTTTCTTGCTCGGGCCTTCTTCGCCCCGGGTGATTTGTTTTATATCCTTGCGCACGTTTTGTAGTAGGTGAGTGAGCTCACCACTTTTAAGCGTCTTTTCTATCTCGGTGCGCAAGGAGATGCAATTGTTGGTGGTATGACCACTGTCCTTATGGTAATCACAATACTGAGCTGGGTCCTGTCCACATTTGTTCTTCATGGGTGGTGGAGGCTTAAACTGATAATCCTCCGTGCTTAAAACTTCCATAGGAGTTTTGGTTAAGGGAGTCCATTGTCTCTCCCTGTTCTCTTGTTTGGCTTCTCTCTGCGCGGCAAGCTTATTGATTGTGGCTCGAGCATCCTCGGATGAATAGTTCCCTGGGCTAGAATCGCGCCAACCTTTCTTAAATTTCCTCTCGCCACTTGAGCCTAAATCTGAGGGTCGATTGTGCGGTGGTGGCGGCCTGTTGGTGGTGAGATTCTTTTCTGTTTGGGCGTAGACCTTAGCCGCCGCCATCACTTTTTCCCAGCTCTTCGGGAGTTCTTCCGTTCCAGACAAGACTTTTATCATATCGTCGCACCTGACTGCATATTTGAATTGGGCGCGAATTAGCTGCTCGTGGACGTCTCCGATCTCGAGTACCTCTTTGTTATAACGGGTGATGAAGTCTTCCAGACTTTCATCATCATGACGCCAGATGTTCATCACATCCGCTGTGTCGCGGATGGATCGCCTTTGCTGGCTGAAATGAACCAGAAACTTCTCGCGCAAATCTTTCCATGATGTGATTTTCCCAATGGGCAAATAATCAAACCAGATTCTTGCAGCGCCTGTAAGGGTTTGTACGAAAAAGGTGGCACCACATTGGTAGGGTCCAGCCTCCTACCAGCCCTGCGCTTGTGAACACTCGTAGATGATCGTCAGGGTCTGTCATTCCGTTGAACTTGCCCACGTTAGATGGGAGCTTTGCTTTCTCTAGCGGAGCTAGAGCTATTTCGCTTGTAAATTTTGAATTCTCCGCCGCCTCAGCAGGACGATAAATCAGATCATAATTGTGCTCAGCCTCGGGATTGTAAACCGCGCGGGGTCTACACTTGTTGTAATTCGGTTGTAACCGACAAAACACGCTGGCACTTTCTCCTACACGGTAAGTTGGATCATATTCACTGGTGTGGGTGTGCCGCTGAGAACCCAACCTGGTGTGAACTGATGGTCTTCTGTGAGAGTGTGACTCATCTCGATGCTCTCTTCGACAGTTTTCTGATTGAGTATACTCGTATCTCGATGGAGATCTAGAGTAAACCTCTGTGTCTTCGATCTGGACTTGGGATGGGCCATCACGTTGAGAAGCATGAGCACGGGATCCTGGCCTTCGTGATTGAGTTTGGGGAGCAGTTTGTGCACACAGCTGTGTGTATACTGCATTTAGTGCCCCTTGAGACCTGACGTACCAGGAGATTGGGGTTTCTCCTGGGGGCAGAATTGAGTTTACAGGGATCTCTGGCTGTATCCCTGGGGTGATAGGTTCGTTTAGATGATTGAATTGCACCTCATTGTCGTCCGAGGCTTCTTCTGCAATTCCATCAACCTGGGTATTGTTAGCGAAATTTGGCCGAGGGCCATCTTGCCGATGAGTTGAGGTTTCCTACATTTTTAAATGGAATCAACAAAGTGAATCGAAAAAACGAGAGAAAACGGATGAAACAGAGAAATCGGTGGGCGCCAATGAAGAAACACTGGATAAATGACCGGAATCAAATTATCCAGAGGGTTACGTTCTGCATAAAAAGGGTTGTTCTCTCTCGTTTGACTCGAAGGGACAAATCTTCTTCTCCGTTGAATACTGCAAAACAGAACACCGTTAGCCTCGTTACGGGGAGAAGGGAGGTTCTCTCCGTAACCCGACTCCGGCGTGAGAATAAGTATGTGTTTATGAAGAAGAAGAAGTATTGGTGAAGTGAGTGTAACTTGAAGTTCATACCTGATTTATTCTCATATTTATAGCCGGGAGTTTGGGCGGGAAAACTCGTTGTTGAAATATTAACGGAAGATGCTAACTCCGTAGGCGGTTATTTCCCATCCCGTTAATCCTCTTAATCCGACGCGAGTGCACACGGATCGCTATTCAGATCAACGGCTGGGGTGTTGCCACGTGGAAAGTGGGCAAATGGAGATTTCTCTCCAATTCCATGCCATCATTGTGATCTCAGGGTCGCCTGGGGTGATGACACGTGTCCCAGACGGTTATAACCGTCTGGTGGTGCACGAATGAGTCTTCTAGAAGATTATTGCCATAATCCGGTGCGACTCTTTATTGTGTGGTATCAGCTTAGTAAATAATATCCAAGTCTGGGTATTACTAAGCGGAGGTACTTGTTAGGATTTTAACCCTTTGTTTGTTATGGAGGAAAGGCGCAAGGATTCGTTAATTTCCTTTGGCGCGCTAGTGTTTACTTACTTTCTTCTTAATTTCCTTTTGTAAAACCAGTGCGCTGCCGCGCAAGGTTTTAAGGATGGTTAGAAAATGAGGTTGTGGTACGGTCCCAAGTACTTAGTACGAGGTTTTTGGGACCTTACCCCTTCAAGGTGTAAAACAAACAAGAAATTCCACCACATTAAATTATGTGCATTAACATTCTATACGGCCCTGTATAAGGTTATATGACCCGTATACAACTAGGGATGTGAAAATAAGATTGTAGAGGGGGTGTGTAAATAAAGGAACCCTTACGATTTCATTTGTTTGAACACTAAAGTCACTTAGGAATCCACTTGTGTGATTGCTAGTACTAGATAAGATTGGTCGCATTGTACATTATAAAGTAACCTAAAATCCAAGAAACGTGCCTGTCCAATCGGGTATCCATTTATCTTGTCTCCCAGTCGAATTTTAGTATATCTCAAATAAATTGATTTAATTTTTTAACAAGCATTTAATAGATCAGGTTTCTATTTTGGAATCATATGTTATTTTCCTAATTTTGTTGTATTAACAAGCATTTAATAGATCAGGTTTCTATTTTTGGAATCATATGTTATTTTCCTAATTTTGTTGTTTTAACAAGCATTTAATAGATCAGGTTTCTATTTTTGGAATCATATGTTATCTTCCTAATTTTGTTGTTTTAACAAGCATTTAATAGATCAGGTTTCTATTTTTGGAATCATATGTTATCTTCCTAATTTTGTTATTAAATTTATTTTTTAGGGAAAGGTTCAAATGAAAACCACTAGTTATCGTGAAAACTCAAAAATTAACTAAAAAAGCCTAAAAAACATACCAGTTTTTTTTATTTGTTGCATACCAATTTCACTATATAAATTATAGAGTAAACTTCCGTTTTGCTCCCTGTGGTTTGGTCATTTTAACGGTTTTGCTCCAATAGTTTAAAAATAGCCATTTTCCTCCCTGATCTTTCGAGTTTGTCGCCAGTTTGCTCCCTAATCTTTCGAGTTTGTTGCCAGTTTCCTCTCTGATGGAGTTAGAGGCTGGGAGCAAAATGAAGATAAGTTAGAAAAATCAGGGAGGAAAATGACTATTTTTAAACTATTGGAGCAAAACCGTTAAAATGACCAAACCACAGGGAGCAAAAAAAAATTTTCAAAAAAAAAAAAAAATTGTAGTGCACATGTGTAATAGTACACATGTGCACTACAAAAAAAATATTATTTTTTTTTATATAAAAAACTAGCGATTTTAATAAAAAAATTGAAAAAAAAACAAAATTTTGTGTGTTTTTTAGGCTTTTTAAATTAGTTTTCGAGTTTTCACGATAAAAGTGGTTTTCATTTGAACCATCCCCTTATTTTTTATACATAAACTATAATAAATATTATTGAAAAATCTGGAGTAGAATGCTTGACGTAAATATTAATTGTGTGTACAAATTGATAACCAATTAGAAAAGAGAAATTATATACTAATTATATACTAATAGAAAAGAAACTGAATGAATAGTGATTTGAATAGTGATTTATTATTTATTTATTTAATGAATAGTTATTTGAATAATGATTTATTATTTATTTAATTAATAGTTATTTGAATAGTGATTTATTATTTATTTTTTAAATTAAAACAAACTAAATGAATAGTGATCTAGGAAATATAAGAATATGGGGTATGGGGCGGGGTTGTGACGTGGGTTGGGTACAAACGCCTAAGTCACCACCCCGGGTGGGCTTGGGTTTCGGCGTGGCCCCTTGGGCGGGGGTTTCAGCCCGGGCGTTGGGCGGGGCTATCAAGATGACATGGCGGTATCTCATTGGCCAAGACAAGTAGCCGTTGGCCAACGGCTATGTGTTTAAAAAAAAGATCTATGAAATATTAGAATATGGGGTATGGGGCGGGGCTTGTGACGTGGGTTGGATACAAACGCCCAAGTCACCTCCCCGGGTGGGCTTGGGTTTCGGCGTGGCCCCTTGGGCGGGGGTTTCAGCCCGGGCGTTGGGCGGGGCTATCAAGATGACATGGCGGGATCTCATTGGCCAAAACAAGTAGCCGTTTGGGCTAGCCGTTGGCCAACGGCTATGTGTTTAAAAAAAAGATCTAGAAAATATTAGAATATGGGGTATGGGGCGGGGGTTGTGGCGTGGGTTGGGTACAAACGCCTAAGTCACCACCCCGGGTGGGCTTGGGTTTCGGCGTGGCCCCTTGGGCGGGGGTTTCAGCCCGGGCGTTCGGCGGGGCTATCAAAATGACATGGCAGGATCTCATTGGCCAAGACAAGTAGTCATTTGGGCTAGCCGTTGGCCAACGGCTATGTGTTTAAAAAAATTTATCTATTCACTATAAATACTCACACTTCTATTCATTTTTTACGACAACTACTCCACCTCTTCTATAATGATCTCTATCTTATTTTAAAAAAAAATTCTCATCCAACCACAATACGAAAAATGAATCCTCATAATCGTGGTTTTGACCCGAACAATCCGTGGGCTTTCCAAAAAACACCTAGCCCAGCATCCAATCGTCCAATTGCTCCCTTTTTAATGCACTCCACGATGGCGGATATGGCTGGTTACGCATCGTTTATCTCGAATCGTTTGAAGAAATGATGTCGGTCAGTTTACTTACTGTGTGTATAAAAGGTAATCTAAACTGTGCAATTACTTGCATTGCTACGTTGCTACAGGATTTGATGAGCTCGGTACCAACCGGTACCCAAAATACCGTTACCGAAATCCCCAAAAGTATGTACCGGTACCGAATATACCTGGTACGGTACGGTTCGGTACCGGTTGGTACTGGTACAGCACCGGTATTTGAGGGTAAAAATCGGTGAATACCGGTGCCGAACCGGTACCGAAAATACGTGACGTTTTAGTTCGAGCTACTTTTTGTTATTTGACATGTTTTGCCATTCTTATAGAACGATTTGGTTTAGCGCGCCGCAACGCGCGCGCATTGTAAACAACTAGTATAATTAAAATCTCAATTGAATGAACAGTATAATCTATAGTAATAAAAATATAATTTAATGAATAGTAACATCACTAATGAATGAGTAAATAGTATTGGGTATTGGTACCGTTATCAAACTAGTTAATTTATAACGTGCCAACACATGAACATGCGCGAAGCTTTTAAGGGGCGAGAGGGGGCGGCCGACCCCCCGAACTTTTCACTCAGTAGTGGAGAGTATGTAGTTTTCGTACAGAAATTTTTAGGTATATACGTTTTCGACCCCCCGCTTTTATAGAAACTTTTAGGTCCAGTGACTTCCGCCTCCCCAGTCGGAAATCTCAAACTTCACCACTGCACATGAACACATATAAAGAAAATATATGTCATTGATCAACTTATAAAAGAAATATGTAGCAAAGTTAAATAAATGAGCAAAAGGTAACACAACAAGATTGTATAGATAACCTATCTAACATTTAGACTCGCGACTAGCCAAGTTTGATTTATTAGGTATAAATTAACCTTAAACTTTAACCCATCTCAATATAAAACCTACCTCTCCGATGGAGAGAAGTGGACAGACATGTGGTAAAGCAAACGTCTATGCAGCTGGACGACCCCCATGGCGTTTGTATTCAAAATTCCGAACAAAGGAACGGATGAGAAGAGGGGTCTCGATGAACATAGCATCAGAGAGAAAATGAGTATGTTTGAATGAAGTGTAAAAATTTGATGTTAAAACTAACCTGACTCGTTTATGAAGTTTGAATAACGATACATTGAAGATGCTATTTTTTCGGTTTGTGATAATTAAGAGGTTCCCGTTATCATTAAAAAATGAATGTTTTATAAACTAGTTTAAAATCCAACATATGTAATAAATAACTGTGACATCTCAAAAAGCCCTTCCACTTTGAGACACCACTAGGGGTGCAAACGAGCCGAGCTACTCGCGAGCTACTCGAGCTCGGCTCGAAAAAAAGCTCGAACGAGCCCAGCTTAAATGAGCTCGAGCCCGAGCCTAAAAACAAGCTCGTTTAGTAAACGAGCCCGAGCTTCGCTTATCGAGCTCGAGCCGGCTCGCGAGCCTTATCGAGCTTTCTTTTAATATATTTTTTATTAATATATTAAACATATATTTTAAATAATAGTATTTACCATTTATATAAATATAAAAAATAACTAAATTATATGTATAATAATAATTATAATTAATAAAAATTAATTAATAAATACTAAACGAGTCGAGCCCGAGCCGAGCTCGAGCTTGAAAAATTACCTTCGAGCCGAGCTCGAGCTTTAGAAATAAAGCTCGAATCGAGCCGAGCTCGAGCTTTCATATGTTAAACGAGCTCGAGCCTGGTCGAGCTCGACTCGGCTCATTTGCACCCCTAGACACCACCATGCATGTATTCGTAATCGTGAGTAGGGTGTATACGAGCTGAATCTCTTGTAACCTGCTTAAAGTCGGTTTGCTAAAATCTCGAAACGAGCTTAAAAATAATTACGTTCATTTGAGCTTGAGAATTGAGCCAACGCTTCATATATCAATATTTTTAGGAGCACAAACAAGCATATAATTTAGAGTAAAATGCACGGATAGTCCCAGTGGTTTGGTGAAATTTCACCTTTAGTCCCCAACTTTTCAAAATTACACTCTTAGTCCCTGTGGTTTGACAAGTTGTTACTCGGATAGTCCCCAAAGTGGATGAAGGTTAGTTTTTCTAGTTAAGTGGGTGTGAAATGACAAGGACTATCCGAGTAACAACTTGTCAAACCACAGGGACTATCCGAGTAACCTTCATCCGCTTTAGGGACTATCCGAGTAACAACTTGTCAAACCACAGGGACTAAGAGTGTAATTCTGAAAAGTTGGGGACTAAAGGTGAAATTTCACCAAACCACAGGGACTCTCCGTGCATTTTACTCTATAATTTATAAAAACCAAGAATTTTTATTTAATATAACAAATAGATATAACACTTTAGAACTCATGAATGGTAACTTCGCCGACAGAATTTTGCAAACTAATGTGGCAAGGTGGTGATGCTAACATAATAACTACTAACCTGGTTAGCGACATCCTAAACATACGCCGTTCAAAAAAAATCATTTATCATTTGATTAGGATACAAATGGATAAATACTATATTTTTCTATATATATCAAGTTATAATAAATATTATATTTTGCTGCAAATATAAAGTTATAATAAATATCATTTAATTAAGGGTAGCGATAAAAATTGGACCTGGAGGTATCTTTATAGAGGTATCCCGATGAATAAAACGAAGAAGAAAAAAAAGTTTTGCACTAGTTTTACACTTTGCCGACAAAGTTGAAGGGAAGCGGAGGCTACCCCTGCCTCTAAGCTATGTCCGCCATTGCTACTACTAAACAAATGAATATTAGCAACATATACTTTCGTTGGAAGTCCGTCGACGAAAGTCATTACTAAAGAGCATCTGTCGGTGAAGGATTTTCGGTAATATGGGCCTAGGTAGATTGGTTACCGAAATATTATTGATGGATACTTCAATGAGGGATTGCCGATATACTTTAGCTAAGGATCGCCAAACGATATTCACCGAAAACTCCATGAGAACTAGGTTAAGTATTTACCCTTTATACTTAAGCATAAAAAAAGTCGTTAAATCTACAAAAGATAGTTATAAATTGCATAATTAGCTTATCATTTAATTAGGTTTTACTTAATGCAAGTGAGATCCCAATCTCTATTTTACAATGGAAGCAAATCTTTGTCTTTGTACATAAAAGAAAAGCAATGTGTTAGGTTTCCTTAACTTGTGGGTCTAATTATATTTGTTTTCCAAGGTGACTTATCTTGCATTCACGGATAAACCACATACGAAAAGGATAACTGCAAAACCATCATGTAGGGCTCAAGCAAACAGGTTGGATAACCAGTGGCGAAGCTTGAGATTTCTGACCGGATGGTCGAAAACGTACACACCAAAAAATTTCTATAAAACGGGGGGTCGAAAACGTATATACCTAAAAATTTCTATACGAAAACTACATACTCTCCACTACTGAGCGAAAAAATCGGGGGGTCGGCCGCTCCCTACTGCCCCCACTATCCTACGCCCTTGTAGATAACTACTATGCATTAAAGGTGTAACCTTTAGACAAACATGTGGACTCCAAGCCCAAGTTTGTCGTGTTTTAATTTCGAGAGCACCAATTCCAACATATTTATTAAACACCAGGAATATAAAATAAGAAGGTTTGGCCGGAGGACGAAAACGAACAAACATTACCAATTATGGTTTGAAAAAGGTTGGGTTGTCATTGGGGTCGGATTAGAATACCGTATTACCATTTATAAACAATAAGACGGATTTTTCATATGTAATAGGCCCACCTCGATTGACGAAATAATGAAGATTATCTACAAAACATGTGCCCACACTGGCAAACACTTGAAAGAAATAGGTAGGAATCTTATAAAAAAATCCAATCTCATATTGCTGATGAACTACCAAGGAAGTCAGATGGTAATGCTCTCCCATCAAATAGACGCAATTTTAAAATAAGACGTTTAAAAAAAAAAACATTTTAAATTCTTTTTTTGGGTATACCATTTGAAATCCGCCAGTGATTACCATCAGGATGAGTCATTCAGTAACATGCAATTAGTGATACATTCGGAAATCCATCAATAATATAAGTGGATGATACAAAATAATAAATGATCTGAGTCTCAAGCCAAGCTCGAGTCTTAAAGTTGTCTTATGAGCTAAGCTCGAGCTTTAAATATGGAGCTCAAAACGATATTTGAAGGATGATTAAAATATATCATGCATGGTTGAGAGGTAGACTGGTAGAGTATAGTATACACTATACTAGAACCAATAACCCTTCAAAGCTCAACCACATATACTAATATACACCAACAAGATCTAAATTGGTCGGTATTTCACATGGGCATTACCAATATAAGAAAGGCCCATGACCCACTAAATGATGGAAATGAAGATTAGATTTGGGTTGAGGGGTTGGCGTTGCTTCAACCCAAATTCAACAGTTGTGAATTCTTTCGAACTACCCAAAATACCCCTAAGAATATAACTTAAAAGTTTCAAGCTAGTGTGACTGACCAGACCAAATAAATCAAACCACCATTCACCGACAAGGGCAAAGTTGGTATTACAATTGATCTCATGGACAAAATGTTATAAATGGCTAATGTGAGTAAATCTATATTTTAATATTTATAAGTTGTAGAATTCAGAGACATGTTTGGATGTATGAGTATGTTTAATTGTTGACAATGGATACGAAAATGCAATGATTTTTTTTGAACGGCAAATTTGGATCATTGACGGACTACTGGAGTATTATTGTGTCACCAGCGGAACCATCCGATCATATCCATCTCCACTAGGCATAATGTCTATACACCAATTCAGAAGGAAACCCAATAAATATGGAAAAAACTCCCTTGTGAGAATCGAACACATAACCTATTGGTTCCAAAACCTTATCCCACCACCAAGATGTCACTAGGCTAGAAAGCCATGGGCACGAAAATGCAATGAGTAATAAGAGGACAATAGGAATAGATTAGGGTTGTGGGGTTTGCTTCAATCAAAATTCAAAAGTGTAAATGCCAACCACCGCAATTAATTTGTTAGCAAGGTAAGTGTGTGTTGCCCTGACATGCACATAACTTCACTGCAAAATAAAGACCCAAGTCACCATCAACAAATGTTTTTAGTAATTGCGTACCATCAACAAATAGAAAATAGAGATTGGTATGATTCACTTTGGTTTCATGCTTTCACTTTGTCAACTATTCAAAACTTCATCTACTAAAACTAATGAAGAATTGGAGATACTAAACTATGTTTAATAAGAGATTATATGACCGCAAAACGCGGTTATAACTTATAACACTATAAAGGGTGTAATATTAAGTGTCATTTAATATATAACAAGTATTAGTTCAAGAAATATAAAATAAATCTTTGTTTATTAGTTTTACTATAATACACAAGACGCTTATTTAACTCTGTTATAACTTTCCTATCCCTCGGCGATATTACATAAGCATATTTATACGATTCTCTATTAGAAGTTAGTTATGTATTAAAACGTTAAAAACATTTTGAGCCAATGTAACTACACATGCATCGTGTCTCACCAACCTTTAGTGACAAATTATTGACAAGCCTTACTTTACTAAGGGATTTCTAGGGGTTAGCAGAAAACTTATTAACCGAATCGAAATCAAATTAACCGACAAAATCGAGCGAAAATAACAAAACATAGAAAATAACCAACGGATAATTTTGTATTTTCTGAAAGCCGAATTTTACGGTTTGGTTTCTGTTTTGTATTTTTTGAATACCAAGAAAACCAAATCGAATAATTGAAGAAACCAAAAGAAAACGTTTATTATTAATGTCATCATCATCATACTCAGTAAATCCTACCAATAGCAAAGCTAAGGTAGGGTCTGATGAGGGTAGATGTAGATAGCCTTACCTCTACCCCCGTAGAAATAGAAAGGCTGCTTCCAGTGAGACCCCCGGCTCGATTGTAGTTTTGTATCAAGCCTTGGACTTAAGACACATGACACTCAAACAATCGGGAGAGAGACTGATTGGTGCATGTACCTCCGTGTCTTTCAGCTATCAACGTCACCACATGATGCACGATTAAAACCATCCGCCGCTTTTAACGTTATTTTCACGAAATTAGTAAAATAACGTTAAAGTTAGTACCATTTCACTTTTGGTCTCTGAGCGCCCACACATATATACATTATATGTGCACACCGCAAGTGGGCCAAACGTTTATTATTAATGTAAGGATTATAAATTTTCCTTTTTGAATGTCAATTAACTGATAAGAAATTAATAAATGGTGTAGACATAAGAATTAGGCTAAAAACACTAATAATAATTAATTAATCATTCACTAGTAGATACATTCAGGCCCAAAATATTCAATCCCAAATGGCAAAATCGAAAAAACTGAAACCAAACGGTTTTCGAAAACCCAAAACCAAATTGTTTGTGCTTTGGTACAGTTTGAGCCAAAAACCGACCCATGCATACAAATAGTATTGCCTACTTATTTCTCAATCAGTGAAATGCCTATGTTTTCCAAACGTAACCACATTACAATACAGGGATATAACTAAAGGGACAATATCACGATAACACTTTCTTGAAAATAATTAAATTATTAGTATTCATTAAAAATATTCTTTAACATTCTTGGTTAGGGTTGTTAACACAAAAGGAATCAAAGAAGACAACACTTTCTCCTTTTAAATAAAAACCCATCTCTCATAAGTCATAATAATACAAACATCATAATCAACATGAAGAAGATGACCCATTATTAGAAGCATGAATATCAACACCGCCGCCGCAACCACCGCCACCGTTTTCCCGATAACTACCATTACTATTATCATCATCACGTCCAACAACATTTTCATCCTCCTCATGACACTCTTCCATAATCACTCCATCACTATTATAAATATCGTCATTGCTTTTGTTACCAGCACCCGCGGTGGTACCAGTGGCACCATCGTGGGTGTCAGCAACAGAAGCAGAAAGAATCTCTTTCTCTTTCTTCGCAAAAGTATTTTTATTATTATGCATCCAAACTTTAAAAACTCCTCTCTTGATACCAATCTCATTGCAAAAATCCGCCACCATCTTATCATCACACCGTTGCATCTTCCACCCGACTTTTTCGGCGAAAAAATACATTTTTTCTTTTTGAATTTGGGTGAACTTTGTCCGGAATCTTTTTCGGCCATGTAGGGTTTCAAGTTTAACAGCTGCCGGTGTTCCGGGGGTGGCCGCTATCGGGCTGTGGTGATCGGTGGTGTTAAAGGGTAGGAGCAAGTGTGGTATGTAAGTATACACGTCGTTAGTTGGCTCACGGCGGTGGAAGTTACGGTGGCAGCCGCAAGCGGCGCATTTTAGTGAGGTGGGTTCATGTGGGGTGCATGTTAGTGAGGGCATGAACTCACCGCAGCCGTCTAAGGCGTGGCTGCCGATGGTGGCGGCGTGGTTTTTGAGACATTATTTGTATGCAACCACCGTAGGCGGTGGTTGAAGACGGTGGTGGTGATGGTGGTGGTTTTTTTTTATGGGAAAGGTGGAAAAATGTTGGATTTGGTGGAAGTGAGGTGGGGTATCGGTATCAGTATCGGGACTATCGGGGGCGGCTAGTGGGGTGGTGGTGGTGTGTTTTAGGTCCATATTTTGATGGGTGAAAGATAAAGATTTTGGAGATTAAAGGGTATGGAGTTGAGTGTAGGTTGTATAGTGATTTATGTTTTGGAATGTTAAAGGTGTGTGTTCTTGTGGCTTTATATGGTTAAAATGAAAGCACTTTGGACAATAAAAGTTGTCTTGGACTCTAGGGGAACTATAGCTTTTTCCCTCTCATTATCATTTTTTTTTTTGTGATTTTAATAATTAATGAGTGTTTTTTATATTTATTGTTGACTTTTGCCATTGTTTTAGTTTATATTAGAACATCCACAATGTAAATGATTAAAACCGTCAAAAAAAATATCTGTTTAGTCAATTGTCATATTATAATAAGATTTATACATAAAAACATTCGTTTTCTCTTTAAAGTAACTCATTTTTTTATGGTAAATTAGTTTCAAATATTAAAAATTTAAAAAGTTTAAACGCTAAAACATTCAAAAATAGTGTCACATCATCACCATCTTTTACAAAAATTATTGGTAACCTTAGTGTTTATTTATTCATTTTGTAGTAATTAATATAACTAATAAAAATGTGAAACTTTACATTTAGTATTATAAAGATAGGGAAAAGTTTCAAATTTTTTTAAAATTTAAAACACACAGATTACGTAATATCTGAAAGTCAATTAAAAAACTTTGAAAATTGACATAACTAGATGTGACACCCGCCGCGTTGCGGCCGGGTTGACATTCACATATCATAGAAGCTAAAAGATTGTCTGGTATTCGTACGATTCGTTACGGCATCAACACTCGCCAAAGTAACTTAAAGAGAAAACATCGAGTTAAAGAGTTGTATCAATATGAATAGATACAAATAGCATTTACAAAAGGAGGTAATATAATGATATGTTAGCATAAACGGACCAACTTGTTTGGCTCAGATTTGCCGACTAATATAGCGTGGTTCAGATCTGTCTATTAGACCACCATGGCTGCATCAGAGGTTGCAAATAAAGAAACTCGCACTTTTCGTCCTCCGATCCTGCCACGCCAAGAGTCAATCGCGACTTAACTCATCATAGCCTCTTGCACCTGGATGTATATCACCTCCGAACACCTACACATAGACATAAGTGAAATAGAGTAGAAAGAAGCCAGGCAAATACAAAATAGACACACCTGTAATGATGAAATCAAGCGATTTAGGAAAATTATAAATTTAATAACTTATCATTCAAGAAGTAAAATCAAGTACCCTTGGATACTGACAGAAGAAGAATTTAGCATGCCATGATCATATTATACATAGGGAAAATAGCCAAAATGGCCAAGTTATGGTCAACTTTTTCAAACTAGCCAAGTCAAACGTCTTGGGGAGACGCCACCAACATGTTCAAACGTCTTGGCGGCTGACCAACCAAAAGCTGTCACGTGTCCGACAGAAAAGTCAGGCGTCTTGACGTCTTGGCTGAGACGTTTCAGACGGCTTGAGACGTTTCGTTATGGCTGCCCATTTTTCCAGACGGCTTGAGACGTTTCCGCCCGGCTTGAGTCGTTTCCGCCCGGCTTGAGCCATTTCTCTCTCTTTAGCCGGCTACATCAGCTTGAGCCGGATTTCTTATTTTAAGACGCTTGTAGTACGATTTCAAGACGTTTTTGTACGATTTCAAGACGTTTTTTAGGAATTTAAGACGTTTTCCATTTATTTATAGCGATCCCTTATTTATAAATACTATACATTATGAAAAACCGTATTTGAAATTTAAATCTAAGATTAAAAAAGTTTGTTTTTTAGTAATTATCTCACAACATGAGGGTCAAGTTTGTTGTTTATACTGGGGGGAAGTGGGATGTCATTAACGGAAACATTGAGTATGTTACTGATGGAGATTCAAGGAGACGTGGTTTAGAAATTGGAACAGATCATTCATATAATAGTTTTTTAAACTATGTTTCTAAGATGTGTGATACTCCAAACATTACACGGTTGTCATACCGGATGTCTACGTTTACTGATCCGATCGATATAATTAATGATCGAGATGTTAGATTTTTTTTTGATTTGGCGATGCAGAATCCTTTTGAATTATATAAATTATATGTTATTCAAGAGTCTGGTGTTGGTTCCTCTGGTTTTTCTTCTTTAAACAACTTCAAAACTCCAGATCTAAATATTTCAGTAAAAGAAAGTGTTGATGTTTTAAACGATGACTGTCCTATTTTAGAAAATAATTTTGAAAAATCATCCACGTCTAAAAATGAATCAGTTTCTTCATCTATAGTGTTTGAGGCCGGTCATATATTCAATAACAAAGAAGAGATGAAACTTGAATTGGGAAAGAAATGTTTGTTAGAGCATTTCGAGTTTAAAGTTGATAGATCATCTAAGACACGGTATGAAGTGTCATGCATGGGTGATGATTGTGAATGGCGATTTAAGGCATATGCTATTCCTGGTGGTAGTTTATTTTTTGTTAAACATATGAATGATAGACACACCTGTTCAAAGACGCAAACACACCCACATTTCCGTCAGGCTAACCCAAAGGTTTTGGGTCACTTTTTAAAGGAACAACTAAAAGACAGTGGTAGGATATATCGAGCGAAAGAGATTGTCAAAGATTTTAGACAAAGGTTCGAGGTTGAGATAACAAACCTTCAAGCTTGGCGTGGTAAAAGCCATGCACTTGAACTTCTACAAGGAACAACCCGAGACTCTTTTGCCGAACTACCAATATACTGTTACAATTTGAAGCTTGCAAATCCTGGAAGTGTTACTCACATCTTGGTTGATGAGCAGAGTCGTTTTGAAATGGTTTTTGTTGCGTTAGGTGCTGCGGTAAGTTACACCTTTTCGTTTGTACTTGTTCTTATTTTTTTAGAATAACATGGGTTTGATCTTATTTTGTTATCATTAATTTTCAGATTCGTAGCTTTATGTTTAATCTAAGACCGGTCGTTATCATTGACGCGGCACACCTAAAGGGTGAATTTAAAGGGACGTTGTTTTTAGCAGTGGCCATGGATGGAAATAATCAGATTTTACCAATTGCTTATGGCATAGGAAAATCAGAGGATGGTGAATCTTGGACATGGTTTCTCTCAAAGCTTAGAGATTGTGTTGGTGAAATAGCAGATATGGCGATCATTTCGGATAGGGCGAATTCTATACATGTAGGTGTTAGAAACGTGTTTCCACGTGTTTACCACGGGTTGTGTTGTCTTCATTTAATGATGAATTTACCTTTGCCGTCGTCTAAAAAAAAGAATACGAGGCACTATGGTGGAAGACATGTAAATCTTATCGGATGTCTGACTTTAACGAGTCATTCAATGCTTTGTGTGTTGCCGTTCCTAGAATACGCCGGGTTTTAACAAATATTGGGTTTGGTAGATGGGCAAGAGCTCATTGTCCCGGCAATCGATACTACTCTATGACATCTAATAGTGCGGAGTCTATTAACTCTTTGTCTAGATTCTCGCGTAAGATGACGATAACTCATATTTTACATAAATGGTCCCTGAGGTTTCGAAATTTGTTATAAAACATCGCTGTTAATATAAGTTTCCAACTTTACCAGTTTGGTCCCTACTCAGTTAAGAAATCTTAACTGAGTTATTGTTTTAAAAAGAAATTCTTATATAAACACTAACCCGGTTAGTGTCTAGTTAATATAAGTTTATAAAATATCAATTTCAGTCCCTAGAGTATAAGTTCAAGAAATTGACCAAATGAACCCTGGACTTTATAAAACAAAATATTTATTTATTTATTTTCTTTTATAAATAGGTTTCAAAAATGGCCAAAAGAACCCTAAACTTGTAGCTTGCAATAATTACACTTTTAGCCCTTGTATTTATATAGTTTCAAAAATGACAATTTAGCCCCTAAAATAGTGCTTTCAAATAATGACGGTTTTAACAAAATAAATATCCCTATTTATAATTTATAATTTTAGTAGTTAAGGTTCAAGTTTTAAATAGTTAAGTTTATTTATACAGTTTTAAATAGTTAAGTTTATTTCTACAGTTAAAGAAAACCCCGTAAGTCCAAACCCGTAAGCCCAAACCCGTAAGCCCAAACCCGTTAAAGAAAATATATAAAACATTATATTAAAAAAAAAGAAAATACATACTAAACATTAAATTAAAAAAACAAATATATACAAAAGAAAAAAACAACATTACATTAAAAAAAAAAAACAAAGATCTAAATCCAAACCCTAATCGTTTCTCACTGTGCGACATGTTCGAAATCATGTCCTTCATCGTGGCGGAAGTTGATGAGGGCAACCGCCTTGATGTCCTCCTCGCTAAGGCCCTAGGATGAATCCTCCACAGACTTGTAGTAACCCTAGAACTTCGTACACTCCAAGCGTATAACCCGAAACCTTGAAGATAAGGCGTCAACGGTGCGGCCGTGGTCCGGACCACGGAGTTGTGCAAAATATTGTTGCACCCGGACCCATAGACCCCCCTGCCCTCGACGAGGAGGATTGGTATACACCTCCTCCCAAGCCTCCACCAATGCAATGTCCTCAATTTCGGTCCACGAGGAAGAAGCCATGTCTGCTTGTGTGTTTCTGGGTGTAGAAGAAAGTTGAACAAAGAAAGTAGAAGAAGAAGAACGACGTGTGTGTTTCTGTGTGTTTAGGATTAGGGGTATATATAGTGGGGTAGGTTAAATGAATATTTAATTTAATATAACTTTAAAAATTCTAACGTCTTAACATAAGATTCAAACGTCTTAACATTTAATTGCCTGTTGAAACGTCTTAACATTTAATAGGCTGTTGAAACGTCTTTAAACATTGAATTATACAGAATTGAACAAGAATTTAAACGTAAATTAGTAAAATTTATAACTTTATTATCATTGAATACAAAGTACATAAAAAACATAACACAAAAACATACAAATATAATCATTTGAACTAGAATACACCAAACCGCTACTTCCATAAATTTAAAATGGGGTAGGAGATCCGGATTTTGATTCCGGAATTTGCATCGAAACACCTAGGAATAAATATGGGTCGTGAACTGGTAAGTTCCATCAACCCACATTTATTTTGGCCTAGGTGATATGTAACGGGTTGTTCACATTTGGTTCTGCGGCTTCGGTGATGTTAGAGGACCTGGCAAACACATTGGTGAGAGCCCATTGTGTTAGCCAAACTCTCATCAACCACCCTAAACGGGCAGAACCGTCATGACCCGAACAACCCGTTTAACCCTTCACGTGTCCTTTGTAGATGAGTTCTTGAACCCGATCGACCCCGCAGAGCACGTGGAAGGGGATATCCGATCTCATCCCATTAAAAGGGAGAAGATCTGTGTCCGTTGTAGATGGCTTCTTAGACCCGTTGTAGATGACTTCTTAGAACCGTTAGTTGAATCAGGGGGTCTGCCCATTTTTTGAAGCTGTGAACACCAATGGGGTAGAAGATATGGTAAAGAAGAAAACGTTGTGTATAACAGGGTCGAAAATTGTGAACGACTTAAAAAGAGGTTTCAAACGTCTTAAAAATAACTTTGAAAACCAGCAAACGTCTTAAAAAGAGCTTTGGAAAATGGGAAACGTCTCAAACGTCTCAAGGTTTGAATGAAACGACTTAAAAAGAGCTTTGGAAAACGGGAAACGTCTCAAGGTTTGAATGAAACGACTTAAAAAGAGCTTTGGAAAACGGGAAACGTCTCAAGGTTTTAATGAAACGTCTTAATTTTTTTTTTAAACGTGATAATTAAATCGGTAATTAAAGAAAATATAAAACATTATTATATTAAAAAAATAAAATACATACTAAACATTACATTAAAAAAAAGAAAATATAAAAAGAAAAAAAAACATTACATTCAAAAAAAAAAAACATCGAAATTCAAAAACTTAAAAATATGAAAAAGGGGGTCTTCTTTAAAGAACCGGCCCTTAGTGAGATTCGAACCCGCGCAACTCGTGTATAACCCAAACATCTTAACCAGTTTATCCTCCGTCCGGAGCTGATATAACTTTAAGTTATATTGTATTTATATACTCGTTATATTAAACTATATTATTTAAAACAAACATATTCAAAAACTTAAAAATATGAAAAAGGGGGTCTTCTTTAAAGAACCGGCCCTTAGTGAGATTCGAACCCGCGCAACTCGTGTATAACCCAAACGTCTTAACCAGTTTATCCTCCGTCCGGAGCTGATATAACTTGAAGTTATATTGTATTTATATACTCGTTATATTAAACTATATTATTTAAAACAAACATATTCAAAAACTTAAAAATATGAAAAAGGGGGTCTTCTTTAAAGAACCGGCCCTTAGTGAGATTCGAACCCGCGCAACTCGTGTATAACCCAAACGTCTTAACCAATTTATCCTCCGTCTCGGAGCTGATATAACTTGAAGTTATATTGTATTTATATACTCGTTATATTAAACTATATTATTTAAAACAAACATATTCAAAAACTTAAAAATATGAAAAAGGGGGTCTTCTTTAAAGAACCGGCCCTTAGTGAGATTCGAACCAGCGCAACTCGTGTATAACCCAAACGTCTTAACCAGTTTATCCTCCGTCTCGGAGCTGATATAACTTGAACTTATATTGTATTTATATACTCGTTACCTTATATTAAACTATATTATTTAAAACATCTAAATTCAAAAACTTTATGAAACGACTTAAAAAGAACTTTGGAGACCGTGAAACGTCTCAAACGACTCAAGGTTCTAATGAAACGTCTTAAAATTTTTTTAAAAACGTGATAATTTCAGACGTCTCAAGCCGTGTTGAGGCGTCTCAAGCCGGCATCAAACGTCTCAAGCCATGCAAAACTATCAGCTTATCGGCTCAACTTCTAAAACGTCTCAAGTAGCCGTATGAAACGTCTCAGCCAAGACGTTAAGACGTCTGAGCTGTGTCGGACACGTGGCAGCTTTTGGTTGGTCAGCCGCCAAGACGTTTGAACATGTTTGTGATGTCTCTCCAAGACGTTTGACTTGGCTAGTTTGGAAAAGTTGACCATAACTTGGCCATTTTGGCTATTTTCCCTTATACATATCAATCAATTTAATTTGAAGTCACCATGAATAGCGATTAAAATATTTAAATATCTATTTTAATTTTTGATCTAAAAAAATTTATAATATATTATTTATCATTTAGTTTGATATTTTTAGTAAAGGCGAATTGGAAATAAATAATCCCACCTAACTCAATTTGACCGATAATAATTCAAGTCAGTTATGGCCAATAAAAATTCGAATTGGTCAATTTTTTTTTGTAAAACAGTCCGCCGTTAAAATAGCTTAACGGGTTATGTTTTTTTCAGAATTACAAACCGATGTTTTAGAGCTTTTGATCAGAACAAGGATACGAGTCGATTGATATAAAACTTACCTTGAAAAAAATTTCCGACCTTGAATATTGATTTATTTTTTGTATTCAAAACAATGTATTTTTTTTGTATCGTAAACTATACGAGTGCCGGTAACAATATTAAAAAGAAAACGTATTTTTTTTTGTTTCGTAAACTATACGAGTATCGATACGTGACGAACCGAACCGATTTCGACAGAACAACATCGGTACCGATACCGGTAGTATAGGAACCGGTATTCGTTTTTATGTTTTCGATGGATGTAAATTGTAAACACATGTTGATTTCCTTTTGGGCATATCACGACTTTATTTTTTAGTTTTCTCTTTCAGTTGTTATATATAGCAAGTGTCAGTACCATAACAAACACAATCGATACCTACCCTGAGTTCCCGCCGCATAGCGCGGGGGAAAACCACTAGTAAGTATTAGATTTCACTATGTATCATAAATACAAGCAACAAAGTTTAGTCAGAAAGAAAAAAAATACAAAGAAACCTTCATTTCAAATTGCTGAAGAAACACGGTTAGAAATAAACCTAACATATGTAAAGTTTGTTCAACCCCACGCAAACACTTATATGGGGGAAAAGAATTATAGCAGATATAAGAGTAAATTACTTTTTGAGTCCCTGTGTTTTAGTGGTTTTAACCACTTGAGTCCAAAATAAAAAAGTTTAACGCCCTGAGTTCCTAGCCATTAATTTTATAACGTTTTGAGTCCAATTTTGTTCATTTTATAACGATTTGAGTCCAAAAATGTAAGGACCTGCAAAAATGTCCCCAAAACACTCCATAAGTGGAAACCCGGACCCCTAAAACCCTAATCCTTATAAGAAATCAAGAAATTCAAATTTTGTTGATCTGTCGCGGGCCGCGTAAGACTCGAGGAAAGCTTAGGCGGGGCGCGACAGCTTGAAAATGCTCCGGATAAGCTTTAGGCCACGTGTCAGACACGTGGCAACCTACCCCGTGACACGGAAGCCCTAGCCGTAGCTAGGGTGGCCCTCGCGGGCCGCATAGGTGTTCCTTCGAGTTTACGCGGGCCGCGTAGAACTCAAAAAGTTGCTATAAATAGGACGTTGCATGGCCAGTTCTCTGTGTTCAAAAATCTTCTTCAAAACCTCCATAATCTGCTTTAAAATCACGATCAAAGAGTCGAAACGCCGCTACGGTAATAGGGTAATAACTCGATCACTGCTACGACACAATGTCCGATCGATTGAAACCGATCCGATGGATGTTTAAGTGCTGCCCGAACTCGGGCTATACTTTGTCATTCGTCGTGAGGTTTTGATTTCGTGAGCTGATTGTAAATGTTGTATTAAGTTACTAACCTAGTTTCGTTGGCATTATTTAATTAGGTTACAAGGCTAAATCAGTAGGCAAAATCTGTCCAGTAAACTTGCAATGTGAGTTATTCTCTTTTTATCTAAAGTGCTTTACAATACCTAAATGTTTTCCAGTTATATGTTACAGGGATTAAGTCTTTGTTATCTTAAATTACTGGTAGTAAGTGGGGTATTGTGCACAATGACTACTGTTTTATCACTTTTAGGTGAAAGGACCTAAATAGTGATACACGTCACTTTTGGGTGAAAGGACCCAATAGTGATATGACCACAGTCATAGATCCGGTCGAGTGACAACTGAACCAGGTAATTATAAGATACAGGCAATTGTAATCGCTCTTAATACTGTAATCTATAACAATGTGTCATTTTATGTAAATTGAATGACTCGCCAGTATTTCCCCGTTGATAAAATCTTTTTAAACATGTTTTAAGTGATTTACTGTGAACAAAGAAAAGTGCCGAGTAGCACTACCAGCTTGGATAAAGTGACGCAGTAAATAAATAAACATGTTTTTGTAAACAGGGGATTTCCCAGTGAAAGTACTTTATTGTAAATTACGGGGTTTGTCCCGAAATTGGAATAAAATAAAAGGGGTGTTTTCAGTTAAACGATCCTGTTAAAATTTCCGCTGCCAAATTAAATACTAATACCACGGGTTTTCTGTCCCACGGCGTTCGAACCAGGGAACTGGGTCGGGGGCCGTGACAGAAAAAGGTGGTATCAGAGCCACTGATTTAAGCCAATTAAGTATTTAGAAATACTTAATTTTCCAATTTGCCATTCTGTGATTCTGTGATTCTGTGAAAATTTAATTTAATAAATAAAATTTTAACTTAAAATTTTGTGTGTTTCTTCATGTGTGCTAAACAGCATGAATGAGCTGTCGGAGGCACTCCGAAACTTTACTATCCATACCACCGATATGGACACAACCGGGACCCTATCCGGCTATCAAGCAGATACCGAAGAGCCAATAGTATTCCAGGCCCAGCAGCAGGAGAAACCAAAGCCTAAAAAGAGGAGGAGAATCCTGGACTGGAAACGCAGACGAAGGAAGAAACCAGCTGCCCAGAAGGTGAAGAAGACTGATGATCCGAAGGACAAAGGAAAAGGAAAGGAAGTAGGGGAAAGTTCCGGTCAAGCCCAGGAGATACCACTATGGGAAGAGCTTGATAGGAAACTGGCAAATTGTGACCTCATCGGACCTGCCGATGAAAACCTTTTCAATTTCCCCGCCCAATCACAACTTCCAATTAATTTGGAACCTGCTATTCCGGACCCTATTGTCAACCCACAACCTGTTACAGGCTAGCTGGAAGAGTGATGGACGAGCGACTGGCATTTTCAAAACTTCATGAATAAACCTAATGTTTATTTTCCCCAGTTTGATCCTGAACCTGCACCATTCCCACCTATGAGCGCAGAAAACGTTGCCGAGTTACGCCGCTACGGCGAGGAACTGGTGGATGCAGGCAACCGGATTCGGGAAGTGGGGGAAAACATCACATGGAAATACGACGAGAGGGAGCGTCGTTTCTGAGCAGCCTGTCGATTGTGGTTAAAAAGTTTTGCATAATAATATTATGTGAAATATATATATATATATATATAATATCTAATAATATAATATTGTATAATAATAATAACTAAAATAAAACATCTGTAAATATGTGGTGTGTACGGATGCATACTATTATAAAAATATATGAAAGTCGCAAGGTCGACAATTTTGGGCTATACGTGTTGACTTAATTGTTTCCGTGATTGCTCTATTGTATTTAGTTGTTATCCATTTTGTGACAATAATCTATATATCTTTAATTATTCAGATGGAAAATGCGGGAAACCAACCGGTAAATGAAGTTAACCAATCCGAACAAAATAATGAAGACCATTTTCTTAATAGGCAAGATATAGAAAATATCGTTGCTCAAGGAATAGCCAACGCTATCCCGGCAATCGTCGCTGTGGTTAAGAATCATGCTGAACCTTCGTAAGCCAACAATAGTAAACGCACTCGCGACGATAATTTCAGTAACAGCATAAATGGGGGCGGCAATAATGATAATCATGTGATTCAAGCCCCAATACTAAAGAAAATGAAAGTTGCAACGCCTGGTTGCACCTATAAAGAATTTCTTGCCTGTAAGCCAGTCGAATTTGCAGGCAATGAAGGGGTAACTGCCGTACTGCGTTGGTTAGAAAAGACTGAAGCAGTAATCAAAATCAGTAAATGTGCAGAGGAAGACAAGGTTATGTATGCATCCCACATTTTCAAAGAGGAGACGCTAGAATGGTGGAACACGGTGCTACAAGCAAAGGGAAGTGACGTGGCTTATGCCATGAGCTGGGAGGAATTTAGGGAATTGGTAGAAAGAAAATTTTATCCCGCCTACGAAAAGGAACAAATGACGAATAAGTTCCTGAATCACCGGATGGTGGATGTTGACTGTCGGGGGTATACTTCGAAATTTTTCGAGTATGCTAGAATTGTACCAACTCTGGCCTCGCCAGAACCGGTACTTATTTCTCGCTATATCTGGGGACTAATTAGCGAGATTCGCGACATAGTCAAAGCTGCGAGACCCCGCACAATTGACGATGCGGTTGAACTGACCAACACCTTGACTGACGGACTGGTGCGCACGAGAGAAGAAAATAGGAAAAAGGAATTGGCCCAAAAGATTACTCAAGGTTTTCGTGGGGGTAGTAATGCTAGTAACTTCAAGAGAAAGGGAACCGGGCAATCCTCCACTACTCCATTTTGCAGTACCTGTAAAAGAAAACATTTTGGAAAATGTAAGGGGTACTGTAATTTCTGCAAAATCCCTGGGCACCAAGAAGAGAATTGCAGGAAGAAATCCATGATCTGCTTCAATTGCGGAGAAACGGGGCACTTCAGGCCCGAATGCCCAAAATTGGTCAAACCAGCTGATAACAAGGCCAAACCTGCAGAAGGAACTACCAAGAAGAATGCCAGAGCCTTCCAGCTGACTACACAGGAAGCGGATCTAATTCCAGATGTGATAGCTGGTACATTTCTGGTACATGACATTTATGCGAAAGTATTATCTGACTCTGGTGCAAACCAAAGTTTTATAAATACTTCATTCTGCCAAGCTCTTAAGCAACCTTTAACCAAAATTAGGCAGATTTATACACTAGAAACAACAAATGGTAATTCTGTCAAAATAGATAAGGTCCTTCAAGAAGGAAAGACAGAACTTTCAGGCCACAAATTTTCTGCAAACCTGCTGCCTATGAATTTAGCTGGATTCGATGTGGTATTAGGAATGGATTGGTTAGTAACCAACCGTGCTCGAATCCTCTGTGATAAGAATTCCATAGAAATTCATACACCCACAGAAGAAGTAATTTTGATTTCAGGAGATAAGCCGCGTAAACCAATGAAGTTCATTTCAGTAATGAAAGTTGCTAGTTATGAACGAAAACAAGGAATAGTGTATATGATTTCGGTAATCATTAATACTAAGGGTAAGGAACTTAAGGAAATTCCCGTAGTATCAGAATACCTGGATGTATTCCTAGAAGAGCTACCTGGATTACCACCTGATAGAGAAATAGAGTTTAGAATTCATCAAATTCCTGGAATTACCCCAATAGCTAAGGCACCATATCGATTAGCACCCACCGAAATGTTAGAACTGAAGAAGCAATTAGATGAATTGCTAGGCAAATGATTCATACAACCTAGTTCGTCCCCTTGGGGAGCACTAGTATTGTTTGTGAAGAAGAAGGACGGGTCAATGCGGATGTGTATCGATTATAGGGAATTGAATAAGGTTACCATTAAGAATCGATACCCATTACCTAGGATTGATGATCTTTTTGATCAACTTCAGGGAGCTAGATATTTCTCTAAGATAGACTTGCGCTCCGGATATCATCAGTTGAAAGTACAAGAAGAAGACATACCTAAAACTGCTTTCAGGACTAGGTATGGTCACTACGAGTTTACAGTCATGCCCTTTGGATTAACGAATGCTCATGCCACATTTATGGACATGATGAATAGGATCTGTAAACCGTATTTGGATAGATTCATAATTGTCTTCATCAACGATATACTTATTTATTCCAAAAGCCAGGAGGAGCACTGTGAACACCTGCATGCACTCTTAACCCTGTTAAGAAAGGAAAAGCTTTATGCTAAATTTTTGAAATGTGAATTTTGGTTACAAGAAGTGCAATTTTTAGGACACATGGTGAATCACGAAGGTATTCACATAGATCCCTCAAAGATAGAAGCAATCATAAACTGGAAAGTCCCACAATCAGCTACGGAAGTCAGAAGTTTTCTAGGATTAGCTAGATATTATAGGCGTTTTATTAAAGACTTTTCTAAGATAGTTGTTCCACTAACTAAGCTAACCTGTAAAACTGTTAAATTTGAATGGGGACCTAAGCAAGAAGAGGCCTTTAGGATCTTGAAGCAAAGATTAACAAATGCCCCAATTCTAGCCTTACCAGACGGGACCGAAGATTTTGGAGTTTACTGTGACGCTTCTAAGCTAGGCTTAGGATGTGTGCTAATGCAACGCAAAAAGGTAATTGCGTATGAATCAAGGCAGTTGAAGAAGCACGAGGAAAATTATACGACTCATGATTTAGAATTAGGAGCAATAATTTTTGCCCTTAAAATTTGGAGACATTATCTGTACGGAAGTAAGTTTACTGTCTATACAGATCATAAAAGTTTAAGGTACATATTTGGGTAAAAAGAATTAAACATGAGGCAAAGGAGATGGATGGAAATTCTAAGTGACTATGACTATGATATTCAATATCATGAAGGAAAGGCGAATGTGGTAGCAGATGCCTTGAGTCGTAAGTATCATGAAAAACAAAGGTGAGTTCGTGCTCTTAGATTAAATCTCCAATTAGATTTAATGGAACAACTGAGGAATGTTCAAAAAACGGCAATCAAGGATGATGCTGAAGGAATGAAAGGACGGATAAAGGAATTAGAGCAAGGGACTGGTGGATTTTGGAGATTCCATAAGAAAAGGATTTGGGTACCTAAGCAAGGAAATTTAAGAGATAAAATTTTAGAAGAAGCCCATAAATCTAGATATACAATGCACCCTGGTAATAATAAGATGTACCAAGATTTAAGAAATAACTTCTGGTGGATATGAATGAAAAAGGACATAGCTAGGTATGTTTCTAAGTGTCTAACTTGTTCGTAAGTTAAGGCAGAACACCAGAAACCTTTAGGTATTCAACAATTAGAAATGCCTGTATGGAAATGGGAGCTAATAACAATGGACTTTGTTACTAAGTTACCCAAAACTAGAAAAGGTAACGATGCAATTTGGGTAATTATAGATTGATTAACCAAATCAGCTCTTTTCCTGCCAATGAAGGAAACCTTTAGCATGGAAAGATTGGCTAAGTTATACGTAGATGATGTAGTATCCTTACATGGAGTCCCACTCTCTAATGTATCGGATAGGGATAGTCGTTTCACTTCACATTTCTGGACGAGTTTCCAAGAAGCTATGGGGACACGCTTGAATTTAAATACTGCATACCATCCCCAAACCGATGGACAAAGTGAAAGGATGATCCAAAACCTTAAAGACATGCTCAGAGCATGTGTAATAGATTTCAGTGGAAATTGGGATGACCATTTACCATTAATTTAATTCTCCTATAATAATAGTTACCATACAAGCATCAATGCTGCCCCGTTCGAAGCACTGTATGGACGAAAGTGTCAAACTCCAGTATGCTGGGCAAAAATAGGAGAAAGTCAACTATCTGGTCCCGAGATTGTGCAGGAAACCACCGACAAGATAACTCAAATAAAGGAAAGACTAAAAACGGCTCGAGATCGTCAGAAGAGTTATGCAGATAATCGACGCAAGCCGTTAGAATTCCAAGTTGGAGACAAAGTACTCTTGAAAGTTTCTCCATGGAAAGGAGTAGTTCGATTCGGTAAGAAAGGGAAGCTAAGCCTAAGGTACATAGGACCATTCTCAGTTACCCAACGAATTGGACCAGTTGCTTATAAACTACAACTACCAGAAGAATTAGCCGGGGTACATGATGTGTTCCATGTATCTAATCTCAGGAAGTGTTTATCTGATGAATCACTGGTAGTACCTCTTCAAGACGTAGAGGTAAATGAAAAATTGAAATTTCTTGAGAAGCCCCTCCAAATCGAAGACAGAAAGGTCAAATTCCTCAAACACAAGAGATTGGTACTGGTCAAAGTAAAGTGGGATTCAAAAAGAGGACCGGAGCATACATGGGAACTGGAGTCGGAAATGAAACGAAAATATCCTTATTTATTTCAGTAAATCTCGAGGACGAGATTTTAAATAAGGTGGGGAGGATGTAAGGACCTGCAAAAATGTCCCCAAAACACTATGTAAGTGGAAACCCGGACCCCTAAAACCCTAATCCTTATAAGAAATCAAGAAATTCAAATTTTGTTGATCTGTCGCGGGCCGCGTAAGACTCGAGGAAAGCTTACGCGGGGCGCGACATCTTGAAAATGCTCCGGATAAGCTTTAGGCCATGTGTCAGACACGTGGCAAACCTACCCCGTGACACGGCAGCCCTAGCCGTAGCTAGGGTGGCCCTCACGGGCCGCGTAGGTGTTCCTTCGAGTTTACGCGGGCCGCGTAGAACTCAAAACGTTGCTATAAATAGGACGTTGCATGGCCAGTTCTCTGTGTTCGAAAATCTTCTTCAAAACCTCCATAATTTGCTTTAAAATCACGATCAAAGAGTCGAAATGCCGCTACAGTAACAGGGTAATAACTCGATCACTGCTACGATACAATGTCCGATCGATTGAAACCGATCCGATGGATGTTTAAGTGCTGCCCGAACTTGGGCTATACTTTGTCATTCGTCGTGAGGGTTTTGATTTCGTGAGATGATCGTAAATGTTGTATTAAGTTACTAACCTAGTTTCGTTGGCATTATTTAATTAGGTTACAAGGCTAAATCTGTGACAACCCTCATAATTACAGGTATCCGTACAATTAATTAATATTAATTTGTGCTTAATGACTATGCTTAATTACAACTGATGACTTAAACTGCTTTCTGATTACTGTATCATACATACATGTGCATCGCATTTCATACCGTCACACCATTTATCACATACAAACTTTAGTGACATAAACGATGCACAAATCACAGTTAGCGGATAACTCAGAAATATGCTGACAATGTCAGTACATAGACAGACAATGTTTTGAGACCCCGTATGGGCCAGAGACAAAGTACTACACTAGTATGGAGTGTAGGGAAGTAAGGATCATAAAACTGCGTAACTAGGTGATAGTTTAAGTGCCGGAAAGTGCCTAAAACCCACTCAAAGTGCAGAATTCTGCATATTTCAGCAAAATTCAGCTTTTTAACAAGCTAGTAATGTGCAAAAACATGACAAAAATGGTCCTGTATGTTTTCCTAAGTGTCAGGAATTAAAAGTGTCACAAAAGGGTACTCAAAGAACACTAAACAGAATAACTTGACACTTTAACAAACCGGTATCTAACTGAACAACCGGACATTACCCGGAACACCAAAATTATACTAAAAGCATTGTTTTTATTTCCCTGAGCTAGTTATGGTTCCCGAACACTCTAACATACTATATAATGCATCCTACACTTAAAACACTAGATTTTACACTTAACCTCCAACTATTTACCTACATTATCATTCAAAGTTACAATTAACCCCCCCCCCCCATGATTTACGGCCCAAGAGTGGCCCCCACCTCAAGATTTACACAATCCTTCCTAAATCTCCAATTGATATTACTTGGATTTGGATTAGATCTTGCTTGTACTTCATGAAACATAAGAACCTTTGGACAATAAGATCATATGGTTATAAGAAGGATAAGGCCTTCATCTTCATCACCACAACTCTCACTCTCTCCCTCTCTTAAAGCTCTCGGCCGAACTCCCCCTCCACACCATCACCATTTTTCGACCATCATCCAACCATTCCAAGTGCATTCCTAGGTGTAAGAAGGTGATTCACGAAGCTTGGAACTCTTGGATCTTGAAGGACCACTCACATAAGCTTTTATCCACTCCATCTTCACACTTGTTTCTTCCCTAGCTTAGAGCTAGTAGTAAGATCCTTTTTAACCTTTGTTACTTCTATTTATGATTGGTTAAAAGATGTAGTATGTTGTAAACATGATGAACATTAAAAGACATAATCAAGAGTCTTGAACATAAGCTTTTAAATGATGATATTTTGATGAAATAAAGTTGTTTAGTGTATGTATAATACTTGCTTATTGTTTTCTTGAGAATATGATGTTGATCATCATATGGAGCTTGCTAGATTGTGATTAAACACATGATCTAGCAAGTGAGAGGATGATTATGTAACAACATAAGATAATCATCTTCTTGTGTAGATATGAACTTGATGAATAGAATAATTTCTTGTAAAACAATAATCAAAGTAATCTAGTAATCTTATAAATCTAAGATTCATGAATGATTTTCCAAGAAAATTAAGTTCAAAATATGATTTTCAGTGGAACTAGAGTCTTACGTAAACCTACTAAACACTTCACCAAGTTACTACAAGTGTTTGTGAAAGATCAAGTTCATGTTGTTATGAAAAGTGTATAGTTTTTGCACTTGGTAAGTATAATATTGTTTAGGGTTGATTGTTGATTATTGTGTGATGATTTTTGAAAAGAAAATGATATGCTTTAATAGCATGGACACCTCCATTTTCAAAGGAAACTATAGCAAAATTTTCTAAAAATATAAACACTTAAAAGAAATATTTTCTAACAAATATTTACAAGTGTATTTAACTATGGTTTTCAATATAAACTTTGCCCTAGAATTTGTTACAAAAATACAAGAATTTGTAAATAAAAATGGATAAATATATATTTAGAATATATATCCTATATTAAAGACACTTGTGTGAATATTTGTATACTTTGTGAAATAGTTATATTATTTTAGGGTAAAATAATATAACTTAACATAATACCAAGAACTTACAAATCCAAAATAATACCAAAGATTACAAGGAATAGATATATGAGCTACACACTTGATATTGTGAAACCGAACGCAAAAACGTAACTTATGAAATATTCCGGAAAATACCATTACAAATATATTTTTGGTAAATATTATTTTGGATACAAGAAATGAAAATATGATTTTTGTAAATATTACAAAGTTGAGTCATATTTTTGACAAGATGAAAATATATTGTTTTTGGAAGTAAAAATATATTTTCTTAGTATATTTAGAAGATATATGATTTTTGGGAAAATATATATTTTCTGGACAATACATTATTTTTGGGACAAAATAAGTTATATATATATTTTCTAAGGTGAAACTTGAAAATATATTATTTCGAGAATACAAAAGTACATGTATGAAATACCCCCATCCTTGGGGAGGAAATACGAAATTAAAATACTTTAGAAGTATTAATACAAAATATTGTTTAAACAAATTATTCCAAAATTAAATATAATTTAAAATAATTATTATTTTAACAAGTAATTATAACTTGGAATAATATTGGGAACATAAGCAACGCAACTCAAAAACAGTAAACTCTAAGCCAAGGCACGGGTCGTTCGTCTAATAGACGTTAGTACACTGTAGGTAGTCGTGTTAGCTACGGAGATTTGAGTTGCCGGTACTGAAGACGCATTACTGTGAGGTCATGGTTTGTAACTTAATTTGGTGTCGATGTTTTCAAGACAAGTATGTTGTGGTATTTTCTAAACTTAATTAATGGATGAACATCTCATGTTTTTATCATATAGCATTGTTATGATTGATTGCTATGGTATTAAGAAGTCACACCCAATAACCACGCTTCGGCAAAAGTCAGGGTGTGACAAAATCAGTAGGCAAAATCTGTCCAGTAAACTTGCAATGTGAGTCATTCTCTTTTTATCTAAAGTGCTTTACAATACCTAAAGGTTTTCCAGTTATATGTTACAGGGATTAAGTCTTTGTTATCTTAAATTACTGGCAGTAAGTGGGGTATTGTGCACAATGACTACTGTTTTATCACTTTTAGGTGAAAGGACCTAAATAGTGATACACGTCACTTTTGGGTGAAAGGACCCAATAGTGATATGACCACAGTCATAGATCCGGTCGAGTGACAACTGAACCAGCTAATTATAAGATAGAGGCAATTGTAATCGCTCTTAATACTGTAATCTATAACAATGTGTCATTTTATGTAAATTGAATGACTCGCCAGTATTTCCGCGCTGATAAAATCTTTTTAAACATGTTTCAGGTGATTTACTGTGAACAAGGAAAAGTGCCGAGTAGCACTACCAGCTTGGATAAAGTGGCTCAGTAAATAAATAAACATGTTTTTGTAAACAGGGGATTTCCCAGTGAAATTCCTTTATTGTAAATTACGGGGTTTGTCCCAAAATTGTAATAAAATAAAAGGGGTGTTTTTAGTTAAATGATCCTGTTAAAATTTCCGCTGCCAAATTAAATACTAATACCACGGGTTTTCTGTCCCACGGCGTTCGAACCAGGAAACTGGGTCGGGGGATGTGACAAAAAATTAGACTCAAAAGGTTAAAATTTGGACTCAAAAGGTTAAAATTTGGACTCAAAAGGACTCAAATGGTTAATGAAAATGCTTATAGGGACTCAGGTCATTAAACGTTTTGCTTTTGGACTCAACTAGTTAAAACTACTAAAACATAGGGACTAAAAAGGTAATTTACCCCATATATAAAAAAACAATAGATATATGAAAGAGCAATTAAGAAATAATTATAAAGTTATATGAAAGAGCAATTAAGGGGGATATGAACGATGGGTGTGTGTGATATTAGATGCAGAAAGATGGGTATTACATAAATGGTCCCTCATATTAATAATACATAGATTACATAAATACTTCCTGACAATATATAAGGGTATTTTTATCATTATATTCAGCCTCAATCCAAAATTTAATGAAAATTAGGCTTAATACCTCAAGTTATAACAAAATTAAAAGTTAAAACCTCAAAGAGTGACTTAAACTATTAATACCTGACCTTGTTACTTTCCACAAACCATAAGGACTAACAATGTAATTAACTCTAACATTAAAGAAAGAGAAAAATGCCCGGATAGTCCCTGTGGTTTCGCCTTTTTTCACCTATAGTCCCCAACTTTCTAAAATTACCTGAATAGTCCCCAAGTTTTCATTTTTTGTTCCCGAATAGTCCATGGGTCTAACTTCAGTTTGTTTTCTCTGTTAAGAGGGTGTGAAATGACAAAAATACCCTTTCCTTAAAAGGCCAAACCATAGGGACTATCCGGCGCATCTTCTTCATATTTATTTATAAAACCCCACCACCACACTTCATCTTCAACCACCACCCACCATCACCCTCCACTATCACCGCCACAATTTCAGAGAAAACCCGCCCGTCTAAAGGCCAACTGCGATAAAAGTTGGGCTCGGTCCCGAATCGACCTCAAAACTACATCGCCATCATCACCACCCCACCCCCACTCCTTCTCCCCTTCCTGTTTGTTTCTTTGTCTCTGCAACCTGCAAACACCCATAAAAAAAGAGATACCCAACCGAATAAACACCGAAATCGAGCCAACAAAACCTTCATTTACCTTGCACTACTGATTGCCTGATTCACTCTGGACCTGAATTGCGAAACACCCACATACACGGTCTTAGAAAATGGAAACCCAAATCTGATTAATCAACCGGTGACGATGCGGTTATCAAAGAATCTCTGAAACATCATCTTCACGGCAAACATCATCATCAAATCTCTGGTCATCACCTCCGTTCACCGTCACCGTTCCATCACCACCACCGAACAACCACATCGATCTCCGGTCATCTTCACCGTTCTCCGATCTCCGTTCACCTCCGTCATTAAATATCAAACCACCTGTAGGTCCCCTCGATCTATGGATCTTTCACAGAATTGTCAATCTAATCAAGAGTGTGGAATCCTCTTGATCAGAATATCACAGAATGAGTAGAAACAGAAATCAGCAATTCACTTTCAAACTCCCCCTTGACAATAGCTTCATAAAATAACTTTGTCTTCAGCCATCTTGCAATCTTCATGTAGTCTTGCACTGTCTTTGGTCTTTGGATAGCTTCAGCTTCAATAGCTCTGATACCAATTGTAGGTCCCCTTATTGTATATGGATCTTTCACATAATTGTCAATCTAATCAAGAGTGCGGAATCCTCTTGATCAGAATATAGCAGAAAACGTGTAGGACAGAAATCAGCAATTCACTTTCAAACCGGGTTTCTATTGATTATCAATCAAACTGAATTACAATCAATCTAAACCCTAACCACACAAAATTTCGTCCAAGACTATGTCTCTCACGAAATTGGTCTCTCAAACACTGTTTTGGCTGATTCAACTAAACCCTAAAGCCTAACCTTGTTTATATAACACAAGGTTTGCTACTTGGGCTAGAGTTTCCTACATGGGCAAAGCCCAATTCGTCCCCCTAGACCCAATATGGGTTTTGTTTAGCCCAAACTCTATTATTTCACTAATACAAAGCTAAACCCGCTAACTGTTTATCGTTTAACTAATTACAAGATATCCAAAGACCAAATCTAAGCTGTTGTCACAAATATGCACCAACAAACTCCCCCTTGATAATAGCTTCATAAAATAACTTTGTCTTCAGCCATCTTGCAATCTTCATGTAGTCTTGCACTGTCTTTGGTCTTTGGATAGCTTCAGCTTCAATAGCTTCTGTCAGCAACAGACTCCCCCTAAGTTGATGCATCCAATCACCAAATCTTCACAAACTTTAGCGTTTGAGTAAACTCCAGTTTAGAATTTGCAAAGCAATCTTCAAACTCTTCAACTTTGTCTGCAATGTAGAAAGGAGGTTCTACCATGCATCCAATCAAACTCTCATCTTCTCAGCAACTATCTTCTCAGCAACATACTGCTTCAATCTGTATACTATAAAACAAACATCTCGAGAAACCATAAGAATTTTTCAACAAAGTTAAATAAATTATTATTTTTCAAGAGATAGTTAAACTATATTACAGATTAAGCATTTTCAATTTATCACTAACACGCAAAACTTTTTAATCACACACCCTTAACCCGCATGATTTAAAATTTTCAACTCATTTTCTAACACCGTCTCCCCCTATCAGTAACAATTCCTCCAAGAATAACAGTTTTCCGTACGTTAAGAATTTTAAACAGAAAAAGACACTATTTTTGGATTTTTTATATTTTCTGAAAGCAAGTAAATAACAAAAGCAATAAACACTCTATTTTTGTGAGAATCACTGGTAAGAAGATCATATCATCACAATCAAACTGTTTTCACACAATTAGATAATTCTTTATTTAATTTTTCATGAAAAGCAGTCCAAGACGATTACCAGTATGTTTGTCCACTTAAACAAAATGCATGAACATTTCAAGTACCATTACCGTATGATCCGTTAAGGTAATTTTATTACTGATATACTAGTGTGTCCCACTTCAGGATATACCCCCGCGATCAAGGTATGCACAAAGATTCATCGTAGTAGGTGAGTATACTGAATTCATCCGTTTTGTTTTTCAACGTTTAGATAATTGGTGATCAGGTCAGTACTTCCGTACAGCAAAGAGACCAAAATATCTAATGAGGGCTATGACAAATACCATTTTTGGTACGAATTATGCATTTTGCACATTTGAATGACTCTTTAGGAGAGCTTCTTCATTTATGGGATTTGGCATTTTTTTGCTCTTTTAAGATATCTTGGTTGTGCCTAGGTCAGCATGTATCTGGATGCAGCAGAAGGACAACCCTGATATCCCCAGATGAAATAACAGTATAAAGACCCAAAACTTCAGATTTTGGCAATCTATCAACGCAAGATTTAAGGTCATTAAACCATACACCACTGATGTGTTCCCCACTCATATTCAGTTCATTTAGGTTTATATCACATTGGTAAGTTGATTATTTCATGCTTTTGCCTACTGGTACATCATATGATGAAGCTGCTATCACACTTAAGCAATTTAATTTATTTTCAGTGTGACAGTCTAACTTGCTGATGTACTATCATTTCTCCTTTTTCACACAATGATAACTCATTTTTTATTTTCTATTTTTTTATGTTTTTGATTTTTCAATGTTTTTGTATTTTTTATTTTTAAGAAAAGCAGTAAACTATTTACAAAAATTCTTATGAAAAACCAGTTTTTCAGGATTCCTCATCCCGTTGAGTTCGACTAAATGTTCAAAGCGAGCCCTGTCAAAAGCTTTAGTATAAAGATCTTCCAGGTTATCTAGTGTGTCGACTCAGCACTTTGAACTTCAATTTAAATCAATCAATATAAATATATCAACAATCTCACATCCCCCTTCCTGTGCCTAAAGCAGCCACTATCAACATAAGTTGATAATCCTCCTTAGCAGCTCCCGCACACACCAACTAAGAAATTAGTTAGATTGGGGGACCCAAGCCTTAATGGTCTTGGGTCGTCCAAATTCACCAACCACTTGAACATCCATCCAATATCCATTACTCCTAACAGGAGTCTTGGATCTTAGACCTGTTGATGGAATTTGATTTTGATTTCCATAAGGTCTCTGGTCCTGAGGGTTCCTATATGTGTTTGGACTATTTGACCTTTGGAAATTTTGATTTTGGTACCTTGAATTTTGATTCCAAGAAGCATTGTTGTTGTAATTTCTAAAGCCATTGTTATAAAAAGTTCGACCACCATTATTTTGGTATCGAGTTTGATATTGACCTTGACTTCTGAAATTATTAGAATTATGATTGTTCATTCTAGGTGAACTGCTTCTAGGTCTCTCATATATGCCTGGTGGAGATTTAGGCTGAAATCTTGGTTGATTTCTTTGAAAACGCAGAACTTGTGGAGTTCCTTTTTCAGCCTTATCTACACCAACAGCAACACCCTCTGGTTGCTTAGGAGCAGATTTCTTTGGAGAATTTGAGCCTTTCTCCTCACTATCACCTTTCTTCTCTAGTGATTTCTCTTTCTGTTTTTCACTAATTTGTGCTTCACTCTTTTTGTTAGGACAGCAGCTAGCTTCATGTCCTTTAATGTGACACTTGAAGCACGATCTCCTTTTCAAAGACTTCTTAGCTGGAGTCTTTGAGGTAGATCCCTCATCAGATAATGATGCATTGGAAGAATTTTGTTCAGTTTGCTTGGATTCAGATATTTCTTTGTTTTTATTTTTAGCAAACTCTACATTTGATTCATTTTCAATAACAGTTGTTTCATTTTTCATATCACTACCTTGAACAAAATTAATCTTTTTAACAAAAGTTTGATTTTTGCTCTTAGGAGGTGAATTTTTCTTTTTCAAAGGTTCCCTGTTATTGTTCTTCTTAGCATCATCACTCTCAGACCCCTCACTTTGACTTGATGCGAAACTACTTAGTGCAGTTGACATAAAGTCTATTAGCTCATTTTCATCAGGCAGGAATGAATAGTCATGACTAAGAGGAGGTGGGACTTCATTAAAGCCCTGGAAGCCCACACTGGTCTTGTCATTACTCTTCTTTAACCCACCCATCATGTGTTTCATTACAAAAGACGAATCTCTGAATTGACTCAATTTCTTTTCAAGTTCAACAATTTTGAGTTGTGCATCTGACAACTCTTTGCATTTTTAAATCTCTTTTGGTTTCTCAGCCATCATGTCATGAGCTAAGTCTATGACTTGAAGTTTTTCGTTTAGTTTGCAGGTTAAAGCTTCAATTTCAGCTTCATAACCTTTTTTCTTCTTCAAGTATAAAGATTCATTTCTTTTAGCAAAAAAGTTTGATTCTTTTATGTTAGACATCTCGCTTACCAGACTTTGGTTTTGTGTTGTCAACCTGTCAACCTCACCCTGTAGTTCACGACATTTTAAGCACATAGAATTAGATTGTACCTCTTCCACATGAACTTCTGTAGTTTGATCAGCAATAACCTGTTCAGCTTCACTCTCTTTCTCTACTTCAGCATCCACTTTTGCTTCAGTATTCTCCACTTGAGCTTCAGCATCATTCACAGTAGTTTCAGCCTCATCAACTTGCACTATCTCTGCCATGAATGCCTGAGTGGCATGCTCATTATCTTCCAGATGAACACTACAATCATTTGAACCTTCTCGTGCTGTAGAGATCACAGCTTTATTCCTTTTGACATCTTCATTTCCTTGATACCTCTTTTCTAATGCATCCCACATATCCTTTGAATTTGTGTACTTCTTGAAGGTATGCTTGACGCTATCAGGTAAGGATGTCTTTATTGCAGCCAAGGCTCTCTTTTCAGCCTCATACATCTTTTTATCAGCATCTTCCATGTTTACATAGTCTGTTCTACGTGGTCTGCCCTCAAAATTGTGTGTTGGGTTTGTGTACCCACCTTCAATACAGATCCACATGCGTGCATCCTGATATTTAATGAAGGATTGGAAGCTGTCCTTCCATGTAAGATAATTCTCCACCTTCATCATCTTAGGTGCATTCAAATTTGTCATGTTTGACATTTTAACGCAACAGACTGGTAAAACCGTACAAAATATCTCCGAAAACAGTGGTTACCAAATTATACCGTTAGAATCGTCTCGAAAAGACGAATCCAATGATATATAATGTCAAAAACCAAAATCGGGATTTTCCAGAGTAATTTTTTTTGTCCTAAAAATGCAAGGAATTTAACGGTAAAGACGGTTCTGTCAAACGAGCTACGGATCAATTTCTATTTGCAAAACAGTCAAATTTTATCGACACTTGCCAGAAAATATTCCACCACTTTTAAATTTGCTGCTAATTTCGCTAGTTAGATCAAGGTGTCAATTTCGCTGGCCAGTTAGTTAAATTTGCTGGTCTATTTCGCTGTCAAGTTCAAGTTCACTGATAAATTTGCTGCCAAGTTCGCTGATCAATTTCGCTATTACGACGACCTGTAAAGTCGCCGAAAACCGTAATAATTTCGCTGAGGAAAATTATACGGTTACCAAAGTCGCCTTTGGATTTAACTTCGCCGGTAATTTCGCTGATCAGTTAATTTCGCAGGTCCAGACTGCGAAATTGATTAAGATCGCCTGTAAACTTGGAAATTCAATCTTTTCGAAACTTCTGAGATTTTCCAGATTCTCTCCAACACAAATCTGCAAAATCAGAAAACCTAATCAACACAATAATTTCGAAAATTATCAAGAACAGATCGAAAAACACGAAGAACACGAAGAACAGTCTTCGAATCTTCAAGTCTATCAGCCGAAAACTTTTCCAGAATCAACAAAATCTTTCCAGAAATCCTGCAAAACACCAAACAAACAAACCAGAATATCAAAACAGCCAAAAAAATTCGAAAATTTTTATCAAGCCAACAAGAAATTTCGAAACCCTAATCTTCTCAGGTTTCAAAAATTTTGAAAACTTCTTGTTTCAGCAGCCAACAATTCTGAACCGAGCCTTCAATAGCCTACTGCTCTGATACCAATTGTAAGTCCCCTCGATGTATGGATCTTTCACAGAATTGTCAATCTAATCAAGAGTGCGGAATCCTCTTGATCAGAATATCACAGAATGAGTAGAAACAGAAATCAGCAATTCACTTTCAAACTGGGTTTCTATTGATTATCGATTACAAGAATTACAATCAATCAAACTCTAACCAACTCTCAAATTCGTCCAAGCAGTATAAGCTCTCACGAAATTCCTCACAAAACTGTTTTGGCTGATTCACCTAAACCCTAAAGCCTAACCTTGTTTATATAACACAAGGTTTGCTACTTGGGCTAGAGTTTCCTACATGGGCAAAGCCCAATTCGTCCCCCTAGACCCAATATGGGTTTTGTTTAGCCCAAACTCTATTATTTCACTAATATAAAGCTAAACCCGCTAACTTTTTATCGTTTAACTAATTACAAGATATCCAAAGACCAAATCTAAGCTGTTGTCACAAATATGCACCAACACCACCTCTTTTCTTCATCGTCATTGTTCTTAAGATTGTGGTGGCGGCTGTATTTTTTAAATTAGGGTTTTGGACTTATCAATAACGAAGAAGACAAGACTGGTTGTGGCGGGGGTGGTGATGATGGCGACGGTGATGGTTGTGGCGGCAGTGGTGGTTGTGGAGGGGGTGGTGATGATGGCGACGGTGATGGTTGTGGTGGAAGTGGTGGTTGTGGCAGGAGTGGTTGTGACGATGGTGGTGGTGGTCAGTGGTGGTGGCGGCGGTGGCGGCGGTGGAGGTGGTGGTACCAGAGAGAGAGCAGGGAGAGAAGGGGATAATCTATGACATATAGATATATATTAGTATGAAGAAGATGCCCGGATAGTCCCTATGGTTTGGCTTTTAAGGAAAGGGTATTTTTGCCATTTCACACCCTCTTAACAGAGAAAACAAACTGAAGTTAGACCCAGGGACTATCCGGGAACAAAAAATGAAAACTTGGGGACTATTCAGGTAATTTTAGAAAGTTGGGGACTATAGGTGAAAAAAGGCGAAACCACAGGGACTATCCGGGCATTTTTCTCTTAAAGAAATAAATTGAAGATGAGATTTGAAAAGAACTAATTGGGTATCGTGAATATGTTTTTAAACTAAAAGGGTGAGATTAAAGAACTTACAACTTCATCAGATCCATCTCTCTAAATAGCCTTTGGTCATGCCAATTCGCGCATTCATCCTCGTAGCTGAACCTCGAGCCTTCTTGGCTGACCTTTCGTCAGTTCGGTTAACTTTAATCACCTCAACAATTACTGCAGAAACCCTAACTATCAATTGTGCAGTACGGCTAAATAATATACATCATTACACATGTTTACTTCCATCTTTCATGGTTCATTGATAACACAAATTACTTCAATTGACAATAAAATACTTCAATTCGAACACGTGAAAACACATATACACAACTAAATTTGAAAATGACGTTGATATAATCTACGATTGTAGCCCTAATTTGTTACGAAAGTGAAATCAGACACTCTAAAAAAATAGAGAAAAAAAGGGATACCTGTTAGGGATCCTCGAAATTCTCTATAGTTTAGGGCTAATTTCTTGCTCTGTTACAACGATGCAGAAATTTTGCAGATCAATTGAGATAAAAATGTTAGGGTTCGTATTTGGGGTCGGATCTTGATAGGAATCATAAGAAGCAAATGTTGTAAAATTTCGAGTAACAAAAAAGAAAATTGTACCTGAGAAGAAGGACAAAATAAGAAAGCTGTACCTGAGAAGAACGACCATACAATGAACTCTCAATCTATGAGACGCCATCCAAAGAACTCTAAGCCATCAGACGCCATCCATTGAACTCTCAGTCACCATTTCCAGACTGACAGTCGGGTTGTAATTCACCGGTGATCTCAGTCACCGTTGCCGGAAACGTGACCTGCCGTCCCACCCACTCTCTCTCGCATGTTCACTCTCTATTATCCGAGAGTGGCAAGTAGGAACAATTACAACCACCTACGACACAACAAAGTTCTGAAGCTTGTAACTGTAAATTGGGGATACAGGATGAAGAAGAGAAATCAAAGTTTTTTTTCTGAAACACTCCCCAAGCATGGGGTACAAGTGATGATGCACATATAACTTGCTAATTTATATAGGTTTTAATATATAGTGGATTAAGATCAAATACAAAGAACAAAATAAATAAGAATTGTAAAAAAGATTCTTCTCCATTCATCTTAGATTTAGAGGGTTGAGATTAGTTTTAGGAAAAACAAAATAATAAAAGGGCATAAAAGAATTTCTACATATATTGACTTTTTCTCTCCACATGCAAGGCATATGCCAATCCCCCCATCAAATTTAAAAGGTCCATAACTTTCTCATACGACATTTGTTTAAAAAAAAAGAGTAAATGCACGGATAGTCCCTGTGGTTTTGTAAAATAACACCTATAGTCCCAAAATTTTGGAAATTACCCCAGTGCTCCCTGTGGTTTGACAGTTTGTTACTCGGATAGTCCCTAGAGTGGATGTCTGTTAGTTTTCTCAATTAACTCTATGTAAAATGACAAAATTACCCCTTACTTATTTAAACAAAGTTTAAAACATTAAAAGAAATCCATTAATAAATAGTTGTGGGACCCATCAAAACATTATCTTCAACCTCACCCTTTCTTCTTCATCTAGTACCACCCTTAACCCCACCTTCTTGCCGGCGACACTTGTCACACCCCCAAAATACCACATGCGGAAACCCCACGGGACGTGTGACGTACCAGGATCCAGCCGCCAATCACATTGAACTATAACAAGATATTAAATAAAAGTTTCCATTTATTACGTAATGTATTTCCAAAACATAGCTTAAAACCAACATGTTCAGCGGAAGCATAAAGTAAATCATTGTTCAAATGTTTCAAAACTAATGTACGAAACCAATAAACATGTCACGTGTATCCAAGAGACTCGACCCATGACCACTCCAGCACTCCCAGATAGCAAGTTCTGAGTCCATGAATCTAACGACCTGCAAGCATGCAGACAAGTGTATCAGCATAACGCTGGCGAGTTCAAAGTTTGTTAAAACGTTTAGTTACCAAATATAAGTTTAAAGTATGTTGATAATAACTCGATACCGCAAGATGGATCCAGTTTGTTTGCCCTTCCCCAATGCTCTATCAGACATTGGTCGAGTGGTTAAGGTAATTAGTTCACGCCCGTCCTCCCCGGTACGGTGTGAGGGTGCCAAACCTAATATCGCTATTAACTAAATACCCTGTCGCCTCCCCGGCAACTAATTCGATAGTAGATGGGACTTAAGTGATAGAAAATGAGTTTATTATCCAACATCCCAGTTTAACATTCCAGTTAAACCCATTTACCCAATATTCTTCCCCGGAATATTTACCAGATGTCCCTCCCCCGGGACGCATGCTTGAAAAGAGCAATGAACTCACCTTAGATTTGCTCGGTATAGTATGTTACGTTATTCACAGTTAGTCAATCAGACCCTAACAAGATTACCAATGATAATCAGATTCGTATTCCTTTAAATCACGTAGGTCATGGTTTGGATACACAGTACAAGTCATCATATAACACATAGCACTCAGATCACATAAGCTCGCATCACAGATTCATGTTTGTACACTAACACTTTATAGTTCACTACATCAGTCAACTAGGTGTGCGGTCCAAATGGTATGACAGGCCCATTCAACTTGAGGCCCTTGGACTATGCGACTGGTCCGAGGTGTGCGACCAACGCAAAAGTGTGTGATTGAGTCCAATAAGGTATCAGCCCAACTAGGTGTGCGATTCCAGGAAATATCCAGTTGCAAGAGGGGCCCAGATACTTGTGCGACCTGGCCTGCATTCAAGTATGCACCTGGCCCAAGTCTAGATGCGGCCCAGCTAAGTTGTGCGACTAGATGGAGATGTGCGATCACACACCCTTGTGCGATCCCTGTTCTGGTGTGTGACCAACTTGTGCGGTTGAACTAGTCAACCCCCTTCCTTGACTTCCGTAAACATGATCCCCCATTCATTCCACCCCAGTTATCGAATTAAATCAGTTACAAACCCCCTCCCCCCTAAGTTATTCCAAACCCTACTCGTTCCTTCTATGATTAACAACAATAATTAACACACTCATCATCTTCATCATCGAACAATAGCAATCAAAACATCCCTATTACACTATCCTAGGCATCGATTAACAACAATCCACACACACTCAAACATTAACAGGTTACCTCTAATCTATAACACATCAATCATCAATCATTGTGAAACCTAGTTCATGATCATCATCAAATAGTCATCATGTTCACAACACCTTACATCGCTATCTCTCAATTCATCATGTACATAATTATCGATCTCAATCATACCATCCATTAATTTCTAACAATACATTTACCATGATGATTCATACCATTCCAAAACAATCGGAACACAATCATGCAAACTCGACAAAGAATTGACTTAACACATAACAAACACACTAACCAGATTTCAAGACGTTGAGGAAAGTGTTAGGACTGAAAGGGAAAGCTAGCTTCGATCACAAGGGAAGGCTGCCGTCAATCTCCAAAAGAACAAGAAGAGTGCTAGGGTTTGCAAAAGTTTGGAAAAAGGAATGATATGCATCCCTATATGCATATACACGTGCCACAAGGGGTGGGTTTGGGCTCGGTTTGGGTTCAAGGGCTTTTGGGCTCAGATAAACCCATATGATCTAGAGGGGTGTGCGATCGGTGAACGCTTGTGCGACTCGGGAACATTGTGCGATCCAACTTAACACATACATACATACAAACCTATAACATTCATGTGATGCATAAACTCGTCATCGTTCACATTTAATCGAACACTTTAAATAGCATACACGTAGATTACATCAAAGCACCACACATGAAAAGAAACCAGTACAAAGAAAGACTCTCGAAATTACGGGTTGTCACAACACTACCTAAGTCACCGGAAAAACGAGTTCGTCAGCCATCGATGGGGGTTAGTTTTCTCCGTTAAGTCAGGTCTGCCACCCTCCGCTTCACGTTCAGCTCCACCCAACCACCTCCTGAACCTGCAAATCAGACTTCCATCGGTGTGCAACCTGCAAATCACAGAGCACCCCCCCCCCCCCCATCGAAGATCTCCTTCCTGGAGAACTTGCAAACCTGTACGAAGAAATTTATAAAAAAAAATTACCTGTTTCATGATGAATCTGCAACAGGGTTAAGATCAATCGGCGTGAATCTGTAAAGGGGATCGGACTTGAAACACTCATAGTAAATGATAAAACAATCATCAAACACTCATCTTGTTAAGGTTGTACTTTCTGGTCTTCTTGTTGTACTTTCTTTTGATACTACTGGTTATACCTCCTCATCGCCGATGGGCTATAAAACATGTCCCCCCTGACCCAGATCCGACCCGAATTCGACATATCCAAAAACAAAAAAAAATTGAGGGTTTCAAGTCTTGATCAAGAATCACGATGACCCCAATGAGATATATACATATATATATATATATATATATATATAACACACACGTATAAAGATTGGATTTTTATGGGTTTTTTGTGAGATAAAAAGGGGGTTTTATTCGGATTTTTGAATTGGGGGTTGTTGTAAGATTGGAGGTTTGATAAAGATTGAATTTTTAGGGTTTTTGAAGAGAGTGATGATGGAATTGAAGAGGGAAGGATGGAGAATTAGGTCTGAATGAAGGTTATTGTTTTGACGATGCAGGGGATTAACCGACTAAAATTGAGGGTGTAAATTTACTATAGTGTGGTTATTATCCCAGTGGTGGAAGGGGATGGCGGTGGTGGGGAGTGGTGATGGCGACGGTGGAGGTGATGATGGTGGTGGTTTTTAGTGAGAGAGAGAGAGTAGAAAGGGAGAGATATAAATGGTGTGTGTATATACATATATGTTTTATTTATTTAATACTTGATTATTTTATTTTATTTTATATTAAGGGTATTATAGTCATTTTACACCAACTTAACTGAGAAAACTGACCCCCATCTACTTCAGGGACCATCTGAGTAACAAATTGTCAATCCACAGGGAGCACCGGTGTAATTTCCAAAAATTGGGGACTATAGATGTTACTTTACAAAACCACAGGGACTATCCGGGCATTTTACTCTAAAAAAAACTAACCATAATAATTATCGTTTTTTATCTTTAATATGAGTATTATATTACTATATAAAAATAAAATAAAATTTTCACTTTTACTGAGTTTTCTTTGTATTGTGTTAAAGGTTGTGACCATTGTGTCTTTTAATTGGGTTTTGGTCCTTACATTTTTTACTAAGGTTTCTATGCATTCTGTTATTATCAAAACTTATAACACAGTGTTAATTTGGGTCATGTTCATTGCATTTTTTCAGAATCTATAACACAATGTATGACACAATGAAGATGGTGTTATATTTGGGTACTCTATACATTGTGTTATAGGTTCTGGTCATTGTGTTTATTCTGATATCCATTGTGTTTTAATCTGTTGTCCATAGTGTTTTAGTCTGTTATCCATTGTTTCTTTTATTTACTCTCACTAATTGTGTTTTTTATCTGTCGTCATCAGTTGTGTTTTTAGTCTACTTTATATTGTGTTTTTAGTTTGATACTTATTGTGTTTCACGTTATGTCCATTGTGTATTTTATCTGTTGTCATTGATTTTGTACTAGTCTTCTTTCTATTATGTTTTTAGTTTGATACTCATTGTGTTTTACGTTATGTTCATTGTGTCTTTTATCTGTTGTCATCGATTGTGTTTTTAGTCTACTTTTCATTGTGTTTTTAGTTTGAGACTCATTATGTTTTAAGTTATGTCCATTGTGTAATACACAACTGAGTTTTCGAATTTTTTTCTAAATATAACAATATGGTACTCATATTAAAGATAAAAAGACGCTCGATTTTATGGTATAATTAAAAAAAAACAAATGACGTATAAAAAGTTATGGACATTTAAAAATAGGGGGAAAAGTATGTGACTTGATGTGCATAATTTTTTATTCTCTTTGACAAAATTATCTTTACAATTTGATTTCTTTTGAGAAACTTATTTCTTTATAGTAGCTTCTTACCCTTCTTATTTTTATACCCATTAAAAACCTTTGAAAATTGACATCATATAAACTATTACAAAACAATAATATTATTATTACTCAAGTAAGAGACCATAGTATGTTCCGTTAAATCGAATTGAAGTACATGATAACCTCTACGTAAACTTCTAATCCTTTTAAATAAATGTTAAAATTCTGTTGGTACTCAAATTCCGCAACTTGGTGTTTTTTCTTCTAAAAAATACCTGAATCAGATGTAACATAACATTCATCATCTATAATCATTATGTGCAGTATCATGTAAACGTACATAATATCGCTTATCGCTTCAAATTTCCAAACTCTTACTTCATGATTGCTCTGTGTTTTCTTGTTGGGCGGCGAGAACTTTACGTCAGTGAGTCACTGGATGTTAGTTTTCGGAATTAACTGACATCAGTCCTTCATTGTAGAAGGCACAACGAAAGCATAACAACCAACGCCAACGTTGTAGAGAAGGGGAGAGGACCGAGTATGGTCTCATTATTCCTTTCTTTCTCTTTTTGTTATTCGAAATTTATTTAATCTCAGTATAATTATTTTTTAGTTAATCATGCATCTTCTCTTTTATCTCTACTCCTTTCTTTTTAGACGCTTATCATTTTTTTTGAACACTGACTTTCTTTTTGAGTGACCCAATGTCATACCGCCTAATCGGCGGCCCTAGCCAAGTCTGCCCAGACTTACGTTGTCTTAACCGGGCTTGCGCTGGGTTGGCCAGACTTAGTTACGGCGTTCCTCCGGAAACCGTACTGACTCCACACGAGTTGTCTCGCTTAAGTAACAACCGATAAAAATCGGTGTGTGGCTCAGGATCGAATCCCCTCGATGAGTTTGTCACCATCACTGCCATACCACTGGGCTACAACCCAGTGATAGACGCTTATCATTTATCAAACTCATTTACAAATAAAAATAACATTCTTAATCTATGTCGACATGCCTCAAAATAAAGTGGTGTTTTGGTGTTAATCACGTATTGATATTGTTTTATGGGAAAAAAAAAAAAAACAAATTATCAAACATTTAAGCCAATATGACTACTCTTGATACATCAAATTGTTACAAGAGATATATTACTATATTTGTGTTGTTTAGACACCTAACTCACACATGCAAAAAATCTATTCCTAAACCTACATTATTTTGGATTATAATGTTCAAAAAAAAAAAAAAAACCTCTAAAACTTGAGAGGCGAACACATTTCTCACACTCTTTGATTACTATTTTTGTTTATTACTAAAGGAACATGTCATGGCAATTGGCAAATATATTCATTCCTTTATTCTTATTTTTTAAACAACTATATTTGTTTATTCATTAAAATATCAATATGGTTTACCTTTAATTTCTTGTTGGGGTTTACATTGAATGCGTACAAAGAAAATCTAATACGAAATCTATAAAAGTTTGTTTGTTGGATACTTTTGTTGAAATTTATGTTTTTCTCGACAGTCGAAATTTACTTGACAAACAAGCGTCGGACATGTCATTCGTATATATGACGTCATAAATAAATGAAGGACAAGACCTTTTTGTCAGGAAATTTATTAGGAAAAAAATGGAACTGAATATCATGGCGGTCTTTAACAGTCTTCAAATAGTCAAATAATGAAAGTTAAAGGTGAAAAATAACTATTCTTTCAGTATTAATATTACATTTTATTTTTTTTAGCGGTCGACAAAATTTTATTCATTATAGCAAGATGCTATACACCAAAATTACAAAGTACATCAAGTTATACAAACTTACATAATAGTTTTAGCCAAAAAAAACTAAACCTACACCAATTGACCCACGTAAGCTACGCCTCATTCGATCGATTTTTAATCCACAAATACGACAAAGCTCTCACCTCATCCAGCACTCTAGTCATGTTTGGTATAGCTTGTCCAAAAATGGCCTCATTCCTCATCCTCCATATGCACCAAATAACTACTAGAACAATAGCATAAAGTGCTTTCTTCTTTTTCCTCGAACCCGGACTAAACGCGTGTAGAACCAAAAGATCTTTAATATCAAAAGCAATTATTGGGGGAATTTTACACCAATCCACTACGTATTTCCAAACGACCTGCGCAAAATGACAAGCAACGAATAGGTGTTCACTAGTTTCTTCATAATTTCCACATAACGCACATACCCGGTTATGAACCATGATGTTTCGGTTTGATAATGCACACTTAGTTGGTAGACGCTCCATCTCCGCTCTCCACGCCACTATTGCCACCTTTTTTGGTACCCAATTATTCCAAACAAAGATTCTACTAGGCTGAGTCCTATTGTGTGTGCTAATGATTTTTTTTTAGAGAAGATACATTAAACAGGCCTGAATCATCATATTCCCACCTTTGTTTATCGCAACCCGACACTAAACAAGCCGCCCCTAGAACATTCTTCAGCTGTTGCAGATATGCTTGCTCCGACAGGTTCAGATCCGGCTTCAACCACTTCCAATTAAAGGATGCACCAAGACTATCTATCGTCAACCGGTCCGCCACTGAGCACTCCTTCACTGTTTCAATTCTAAACAAGTTCGGAAATAATTTATAAAGTGGGCAAGATCCGATCCAATTATCTAACCAGAATTCAGTTGTGAATCCATTAGCGATTACCGATGATACAGCTCGACTAAGATCCACACCCACATTATCCAGTTTCAGCCGGATATTAACAATATTACATTTGTCTTAATTTTCACAGTTGAGGGTGCATCATAATCATAGAAATTGATGGTTAAAAAAAATAATTCCAAAGGTAGGGTGATACAGAAGGTGCGAGCTGGTGTTCCACGCTGCCGCTCGTCAATCCCGCGGGTGCATTTTTTGCTTTATAGCAATTCCTATTCGATAGAGCCTTTCTCGCTGTCTATACCGCCTTTTGATCCACCCTAAAGTGTCACATCAACCGGGGGCGGGTTTCTCGCCTGCACCGGTTGTGTGTCACACCCCGATATTTTCACGTATTACCGGTGGGCCCGGTGGGGAGTATCGTGACGTAGTTGATATCATCATAGTCAAATAATCACAGTTCAATGCACAGCGGAAGTCTAAAGTAATAATAATACAAACCGATTCGAAAGTATAATAAAATATTACACAACGGTTGTATATGGATCCACAGGCGGATCTTAAAACAGAAATATAAACATTGTTCAACAGACTTTAGACGTTTAGAACTTGCAAGATTCCTTATTAACGCCCCGAGCTCCCAGCCAATTTACGTACAGTACCTGTCACTTAATCTTTTTGGAAAATACGTCAGTTTACACTGGTAAATACAATTAACTGACTCTTTTGAAAATATTTATGAAAATTGATTTAAATGCACAAGGCACAAATATTCTTTTATAACTTGGGACAATTATATTAATAACAATCTTGTATCAGATTTACATATTTGTCCAACATTTAGGGCCGGTGTTAAATAAACCGAACAAGATTAATCGACACACCACAAATATAAACTCACAAGAAGTTTCCTCACGAATGAGTCTATCTTTTACATACGCAACAGACAGGTGTATGCCTACACCCCGTGCTTAAGTTGTGGTCATTTACGCTTTTTAAATGAGCCAAGGATATCCAGGACACCGTCAATAACCCCCAATGTTATTTGTTATCAAGCAATACTCATTAAAATGGGATTATGCAATTTAATCATCTCCGATTAAAAGGTTTCTACATCCGACCAAGCGGTAATAATCTACCGTATCCCAAGCCCGTATAAGGGAAAATAAGTTAAAAGTATTTACCTGAGCTTAAAATGTAATTTATACTCAGCCAGTCAGCCGTATATTCTAATCAGCAAGTGCAAGTACTTCTACTGGGGCTCTCAATCTGGAACGAAGGTTTTATTAACCTATTAGATTCCTAACGGGTCTTATTTAAGTTGTAACTTAGACCAGATAGTTTTAAGAAAGGTTTACGGTTCAAAACGCAAGATTAAGCGAAGACCGGATTAGAATGTGTTTTAGAACCAACAAGTAGGAAGACTTGTATAAATTGGGTAAACTAAATACATTCTGGTTTTTGAGGTAAGAATGATAAGGTTTGACCCGTTTCAGTCAATTTATGCAACTAGTTACATAAACCGTACTGAACGCGTATATGCATAACGGGTAACCAAATGAGTCATGTACAAGTTCCACAAGTTAATATGCTTTAAATATGTTGTGATATTAGTAGGATGTCTTCCATTATGCCCAAATCGAATTTAAAACCAATTTAAGCCCCGTAAGGGTATTTTGGTCATTTTAAAGTTTATAAAAGAGGTTGAATAGTAAACTGAGGTTCTGGTCTAAATTATATAGTAAAAGTATTAATTTTATCAAGTTACATCAGCAAGATATCATACATATGTGTGTTTAATCATTTATGACCAAACTATGCACCATAGGGGCATTTTGGTCATTTCACACATGTTATAAGGGCCAAATTTGGAAATCTGAGTTCAAAACTTTTACTTACTGTTAAAGTATAAAATTTTACTTATAATATCAGTAGGTAATAAGTCTTAGGTGTCAAATATAGTTTTAACCCATACTATGCGCCTAAATCGCATAAAAGTCAGTATTTGACGGTACTCGGGTTGATTAAGAGAATCTGAGTTTTCGATCAGCCTCTACTATTTAAAATAATTTATTTAATGTATAAAATCAGTAGAAAAAGGTTTGACATGTAAAGGATGTGTAAAACTGATTTTATTAGCAAAAAGGGCATTACCGTCAATTACCGAGTCTACGCAAGAACCATATGTTATGATCAGTTTAAAATTTAATAAAAATTTCCAAAAATCCCTAAATATTATATCTTAACAATGGGTAGAAAGATTGGTGTCAAAAATTGGGTTTAAATAGGATTTATGTTAAAAATGCCATTAAATTAATTAAAAGCTTTTGTTTTACGATATCTTGCATAACTTTTATTTTAGACCACGAACTGATGTAAAATTTTTAGGGCATGCTTATAAATCATTAATAAAGGTTTTTGTCTTCTCACATTTCCAAAAATCTTGTTTTAATTATAAAAGGGCATAATGGTCCATTTTAAGCATTTAACGGAAACATGCAATGAACTAGGATTTCTATGGAACCATGTTGTATAACCTCAGAGGGTTATACTAACATATAATATGGTCCTAAAGGAACCCTAAGGCATAACTAAACTAAGCTAAATCAGGTCAGAACTGAAAGTTAAAGCAAAAGTCAACTTTTGCGACTTTCGGTTGCGAACCGAGCCTATACTTAGAATTGTCGGGTTGAACATGCCTAGACATGTTCAATTAATATTTACCAAGTTATTAAAGTGACAAAACTGATTTTATAGCTTCTATATTATTAGTTATGAATTTTATTTAAAAACTGACCCATTTGACTTTTATTTTAATTACTTTGACCCGGCAATTAACTAAGCAAACGTGATAATTAGGAGGTACCCTTTTGAGGGTTTAATACCTACCTAATTACGATCACGTAGCCATGTTCGTTGCGAACAATGGCTCTACCATTTAAAAGTCAAAGCGTTTATCGTAAACGCTTAACTTTTCGGCTTTTTAAGCCAAATAAAAATAACTAGCCATAAGAGGGCACTTACAAGGGGTCCAATGGACTGAGAGGAGGTTCCAAAATGATTAGGATCCTCTTAGAGCTGAGAGATAGAACAGGTTTGAAAAGATGGTGTGATTTGATCAAATGAAATCAACCTCTATTTATAGTTTTCGGAAGGCCACGGATGAATGCCAAGTGTTGGAAAGGATAACAAGATTATAACAAGTGTAATCTGGTTTTATAAATCAGCTAGCAAGTCCCTAGATTGAGTTTAATGGTTTTGATGAGAGTAAGAAACCAGAATGAACAAAACCAGCAACAAGAAACAAATGGCTGCATCTGACGATGGGTCGCGGCCCGCCAGCGAGATGGCCCAGCCCCAAGGTTTGACAGAATTGCAGATTAGGTCCCTGTCCTTTGTAATCAGCCTTTCAAACTTATATAAACGACATAAGTGGTCCTTCTAAATTTTAAATCATAAGTATTCAAGTTAAAAACAACTTTCGAAGGTTGACAAGAACAGTCCTTTACACTTTCACTTGTTATATAACTTTCAAACTTTACACAAATGCCACAATATTTTCTAATTTATTATGTCGTGTTAATACAAGGTACCAAGACCTCTAGTAATCATTCTTAGGCTTTCGGGAGTTCGACCGAGCATTGCAAAGTCCTTGGTTTGTTAAAAAGATCCTCCAAAGCATAGTTTCGCTTATTGTCGCTTTTAGTCCCTTAATTGCTCAAAGTAGCGCCAAATATCGTTCAATGATATTTAAGCCTTTCGGGGCCCATATTGAGTATTCCTAAGCATGTGTTTGAACATTACTACGCTCCCGTTCGCTTAAATGGTCGCCAAAAGGCGTGGATTTAAAAGTTGACGCTTTTAGTCCCTCTAATGCGCAAACTTGCGCATATCATCGTTTAATAGCATCGAAGCCTTATCTAATCCATATTAGGCATTTTTTAGAGTATTATTAAACATCACGATGCTTCGGGTTCGTTAAAAGGTCACCCAGAGGTATAATTAAACATATTGACGCTTTTAACCCCTTTAACTTGCAAAGTTGCGCGTAACGTCACTTATAGGCATAAAAGCCTTCGATGGCCAATATTTAGCATTCCCGAGAGTACAATCAAACATCATGAAGCTCTTGGTTTGTTAAAAGGTCACTCAGAGGTAAAAATTAACATGTTGACGCTTTTAACCCTTTGATGTGCGTGAAGTGTGTTATGGTTTTAATGTTTATTTTAAGCCCTTTTACACTTTCTTTAGCCAAGTTTTAAATTTATAAAACACGATATTTACTAACACTAAACACACATATGGGCAAGTGCACCCATCGTGAGCGTAGTATAGTGTTGGTAAGATACCGAGGTCGTCCAAGGACACAAGAGCTTTTAGTACCGGTTTATCCTCAACGTCTAATCAAATCAAAAGTTTAGAAAAAAATGTTTTTAAACTAAGAAAATAAAAACTAACTAAAATGCTGAAAAATAAAAATAAAAGTAAAAACAGATAGACAAGATGAATCACTTGGCTCCGACTCGTGTTTAGTGTAACCTTTGATTATTTTCGCACTTTTGCACTATTTAAGAGATTATCTTAGTTATTGTAGTAGGCCCCTCTTTTGGAGGTGACGTTACCCTCAACCCAGTAGTTTGAGTCAGCAAGGATACAATCCTAAAGGGTCGGATTATTGAAAGATAATTAATTAAGTTATTAATGCATATTGTGGTAGGCCCCTCTTTTGAAGGTGACGTTACCCTCGGCTAAGTAGTCTGAGTCAGCAGGGATACAGTCCTAAGTAGCCGGGTTAAAGTTTTAATAGTAGTTTAACTTATGAGGGGGTCAAAGAGTTTGGACCCCCGCCATCCAATACCGTTATGTATTGAAGGAGGTCCTACTAAATTTGACCCAGGTCCTTTGCAGGATCTATACACTGAACAATGGCAAGACTCTTACCAAACCGTTCCCTTAACCCCCGACCAGGTAGCCAACATACCTCCATATAGACCGTGGAGATATGAATGGTGAAAATCTTTTATTTTATATAGACAGTAAAATAATGCCAAGACACCACGGACAAACGATAAGGAAGAATCACCTTCAACATAAGAAACTAGTTATTAAAGTCATTAATACATAACCAATTAAAAAGTGCGAAAAGATTAAAAATAAAAAGTATTACACTAGACACTTTGTCTTCACCAAGTGATGTAAGAGACTTAGGCAAACATGGCCTTGATTGTCAAGAACTCTTACGATCAATCTTGGATCCCGAGACGACTCACACACTCTATGATGGACAATGGATGATGGTGTTATGGTGGTGGTGGGTGGTGGGTGAAGTGTGAGAGAGGTGGTGTGCCAAGGGATGGTTTGAGCTTGAGCCAAGCACTCCTATTTATAGGCTGAACAGAAGCTCAGGCACGACCCCGTGTCCAGTGGGCACGGCCCCGTGTCCATCCTCTTCTCTGTCTTCATTAATTGCTTTTGTCTGCATTAGTTGACCACGGCCCCGTGTCCGCTGGGCACAACCCCGTGTCCGCTGACCACGGCCCCGTGTCCGCTGGGCACGACCCCGCTGGGCGATGGAAGCTTCTACAACTTTGTCTTTTATGCTGACACTTGGGCACGCCCCGTGCTCATTGAGCACGGGGCGTGTTCAGCCTTCTGTTCTCTTGTTTTGCTTGGGAAGATGCTGTCGTGGGGTCGGGCATGCCACGTTTGTTCCTTTTCTTGTATTTATGTTAGATTTAGCTGCCTTTTTGCTTCTTTTGTTAATTTAAGCTCATTTAATCCTGAAAATACAAAAGGAAGACAAAAGCACACTTTTTCCAACATTAGTATTAAAAAAAGGTTAGTTTTATGCCACAATTGATGTAATTTATATGTTGCATTTTGCACACATCAAATACCCCCACACTTGAATATTTGCTTGTCCTCAAACAAAACTCTTTATAATGTGGCTTCACACTCCCAAATGGAATGGGTAGAAGAGAAGGTTTTTGGGCTTGTCATAGAGTGTCGGGATTTCCATGATTCTTTATTTAGTTTTATTTTTATTTATTTACAATCCTATTCGTCATGATTTATTTAAAACTTTTTATAAGATAAATTACTTATTAGGGCATAACATGCTTCCTTAAAATCTTATCTATATACAAGTTCACATACCTCACGGGGGATCACTCAACACTCGGCCGAATATGTATTTTAGTGAATCACTCGAGAGCTGCATGAAACTTATTCCTACCATAGGCTTGCCAAGCAATCAATCCTCCTCCTTTTTAACTATATACCTTTGTAAATATCAAGAGGACTTTTGGGTGAAGGGTTAGGCTTGGGTTAAAGGTAGGTGGTTGGGTTAGTGGTTAGTAGAAAAGGGCAAAAAGCGTAAAAAACATCGGTTTTTCGTATGACTTTTTATTTTTTCAATTTTTTATTTTGATGAAGCTATAATTCAAACAAAGTTATTTTTGATGAGCTTGTTTGTTTATTTCTTTTGCTTCATCATCAACAAATTTTTTTTTTTTTAAAGTCATACGAAAACTGAGCTTGTTACTAAAACAAATGGTTAAAAATAAAAAGGTTTTGGTGGGTGAAAGGGTGTTTGGGTTGGGTTAAGAAATGAAAAGGTTTAGGCTCAAAGGGGTTAACTAGGGGGATTTTGGGTAGGTGGTAAAAAAAAGAAAAATAATGGTGTAGAAATAAAAAGGGTTAGTCCTAATGCCTCCATCATTTACTTACTCGGGTTTAAGTTGGTAAGGACCGGGAATGTATCGTCGTGGCAAGTTCTAGAGTTGTAAGAACCAAGCGGCTATTCGCACAAGAAACGAAAAATGAGCATTTAGTTTAAAGATATATTTGTATGCTCAATAAAGGCTCAAAACTCACTTTTGTGGGAATGGGTTTTTATGTGATCAAGTATATATAATTAAATTTTAACTAAGCTTGTCATGCCTTTTCATAATTTTCTTATGTTGGTTCTTTTTATCACGACGCTATTGGTTGTAAATTTGTAAAAATATAACCTTTTTAGAATTTTGAAATTCCCAAATTAAACCTAGACAAGTAAAAAAAAATGAAAATTTTTGAAAAAATTTGGGGTGATTAGCGGTTCCAATAGAGTTTTGTGTAAGGCTTGTTATTAGGACTTGCAAGATTAAGGTTTTAGCATCCCCCCCACACTTAAATTACACATTGTCCTCAATGTGTCCCAAAAATAAGTTTTTAGGTTGATTGAATGTGTAAAAAGGTGTGAAAAAGCAAAAATTTGTGTTACTGGGCGCTGGACACGGCCCCGTGTTGTCCGGGCACGGCCCCGTGTTCAAGTGCCAGTAACAAAATTGAAAAAGAGAAACAGAAGCCTGGACACGGGGGCGTGTTGGGTGAACACGGCCCGTGTCCAGTTTACCTGAACTGGGCATTTTCTGCAGACTGCGCAGCACGGGGCCGTGTTGGGCGGACACGGCCCGTGCTGAACTTGCTGTAATGAAGAAAGCTTGTCGGATGGTCCTGTTTTCCTGCATGGGGTGCTGGTTCAAGTTTCCCTTGTATCCTTTGCTATCCCGAGTGTGTTTTATTCCTTACAACATCATCCAAACACCAAATTATCTAAAACCATCATTCATTAAGTCATAGAGAGAATTACATAGTAGTCCTAGAAAATGGAAAACAAAGCAGAAAATAAAAGTTAATGGTCCTAATTAAGATAGGTCAAGTGATACGTAAAATCATCCTAAGGAGTTCTACTTCTACAATAAGAACCAAAATTCCGGAAATAGTCTTCCGGTATCTAAAAGTCTTGTAGAACCCCGAGCCGAGGGGCGTTAAAGCCATTCTTCTATCTCTCTTGGGAGGAAGAAGGCAGCGTCATTCTCTTCAACATCTTGTGGAGGAGGAGCGACACCAACCGGAACCCCTTGTAGTTCTTCCCGAGGGGGCTCCGGATGCTTGGCGTACCACTCGGCCGGTATGATGACTTCAGGAACCACATTCCATGCCCTTTGGGTAATGATTGGTACCAAAGGAGGAGAAGCGAGAATGTTCAACCTTTGGTGCAAAAGGTTGACCTCTCGAAGACATCCTTCTAGTCCCACCATCAAATGATTAATACGGTCAACCAATGCCTCTTCCACCCCTGTCATTTCATCAAGGGCATCTCTTAAGGCGTAAACATAGTTTACAAGAGAATTTTCAACCGTTGATGACCTTCTCCCTTGTCGGGTGTTTCTGGAGTGTGATGAAGATGTTTCGCTAGTTCTGCTCGCCATTCTGAGAAAACAAACCGAGAAGAGTTCAACTTTATGAGATCAGTACTTCGGACACGGCCCGTGTTCAAATGTTTGCAGATTTTTAGGACAAGGGATCTTGTAGTTTTAATTTGTTTTTATGATGTTTAAAATGTTTTTAAGTAGAAACAACTTAAAACATTGTTGTATAACTTATTTTTAACAAGATCCCATGAATAAAAATCTAACAAACATCTCACTAAAGCTTGAAATTATGGAGATTTCAAGTTCTAATGGAAGCATGAAGAAGATGGAAGTGGATAAAAGAGGAAAGGACAAGAAGGGTGTTGAGAAACTTCTTTTAGAAAATACCTAGGATGGTATGTGAGAATATTCCCCAAATCTCTGTCCCTTGAATGGTTCAAATGTGCAGGATTCTTGGCTGCATTTATAGAAAACGACAGTACGCTGCACACGGCCCCGTGTCGGCTGGACACGGCCCCGTGTTCAGGGGGAATCCTGACACATTTTGTCCGTATTCTGACATGAAATCATATGGGAATCTTTGAGTGGACACGGGGGCGTGTTGACCTGGACACGGCCCCGTGTCTAGAAGCTGTCTTATGGAGTTTGTTTATTTTTAAGGAACTTTTCTGGATCGGGCGGTTCCTTCCAGGATGGAACAACCCCAAAGTGCCTAAGATACCTTAATTGCTCTAGATTGAGACGAGAACGCAAGAGGTTGTCGGTGAGGGTGATTCCTATGCTATATGTAGGTGGACAAGTCCAACCCTTTCCCGGGCTCTCGTTAAAGAAGGTGTATGCCGAATCGCTCAGGTCTATGTATGCATCGAACGAAGTCGATGGGGAGTCCTTCACGGAACAATCGACACAGGGACGACTATCGTTCAAGTCCTCACTAGAGTTAGAAGTATCGTTGGGAACAATGAAGTTGTTTGAATGCGATCCCAACACTTCTTTTTGGTTATCGTTTTGAGATAAATTATTGAAATCTATCCTAAGTTCTTTTAACCAATTAAGAATTAAATCTTCTAATTGAAATAGTTCATCAAGAAACATTTCTCCTAGAAAATCCGGTTGAGAGCATTCGAGGGAGAGATAAGGATTATTTTTACTTTCGCCCCTCTTAAGGATATAAGGAAACGATGGGTCTATATAGTGGGGCTTATAATTTAGAAAATAGCATTCTAATTCCCTATGGGAACCACCACATATTTGACACCACGCACGATAAGAGTGCCGAAAGTAAAAAAGATCAGTATCACTCATGTTTGTGTCAGAAATTACAAACCGTCGGGATCTCACGGTTCTGTTTTCAGTAATTGAATCTTGGGCACGGGGCGTGTTGAGTGGGCATGGCGCCGTGTTCAGCTTACTGTCTGACTTAAAACAGGATTTCCAGTTCCAATGATTGGGCACGGGGCGTGTTCAGCGGGCACGGCCCGTGCTGAGTTCTGCAGAAGCTGAAAAACTAAGAAAAATCTAAAAAAAATATAGAAAAATAAGAAAAAACGATTAGGCCGTTGATTCCTAACTTTCTTAAAATCCTTGTGTCCCCGGCAACGGCGCCAAAAACTTGATGTGCGTAAAGTGTGTTATGGTTTTAATGTTTATTTTAAGCCCTTTTACACTTTCTTTAGCCAAGTTTTAAATTTATAAAACACGATATTTACTAACACTAAACACACATATGGGCAAGTGCACCCATCGTGAGTGTAGTATAGTGTTGGTAAGATACCGAGGTCGTCCAAGGACACAAGAGCTTTTAGTACCGGTTTATCCTCAACGTCTAATCAAATCAAAAGTTTAGAAAAAATGTTTTTAAACTAAGAAAATAAAAACTAACTAAAATGCTGAAAAATAAAAATAAAAGTAAAAACAGATAGACAAGATGAATCACTTGGCTCCGACTCGTGTTTAGTGTAACCTCTGATTATTTCCGCACTTTGGCACTATTTAAGAGATTATCTTAGTTATTGTAATAGGCCCCTCTTTTGGAGGTGACGTTACCCTCAACCCAGTAGTTTGAGTCAGCAAGGATACAATCCTAAAGGGTCGGATTATTGGAAGATAATTAATTAAGTTATTAATGCATATTGTGGTAGGCCCCTCTTTTGAAGGCGACGTTACCCTCGGCTAAGTAGTCTGAGTCAGCAGGGATACAGTCCTAAGTAGCCGGGTTAAAGTTTTAATAGTAGTTTAACTTATGAGGGGGTCAAAGAGTTTGGACCCCCGCCATCCAATACCGTTAAGTATTGAAGGAGGTCCTACTAAATTTTACCCAGGTCCTTTGCAGGATCTATACACTGAACAATGGCAAGACTCTTACCAAACCGTTCCCTTAACCCCCGACCAGGTAGCCAACATACCTCCATATAGACCGTGGAGATATGAATGGTGAAAATCTTTTATTTTATATAGACAGTAAAATAATGCCAAGACACCACGGACAAACGATAAGGAAGAATCACCTTCAACATAAGAAACTAGTTATTAAAGTCATTAATACATAACCAATTAAAAAGTGCGAAAAGATTAAAAATAAAAAGTATTACACTAGACACTTTGTCTTCACCAAGTGATGTAAGAGACTTAGGCAAACATGGCCTTGATTGTCAAGAACTCTTACGATCAATCTTGGATCCCGAGACGACTCACACACTCTATGATGGACAATGGATGATGGTGGTGGATGATGGTGTTATGGTGGTGGTGGGTGGTGGGTGAAGTGTGAGAGAGGTGGTGTGCCAAGGGATGGTTTGAGCTTGAGCCAAGCACTCCTATTTATAGGCTGAACAGAAGCTCGGGCACGGCCCCGTGTCCAGTGGGCACGGCCTCGTGTCCATCCTCTTCTCTGTCTTCATTAATTGCTTTTGTCTGCATTAGTTGACCACGGCCCCGTGTCCGCTGGGCACGACCCCGTGTGCAGAAGCATATCTGTACTATCAAGATTTGCCTGGATTCTGCGAATCTTATAGTTGACCACGACCCCGTGTCCGCTGAGCACGGCCCCGTGGTGGGCGATGGAAGTTTCTACAACTTTGTCTTTTATGCTGACACTTGGGCACGCTCCCCGTGCTCATTGAGCACGGGGCGTGTTCAGCCTTCTGTTCTCTTGTTTTGCTTGGGAAGATGCTGTCGTGGGGTCGGGCATGCCACGTTTGTTCCTTTTCTTGTATTTATGTTAGATTTAGCTGCCTTTTTGCTTCTTTTGTTAATTTGAGCTCATTTAATCCTGAAAATACAAAAGGAAGACAAAAGCACACTTTTTCCAACATTAGTACTAAAAAGGGTTAGTTTTATGCCACAATTGATGTAATTTATATGTTGCATTTTGCACACATCACCCTTCGTCGCGCAAACTTTCAAATTATTATGCAAACGGCTACTCTCAATCAACAGGCGGCTCATTTATGAATTTGAATACCGTGTAATGTCATTTATAGGCTTAGTTTAAGCATGTTGACACTTTTAGTCCTTTCATAATCAATGTTTTTGATTTTTTCACAAAAATAGTCCTTCAAATTCAACGTTTGACTTTATTAGGATTTAGTAGACGTGTCAACATGTCACTGGACGTGATTTTACGAGGTGTTACATCCTCACCCCCTTAAAAGAAATCTCGACCTCGAGATTTACTAAAATAATGGATGTACTTTCTGTCGGGTAATGGATTTAACCTTTAAAACATATTTGGGCCTCTAAGGGCATCCCACATGACCTTTATAATAGGTTCATGTTTTCTTTCGTAGCTTCTAATCCTGCCGATCCTTATTCGATACTGGTTTCTCATCAAACCATAAATTTTCATTAATCTGCATATCATTATGTGACAATGCTCTTGACTTATCGGCGAAACATATCCTTAAATCACTAGTGTGGGACACATTGATTTCCATCAAGCTCCTCAGGTAAGTTTTAGCTTATAGGTTACCAATCTTGATATATTCGATTTCCTCGAATGATCCTATATATCCAGAGCTTAACTAGCCTGTTGTATTAAAGCTCCTTAGGTAAGTTTTAGCTTATAGGTTACCAACTATACTTTCTGTTGAATCTTATTCCTTAACAAGAACTTAATAGGTTTGCGACTTTCATCAATTATTGATTTTCCGCCGATTACTGGTAGCTTCCAGACGATCATGAATTTATATGATCTTATCCGTCGTTTCCAGGGTAACTTTCAGATACTGAAAATTGGACTTACCAAAGTCCCGTCCATCAAATGGACGTTTGACATTCCATCTATACAAGGTCTCCAAGGGAGCAGCCTTGATACTTATATAACAACTATTATAGAAAAGCTTATTTAAGGTGAGATTGTTATTCTAACTATTGCTTAAATCAATCTTAAGGAATAGCTAATCCTCAGAGTTAGTCGAACAAATCGACGATCCTGGGCAGCTGATGACGATTCTTAATTGTTGCCTAAATAGGGTTGCGGTAATCAATGCATAAGCAAAATGAACCGTCTTTCTTAATTAATAATACCGGAGCTTCCAGAATTTTGATTTAGGCTTTATGGAATCTTCTCTAAAAGCTTTTCTGATTGACTCTTAGTTATTCCATTCCGTTGGTACTAACCGATATGGGGCTTTACAATAGATGCAACTTTAGGTGGGATATAAACCCTAACCCTACTAGCCTCTCAGGAGATAAACAGAGTGGTTCCTTGGAGAAGAAAATCAAGTCACACCGAGATTACAAAGATATTCTAAATCTCAAACTTCGGTTCATCTATCCTTGCCTGTGACACATTTACTTTACGAGTCCATGGATACCTTAATCAGCGACACTTACTTGGACATTTCTATCCTGGATATCTTCTTTGAATACCATTTGCTGACTTTGGTATAATATGACCATTGGGATATCTCGGTGGTTCCATGCATTAAACCTCCATACTGATCAGGCATGGAAGTAATCTATGGAACATACTAAGATACACCAATCCTCATATGGCGCTTTTATCATACAGTCTGGTATTCGCAGTTGATAGAAATCAATGAGATAACAAACTAACATATATTGACGTACTCCATCTGGAGAGAGAGTACTCTAGAATTTTACGAATGAAGATTTCTGACAGGAAAAAGAAATGGTTCCTATGATTTGCCTGTAAGTTTTACCTTACACTTAATATCTGGGGTTCTTATGGAAAAATTTTAAAAGTTTGCTATGCTTACAATTTATGAAGGATTTATTGGTATCCGAATCAAAACAGATCTCTTAGCATTTATTTTACTGATAAATGTAAAGGAATGTACCTGATATCATTATTGATATGAACTACCTCAGGCATTCATCGGGAGAGCTTAAGCGCTTTCATTCTTAGGCTTTCTATCCTTAGCCGCACCTCCCTTGACAGATTTAGGGCACGTAGTCCTGACGTGGCCTTTCTCGTTACAGCCGAAGCAGACTGCATCCTTTATGTCCTTACATTCATGGGTTTTATGACCAGTTCTTTTACAGATGCCACACGTTCTTGGCTTTTGATCCATTCGACACTGCCCCCAGTGTCTTTTACAGCAGGTCTTGCATACAGGTTTCTTATTGCACTTTTGTTGGTTCTTATTGAGCTCAAGCTTACCCTTTTTTCTTAGAAATCTAGGAGTTATCTTCCTCCCTTTTCCTTTTTGGTTCATTCTTTTCATTCGAGCTATGAACAAGATCCTTCTCGTGAGTAAAGAAGTGTGGTTTTAATTGGGATTTGGAGCAAGTAGCATTGGGCTCTTTGAACTTTTTCACGGCCTTTCTCACAGCTTTTCCAACAGCTGCGTCAATCATAGCTTAGAGAACATCTCTGTTAATTTTGAGGTTTACAATTGTAGCATCATTAGCATGTGTCGCATCATCAATGACGCGGTTGACGGTAGTCTTATCCGAGTTTGTCATACTCGAGACTTGGTCCCTAACACCAAATGAAACAATTACTTAGTTACACTACAACAACTATTCATCATCCTGATGACCTAACATATACTAACCATGGTATCATTAAACCATATAGGCTAATATGGTATGAACATTCCCAATGAATGTTATTTAAATGTATATCAATTATATTTAGCCTAGGTCACAAAAGGACCATCAAAGGCATTTAAGGTTTGGACCTAGTCCATTACCTTTTTCACAGGGGATCAAAATGTCACATTTGTCTTTATCATATTGATGATCTTGGATAGCTTGAAAGCTCGCCATAAGGACATTGAAAAGAGTGATTCCCAATGGATATAGAGCATCCATCTAAACTTGTTGAAGCAATCTCTAAGGTATCATCGGCCAATTCTACCTCATGTTTTGTGTCTAGAGTTCTAACAGGCAGATTCAACAATTTACAACATTTATTGTCTACAATAGACTTATCTGTGCCAGAATCAAACAAAATTCTAGCATAAACCTCTTGATAAGGAAGGTACCTGTTATGACGTTATCATCCTGTACTGCCTCCTGGGTGTTCATCTGGAAGACTCGTGTGTTTGTTTTCTTGGCCTCTTCAGGCTTCTTTGCAAGTTTTGGGCAATTGGTTTTGATGTGCCCATCCTCATTACAGTTGTAACAAGTCCCGTTCTTCAACTCCTTGCATTCTAAAGTCTTGTGACCCTTGGTCTTGCAAATTCCACACAGTTTAGCACGTGGGTCGATCGTACATTTTCCAGAATGACGCTTTCTGCAGTTACTGCATTTAGGTTTGTTATTAGACTGACTCGAGTTTTTCCTAAACTCGGAATCTTTCCTCTGCTCAGAACTCCTCTTTTTCTTCTTGTCAGATCGATGAGAGTTCTCCTCTTCTCTTCTCTTCTCTTTTCCTTTTTCCCTCGTCAGAAGTCTTAACAGACTTATTCCTGATTGCATCTAAAGTGAGAGATAAGGATAAGTCCACCACGGACCTATATGTGGTAGGCTTAGATGCTTTAACATTTCCCTTAATCTCTGGTGCTAGGCCTCCAATAAAACGCGCTATGCGTTTAGGTTCAGGGGTGACTAAATAAGAAGTCTGTTTCGATCCTTTCTACCTCATGCTGAGGACAGAAGTTTTCCTTGATCAGTGCAACAAATTGCTCCCAAGATAAGTTATAAAGCGGGATCTTCCCCGTGGATTGGATCAATGATCTCCACCATGCCAATGCTTCTCCTTTGAAAGATTGTGAAACAAATTTCACAATATCCTGCTCGGCACAACCACTGATGTCTACTACTGTGTCCATCTCATCCAGCCATGTCATACAATCGATGGCTCCTTTTTCTCCTGTAAAGTTCCTTGGTTTGCAAGAGACAAAGTATGTATAAGAGCAGGTTTTAACACGTGGCTCCTGATTGAGCACAATTTTTCTGGATGGAACACTTCTCTGATTTGAAGAATGATGAGAATCATTCTTATAAGACGTATGTGTCTTAGAAGGTGGTTTGGTGTGAGGCACAGATTGGGTCCCACTACGAGGACCACTTGATTCTTTGAACCGTCTGTCAATGGCTCGAGTGACAGCATTATCTATCATTGTCTGTAAATCTGCAGCCGTTACATTCATCCTTGTATTGTCATTCCTCATATTGGGATGACTGTTGACTTCGTCTGTTTCAGGCATGCTGAAATAGTTGATGATAATTTTGTTTAGAAGTCTATTTGGGAACCATCATTTTTGATGATTCATTAACCATGGTATAAATAGACCATATTTGGTTAATTTGATAATCAGATTTATTTTAATCTTCTCATTCTAATTAATCCAGTTATAGACTATTAAGGATATTAAAATGGCACAAGAGGCCTTGTCACGAGGACACTTTGAATTTATAAGCCATCATCTTATAGGACCAAGGCATTAAGGTTTGAACATAGTTCATTACTTTTCTTGATAGGGAGTCAAAGACTACAACTGTCTTTTGTCTTTTAGGACAATAGATATAGCCCGTAGGAACTTCATCACTAATGGATGTTTATGATATGATCATTTTATTTGATGATTTGAGCCATGATTTCTAAATCACTAGGCTAGATAAGAAAGTGGAAGAATCCAACAAAAGGATGGCTATTGTGATTTTCTTGAAACACACTTGTTAAGAGTGCTAACACGTTCTTAGGTGTTAACAAGGATCTATCATCTTAAAAAGGCTTTACCATTATAGCCATGTCTAAAATGACATATAGGCTAGGCTATACCTTTAAGATTTTTCTTTGAGATATAATGGCAGAGCAATCATAAATTGAAACGACATTCTGATTTAGGACATGATACATATGTATATTTTTTAATACCAAAGTAAATTCCAAAAAGGAAACCTTTCATAGAAAGCCCTAAAGAGTTACTATAATTGCCCTAAACGGGTCTTAAACCAAGAAATTCGCCCACACAGGGACTTGAAAGATATATTTGTCCTTATAGGGACTACTATAGAAATGAAATATAACAAAGGGAGTTTCTACTTCATTTTATTTCTGGAAATTTTCTCCTTGGTCCTCTGTGTGCGGTACGAATACTGAAGGTTTTGGTGTGTAGTTGAAATCTTCTATTTTAGGAATCTTTGCAAAAGTGGAATCCAAGGATTCTATGGTTAATGAATAATATGGATCACGAATAAGGTCTAGACAAGTATAATCCGAGTTTGGGATTCCAAGACTTAGAAGTAAGAAATGTGGATCCTTTGGGTCCGTAGGTATTATCTTTGGAGTGAGTGTTTCAGGGACAGCTGGTATGGACTCCTCCGATGTTGGCTTCTCATTTGAAGTTTCAAAAGTCTTAGGTGCCAAATCTAAAATATGGTTAATGGGTTCAACTGGTTTAATTTTTGGGAATGGGTTCAAAAGGTCCTTTCTCTATACTGGTCGTACGCTTATTCGAGCTATGGAACGAAGCTGAACATTCTTAGTCTTCGGGTTTTGAGAGCTTCCACCAATGGCAGCTTTGCTCGGCGACACGATCCTGAGATACATAAATATCGAAAACAATGCATACATATAATAGGGATGAGATCATTCCTAGTTCATGCCTAGACTCGGAAGTCAAGGAATGTGCTACTGTGTCATTGAGATTTAACACAAAAGGCTAGTGTTTAATTCACTCAATGTTGGCTCTGATACCAACCTGTAACACCCCGATATTTCCACGTATTACCGGTGGGGAGTATCGTGACGTAGTTGATATCATCATAGTCAAATAATCACAGTTCAATGCACAGCAGAAATCTAAAGCAATAATAATACAAACCGATTCGAAAGTATAATAAAATATTAAACAATGGTTGTATATGGATCCACAGGCGGATCTTAAAACAGAAATATAAACATTGTTCAACAGACTTTAGACGTTTAGAACTTGCAAGATTCCTTATTACTGCCCCGAGCTCCCAGCCAATTTACGTACAGTACCTGTCACTTAATCTTTTTGGAAAATACGTCAGTTTACACTGGTAAATACAATTAACTGACTCTTTTGAAAATATTTATGAAAATTGATTTAAATGCACAAGGCACAAATATTCTTTTATAACTTGGGACAATTATATTAATAACAATCTTGTATCAGATTTACATGTTTGTCCAACATTTCAGGCCGGTGTTAAATAAAACGAACAAGATTAATCGACACACCACAAATATAAACTCACAAGAAGTTTCCTCACGAATGAGTATATCTTTTACATACGCAACAGACAGGTGTATGCCTACAACCCGTGCTTAAGTTGTGGCCATTTACGCTTTTTAAATGAGCCAAGGATATCCAAGACACGGTCATTAACCCCCAATGTTATTTGTTATCAAGCAATACTGATTAAAACGGGATTATGCAATTTAATCATCTCCGATTAAAAGGTTTCTACACCCGACCAAGCGGTAATAATCTACCGTATCCCAAGCCCGTATAAGGGAAAATAAGTTAAAAATATTTACCTGAGCTTAAAATGTAATTTATACTCAGCCGTATATTCTAATCAGCAAGTGCAAGTACTTCTACTGGGGCTCTCAATCTGGAACAAAGGTTTTATTAACCTATTAGATTCCTAACGGGTCTTATTTAAGTTGTAACTTAGACCGGTTAGTTTTAAGGAAAGGTTTATGGTTCAAAACGCAAGATTAAGTGAAGACCGGATTAGAATGTGTTTTAGACCCAACAAGTAGGAAGACTTGTATAAATTGGGTAAACTAAATACATTCTGGATTTTGAGGTAACAATGATAAGGTTTGACCTGTTTCGGTCAATTTATGCAACTAGTTACATAAACCGCACCGAACGCGTATATGCATAACGGGTAACCAAATGAGTCATGTACAAGTTCCACAAGTTAATATGCTTTAAATATGTTGTGATATTAGTAGGATATCTTCCATTATGCCCAAATCGAATTTAAAACCAATTTAAGCCCCGTAAGGGTATTTTGGTCATTTTAAAGTTTATAAAAGAGGTTGAATAGTAAACTGAGGTTCTGGTCTAAATTATATAGTAAAAATATTAATTTTATCAAGTTACATCAGCAAGATATCATACATATGTGTGTTTGATCATTTATGGCCAAACTATGCACCGTTGGGGCATTTTGGTCATTTCACATATGTTATAAGGGCCAAATTTGGAAATCTGAGTTCAAAACTTTTACTTACTGTTAAAGTATAAAATTTTACTTATAATATCAGTACGTAATAAGTCTTAGGTGTCAAATATAGTTTTAACCCATACTATGCGCCTAAATCGCATAAAAGTCGGTATTTGACGGTACTCGGGTTGATTAAGAGAATCTGAGTTTTCGATCAGCCTCTACTGTTTAAAATAATTTATTTAATGTATAAAATCAATAGAAAAAGGTTTGATATGTAAAGGACGTGTAATGGACTGAGAGGAGGTTCCAAAATGATTAGGATCCTCTTAGAGCTGAGAGATAGAACAGGTTTGAAAAGATGGTGTGATTTGATCAAATGAAATCAACCTCTATTTATAGTTTTCGGAAGGCCACGGATGAATGCCAAGTGTTGGAAAAGATAACAAGATTATAACAAGTGTAATCTGGTTTTATAAATCAGCTAGCAAGTCCCTAGATTGAGTTTAATGGTTTTGATGAGAGTAAGAAACCAGAATGAACAAAACCAGCAACAAGAAACATCTGGCTGCATCTAACGATGGGTCGCGGCCCGCCAGCGAGATGGCCCAGCCTCAAGGTTTGAGAGAATTGCAAATTAGGTCCCTGTCCTTTGTAATCAGCCTTTCAAACTTATATAAACGACATAAGTGGTCCTTCTAAGTTTTAAATCATAAGTATTCAAGTTAAAAACAACTTTCGAAGGTTGACAAGAACAGTCCTTTACACTTTCACTTGTTATATAACTTTCAAACTTTACACAAATGACACAATATTTTCTAATTTATTATGTCGTATTAATACAAGGTACCAAGACCTCTAGTAATCATTCTTAGGCTTTCGGGAGTTCGACCGAGCATTGCGAAGTCCTTGGTTTGTTAAAAAGATCCTCCAAAGCGTAGTTTCGCTTATTGTCGCTTTTAGTCCCTTAATTGCTCAAAGTAGCGCGAAATATCGTTCAATGATATTTAAGCATGTGTTTGAACATTACTATGCTTCCGTTCGCTTAAATGGTCGCCAAAAGGCGTAGATTTAAAAGTTGAAGCTTTTGGTCCCACTAATGCGCAAACTTGCGCATATCATCGTTTAATAGCATCGAAGCCTTATCTAATCCATATTTGGCATTTTTGAGAGTATTATTAAACATCACGATGCTTCGGGTTCGTTAAAAGGTCACCCAGAGGTATAATTAAACATATTGACGCTTTTAACCCCTTTAACTTGCAAAGTTGCGCGTAACGTCACTTATAGGTATAAAAGCCTTAGATGGCCAATATTTGGCATTCCCGAGAGTATAATCAAACATCATGAAGCTCTCGGTTTGTTAAAAGGTCACTTAGAGGTAAGAATTAACATGTTGACGCTTTTAACCCTTCGTCACGCAAACTTTCAAATTATTATGCAAACGGCTACTCTCAATCAACAAGCGGCTCATTTGTGAATTTGAATACCGTGTAATGTCATTTAGAGGCCTAGTTTAAGCATGTTGACACTTTTAGTCCTTTCATAATCAAGGTTTTTGATTTTTTCACAAAAATAGTCCTTCAAATTCAACGTTTGACTTTATTAGGGTTTAGTAGACGTGTCAACATGTCACTTGACGTGATTTTACGAGGTGTTACATCCTCACCCCATTAAAAGAAATCTCGACCTCGAGATTTACTAAAATAATGGATGTACTTTCTGTCGGGTAATGGATTTAACCTTTACAACATATTTGGGCCTCTAAGGGCATCCCACATGACCTTTATAATAGGTTCATGTTTTCTTTCGTAGCTTCTAATCCTGCCGATCCTTATTCGATACTGGTTTCTCATTAAACCATAAATTTTCATTAATCTGCATATCATTATGTGACAATGCTCTTGACTTATCGGCGAAACATATCCTTAAATCACTAGTGTGGGACACATTGATTTCCATCAAGCTCCTCAGGTAAGTTTTAGCTTATAGGTTACCAATCTTGATATATTCGATTTCCTCGAATGATCCTATATATCCAGAGCTTAACTAGCCTGTTGTATTAAAATTCCAGCACACCTTTCAAGGGTAGGGGTGTTCAGAATTCGTTTCGAATTCAAAAAATTCGAAATTCGTTTAAATTCGATTTGATTATCAAGAATTCATTTCGATTATAAGAATCCGAATTCGAATTCGTTTCAATTCGAGTCAAGTAAATCGAATACGAATTTACAATTTCAAATTCGATTCGAAATTCGAATAAAAATTATACATTTTTATTTATTATTTTTATATACAATACATATATAACTTTTATTAGGCTATGCTACAAATTATTTTCACAATTTATTCCAAGAATTAAAATTACCCATTACCAAACCAACTACATGGACCATAACTAAAACCTAAGTAACAAATCTATCAATAGATTTCTAACCCTAGAAATATTAACTTGTAATATGGAATGGTTATTCCCGACTTCTCGTTTTGAATTTTCGATTAATGATACTTTATTTGGAACTGTTTTTATGGTTTCTTTAAAATGTATGTTTCATTTTGATAGTTTTTTACATGTTTTAAAGAATCTAAATCAAATCGAATTTATACGAATTCGATTCGAATTTTTAATCGAATACGAATTGGGTTTTTTATTCGAATACGAATTCGAATCGAATTTGGTAGATTTTAATCTAATTCGAATCGAATACGAATTCAAGGGAAAATAAAAATTATTCGAATAATTTGATTCGAATAATTAGAAAGTTCGATATTCGATTCGATGAACACCCCTATTCAAGGGTGATACTTTCTGTTGAATCTTATTCCTTAACAAGAACTTAAGAGGTTTGCGACTTTCATCAATTATTGATTTTCCGCCGATTACTGGTAGCTTCCAGACGATCATGAATTTATATGATCTTATCCGTCGTTTCCAGGGTAACTTTCAGATCCTGAAAATTGGACTTACAAAAGTCCCGTCCATCAAACGAACGTTTGACATTCCATCTATACAAGGTCTCCAAGGGAGCAGCCTTGATACTTATATAACAAATATTATAGAAAAGCTTATTTAAGGTGAGATGGTTATTCCAACTATTGCTTAAATCAATCTTAAGGAATAGCTAATCCTCAGAGTTAGTCGAACAAATCGACGATCCTGGGCAGCTGATGACGATTCTTAATTGTTGCCTAAATAGGGTTGCGGTAATCAATGCATAAGCAAAATGAACCGTCTTTCTTAATTAATAATACCGGAGCTTCCAGAATTTTGATTTAGGCTTTATGGAATCTTCTCTAAAAGCTTTTCTGATTGACTCTTAGTTATTCTATTCCGTTGAAACTAACCGATATGGGGCTTTACAATAGATGCAACTTTAGGTGGGATATAAACCCTAACCCTACTAGCCTCTCAGGAGATAAACAGAGTGGTTCCTTGGAGAAGAAAATCAAGTCACACCGAGATTACAGAGATATTCTAAATCTCAAACTCCGGTTCATCTATCCTTGCCTGTGACACATTTACTTTACGAGTCCATGGATACCTTAATCAGCGACACTTACTTGGACATTTCTATCCTGGATATCTTCTTTGAATACCATTTGCTGACTTTGGTACAATATGACCATTGGGATCTCTCGGTGGTTCCATGCATTAAACCTCCATACTGATCAGGCATGGAAGTAATCTATGGAACATACTAAGATACACCAATCCTCATATGGCGCTTTTATCATACAGTATGGTATTCGCAGTTGATAGAAATCAATGAGATAACAAACTAACATATATTGACATACTCCATCTGGAGAGAGAGTACTCTAGAATTTTACGAATGAAGATTTCTGACAGGAAAAAGAAATGGTTCCTATGATTTGCTTGTAAGTTTTACCTTACACTTAATATCTGGGGTTCTTATGGAAAAATTTTAAAAGTTTGCTATGCTTACAATTTATGAAGGATTTATTGGTATCCGAATCAAAACAGATCTCTTAGCATTTATTTTACTGATAAATGTAAAGGAATGTACCTGATATCATTATTGATATGAACTACCTCAGGCATTCATCGGGAGAGCTTAAGCGCTTTCATTCTTAGGCTTTCTATCCTTAGCCGCACCTCCCTTGACAGATTTAGGGCACGTAGTCCTGACGTGGCCTTTCTCGTTACAGCCGAAGCAGACTGCATCCTTTATGTCCTTACATTCATGGGTTTTATGACCAGTTCTTTTACAGATGCCACACGTTCTTGGCTTTTGATCCATTCGACACTGCCCCCAGTGTCTTTTACAGCAGGTCTTGCATACAGGTTTCTTATTGCACTTTTGTTGGTTCTTATTGAGCTCAAGCTTACCCTTTTTTCTTAGAAATCTAGGAGTTATCTTCCTCCCTTTTCCTTTTTGGTTCATTCTTTTCATTCGAGCTATGAACAAGATACTTCTCGTGAGTAAAGAAGTGTGGTTTTAATTGGGATTTGGAGCAAGTAGCATTGGGCTCTTTGAACTTTTTCACGGCCTTTCTCACAGCTTTTCCAACAGCTGCGTCAATCATAGCTTAGAGAACATCTCTGTTAATTTTGAGGTTTACAATTGTAGCATCATTAGCATGTGTCGCATCATCAATGACGCGGTTGACGGTTGTCTTATCCGAGTTTGTCATACTCGAGACTTGGTCCCTAACACCAAATGAAACAATTACTTAGTTGCACTACAATAGCTATTCATCATCCTGATGACCTAACATATACTAACCATGGTATCATTAAACCATACACGCTAATATGGTATGAACATTCCCAATGAATGTTATTTAAATGTATATCAATTATATTTAGCCTAGGTCACAAAAGGACCATCAGTGGCATTTAAGGTTTGGATCTAGTCCACTACCTTTCTCACAGGGGATAAAAATGTCACATCTGTCTTTATCATATTGATGATCTTGGATAGCTTGAAAGCTCGCCATAAGGACATTGAAAAGAGTGATTCTTAATGGATATAGAGCATCCATCTAAATTTGTTGAAGCAATCTCTAAGGTATCATCGGCCAATTCTACCTCATGTTTTGTGTCTAGAGTTCTAACAGACAGATTCAACAATTTACAACATTTATTGTCTACAATAGACTTATCTGTGCAAGAATCAAACAAAATTCTAGCATAAACCTCTTGATAAGGAAGGTACCTGTTATGACGTTATCATCATGTACTGCCTCCTGGGTGTTCATCTGGAAGACACGTGCGTTTGTTTTCTTGGCCTCTTCAGGCTTCTTTGCAAGTTTTGGGCAGTTGGTTTTGATGTGCCCTTCCTCGTTACAGGTGTAACAAGTCGCGTTCTTCAACTCCTTGCATTCTAAAGTCTTGTGACCCTTGGTCTTGCAGAATGACGCTTTCTGCAGTTACTACATTTGGGTTTGTTATTAGACTGACTCGAGTTTTTCCTAAGCTCAGAATCTTTCCTCTGCTCAGAACTCCTCTTTTTCTTCTTGTCAGATCGATGAGAGTTCTCCTCTTCTCTTTTCCTTTTTCCCTTGTCAGAAGTCTTAACAGACTTATTCCTGATTACATCTAAAGTGAGAGATAAGGATAAGTCCACCACGAACCTATTTGTGGTAGGCTTAGATGCTTTAACATTTCCCTTAATCTCTGGTGCTAGGCCTCCAATAAAACGCGCTATGCGTTTAGGTTCAGGGGTGACTAAATTGGGAACCAGGCGGGACATAGTGTTGAAACTTATCACATATGCCTGACAATCTAAATTCTTCATAACCAGAGTTAAGAAGTCTGTTTCGATCCTTTCTACCTCATGCTGAGGACAGAAGTTTTCCTTGATCAGTGCAACAAATTGCTCCCAAGATAAGTTATAAAGCGGGATCTTCCCCGTGGCTTGGATCAATGATCTCCACCATGCCAATGCTTTTCCTTTGAAAGATTGTGAAACAAATTTCACAATATCCTGCTCGACACAACCACTGATGTCTACTACTGTGTCCATCTCATCCAGCCATGTCATATAATCGTTGGCTCCTTTTTCTCCTGTAAAGTCCCTTGGTTTGCAAGAGACAAAGTATTTATAAGAGCAGGTCTTAACACATGGCTCCTGATTGAGCACAATTTGTCTGGATGGAACACTTCTCTGATTTGAAGAATGATGAGAATCATTCTTATAAGACGTATGTGTCTTAGAAGGTGGTTTGGTGTGAGGCACAGATTGGGTCCCACTGCGAGCGCCACTTGATTCTTTGAACTGTCTGTCAATGGCTCGAGTGACAGCATTATCTATCATTTTCTGTAAATCTGCAGCCGTTACATTCATCCTTGTATTGCCATTCCTCATATTGGGATGACTGTTGACTTCGTCTGATTCAGGCATGCTGAAAATAGTTGATGATAATTTTGTTTAGAATTCTATTATGGAACCATCATTTTTGATGATTCATTAACCATGGTATAAATAGACCATATTTGGTTAATTTGATAATCAGATTTATTTTAATATTCTCATTCTAGTTAATCCAGTTATAGACTATTAAGGATATTAAAATGGCACAAGAGGCCTTGTCACGTGGATAGTTTGAATTTATAAGCCATGATCTTATAGGATCAAGGCATTAAGGTTTGAACATAGTTCATTACTTTTCTTGATAGGGAGTCAAAGACTACAACTGTCTTTTGTCTTTTAAGACAATAGATATAGCCCGCAGGCACTTCATCACTAATGGATGTTTATGATATGATCATTTTATTTGATGATTTGAGCCATGATTTCTAAATCACTAGGCTAGATAAGAAATTAGAAGAATCCAATATAAGGATGACTATTGTGATTTTCTCGAAATACACTTGTCAAGAGTGCTAACACGTTCTTAGGTGTTAACAAGGATCTATCATCTTAAAAAGGCTTTACCATTATAGCCATGTCTAAAATGACATATAGGCTAGGCTATACCTTTAAGATTTTTCTTTGAGATATAATGGCAGAGCAATCAAAAATTGAAATGACATTCTGATTTAGGACATGATACATATGTATATTTTTAATACCAAAGTAAATTCCAAAAATGAAACCTTTCATCGAAAGCCCTAAAGAGTTACTATAATTGCCCTTGATGGGTCTTAAACCAAGAAATTCACCCACGCAGGGACTTGAAAGATATATTTATCCTTATCGGGACTACTATAGAAATGAAATATAACAAAGGTAGTTTCTTCTTCATTTTATTTCTGTAAATTTTGTCCTTGGTCCTCTGTGTACGGTACGAATACTGAAGGTTTTGGTGTGTAGTTGATATCTTCTATTTTAGGAATCTTTGCAAAAGTGGAATCCAGGGATTCTATGGTTAATGAATAATATGGATCAAGAATAAGGTCTAGACAAGGATAATCCGAGTTTGGGATTCCAAGACTTAGAAGTAAGAAATGTGGATCCTTTGGGTCCGTAGGTATTATCTTTGGAGTGGGTGTTTCAGGGACAGCTGGTATGGACTCCTCCGAAGTTGGCTTCTCATTTGAAGTTTCAAAAGTCTTAGGTGCCAAATCTGAAATATGGTTAATGGGTTCAACTGGTTTAATTTTTAGGAATGGTTTCAAAAGGTCCTTTCTCCATACTGGTCGTACGCTTATTCGAGCTGTGGTACGAAGCTAAACATTCTTAGTCTTCGGGTTTTGAGAGCTTCCACCAATGGCAGCTTTGCTCGGCGACATGATCCTGAGATACATAAATATCGAAAACAATGCATACATATAATAGGGATGAGATCATTCCTAGTTCATGTCTAGACTCGGAAGTCAAGGAATGTGCTACTGTGTCATTGAGATTAAACACAAAAGGCTAGTGTTTAATTCACTCAATGTTGGCTCTGATACCAACCTGTGACACCCCGATATTTCCACGTATTACCGGTGGGCCTGGTGGAGAGTATCGTGACGTAGTTAATATCATCATTGTCAAATAATCACAGTTCAATGCACAGCGGAAGTCTAAAGTAATATTAATACAAACCGATTCGAAAGTATAATAAAATATTACACAACGGTTGTATATGGATCCACAGGCGGATCTTAAAACAGAAATATAAACATTGTTCAACAGACTTTAGACGTTTAGAACTTGCAAGATTCCTTATTAACGCCCCGAGCTCCCAGCCAATTTACGTACAGTACCTGTCACTTAATCTTTTTGGAAAATACGTCAGTTTACACTGGTAAATACAATTAACTGACTCTTTTGAAAATATTTATGAAAATTGATTTAAATGCATAAGGCACAAATATTCTTTTATAACTTGGGACAATTATATTAATAACAATCTTGTATCAGATTTACATGTTTGTCCAACATTTCGGGCCAATGTTAAATAAACCGAACAAGATTAATCGACACACCACAAATATAAACTCACAAGAAGTTTCCTCACGAATGAGTATATCTTTTACATACGCAACAGACAGGTGTATGCCTACACCCCGTGCTTAAGTTATGGCCATTTACGCTTTTTAAATGAGCCAAGGATATCCAGGACACGGTCATTAACCCCCAATGTTATTTGTTATCAAGCAATACTGATTAAAACGGGATTATTCAATTTAATCATCTCCGATTAAAAGGTTTCTACACCCGACCAAGCGGTAATAATCTACCGTATCCCAAGCCCGTATAAAGGAAAATAAGTTAAAAGTATTTACCTGAGCTAAAATGTAATTTATACTCAGCCGTATATTCTAATCAGCAAGTGCAAGTACTTCTACCGGGGCTCTCAATCTGGAATGAAGGTTTTATTAACCTATTAGATTCCTAACGGGTCTTATTTAAGTTGTAACATAGACCGGTTAGTTTTAAGGAAATGTTTACGGTTCAAAACGCAAGATTAAGCGAAGACCGGATTAGAATGTGTTTTAGACCCAACTAGTAGGAAGACTTGTATAAATTGGGTAAACTAAATACATTCTGGATTTTGAGGTAAGAATGATAAGGTTTGACCCGTTTCAGTCAATTTACGCAACTAGTTACATAAACCGTACCGAACGCGTATATGCATAACGGGTAACCAAATGAGTCATGTACAAGTTCCACAAGTTAATATGCTTTAAATATGTTGTGATATCAGTAGGATATCTTCCATTATGCCCAAATCGAATTTAAAACCAATTTAAGCCTCGTAAGGGTATTTTTGTCATTTTAAAGTTTATAAAAGAGGTTGAATAGTAAACTGAGGTTCTGGTCTAAATTATATAGTAAAAATATTAATTTTATCAAGTTACATCAGCAAGATATCATACATATGTGTGTTTAATTATTTATGGCCAAACTATGCACCGTAGGGGCATTTTGGTCATTTCACATATGTTATACGGGCCAAATTTGGAAATCTGAGTTCAAAAATTTTATTTACTGTTAAAGTATATAATTTTACTTATAATATCAGTAGGTAATAAGTCTTAGGTTTCAAATATAGTTTTAACCCATACTATGCGCCTAAATCGCATAAAAGTCGGTATTTGACGGTACTCGGGTTGATTAAGAGAATCTGGGTTTTCGATCAGCCTCTACTGTTTAAAATAATTTATTTAATGTATAAAATAAGTAGAAAAATGTTTGATATGTAAAGGATGTGTAAAACTGATTTTATTAGCATAAAGGGCATTACCGTCAATTACCGAGTCTACGCAAGAACCCTATGTTATGATCAGTTTAAAATTTAATAAAAATTTCCAAAAATCCCTAAATATTATATCTTAATAGTGGGTAGAAAGCTTGGTGTTAAAAATTGGGTTTAAATAGGATTTATGTTAAAAATGCCATTAAATTAATAAAAAACTTTTGTTTTACGATATCTTGCATAACTTTTATTTTAGACCACGAACTGATGTCAAATTTTTAGGGCATGCTTATAAATTAGTAATAAAGGTTTTTGTCCTCTCACATTTCCAAAAATCTTGTTTTAATGATAAAAGGGCATAATGGTCCATTTTAAGCATTTAACGGAAACATGCAATGAACAAGGATTTCTATGGAACCATGTTGTATAACCTCAGAGGGTTATACTAACATATAATATGGTCCTAAAGGAATCCTAAGGCATAACTAAACTAAGCTAAATCGGGTCAGAACTGAAAGTCAAAGCAAAAGTCAACTTTTGCGACTTTCGGTTGCGAACCGAGCCTATACTTAGAATTGTCGGGTTGAACATGCCTAGACATGTTCAATTAATATTTACCAAGTTATTAAAGTGACAAAACTGATTTTATAGCTTGTATATTATTTGTTATGAATTTTATTTAAAAACTGACCCGTTTGACTTTTATTTTAATTACTTTGACCCGACAATTAACCAAGCAAACGTGATAATTAGGAGGTGCCCTTCTGAGGGTTTAATACCTACCTAATTATGATCACGTAGCCATGTTCGTTATGAACAATGGCTCTACCGTTTAAAAGTCAAAGCGTTTATCGTAAACGCTTGACTTTTCGGCTTTTTAAGCCAAATAAAAATAACTAGCCATAAGAGGGCACTTACAAGGGGTCCAATGGACTGAGAGGAGGTTCCAAAATGATTAGGATCCTCTTAGAGCTGAGAGATAGAACAGGTTTGAAAAGATGGTGTGATTTGAACAAATGAAATCAACCTCTATTTATAGTTTTCGGAAGGCCACGGATGAATGCCAAGTGTTGAAAAGGATAACAAGATTATAACAAGTGTAATCTGGTTTTATAAATCAGCTAGCAAGTCCCTAGATTGAGTTTAATGGTTTTGATGAGAGTAAGAAACCAGAATGAACAAAACCAGCAACAAGAAACATCTGGCTGCATCTGACGATGGGTCGCGGCCCGCGTAAGCAGGCCCATCTGTCTACGCGGCCCGCCAGCGAGATGGCCCACCCCCAAGGTTTGACAAAATTGCTGATTAGGTCCCTGTCCTTTGTAATCAGCCTTTCAAACTTATATAAACGACATAAGTGGTCCTTCTAACTTTTAAATCATAAGTATTCAAGTTAAAAACAACTTTCGAAGGTTGACAAGAACAGTCCTTTACACTTTCACTTGTTATATAACTTTCAAACTTTACACAAATGACACAATATTTTCTAATTTATTATGTCGTGTTAATACAAGGTACCAAGACCTCTAGTAATCATTCTTAGGCTTTCGGGAGTTCGACCGAGCATTGCGAAGTCCTTGGTTTGTTAAAAAGATCCTCCAAAGCGTAGTTTTGCTTATTATCGCTTTTAGTCCCTTAATTGCTCAAAGTAGCGCGAAATATCGTTCAATGATATTTAAGCCTTTCGGGGCCCATATTGAGTATTCCTAAGCATGTGTTTGAACATTACTACACTCCCGTTCGCTTAAATGGTCGCCAAAAGGCGTAGATTTAAAAGTTGACGCTTTTGGTCCCTCTAATGCGCAAACTTGCGCATATCATCGTTTAATAGCATTGAAGCCTTATCTAATCCATATTAGGCATTTTTGAGAGTATTATTAAACATCACGATGCTTCGGGTTCGTTAAAAGGTCACTCAGAGGTATAATTAAACATATTGACGCTTTTAACCCCTTTAACTTGAAAAGTTGCGCGTAACGTCACTTATAGGCTTAAAAGCCTTAGATGGCCAATATTTGGCATTCTCGAGTGTATAATCAAATATCATGAAGCTCTAGGTTTGTTACTCAGTGGTAAGAATTAACATGTTGACGCTTTTAACCCTTCGTCGCGCAAACTTTCAAATTATTATGCAAACGGCTACTCTCAATCAACAAGCGGCTCATTTGTGAATTTGAATACCGTGTAATGTCATTTAGAGACTTAGTTTAAGCATGTTGACACTTTTACTCCTTCCATAATCAAGGTTTTTGATTTTTTCGCAAAAATAGTCCTTCAAATTCAACGTTTGACTTTATTAGGGTTTAGTAGACGTGTCAACATGTCACTGGACGTGATTTTACGAGGTGTTACATTGTGTCATCTTAGCTCTTCCCGCATCCATCTCGCTTCCACACAACCACACCCGCGCCCTTTTAATCATAAAATGTGTGGAATAATTTTCTATACCATTTTGTAATCATGCATAGACGTACATACTTCACTTTTTTCATGCTTCTTTTACTCGTACGAGTGCGGATTGAGAAAATAATTTCAGGGTAATGTTCAAAAATTCTTTTACCGTACTTTCATACAATGTAAACGAAACAAAAAGAAATTCTACCGTACTTTCATACTTTCAAAAGATTTTTTTTGACCAATATTATCATTCTCTTGAATATCATTATTAGCAATACAATATTTTGACGTAGAGTTAGACCAAAATCATTTTTTTCTAGAGCTTTTCTTTTGTGTGTATATATAATTATACATATATAATAAATTAATAAAAATTAGGGTAAATTACACTTTTCATCCTTTATGTTTGTATCTGATTGCAATGGATAGCCTTTAACTTTAATAATTAAAGTCCCAATCCTTTATTTGAAAAACTCATTACACATCTCGTCCTTTAGCCCTAACCAAGTTAAAATTTTCAGTTAAATATGACATGTGTCTTGCACAAAAGGGTAGATTAGTCATTTGACCCTTTTATTTAAAATATATTTATAATAAAGCTTAAATCAAAAAGCCTTATCTACAACTCTCCCCCTATCTTTTCTCTGTATCTTAAACCAAACACCATCACCACCTTCCGTGGCTGGCCAGCAAAGAAACCCCACCACCTGCTACTAAAAACCTCAATCGATTTGTTTCGAAGACCACAAATTGGTTCAAGCAATGCGTAATGGCTGCGTTTTTTGAACTATCACTGTTTCTCGGTTCAAGAAATGCATACCTCAACCAATCTCCATCGTCGAACTCTCTACACTCTCCTCTAACACCATGAGCATCGTCTTTGTCTCAACCATTTCTGACCGTCTACAGTGGTGGCTGAGTAAACAGAGCAAACTCGGCTGGAGATAGGTTTGTTTGAAGTAGAAGTAGTTGGGATTGTTGGTATGGGGAGGGGTGTAAATTTGGGGTTTGGGGTTTATGTTCACTCTAGATTCAGATAGGGGATAGGATTAGCAGATCATTGAACATAGAGATTTAATCATTACTCCAGCCGTTTTTAAATCTTCGTAGTATTATTTGTTAAAAGTTGTGCAGTTGATGGTGGTTGTGATGGATCTGGATGGAGGCGGAGGTGTGGTGTTGCGGATTTGGATGATTGTTCTTTTATGTTGCACACACTTTAGAGAGAGAGAAGAGAGAGTAGCTTGCTCCGACAAGTTGCAGAGAAAGATGGAGAAAAGAGAGAGAGAGAGCTGAGGGAGAGAGACTGGGTGTTTATTTAATGGGGAAGAAGATGGTGTTTATTTATTAATGAATATTTTAAATAAAAATATGAAATGACCATAATACTCTTAAGTGGATAGATATAATTGAAAATTTTAACTGAGTTAGTGCTAAAGGACGAAAGGTGTAATGCGTTTTCCAAATAAAGGACTGCGACTATAATTATTGAAGTTAAAGGTCATCCATTGCAATCAGATACAAACATAAAGGTCAAAAAGTATAATTTACCATAAAAATTAATTCAAAACGAGCCGAGCAGAGCTTTGCGCGTGCTTGGCTCGTTTGCAAACCGAACTGAGCCGAAAATCAAAGAAGCATATTTCGAGCATTTTCCAAGTGTGTGGCGGATGGACGACAAGCAGAGAGCGGTTTGGACAGCCGTAGATGTGGACCTGTGGTATCCGCTCAAAACAAAACCAAAGGGTGAAAGAGCATAAGTGATAGGCCCACAAGTTGAATCGTCGAACGACTGAAGCAGACCCTTATTCTATCGGAAGTTAGAAATCGAATGAATCGATTGAAGCAAAACCCTAGCGAGTTGGTGTATTGGCGAGTGGCAATGGAGATGTAAGGACTTGCATAAAAATGTCCTAAAACACCCCGTAAGTAATCACCCGGATCCTTAAAACCCTAAATTTTATTAAAAATCAAGAAAATCCAATTTTAAGGATCGCTCGCGGGCAACGAAAGACCAAGCTAAGGTCTTCGCGGGGCGCGACAGCTAGACGAATTTCCGGATAAGCTTTAGGTCCACGTGTCACACACGTGGCAGACCTAGGCCATGACACGGCATCCCTAGCCGTAGCTAGGGTGGCCCTCGCGGGGCGCGTAGGACGGCCTTAAGGCCTTCGCGGGCCGCGACAAACTCGAAAATCAGCTATAAATAGGTCGTTGCATGGCCATTCTTCTGTGTTCGAAAAACTCTTTCAAAAACGTCAAATTTTACTTAAAATCGTGTGTTTAAGTGTCGAGACGCTGCTACGATCACAGGGTAATAACTCGATCACTGCTACGATACAATGTCCGATCGATTGAAACCGATCCGATGGATGTTTAAGTGCTGCCCGAATTCGGGCTATACTTTGTCATTCGTTGTGAGGGTTTTGATTTCGTGAAGTTATCGTAAATGTTGTATTAAGTTACTAACCTAGTTTCGTTTGCATTATTTAACTAGGTTACCAGGCTTAATCAGTAGGCATAATCTGTCCGTCTAAACTTACAATGTGAGTCATTCCCTTTTTATCAAATTTCTTTACAAAACCCTAAATGTTTTCCAGTTATACTTTGCAGTGATTAAGTCTTTGCTAATCTTAAGTTACTGGCAGTAAGTGGGGTATTGTGCACATTACTGCTGTTTTTATCACTTTAGGTGGGTGAGCCTAATTAGTGATATACGTCGCTATTGGGTGACAGGACCTAATAGTGGTATGACCACAGTCATAGATCCGGTCGAGTGACAACTGAACCAGCTAATTATAAGATAGGGGCAAATATGAAAACTCTAAATGCTGTGAATTGTAACAATGTGTCATTTTGTGCAAATTGAATGACTCGCTAGTATTTCCCCACTGATAAAATCTTTTTAAACATGTTTCAGGTGATTTACTGTGAACAAGGAAAAGTGTCGCGTAGCACGCCAGCTTGAATGAAGTGGCTCAGTAAATAAATAAACATGTTTTTGGTAATTAGGGGATTTCCCAGTGAAATTCCTTTATTGTAAATTACGGGGTTTGTCCCGAAACTTGAAATAAAATAAATGGGTGTTTTCAGTTTAACCGATCCTGTTAAAATTTCCGCTGCCAAATAACACACCAATACCACGGGTTTTCTGTTCCGCGACATCCGAACCGGGGAACTGGATCGGGGGCCGTGACAGAAAAATGTGGTATCAGAGCCACTGATTTAAGCCTACTTAAGTATTTGAAAAGTACTTAATTTTTCAATTTGCCATTTTTTGATTCTGTGAAAATTTAAATTCTAATAAATAAAATATTAATTTAAATTTTTGTGTGTTTCTTCATGTGTGCCTAACAACATGAATGAACTATCGGAAGCTCTCTGAAATTTCACAATCCATACCACTAATATGGAGATTTCTAGAATCCAGTCTGGTTATCTGGCTGACACCGAGGAGCCAATAGTGTTTCCGGCCCAGCCCCAGGAGAAACCCAAACCTAAAAAGAGGAGAAGGCTTTTGGACTAGAAGCAAGGACGCAAGAAGAAACTCGCTGCCCAAAAGGTGAAAAAGACGGAGGATCCAAAAGGAAAAGGAAAGGAAGTAGGGGAGAGCTCTGGTCAAGCCCAGGAGTTGCCACCTTGGGAGGAACTCGATAGAAAACTTGCAAATTGTGACCTTATCGGACCTGCTGACGAAACCCTTTTCAATTTCCCCGCCCAGTCAGAACTTCCCATCAATTTGGAACCTGCTATTCCAAACCCTATTGTCAACCCTCAACCTGTTACTGGGTAGTTGGAAGAATGGTGGACGAGCGACTGGCATTTTCAAAATTTTATGAATAACCCAAATGTTTACTTTCCCCAGTTTGATCCTGAACCTTCACCTTTTCCACCCATGAACCCGGAGAACGTTGCTGAATTGCGCCGCTATGGCGAGGAACTGGTGGATGCGGGGAACCGGATTCGAGAAGTGGGGGAAAACATCACGTGGAAGTACGACGAGAGGGAGCGTCGTTTTTGAAAAGCCAGTTAACCATAGTTAAATGTTTTGTATAATATTAATATGAAAAAAAATATCTCTCATAATATACATATAATAATAATAATATAATATGGTATAATAATAACTAAAATAAAACCTTTGTAAAATAGATGTTATGTATTGATGCATAATATTATATATATAAAAATATAAATGTCGCAATGTCGACGATTTTGGCTATATGTGTGACTTAATTGTGTTGTGATTGCCTTACTGTGTTTAGTTGCTATCCATTCTGTGACAATAATTTGTATATATTGTTAATTATTCAGATGGAAAACGCAATAAATCAACCGGCAAATGAAGTTAACCAATCTGAACCTAATAATGAAGACCAATTTCTCAATAGACAAGACATTGAAAATATCGTTGCTGTTAAGAATCCCGTTGAACCTTCCCAAGCCAACTGTGACACCCCAGGAAAACCAGGAAACCACGCAACTTAACTAGCTTCCTCAGTAACCACGCGCTAAATTTCGGGACGAAATTCTCTTAACAGGGGGAGAATGTGACAACCCTCGAAATTACATGTATTCGTACGATTAATTAATGTTAATTAAAGTGCTTGATGACTGTGCTGAATTACTTAACTGCTTTCTGATTACTGCGTCATACTTACATGTGCTTCTTAACATACTAGTCTTGTGCATGCTTTCCTAAGTGTTGGGAATTGAAAGTGTTACAAAAAGATATATATAGGACACTATATGGAGTAACTTAGCACTTTAACGGAACGGTATCCAACCGAACAATCGGACATTACCCGGAACACTAAAATATTGCAAGAAACATTGTTTTTATTTTTCTAAGCTAGTTATGGTTCCCGAACACTTAAACACCCTACATAATACATGTAACACACTAAAACTCTAGACTTAACATTTAACCTACACTAATCAAATTAATTACCATCAACAATTACAACTTACCCCCTCCCCTTGTGTAACCGTCCCCATGGGACCCCACTTTAAAAGATCTCACAATCCTACTTCAAATCTTCCATATCTATTCTTGGGATTTGCTTGGATCATGATGGTACTATGGGAGACATGAAAATCATTGGTTAATAGAACTTAGTGGATCATAAGAACTACCCTTCATCTTCATTTCATCACAACATTCTTTCTCTCCTCTCCACATTAAGCTTCGGCCGAACATCCCCATCACTACCACCATTGTTTCATTCCAATTCCAAGCAATCCAAGGCTATTACAAGGTGTACAAAGGTGAATAAGAAGGTGTGGAACTCTTGGAACTCGAAGGACCTCTACCACAAGCTTTTATCCACTCATTTTTCCCCATTGATCTTCCCTAGCTTTAAGCTAGTTGTAAGCTTCTTGTTAATCCTTATTTACTTCATGTTTTTAGTGGTTAATAGATATATTATAATGAAACATATGAACACTAAAAGACTTGAATCTTGAATCATGAAACATAAGCTTAAAGAAGATGAAACATGATGAAACAAGATGAAATAATGTTAGTATGAAGTTGTTTTGATTATGTTGTTGATTACTTGATGATTGCTTGTTAATATTGATGTTGATCATAACATAGAACTTGCTAGATTATGATTAAAAACATGGTTTAGCAAGTTAGGAGATGATTATGTGCTTACATGAAATAATCATCTTCTAGTCTAAACATGAACTTGAAAGAAAGATGATTTTCTTGCAAAATAATAAACCTAGTGAACTAGTAAACTTGTAAACCCAAGACTTGTGAATGATTTTCCTAAATAAACCAAGTTTAAAAGACGGTTTTCGAAAGAACATGATCCTTACACTATTTTGGAAATAAAGTAAGTATATGGATACTAGTGACACATGAAAATGTTGTAAATATTTTTGTAAGATATGTTCACAAGTTGTGAACATCTAAAAATCCCGGGAATGAGATTTTAAATAAAGTAAACACACTTTGGAGGGTAACTAAACCCACTAAACGCCTTACCAAGTTACTACGCGTTTTTATGAAACATCAAGTTCATGTTGGTTTGTAAATGAAATAGTTTGCTCTTGGTAAATTGTTGTTGATTGTTTGAATGATTTTCGGAAAAGAAAATGATATGCTTATTAGCATGGACGCCTCCATTTACAAAGGAAACTATGGCGAAATTTTTCTAAATTCCAACACATAGAAAATATTTTCTAACAAGTGTTACAAGTTTATTTTTAACTATGATCTTTCCACAAAAGTCAGAGTGTGACATTTGAATTGTGTGGTATGTGATAGAAGTAATGAGTAGATAAACCGTACGTAGGATACGTGTTATGCATGCACGAGAAACTGATTGTTATCTGTACCTTATTAGGACGTGCTTAATTCCCGATTATTAGAGTAACTAATCTAACCGAACAAACCAAGGTGAGTTCACACACTTTCTAAGGCATGGGATTCCCGGTGGTTGGGAACGGGTTAAGGAATTTAAAACGGAATCTACATATCCTCCTTGGGTAGGATATGTACCGCCATCCTCCATGGGTAGGATGCCAATATTAATCCTGCGTATTCTCCTTGGGTAGAATACGTACGTTCGTCCTCCTTGGGTAGGACAACAACCTTAAAACTTACTAGACAAAACTCTATCATTAAGTCCTCATTTTATATCGACTTAATCACCGAGGCCAATGGCGAGCGGGTCATTAGTTAATAGAGCTATTAGGTTTAACAAACCTCACACCGTGCCAGTCGGACGGGCGTGTACTAATGGACTATGGCAAACTGTCAATGATGATAGACATTGACGTAGGGCACAACTTACTTTCGTTAGTAGTCGATATGGTAACGGTCTAGTGGTTCACATGGGGAAGCCCCCACTGATTATGGATATGGTTTGGGTAATAAAGAAGGAACTGGTTAATCATATTTTTAACTATGGGGTAACCCCCACGGCAAGTAAGCCAGCAAAAGACAAACCATGTTTTCGGTAACAACTTAAAACTAAACAACCAACTGTGAACTCACTCAACTTTGTTGTTGACTCGTTGTTACATGCCTTATAGGTCGTTAGATGCTTATGGAGCTTGCACGAGGAGGAGGCCGTTGTGGGATAAGGACTGTTATGTCCCGTGCTTAACATTTGAACTTTATGAACTTATTGAACTTATGTTTTGGGTTTTACCTTTAATGCTTCCGTTGTTTAATTTGAACTTGGTTAACTAGCTTTTGGTCCCCAATTGTATTGTGGTTGGTTTTATTTACTTAATTACGTTGTTCAATATGATTGGTGGCTCGATCCTGGTCATGTCACGCCTCCAAGCGGTGATACTCCGCAGGGTGGATTTTGGGGGTGTGACAGATTGGTATCAGAGCCATTGGTTATAGCGAACTTGGTTTTAAAAAGGGGGAAAGCTTTTTGATAAAACCAGACTATAACCTGTACAGTGCTCAACGATCCACAACGACGCTTCGCTCCACGTGCAAGACTCAACACTATAGGCAGTGTTGTAAAAGTCGCTAGGCGGTCCCTAGTCGGCCGACTGGGGAGTTGGGAGTAATCGGAGTACTCGGAGAGTACTCGGGGAGTACGCGGACATGGTAAATATAAAGAAAATTAATTGTTATATATTATTTATGTGTTAAAATAAGCATAATTCATGTCAACTGAGTATAATTTAAAATGAAACATGTTTAAAGTTCAAATATTCTGAATACAAGTCCGACTAGTCTGAGTACAAGGCCGAGTAGTCCGAGTACAAGGCCGAGTAGGCCGATTTTGACCGAGTTTGACCGATTAAAAGTCAACAAACCACGTTGACCGCCTAGACCGACTAGGCCGACTACGTCCGACTAGGCTGACTAGGCACCGAGTACTCCCGAGTAATCCCAAGGCCGACTAATTGAGACCGCCTAGGAGGAAGTCGCCTCGGAGGGGGTCCGAGGACCGAGTACTCGGCCGAGTAATCCGACTTTTACAACACTGACTATAGGTAATATGGTTTATGTTCGTATTGCCTACCTGCTAGTTTAAGTAGCGCATTTGATCATGGTATACTTAGTTAGCGTAACAACTATTGCTTGAAACCCTGTGTGTTTGCTCTCTCCTGTCACTCCACACTTACGCACTTTCGCGACACCCTTCTTACTTGTGTTTCCTTCGATGTGAAGATCATGAGTGGACGCCTGAATTTGACTCAAGCCCAGCTGACGCCTCTAATCAACGAACGAGTTGCTGAGGCACTCGCAGCAGTTCCAGCAGGAGGTATAGCCTGCCATTTCGACCTATCCTAGGATGATTAGATCCTACTCTCGCGAACCAACTCTTGTGCTTGACCTTGTCTTTTATTCTCGCGCCACAGGTCAACATGCTCCGCCTCTCGTATGTATGTTCAAAACATTTATGGATTGCCGACCTAGTACTTTCAGCGGCACAGAAGGAGCTGTAGGTCTTCTTCACTGGTTCGAGAAGATTGAGTCTGTTTTTGAGATGTGTGAATGCCCTGAAGATCGTAGGGTGAAATATGCTACTGGAACACTCGAAGGTGCTGCGTTAACCTGGTGGAAAGCACAGGTTCAACTGCTAGGGCTGGCGGTTGCTAATGCCACCCCATGGAACGACTTCAAGGATCTGATCAAAGAAGAGTACTGTAGCCGTGACGACATCCACAAGCTAGATGTGGAATTTTTCAATCTGAAAATGATGGGGTCTGAAATTGAGGCATATACGAAGAGGTCAAACGAGCTGGCCATCTTGTGTCCTACTATGGTTGATCCTCCCATCAAGCGTATCGAGCTGTACCTTAAAGGTTTGGTGCCAGAAATTCAAAGCCACGTGACCTCAGCTAATCTTGGTACCATTCAGCAAATCATCCGGTTGGCTCATCGTCTCACTGATCAGGCAGTTGAGTAGAACAGACTGCCCAAGCGTATTAGCGCTACTACTACTACTGATGCTCCCAGTGATAACAAGCGCAAGTGGGATGGAAATTCGGGCAAGGGTTCTACTTCAGTTCAGTCTCAGTCCCAGCAGCGAAAGACAGATGAGTACATGAGCCCCAGTCAGCAGTCTTCTGGGAATCAAGGTCGGGGTGGATACAAGGGAAATCACCCTAAGTGCAATCGATGTAATTTGCATCATAGCGGGCAGTGCCACAAGGGTCGTTGTCTGAGGTGTAACAAGTTTGGTCATGAAGCAAAGGATTGCAGGGGCGCACGACCAGCAAATCAGAATCGCCAACAACAACAACAAGCTCCACAGAACCACCAGCAGCAGCAACAGCAGGGCAATAAAGGATGCTTTCAGTGTGGCGCTGAAGGCCACTTTAAGAGGAACTGCCCTCAACTGAACCAGAATCAGAACAACAACAACCAAGGAAACGGGAACAACAATGGAGGCAACAATGGAGGCAACAACGGGGGTAACAATAATGGCAATGGCGCCCGAGGTCGTGCCTTCATGATTGGTCAGGGTGATGCAAGGAACGATCCCAACGTTGTGATGGGTAAGTTTCTTCTGGATGATTTCTTTGTTACTGTTTTATTCGATTCGGGTGCCGATACTAGTTATGTGACCTTAAAAGTTAGCCAAATGCTTAAGCGCACTCCAACACTTTTGAACACCAAACACACGGTAGAGCTAGCAAACGGTAAAAATCTTGAAGCCACACACATAGTTAAGGGTTGTAACCTCGTCTTAGCTGGCCAGACCTTCTCTATCGATCTCATTCCTATCGTACTTGGTAGTTTCGACGTCGTTATTGGGATGGATTGGTTATCTCAGCATCAAGAGGATATTATTTGCAAGGAGAAAATCGTCCGTATTCCTCGTTCTGGTGAGGAACCTCTCGTGATCCGTGGCGACAAGAGTGGTGCTGTTGTGGGCATCATCTCTTTCCTTAAGGCCCAGAAGTGTTTGCGAAAGGGCCACACTGCCATCCTATCCCTCGTTTCTGATACATCCTTGGAGGAAAAGAAGATAGAAGACATTCCTATTGTGCGCGACTTTCCTGAGGTATTTCCTAAGGAATTACCTGGTCTTCCGCCTCATCGACAAGTCGAGTTTCAGATCGAGCTAGCTCCTGGAGCAGCACCAATAGCTCGTGCACCTTATCGCCTAGCTCCATCAGAACTTGAAGAACTGTCTACGCAACTACAAGAACTCTTGGAAAAGGGTTTCATACGTCCTAGCTCTTCACCTTGGGGAGCTCCAGTGTTATTCGTGAAGAAGAAAGACGGTACCTTCAGAATGTGTATTGACTATCGCGAACTCAACAAGGTGACTGTGAAGAATCGTTATCCTCTCCCACGCATTGATGACTTATTCGACCAGTTGCAAGGGTCGAGTTTCTACTCCAAGATTGACCTAAGATCAGGTTACCATCAACTAAGAGTCCGAGACGAGGATATCTCTAAAACAGCATTCAGGACTCGTTATGGGCATTACGAGTTTCTGGTTATGCCTCTCGGATTGACGAATGCACCTGCAGTCTTCATGGATCTCATGAACAGAGTGTCCAAGCCTTACCTGGATAAGTTTGTCATTGTATTCATAGACGACATCCTAATCTATTCTATAAGAGTCAGGAGGAACACGAGCGACACCTGAGACTTATTTTGGAACTCCTTCTAACAGAGCAGTTGTATGCCAAGTTTTCGAAATGTGACTTCTGGCTTCGCGAAGTCCACTTTCTAGGCCACGTGGTAAACAAGGATGGGATTCATGTTGATCCATCCAAGATTGACTCGATCAAGAACTGGCCGGCACCCCGTACACCAACAGAAATCCGCCAATTCTTGGGTTTGGCGGGATATTACAAAAGGTTTATAAAGGATTTCTCAAAAATTGCGCAACCTCTCACTTTGCTGACTCAGAAGGGTGTCACCTATCGTTGGGGTGATGTACAGGAGTCTGCATTTCAGCACTTAAAAGATAGACTTTGTAGCGCGCCTATCCTCTCATTGCCTGAAGGCACAGATGATTTTGTGGTTTATTGCGACGCTTCCATCCAAGGACTGGGTTGCGTGTTGATGCAACGTGACAAGGTCATTGCCTACGCATCACGCCAACTTAAAGTTCACGAAAGGAACTACACTATGCACGACTTGGAATTGGGAGCAGTTGTTTTCGCACTTAAGATATGGAGACATTACCTGTACGGTACCAAGTGCACCATTTACACCGATCACAGGAGTCTCGAGCATATCTTCAAGCAAAAGGAATTAAACATGTGTCAACGTCGATGGGTCGAGCTCTTGAATGATTACGAATGTGCGATCAAGTACCATCCGGGCAAAGCCAATGTTGTGGCCGACGCCCTCAGTCGAAAGGATACTACACCTAAGCGCGTTCGAGCGCTACAACTTACCATCCAATCCAGTCTTCCCGCTCAGATACGAGATGCTCAGGTTGAAGCATTGAAAGTAGAGAACATCAGGGCTGAGTCCTTACGAGGATCAAGGAAGCGGTTAGAACAAAAGGAAGACGGTGCCTACTATGTAAACGAGCGCATCTGGGTTCCACTCTATGGTAATCTACGTGAGCTTGTGATGGATGAGGCACACAAGTCTCGTTATTCAGTATATCCTGGTTCGGATAAGATGTACCACGACCTCAAGACTACGTATTGGTGGCCTAGTATGAAAGCCAACATAGCAACCTACATCAGTAAATGTTTGACTTGTGCGAGAGTCAAGATTGAATATCAGAAACCATCAGGCCTACTCCAACAACCAGAAATCCCGACATGGAAATGGGAGCAAATTTCCATGGATTTCGTTATTGGCCTGCCTAGATCTCAACGCGGAAATGACACTATTTGGGTGATAGTGGATCGATTGACCAAGTCTGCACATTTTCTGGCTATCAAGGAAACGGATAAGTTTTCTACTCTAGCAGACGTCTACCTAAAGGAAGTAGTATCAAGGCACGGAGTGCCAACCTCCATCATTTCTGATCGTGACTCACGTTTTACATCTGAATTGTGGCAAGCTATGCACAAGTCTTTTGGCTCACGCTTAGATATGAGCACCGCTTATCATCCACAGACGGATGGACAGTCTGAACGTACCATTCAAACCCTTGAAGACATGCTTAGGGCATGTGTGATTGATTTTGGTAACGGCTGGGAGCGACACCTACCTCTAGTAGAATTTTCGTATAATAACAGCTACCACACCAGTATCCAGGCCGCTCCATTTGAGGCATTGTACGGACGTAAATGCCGATCACCTCTTTGTTGGGCAGAAGTTGGTGACAGCCAAATCACAGGCCCAGAACTTGTGGTAGACACGACTGAGAGGATTGCTCAGATACGACAACGAATCGCGGCAGCTCGTGACCGTCAGAAAAGCTACACTGATAAGCGCAGGAAACCACTCAAGTTCCAGGTTGGGGATCGGGTGCTACTCAAAGTCTCACCTTGGAAAGGTGTAGTTCGTTTTGGCAAATGAGGCAAACTCAATCCGCGTTATGTCGGACCGTTCGAAATCATTGAGAAAATTGGCAAAGTCACTTACAAGTTGAATCTACCTGAAGAACTCAGCGGAGTTCACAACGTATTCCACGTGTCAAATCTGAAGAAGTGTCTGTCAGATGAGACCCTCATAGTTCCTCTCAAGAAGTTCACTATCGACGACCAGCTGCGATTCGTCGAGGAACCAGTAGAGATTACTGATCGAGATGTTAAGATTCTCAAGCGTACCAGAATACCTCTTGTTCGAGTTCGTTCGAACTCCCGTCGTGGCCCAGAGTATACCTGGGAACGAGAAGACCAAATGAAACTCAAGTATCCCCAGTTGTTTAAGAAAAGTGCATCCACTACTGAGGCTGAAGCTACTGCGGAATTTCGGGACGAAATTCCAAACCAACGGGGGGATGATGTGACACCCCAGGAAAACCAGGAAACCATGCAACTTAACTAGCTTTCTCAGTAACCACGCGCTAAATTTTGGGATGAAATTCTCTTAACAGGGGGAGAATGTGACAACCCTCGAAATTACATGTATCTGTACGATTAATTAATGTTAATTAAAGTGCTTGATGACTGTGCTGAATTACTTAACTGCTTTCTGATTACTGCGTCATATTTACATGTGCTTCTTAACATACTAGTCTTGTGCAGAAAAATTTGACTAAATGGTCATGCATGCTTTCCTAAGTGTTGGGAATTGAAAGTGTTACAAAAAGATATATATAGGACACTATATGGAATAACTTAGCACTTTAACGGAACGGTATCCAACCGAACAACCGGACATTACCCGGAACACTAAAATATTGCAAGAAACATTGTTTTTATTTTTCTAAGCTAGTTATGGTTCCCGAACACTTAAACACCCTACATAATACATGTAACACACTAAAACTCTAGACTTAACATTTAACCTACACTAATCAAATTAATTACCATCAACACTTACAACTTACCCCCCCCCCCTCCCCTTGTGTAACCGTCCCCATGGGACCCCACTTCAAAAGATCTCACAATCCTACTTCAAATCTTCCATATCTATTCTTGGGATTTGCTTGATCATGATGGTACTATGGGAGACATGAAAACCATTGGTTAATAGAACTTAGTGGATCATAAGAACTACCCTTCATCTTCATTTCATCACAACATTCTTTCTCTCATCTCCACATTAAGCTTCGGCCGAACATCCCCATCACTACCACCATTGTTTCATTCCAATTCCAAGCAATCCAAGGCTATTACAAGGTGCACAAAGGTGAATAAGAAGGTGTGGAACTCTTGGAACTCGAAGGACCTCTACCACAAGCTTTTATCCACTCATTTTCCCCATTGATCTTCCCTAGCTTTAAGCTAGTTGTAAGCTTCTTGTTAATCCTTATTTACTTCATGTTTTTAGTGGTTAATAGATATATTATGATGAAACATATGAACACAAAAAGACTTGAATCTTGAATCATGAAACATAAGCTTAAAGAAGATGAAACATGATGAAACAAGATGAAATAATGTTAGTATGAAGTTGTTTTGATTATGTTGTCGATTACTTGATGATTGCTTGTTAATATTGATGTTGATCATAACATAGAACTTGCTAGATTATGATTAAAAACATGGTTTAGCAAGTTAGGAGATGATTATGTGCTTACATGAAATAATCATCTTCTAGTCTAAACATGAACTTGAAAGAAAGATGATTTTCTTGCAAAATAATAAACCTAGTGAACTAGTAAACTTGTAAACCCAAGACTTGTGAATGATTTTCCTAAATAAACCAAGTTTAAAAGACGGTTTTCGAAAGAACATGATCCTTACACTATTTTGGAAATAAAGTAAGTATATGGATACTAGTGACACATGAAAATGTTGTAAATAAATATTTTTGTAAGATATGTTCACAAGTTGTGAACATCTAAAAATCCCGGGAATGAGATTTTAAATAAAGTAAACACACTTTGGAGGGTAACTAAACCCACTAAACGCCTTACCAAGTTACTACGCATTTTTATGAAACATCAAGTTCATGTTGGTTTGTAAATGGAATAGTTTGCTCTTGGTAAATTGTTGTTGATTGTTTGAATGATTTTCGGAAAAGAAAATGATATGCTTATTAGCATGGACGCCTTCATTTACAAAGGAAACTATGGCGAAATTTTTCTAAATTCCAACACATAGAAAATATTTTATAACAAGTGTTACAAGTGTATTTTTAACTATGATCTTTCCAAAAAAGTCAGAGTGTGACATTTGAATTGTGTGGTATGTGATAGAAGTAATTAGTAGATAAACCGTACGTAGGATACGTGTTATACATGCACGAGAAACTGATTGTTATATGTACCTTATTAGGACGTGCTTAATTCCCGATTATTAGAGTAACTAATCTAACCGAGCAAACCAAGGTGAGTTCACACACTTTCTAAGGCATGGGATTCCCGGTGGTTGGGAATGGGTTAAGGAATTTAAAACGGAATCTACATATCCTCCTTGGGTAGGATATGTACCGCCATCCTCCATGGGTAGGATGCCAATATTAATCCTGCGTATTCTCCTTGGGTAGAATACGTACGTTCGTCCTCCTTGGGTAGGACAACAACCTTAAAACTTACTAGACAAAACTCTATCATTAAGTCCCTCATTTTATATCGACTTAATCGCCGAGGCCAATGGCGAGCGGGTCATTAGTTAATAGAGCTATTAGGTTTAACAAACCTCACACCGTGCCAGTCGGACGGGCGTGTACTAATGGACTATGGCAAACTGTCAATGATGATAGACATTGACGTAGGGCACAACTTACTTTAGTTAGTAGTCGATATGGTAACGGTCTAGTGGTTCACATGGGGAAGCCCCCACTGATTATGGATATGGTTTGGGTAATAAAGAAGGAACTGGTTAATCATATTTTCAACTATGTGGTAACCCCCACGGCATGTAAGCCAGCAAAAGACAAACCATGTTTTCGGTAACAACTTAAAACTAAACAACCAACTGTGAACTCACTCAACTTTGTTGTTGACTCGTTGTTACATGCCTTACAGGTCGTTAGATGCTTATGGAGCTTGCACAAGGAGGAGGTCGTTGTGGGATATGGACTGTTATGTCCCATGCTTAACATTTGAACTTTATGAACTTATTGAACTTATGTTTTGGGTTTTACCTTTAATGCTTCCGCTATTTAATTTGAACTTGGTTAACTAGCTTTTGGTCACCAATTGTATTGTGGTTGGTTTTATTTACTTAATTACGTTGTTTAATATGATTGGTGGCTCGATCCTGGTCATGTCACGCCTCCAAGCGGTGATACTCCGCAGGGTGGATTTTGGGGGTGTGACACCAACCATAGCAAACGCACCCGCGACGATAATTTCAGTAGCAGTGTGAATGGAGGCGGCGATAATAATAAGGTGGTTCAAGCCCCATTACTTAAGAAAATGAAAGTGGCAACGACTGGTTGCACTTACAAAGAATTTCTTGCCTGTAAGCCGGTCGAATTTGCAGGCAATGAAGGAGCGACTGCCGCACTGCGTTGGTTGGAGAAAACTGAAGAAGTAATCAAAATAAGTAAATGCGCAGAAGAAGACAGGGTGATGTACGCATCCCACCTTTTCAGGGAAGAGACATTGGAATGGTGGAACACGGTGCTGCAAGCTAAGGGAAGTGACGTGGCTTATGCCACGAGTTGGGAAGAATTTAAGGAATTTGTAGAAAGAAAGTTTTGTCCCTCGTACGAAAAGGAACAAATGACAAATAAGTTCCTGAAACACCAGATGGTGGACGTTGACTGTCGAGGGTATACTTCGAAATTCTTCGAGTATGCTAGAATTGTACCAACTCTGGATTAGCCAGAACCGGTGCTTATTTCTCGCTACATTTGGAGACTAATTAGCGAAATTCGCGACATAGTCAAAGCTGCGAGACCTCAAACAATAGACGATGCGGTCGAACTGGCCAACACCTTGACTGACGGACTGGTACGCACAAGAGAAGAAAACAAGAAAAAGGAATTGGCTCAAAAGATTACCCAAGGTTTTCGTGGGGGTAATAATAGTAGTAACTTCAAGAAAAAGGGAACCGGGCAGTCTTCCATACCGCCATTTTGCAGAAATTGTAAAAAGAAATATTTCGGAAAATGTAAGGAAAGTTGCAATTTCTGCAAGAGACCAGGGCATCGATAAAGGAATGCAGGAAGAAATCCGTAATCTGCTACAACTGTGGCGAAACAGGACACTTCAAGCCCGATTGCCCAAAATTGATTAAGCCAGCTGACCACAAGGCCAAACCTGCTAAAGGAACTAATAAGAAGAATGCAAGGGCCTTCCAGCTGACGACGCAAGAAGCAGATTTGATTCCGGATGTGATAGCTGGTACGTTTCTTGTACACGATGTTTACGCAAAAGTATTATTTGACTCTGGTGCAAACCAAAGTTTTATAAATACTTCATTTTGCCAAGCCCTTAACCTACCTTTAACCAAACTTAGACAAGTTTTTACCGTAGAAACAGCAGAAGGAAACTCAGTTAATATAAATAAGGTCTTTCAAGAAGGAAAGATAGAATTCTCAGGACATAAATTTTCTGCAAACCTGCTGCCTATGAATTTAGCTGGATTCGATGTCATATTAGGAATGGATTGGTTAGTAGCCAACCATGCTCGAATCCTTTGTGATAAGAATTCCATAGAAATATTTACACCAGCTGGAGAAGTAATTTTGGTTACAGGAGATAAGCCACGTAAGCCAATGAAGTTCATTTCAGTAATGAAAGTTGCTAGTTATGAATGAAAACAAGGAATAGTGTATATGATTTCGGTAATCATTAACACTAAAAGTAAGGAACTTAAGAAAATTCCAGTAGTATCAGAATACCCGGATGTATTCCCAGAAGAGCTGCCTGGATTACCACCAGATAGGGAAGTAGAATTTAGAATTCATCTAATCCCTGGAACTACACCAATAGCTAAGGCACCTTATCGGTTAGCACCCACCAAAAGGTTAGAACTGAAAAAGCAGTTTGATGAATTGTTAAGCAAAGGATTCATACAACCCAGTTCATCCCCTTGGGGAGCACCTGTGTTGTTTGTGAAAAAGAAGGATGGTTCGATGCGGATGTGTATCGATTATAGAGAATTGAATAAGGTTACCATTAAGAATCGATACCCATTACCTAGAATTGATGATCTTTTTGATCAACTTCAAGGAGCTAGGTATTTCTCTAAAATAGATTTGCGCTCCGGATATCATCAGTTGAAGGTACAGGAAGAAGACATACCTAAAACTGCTTTCAGGACGAGGTATGGTCACTATGAGTTTACAGTTATGCCATTTGGATTAACGAATGCTCCTGCGGCATTTATGGATATGATGAATATGATCTGTAAGCCGTATCTGGATAAATTTGTAATTGTCTTCATCGACGATATACGTATTTATTCCAAAAGCAAGAACGAACATTGTGAGCATTTGCACGCACTCTTAACCTTATTAAGAAAAGAAAAGCTTTACGCCAAATTCTCAAAGTGTGAATTTTGGCTACAAGAGGTGCAATTTTTAGGACACATGGTGAATCACGAAGGCATTCACGTAGATCCTTCCAAGATAGAGGCGATCACGAATTGGAAGGTCCCGCAATCAGCTACTGAAGTTAGAAGTTTTCTAGGATTAGTTGGATATTATAGGCGCTTCATAAGAGACTTTTCTAAGATAGTTGTTCCATTGACTAAGCTAACCTGCAAAACTGTTAAGTTTGAATGGGGACCCAAGCAAGAAGAGGCCTTTAGAATCTTAAAGCAAAAGCTAACAAATGCCCTAATTCTTGCCTTACCGGAAGGAATAAAAGATTTTGAAGTCTACTGCGATGCTTCTAAATTAGGATTAGGTTGTGTGTTGATGCAACGCAAAAAGGTAATTGCATATGCCTCAAGACAATTGAAAAAGCACGAGGAAAATTATACGACCCATGACTTAGAATTAGGAGCAATAACTTTTTCCCTTAAGATTTGGAGACATTATCTGTATGGAAGTAAGTTCACTGTCTATACAGATCATAAGAGTCTAAGGTATATATTTAGGAAAAAAAAATTGAACATGAGGCAAAGAAGATGGATGGAAATTCTAAGTGATTACGACTGTGATATTCTATATCACGAAGGAAAGGCAAATGTAGTAGCAGATGCCCTAAGTCGTAAATATTATGAAAAGCAAAGGCGAGTTCGTGCTCTTAGATTAAATCTACAGTTAGATTTGATGGAACAACTGAAAGGTGTTCAAGAAACAGCAATCAAGGATGATGCTGAAGGAATGAAAGGAAGGATAAAAGAATTAGAGCAAGGGACTGATGGAATTTGGAGATTCCATAAGAAAAGAATTTGGGTACCTAGGAAAGGAGATTTAAGAAATAAGATTCTAGAGGAAGCCCGTAAATCTAGATATACGATGCATCCTGGTAATAACAAAATGTATCAAGATTTAAGAAATAACTTCTGGTGGATAGGAATGAAAAAGGACATAGCTAGATACGTCTCTAAGTGTCTAACCTGTTCGCAAGTCAAGGCAGAATACTAGAAACTCTCATGTTTACTTCAACAGTTAGAAATACCTGTATGGAAATGGGAACTAATAACAATGGACTTTGTTACTAAGTTACCTAAGACTAGGAAAGGTAACAATGCAATCTGGGTGTTTGTAGATCGATTAACCAAATCAGCTCATTTCCTACCGATGAAGGAAACCTTTAGCATGGAAAGATTAGCTAAGTTATACGTAGATGAGGTAGTATCCCTACATGGAGTCCCACTCTCCATTGTGTCAAATAGGGATAGTCGTTTCACTTCGCATTTCTGGACAAGTTTCCAAGAAGCAATGGGAACACAATTAAATTTAAGTACTGCCTACCATCCCCAAACAGATAGTCAAAGTGAAAGGACGATCCAAACCCTAGAAGACATGCTCAGGGCATGTGTAATAGATTTCGGTGGAAACTGGGATGGCCACTTACCATTAATAGAATTCTCCTATAACAATAGTTATCATACAAGCATCAACGCTGCCCTATTCGAAGCACTTTATGGACGAAAGTGTCGAACTCCAGTATGCTGGGCAGAAATAGGAGAAAGTCAATTATCAGGACCCGAAATTGTGCAAGAAACCACCGACAAGATAACTCAAATCAAAGAAAGACTAAAAACGGCTCGAGACCGCCAGAAGAGTTATGCAGATAATCGACGTAAGCCGTTAGAATTCCAAGTTGGAGACAAGGTACTATTAAAAGTTTCTCCTTGGAAATGGGTAGTTCGGTTCGGTAAAAAAGGAAAATTAAGCCCAAGGTACATAGGACCGTTCACAGTTACCCAATGAATAGGACCAGTCGCCTATCGATTACAACTACCAGAAGAGCTAGCCGGGGTACATGATGTGTTCCGTATATCTACTCTTAAAAACTGTTTATCTGATGAATCACTGGTAGTACCTCTTCGAGATATAGAGGTAAATGAAAAGTTAAAATTTGTGGAGAAACCTCTTCGAATAGAGGACAAAAAGGTCAAATTCCTCAAACACAAGAGATTGGTGCTGGTCAAAGTAAAGTGGGATTCGAAGAGAGGACCTGAGTACACATGGGAACTAGAATCAGAAATGAAACAAAAATATCCTCACTTGTTCCAGTAAATCTCGAGGACGAGATTTTAAATAAGGTGGGGAGGATGTAAGGACTTGCAAAAAATGTCCTAAAACACCCCGTAAGTAATCACCCGGATCCTTAAAACCCTAACTTTATTAAAAATCAAGAAAATCCAATTTTAAGGATCGCTCGCGGGCCGCGAAAGACCAAGTTAAGGTCTTCGCGGGGCGCGACAGCTCGACGACTTTCCGGATAAGCTTTAGGGCCACGTGTCACACACGTGGCAGACCTAGGCCATGACACGGCAGCCCTAGTCGTAGCTAGGGTGGCCCTCGCGGGGCGCGACAAACTCGAAAATCAGCTATAAATAGGTCGTTGCATGGCCATTCTTCTGTGTTTGAAAAACTCTTTCAAAAACGTCAAATTTTACTTAAAATCGTGTGTTTAAGTGTCGAGACGCTGCTACGATTACAGGGTAATAACTCGATCACTGCTACGATACAATGTCCGATCAATCGAAACCGATCCGATGGATGTTTAAGTGCTGCCCGAATTCGGGCTATACTTTGTCATTCGTTGTGAGGGTTTTGAGTTCGTGAAGTTATCGTAAATGTTGTATTAAGTTACTAACCTAGTTTCGTTTGCATTATTTAACTAGATTACCAGGCTTAATCAGTAGGCATACTCTTTCCGTCTAAACTTGCAATGTGAGTCATTCTCTTTTTATCAAATTGCTTTACAAAACCCTAAATGTTTTCCAGTTATACTTTGCAGTGATTAAGTCTTTGCTAATCTTAAGTTACTGGCAGTAAGTGGGGTATTGTGCACATTACTGCTGTTTTTATCACTTTAGGTGGGCGAGCCTAATTAGTGATATACGTCGCTATTGGGTGACAGGACCCAATAGTGGTATGACCACAGTCATAGATCCGGCCGAGTGACAACTGAACCAGCTAATTATTAGATAGGGGCAAATGTGAAAACTCTTAATGCTGTAAATTGTAACAATGTGTCATTTTGTGCAAATTGAATGACTCGCCAGTATTTCCCCGCTGATAAAATCTTTTTAAACATGTTTCAGGTGATTTACTGTGAACAAGGAAAAGTGCCGCGTAGCACGCCAGCTTGAATGAAGTGGCTCAGTAAATAAATAAACATGTTTTTGGTAATTAGGGGATTTCCCAGTGAAATTCCTTTATTGTAAATTACGGGGTTTGTCCTGAAACTTGAAATAAAATAAATAGGTGTTTTCAGTTTAACCGATCCTGTTAAAATTTTCGCTGCCAAATAACACACCAATACCACGGGTTTTCTGTTCCGCGACATCCGAACCGGGGAACTAGATCGGGGGTCATGACAGGAGAAATCAAATAATGATGGCCGATGAGGGTTTTGATTAGAATTTTGTACTTCTAAATCAAATGTCAGGTTGGAACTTGAGTATCGTTCCATGCTTTACATTTCAGTATTCAACAAAATTACTTAAATGAACATTTGAGTATTGGACAATGGACTACTGGTATTGGATATTTCAATTCTAATTACTTAAATGGGTTCTATTTTGATCTTGAACCAAACATTATTAATGTAGGCCTCTAGTCACTATATATATATATATATCGAGTCAATCGAGCCGAGCCGAACCGAATGGAGCGGACGTTTGCCTGTGCTCGTTTACAAAACAAACCGATCTGACATGCGCGCCCTTTTCAATCGAGCTGAATCAAACGAGCAAATTCCGAGCATTTTTCAAACGAGCATCGAATGAGTGTCGAGCGACGAACAATTTGAACAACGTTAAAGAAAATCTAAGTTGTACACTCACTCACGTATATGTATTCCTAAACAAATTATTAGCATGTTTTTTTTTCAAACAAAATTATATGTATTGATATTCCTTGTTGATTATATTTCAACGAGAAAAAAAACCATCAATGGGTGTGTTGTTTTATAAAAATATTTTACTTCCTGTATTAATAAATTCAATAAAAAAACTTAGTAGGTGGTGCACACAGACAAAGAACCATTTGGTTCTTATGGAGATTTACATGGTTTTGACATTTCACCATTCTTGACATCCTAGCTATTTTTGGATTGTTATTTTAATTTTAGCAAGCTACAAAATTACATCAATCTCCATCAATAAACAAAATTGTTCCTAAAAATATCTGTAATATTCATGTAAATATGTTTTCTAATTTTCTTAAACATCCTTTTAAGTTAAAATGATGTTGTTTTTCGTATCATCATCACCGTCGACTAATGATGAAGAACAAATCGATCTCCATGATTTCGCATCAATCATTTGTTGGCAATTTGTTCTTTTGTTTGGTTTCAAACTTTGTTAACTAGCTATTATATTCTCTTTGATGTTACAAAACATTCAATTCATCAATGTCTTGGGTTGAATCTTTTTTTTAATAATATTAATCCAAAATCAAATTGTTGAATATCTTAGGGTTGTTAGACTAACCGGTATGGAGAGCCTCATCAGTCATCCCCAAGGGGATGAGCCGCCACGTCACCGCAACGTAAGCGGAGGCCTAAAGGGGATAGACCTAGGGGGTTGGGGATGAACCCCTTTATATATATATAGGTAAAGGATCCTGTAAAAAGTGCCCAAAGTGTGAGAAGTGTAAGAAATAATCTGGTGTTGACACGTGTCCATCAATTATATTAACGAATAAGGGTAATAATGTAATTTACTCCTAATAGTAGTTAAAGTCAATTAAAGGAAATGAGATCATGTGTTAACTATTTTAGGAGAAATTTTAGGAAACATATTTGTTTTTACGATTTTATACATCTGATTGTTTTATCTTCTTCGTCATCTTTTAATCGCAACATTCCAGATAAAACACCATGACTTGAATCATAGTCAATGTCTCCAGATGTTTAAAACACCACGCCATGAACAATGTCCCCAGATGTTTAAAACACCACGCCATGAACAATGTCTCCAGATAAAACACCATGACTTGAATCATAGTCATGGTGTTTTAAAATCTGGGAATGTTTTGTATTGATTGTCCAAATGTTAATACACCATGAATGTAATCACAATACAATGTTTTTTGGATTCCAGATAAAACACCATGACTTGAATCATAGTCAATGTCTCCAGATGTTTAAAACACCACGCCATGAACAATGTCTCCAGATGTTTAAAACACCACGCCATGAACAATGTCTCCAGATAAAACACCATGACTTGAATCATAGTCATGGTGTTTTAAAATCTGGGAATGTTTTGTATTGATTGTCCAGATGTTAAAACACCATGGATGTAATCACAATACAATGTTTTCTGGATTCCAGATAAAACACCATGACTTGAATCATAGTCAATTTATCCAGATGTTTAAAACACCATGCCATGAATCTGATTACAGTTCTTCTAAACGTAAAACACCACGCCTTGAATCTTATATAAAACAAAGAGGTTTCCGATTTAAATCTTGGTCATTAATTCCGATATTTAAGGAAAAAGGAGTGAATGTAGGTGCTTTTGGTTGTGTAAGATACGGTTACCATATTTGAAACATTGGAAAAGACACTATTGCCCTTCAATTTTACATAAGGTCCCTCTAATTAAAACACAATTTACATTTTTATACCCTATTGTTCTCAACCATTAGATCAAATATCCAATGGTTTAAAACACTTCTTACCCTTCTCACATTTTAAACACTTTTTACCATATCCCTACCCTATATATATTATATATATATATATATAGGGTCAGGATTTAGAGAGAACAGTGAAAAGTGTGAGAACGGTGAGAACGATTTTGGTGGTAACATATGGCATTGATGCTAAATTACACTAAGGGTTAATATTGTCAAAAAAACTCACTCACATGAACTGGGTGTTCAAATACAACGCCATAAAAACACCCAATTCAGAAAAACGCCATGAAAAATACCTAGTTAAAAACGCCATAAAATACCCAGTTCAGAAAAACGCCATGAAAAAACTCAGTTGAAAACGCCATAAAACACTCAGTTCAGAAAAACGTCATGAAAATACCTAGTTAAAACGCCATAAAAACACCTAGTTCAGAAAAACATTGTTAGAAATGTAGGCTTAGAAAACAAATGCAGTATGCAAGCAATGCAGTATAGAGCACCAGCAGATGCTCTATTGTTTGATGCGCTAATCATATAATAGATGCTCTAGTACTAGATGCTCTAATCAGATGCTCTAATATGTGGCATGCGTTATTATGTGGGATGCACTATTATGGAGCAAGTTCAGAAAAACGCCATGAAAATACATAGTCTAAAACGGCATAAAACACTCAGTTCAGAAAAACGCCATAAAACCCAGTTAATTTTTTTCCGAAAAGTATATCAATAGTATACTCGTTGGAAAGATTAAAAAACGCTGAGTTTTATGGTGTATTATTTTTCGAAAAATAATCACGTATAAAAAAGTTATTGTCGTTTAAATATGATGGGGGAAAATGGCATGTGATTAGCATGTGCACATTTGCTTGGATCTTTCTATTTTACCTCTCCTAGTAGTTCCAAGGCCCCTATTATTTACAAAAATGACACCACATCAATCTAAGCCACAAACCACTAAGATCTTGTTGCTGAGAATCGTTCTCACCGTTCTCACACTTTGAGGCGTTCTCTCCTGATCCTGTTCCTATATATATATATGTATGTATGTGTGTGTGGGAGTGAGGGGCGTCGAGACCTTCGCTGGGGAGACGGAGAAGCCGGGCCTGGCCCGACGCCGAAGCAGGAGGGTGGGGAAGACGGGGCGGCGAGCAAAAACCGGGCATGGAGACGGCCCCATACTCACTAGTCTTAAAAACACAATGAAGCAAATTGTGGTAGAGGACAAAATTAGCCAAAAAGCCAATATTAAAAATTGACTTTATTTGATTAGAAGAGATGGAGTAATGGAGAAGGCACCCATCCCTCCCTGACAATTTTGTCACTATCGACACTCAACGACAAACATTCTTTTTCTTACTTTGCCTGAGGCTAGCGGGTATGGTGATGGACCATCCTTGGAGGATGATCCGCCACATAGGCGCCACATCATAGTCCTCCAAAGGATGGTCCATCCTCCAAAACTAGAGGGCATGGTAAGATGGTCCTAGTCATCATCCTCCACCACTTTTATGTTTTTTTATTTTTTTTAATCTTCAACTTTTTTTTAACATTTAACAAATAAAGTAATAAAATATTTTCATTAATATTAAAAAACATTACATAAACTTAAAAAAAAATTAAACTTAAAAAAAATAAATTTAAAAAAAACATAAACTTAAAAAAAATAAACTTAAAAATATCCTAATATATTAAAATAAGCTACTAGTCTTCGTCTTCCATGTCGTGGCCGGGTTCGTTTTGAGCGTTGTTCCAAATGTACTCCACCAAGTCCGCTTGTAGGTTATGATGTGTGTACTCGTTACGTAGAGCGAACATGTTCAAATCTTGTTGTTCCGTACTAACTGGAACATAATTTCCAGTTGACGCGTCTTCGTCGTACTCGCATATCGCTCTACCTTCGTCTTCAATGACCATGTTATGAAGGAGATGGGGTGGTAGTGGGTGAAAAGTTGTGAAAAAAATGGTTAAAGAGGTGAGTATTTATAAAAATGGAAGTGAAATGGGGGATTTTTTGAAATATTACCGTTTGAAAATTTAATTTTAATTAGAAATTTTTTTTTTTTAAACGGTTACTTTTGGTTGGGCCCCACCTTATTTGGATCGTCGCAAACGGCAAGGATCAGACGGGGACGACGGGACGCGGGGGGGGGCGGCACGGTGTTCCCTCCGTCGCCGAACCAAGCCGGACCGGGGACGAACCCCATACCGAGTAGCCTGATATCATCAAGGGAAAATCACCAAACAATTTTTTTTTTGAAAAATAAACTTCATTAAAAAAACACATCTGCGTCATACGACACATCACGTCACTTTCCTGCGCCATCTTTAGCATACAGTTATGCTCCTGCGCCAACCCTTTATCTCCTACGCCATATGACGCAGCACATTACCTCGACACATGTTGATCTCTAGTTAAGTGGTAATTCAACACATTCCATGGCTATTTTGATAATTTCTTTAGTCAACATGCCTATTTAAGTGATTTTCCGAATCATTAATATGTTTTTTGTATTAAAATTATGAAAACTTACGATGAAATGGAATGATCTATTTAATAAAGTTAAAATCAAATATAACGACATTATTTAGTTGGGAGGGTTGTGTTACTCCTTTTTTTGGGTTTAAAGGTGTATTAAAAATATAAGTTAGGGTAAGGGGCTGTTTGTTTACCTTTTAATGAGGCTTTTAATGGTTCAGACCTCTTACTGGTTCAACATTTAATGGTTCAGACTGTTTGTTTCATGAGTAGATGTCTGAATGGTTCAGACATTTGCCTCTGAATGGTTAAGATTTATACAGAGTTTGAAGGGTTAAGATCTCTAATCTGAATTGGTCAGACATTTGCCTCTGAACGGTTAAACATTATATAGACTCTTAATGGTTCAGACCTCTTACTCGTTTAGCATTTAATGGTCCAGGCCTCTTACTAGTTCAGCACTTAACCATTCAAAAGTTGCCAAACAGCCCCTAAGTTAACGACAATATATGTACTCTTGTATTGAATGAATGGGAAGCAAGTTATTTTTATCTACATGAGTTCTCTACCAAGTTATTTTTCGATCAATTAAAATATATCACTCTTTTCATTTAATATACTAATCACTAATTAAAAAAAATTGTTGAACTAATTGTTACATATGTTTTACCACTAAATCCCTCCTTTAATATTGTAAGGTTTATATTGCCATTTTTAGCAATTGACTGCCCAAATCGACCCCAGAATATAATTATCCTTCCCGTTTAGGGGTGTTTTAAATTATCGTTTTTTTTTTTAACCAGATAAACTTATTTGATTCTGTATCTGTTAGCTTAATTTGTTCACTAGAATAGTGGGCTTGATATTTGGGCTTAGCTTGCTAAGACATCCATTAGATTTAGTCCACATCCTTTCTTATATAACGAAGTCCAACCCGGGGTTCACTTCACTCTCATCATCCAACTCCCTCTTTATCTCATCATCTACTTTAGTTGCTAATATTCTAATGCATGTAAGAAATATAAATAAGTTCTAAGTAGCACAAATCACAGTTCATATACTAAGCAATTAGTGTTAAATGTGTACATCAGTATTGAACTTTGAATAAACCTTTATAGAAGTATAGAACGAGTCGGGTATGCGGCCCACATGACATATGACATATGTCAAATTATTTCAGGGACCCAACCATAAACAGTAAAGCTCATATCGGTTGTGGAGAGAAGAGATTACTGGTTCATAGGAATGTCATGTCTCTTAAATTGTCAACGTGTATTCATAGAAATGTCATGTCTCTTAAATTGTCAACGCGTATTGTTGGTTGTGGAGTAGATGAAAACTCCACAGTTAAGCGTTCCGTAAGGTGTTATTGGCGGGCACCCTACAGTCGGGTTATATCACAGTGTACTGTTTAATAATATGTCATTTCTAAAAAATACGTAGCGGGAGTTTCAGTTAAAACAGTACATGATTAATTAAAAATTTATTTAGTCACTAATAACACGAATGCCCTCCACTGTGTTACGAGTAACCCCATCCACTAGCTAAGAGCGACACCAACTCGAACCACGCACCTGCAAAACAATATAACATACATGCAAAAGTCAGGTATGCTAAGTGAGTTCTAATAGTTTAAGTTAAAGCATTTAAAATCCGTCGTAAACTATTTATTTTAAAACCAAAATACCAAGTCAAAAAAATCACAAACATTGTATTAAAATATGTTAACATCCATTTAAAGTTCAACGAGACCAACCCTTCACCCAAAACGACCCGTGACTATACCTGTAACTTACAACCAACAACCCTACAAGTAATCCTTTCAATGTGGATTAGGTTACCTAAACACCTAAGGCCAACCTCAATGAGTCTTAATTTATAGGCCGATTAACCAAAACGACCGTATCTAGGTTATAACAATTAATGACCTAAAAGATTCGTTTATCGTTAAGTACGATTACTTGACAAAACTCGTTCCCCAAAATATACAAGATATTCCTTAGAATAAATTCAATTGTAACTTAACCTCGTTCTACCACTACACGAAGACATCATTCATCACCGCATAATTAAACATCATTCGTCACCCGCACAACTTATCATCATTCATTAACTACTCAAAATCTCAAATACACATCATTTACCCACCATTTAACTAGTGCGAAACAAAAAGCACATAATGTAGGAACCAAACACATCAATTGTTGCTCGTATGCTATCATCATTTCCCTCGTCAGGGTTTCGTCACCTCGAATTTGACCCCAAAGAGTCTGTCTCCCGCATATTAACCCTGAAGGATCCGTTGTTGCCACTAGGGTTAATCATTCAAACACCTCATGGGTGTTTCTCGTGACCCAATACCACCCCGAAGGTAACACCCTCATCATGAGTAACCCGCATCAAGCACCTCTAAGACGCTAAGTCACATAAGAGCACATAGACACACATACAAAATCCAAGGCACGTTAACTACTACCTTCATATTTACGTCACCACAAAGCTAGTAATAAAATATCAGTTTAAAATTCCACACAACACAAGTCATGCTTTTAATATCCACAGCTACAATACCTCATACATCTATGACCACAACATCACAAATAAAACGTCTAACGCCTATGCAAGAATAATTAAGTCCAATTAATTAATATGTGTTAAAAACCATTAACCGAGGAAAACATTTTTAAAACATTTTAAATCTCAAAGCTCATTAATCAAATAACTCGTTGTCACACCCCAACCGATGGCGGAAACATCGGGGCGTGGCACTGAGCGAAACATATTGTCCAAGAGAATCCATAACACTAATAGTGACAATATATTTAACGTTCACGTCCCATACCATAAACATATAAAGAATAAATAGTTATTACAGACATTGTTCTCAAAGACAAATAATTGTTCCGACAACTCAGATTTCATGTGACGTTTCTAGACCACCTAACTTGATTTCCATTCTCGGTTGGGCCCGTGTTCTTACAAAAAGCGAGACACCCAGACCGACGAATACGACAAAACATATCAGGAAGGTGATAACACAAGTGTGTTCAGACGGCTGCAGCGGGACCATAAAAATTATAAAGCTCGCGCGGTTTATAACCCGGATGCAAAGCACGATTACAACTTACTCTACCGCCCGGCAGAGGCAGCGGAGAACTCGAAATTTGTCAGTGAAATCGCCCTAGCTCCCCTCGAAAGGGCGAAGCTACCATCAAACGTCGGAAAATTCAACGGTATGTCAGATCCAGACGATCATCTCGGTGTATTTACCAGCGCAGGTCTGGTAGGGGGTTGGACTCTGCCTATGTGGTGTCACCTATTCGTCCAGACCTTGACAGGTGCAACACGGTTGTGGTTCGATAATTTGTCGGTCGAGAAGCTAACGTCATGGGTGGATTTAAAAGAGAAGTTCCTGGTCCACTTTAGCCAGCAACGCTGATCTGTCAGAGATACCGCCGACGTAATGAATATCTGGAGACGTGATGATGAAACTCTGGAAGACTTCATAACGAGATATAACAAGGAAGTCCTAGAAATCGTGATATACACGAATATCTGATACGAGCACAATTCAAGTACGTCGTACGCTGTGACGACATGATTAAAGTGCTATCAGGAACAGAGGGTTTGCCCAAGAGTTGGGAAAAACTAATGGTTGCTGCCAAAGTTTACGCTCAGACAGAGCACAATCTCAGCTCCAATAGGCCACCTCCACCACACAACCGTCCGCAAGACATGAGCGGAAGAAATGGTAAGAAGTTCAAGAAGAACTGGAGGGACTCGGCTTCCGAAGCATACTCGTCTGATGATGCCCGATCAACAATCAACAAGTTGACAGCGCAGAAAGAGGCTAAACAGGTTAATCGTGAGCGGCAGTGGACTCCTCTAACAAAAACACCGACGGAGGTACTTAGTACCGAAGACTATCAATTCAAGACACCCTCGCCGATGAAGAACAAAAGATGTTAGGATCTAAATCAGTATTGCGAGTATCATAAGGATAACGGTCATACTACAAATAATTGTATAAGCCTCCGCACCGAGATCGAGAAGGCACTAAAAAGTGGCGAACACACCCACTTACTTCAAAATGTGCGGACATCAAACAGATTACTCGCGGGGATGAGGGGCCGAGTAAGAAAGCAAAAACCTAAGCCGCGCAAGAGCAACATGCATATAATAGCTTCCTTTCATATTGGTTAGGTTTTTCAACTTACCAATCCATGACACAGGACTATTAGTATGAGTAAATTAAGTCTCAATTAATTATCCTAAAAAAACAACTTTGTAACCATGGCCTTTGTGCCCTATCAAAAATCAATGCAAAGTTTGTTTTATTACTTCTCTTTTTATTACAAAGTGCATGCAATTCCTTTTGGTAAGCGCAAAAACACTATGGTAAACTTAACATAAGTCTCATGAACGGTCCGCGATCACACACATCGCACAAGGCCCAGCCTTACGTTCACACATGAGCTTTATACCACCTTTATTCGCCTTACCTAATCAAAGAAATTGTACTCATGCAAAATATTGTAATTCAAACATATATTATAACAGTTACTGGCACACCACACGCCTTAACAAAAAACCATTTACATACACGGCAGTGTATCAATAAAAGTTACTTGCACCATAGCGCATTAACAAACAGGGATTTACATCCCAAACCTATGTCAATTACCAATTGTTCATCCAACCACAAAACAAAAAGAAAACCTAAGCTCGGTCTTCATCATCATCATCTCTATCGGGGAATACTTCCCTCAGCTGCCCCACAAAGTCTTCAGACTGCAGCACAACAGTGACAAGGTCCATAACAGGAAGCTGCAAAGTGTTGAATTGAGTCTTCACAGCAGCAAGAGCAGCTTCGGTATCAGCACCTTGCGTAGCAGACCTACTAGTATCCCAGTCAACTTTTAAAGCATTAACAACATGCTGGGAACACTCTGAGTAACCTTGAGCATACCCATCATTACGCGCAGCAACCAGCAGGTGCGCAACCGTCTTATCTAGTTCCTCAACATTAAGAACGGAGTTGGCAACCTGCAAAATAAAATAAGTAAAAAGGCACATAAATCATCTCAGATATTATCAAAAGTAAACGCACTTACACTTATGATTCCGCGCTCTTTCAACAATAGCATGTCATTCTTCAATGGTTCAATCTCACTCTCCATCGTCGCCCGGGCAGTCTCGGAACTTTCCAACTTTTCTTCAGTTTCAGCAAGGCGATGGGAAGTTTCAGCCTTTTCAACCCGTTCAAGCTCCAAATCTTTTTTAGCAGATTCAACCTCCGCCTTAAGTTGTTCCTGCTCAGATAGTAAAGAGGTAAGTTCATTTATCTCCTTTTCCTTAAGAGCAAGGGTGGCACAAGTTCGTACCTCTCTCTGTTCACTCCTCTCCCGGTGAGAACGTGCTTCATCGCGCGCTGCTTCAGCCTCAGCTTTTTCTTGTTTCAGCTTCTCAATATCCGCATCTGGTTTTTTCAATCTCTCAACTTCAGCCTTGAGATTATTAATGGTATTACGGAGACCTATATTCTCATTATTATCTTTCTCACAAATCTCTCTCCAATTTTTGCGCTCCTTAGAAAGAAGAGCAGCTTCAGCGTCTGCATTCCTTTTCCAACCAACAACGGACCATTCTTTAGTTTTTTTGGTCGATTTCAAACTTGGCCCGATCAGCCTCCAACTTAGCCCTCAGAAGGGCAGCTCAGGCCTCATCCTCAGCAGCATTCTTCTTGGACGCCTCGAAAGCAGTCCATTCCTTGTGCATACTACGCCACTCACGCACTATACGATACGTAGTGGACGTATAAGTAGCAGCTTCTTCAAGGTAAGCATGATAAGTCTGCTCATGAGGGCGCCCCTCTTGAAACTTAATCTCTCCAGGAGGAAAGGTTCCCCGCAACCAATCACGACACACACGCCAATCTGAAAAAAGGGTCTCCTTTCTTCAAATTCCAAACTGGAGTATGAAGTTCAGAGACCTTTTTCTCCGAATAAATTCTATAGTAATGATCCCCCGGAGTTTCCTCCGGGCGAATAGGAGAATTCTCGGCATCATAAGAAAAGGAGCCCTGATCACCAGCTGGACTCCTCTCAACATTTACAGGATCAGAAGCAGAAGTAGGTAAAATGGTCACAGGATCTTCCTGAGCAGATTTTCATTTCTCTGGGTCATGCGCCACAACTTCTGGAGACTTAGGATGAGCAGAATCAACTTCCGCAGTCTCCGGATCCACAATTTTCTATGTTTCCACCACAACTGTCGCAACCCCCGCCCCCTTATCTGTCTCGGGAACGGGCGGCCGTGAAATTAGTTTTGGTGGTATCGATGTTTATCATTTTGGCAGCGGAATTTACATCAGGATCGTAGTTAGGAAATATTTTATCCGAGTAAATACCACATTTTTATAATATTAAGCATATTAGGATAAAACCCAAGTTTTCATTACAAACTGATTTATAGAGATAAACTCTGTTTTATTTAATAAAACATCTTCCTTTATTTAGGTAACTTTTATAGCCACTTTTCCAAGCCTTCAGTGCTGTCCAGCTGGCTTCTAGTTGGCTCTCACATTTTGTTACCTGAAACGCGTTTAAAAATATTTTGTCAGTGGGAAATACTGGTGAGTGAATCCCAGTTTAATCAAGAAGAGTTTTATCAATTAACACAGTATTGAGAGCGATTACAATGTTTATATCTACACAATTACTCATTCAGTACTTGCCACTCGACCGTATCTGTGGCTATGGTCATATCACACATTGGCTAACCCGTTGTCCAATTGTGAAGGTTATCAAGTAATGTATATAAAACCCCATAATACCGGCAGCAATTGAAGAATTACAAAGACTCAATCACTGCTTAATAACATTGTAAAATATTTAAGGTTTTGTAAAAATAGTTTACAAAAAGGAGATTACTCACATTGCTGTTTTAGATTTCTTCTAAGGTTTCCTGGTGATTATCTATAATTTACACAATGCACACGCGTTAGTATAATAACCCTTTATATTTACATTAGTAATACCCTCCTGAGACGGCATTCCAATGACTACGTCGGGCAGAACCACGACAGCCATTACGGAACCCTGGATCAATCGGGCAGCGTATCTAACACGTAACCGGGGTTACAATACTTACAACGGAGCAGAAATTCGTTAATTAAGGGGGTATAATACCCGAAAATAGCTTATACTATCAGAAATTTCGAGAGAGAAAGAGATTGTGAGCGTCGGAAACTGAAGGCCCGAGCTCCCATTTTATAGGGGCTGAAATCAGGTTCCTCGCGGCCCGCGTAAGGTGAGACCAAGGTCTACGCGGCCCGCGTAGTAGGGTATCTAGGCCGTAGCCTTGTTCGGTCACAAGTATAGGTCTAACACGTTGCTGCCACATGGCAGCTCAGGGCTGCGTCTCGGCGACTGGCTGTCGCGCCCCGCGTAAGATCCTTAAGGGGTCTAGGCGGCCCGCGAGCGACTTGGAAGTCTAAGGAATGTGCTTATTGTGTCATTGAGATTAAACACAAAAGGTTAGGTTGTCACACCCCGATATTCCACATATTACCGGTGGGCCCGGCGGGGAGTATCGTGACGTAGTTGATATCATCATAGTCAATATACACAATATAATAGCACAGCGGAAGGCTTGGTGAATAAACTATTACAAACCATAATGTCTGAGTGTCCGAGTGAAAGAATATACAGACTGGAATGTAATAAGATCCACAGGCGGATCATAAATAAATACAGAGAAACAAAACAACAGACTTCAGGTATCTATGGATTTGCAAGATCCTCTTATGACACCTAATAGCTCCAGCCTATTACGAGAGGTACCTGTTAAATCAGCCTTTAAGAAAATACGTCAGTTTAAACTGGTAAATACAATTAACTGACTCTTTTGAAAAGTGTTTATAAAATTTGTTTTAATGCACATGGCACAAATCTTTTATAACTTGGGACAATTATTTAAATATAATCTTGTATACAGATTTACATGTTTGTCTTACAATTGGGGCCGGTTGGAAGCCGGTCGTGATTAACCGACTCACCACTTATAGAACCCACAAAGGAGTTATCCCCAACATGTGGGTGTATATTTTAGCATATACATCTATCAAGTGTATGCCTACACCCCGTGCATAGGTCGTGGCCATTTTCAAATGAAATGAGCCGAGGATATCCAGGATACGGTTGTATTAACCCCCAATGCTTATGTTATCAAACAAGACAGATTCAAACGGGTTATGTAAATTTATTAATCACAATCCAATTAAATGATTTCATACCCGACCAAGTGGTATTATTATAATAGCATATCCCAAGCCCGTATAAGGGAAAATAAGTTAAAAGTTTTACCTGAGCTCGAAGGTGAAAGTAACTCAGCCGTATATCCTAAAGCTGTATATTGATACCTTCTACTGGATGCTACTTAATCTGTATAGAAGGTTTAATAACCTATTAGGGTGCTAACGGGCCTTTAGTTAAGTCAAGGACTTAGACCGGCTAGCTAGAAAGAAACTTTACGGTTCTAAACGCTAGATTAAGCGGAGACCGGGATAGAATGTGTTTTAGACCCGACAAGCTTGGATACTTGTATAATATAGGTAAACTAATCACATTCTAGAATTTGAGGATTAAATAATAAGGTTAAACCCGTTTCGGCTATTATACGTAAACTAGTCATATAAACCGATCTGAACGCGTAAACGCGTAACGGGTAACCAAATGAATTATATACAGGTCTTAATTGTTATTATGCTTAAAATATGTTAATACATCAGTAGGAGGTTAACATATATGCCCAAAAAGTAATTTAAACCTATTTAGGCCCCGAAAGGGTATTTTGGTAATTTTATTACTTATAAAAGAGATTTTATAATAAACTGGAGTTCTAGTCCCTTGTAATTAATAAAAATATTTAATTTATCTCATTACATCAGTAAGATATCATACATATGTGAAATTTACCTTTTATAACCAAACTATGTCCCGAAAGGGCATTTTGGTCATTTCACATAGGCTTTTAAGGGCATTTTTGGAAACCTGAGTTCATAACTTATACCTACTGTAATTATATTTAAATTTGGTTAAAAATCCAGTAGGTATCAAGTCTTAGGTGTTAAATATGGTTTTAAACCATACTATGCACCTAACTAGTGTATAATTCGCTAATTGACGATAATCAAGATGTTTATATAAATCTAAGATTTTGACCAGTTTTAAATGCTCAAAATAATTTATTTAATGTATGAAATCAGTAGGAAAAATTTGGCATTCAAATCCTTTGTTAAAAATCCAGTAGGTATCAAGTCTAGGGCCATACGGTCCGTAACCGATGACCAGAAGACAAAAATTTGAGAGTTTTTATATATGATCATGCACCCTCTTTAAACTCGAATCTTCAGTTATTTTTAGCAAAAATGGTCCACATGATTAGGTCTGCATTGTTCAGAATATTATGCCATGCACTAGTGTTCCCTTGGAGTCTTTAGGAATGGCCATAGAATGAAGATTTGTCGGTTTTTGCACATGTGATATTATTTCTTGAAAGTTGAATAACTCATCACAATTTCAATCAAACGCAAATGAATTCTTTGACAGAAATTCATGAGGGTGTATTTATATTTTGCAAAGCTTTGGGAATATTAAAAGGTCACTCAGAGGTAGAATTAACATGTTGACACGTTTAATTCCTGTAGCTTTAAAATCTTCCGACTTTATTTACAAACGGCTCGTTATATTCAATCAATCACTTGATTTATAATATATTCTCCGTGTACTGTCATTCAGAGGCTCAAGTTTGGAATGTTGACACTTTTAATCCCTTCACATACATATTTCCACTGTTTGTCAATTTTAGTCCTTCAAACTCAATCTTTCACATAATTAGAGTTTTGGACACGTGTCTTTACATAATTGGACACGTTTTTACGTGGTGTTACATAGGTTTCCTAATTTAGGTATCCACATCCTTTTCTTATGGAATCTCCAAATTCCATCTGTTCCTTGTTCTAATTCCTTAATCATTCCTTTCAATTTCTCAGTGTCATCCATGATTACGGATTCTTGTGCCTTTTTAATCTGTTCATTTAAATCTACTTGCAGATTTAATTTAAGTGAACGGGCTCTTTTTGGTTTTTCATGATACTTTCGACTTAAAGCATCAGCTAGTACGTTTGCTTTTCCTGCATGGTACTGGATATCACGATCATAATCACTAAGCATCTCCATCCAGCGTCTTTGTCTCATATTCAACTCCTTTTGCCCGAAAACATATCTTAAACTCTTATGGTCTGTGAAAATGGTAAACTTACTACCGTATAGGTAATGTCTCCAAATTTTAAGGGAAAAAATTATGGCTCCTAATTCTAGATCATGGGTTGAATAATTCTCTTCATGATTCTTAAGTTGTCTAGAGGCGTAAGCTATAACCTTTTGACATTGCATCAATACACATCCATAACCTAATTTAGAGGCGTCACAATAGACTATAAAGTCTTCAGATCCTTCTGGTAACGCTAGTATGGGTGCGTTGGTTAATCTTTGCTTAAGAATTCGAAAGGCTTCTTCTTGTTTTGATCCCCATTCAAACTTAACAAATTTACAGGTTAACTTAGTTAAGGGAATGACTATTCTAGAAAAATCTTGAATAAATCTTCTATAATAACCGGCCAGTCCTAAGAAACTTCTAACCTCAGTAGGTGACTCAGGGGTTTTCCATTTGGTAATTGCTTCAATTTTGGTGGGATCTACATGAATTCCTTCATGATTGACCAGATGTCCAAGAAATTGTACTTGTTATAACCAAAACTCACACTTTGAAATTTAGCATAAAACTTTTCTTTTCTCAATAGACTTAGAAGTTCGTGCAAATGCTCTGCATGTTCCTCTTTACTCTTAGAGTAAATGAGAATATCATCTATAAAGACAATTATGAATTTATCCAAATATGGCTTACATATTCGGTTCATCATGTCCATAAATGCAGCTGGGGCTTTGGTTAAACCAAATGGCATGACAGTAAATTCATAATAGCCATACCTTGTTCTGAAAGCGGTTTTAGGAATGTCCTCTTCCTGTACCTTTAATTGATGATATCCTGATCTTAAATCGATTTTAGAGAAAAATCGAGCTCCTTGCAATTGATCGAACAGATCATCGATTCTTGGTAATGGATACCGATTGTTAATCGTGACCTTGTTCAATTCACGATAGTCAATGCACATACGCATTGATCCGTCTTTCTTTTTGACGAATAGGATTGGCGCTCCCCATGGTGATGAACTTGGCTGTATGAATCCTTTCTCCAATAATTCGTCTAACTGTTTCTTCAGTTCCTGCATTTCGGCGGGTGCCAAACGGTAGGGTGCTTTGGCAATCGGTGCTGTTCCTGGTAACAGATGGATTCTGAATTCAACTTCTCTGTCTGGCGGTAGTCCTGGTAATTCTTCTGGAAATACATCTGCAAACTGAGACACTACTGGAATGTCTTTTAGTTCTTTTCCTTTAGTGTTAGTGATTATAGAAATCAAATACACTATAGACCCTTCTCTTATATAGCTTGCAGTTTTCATCACAGAGATGAATTTAGTGGATCTAGAGGGTTTATCGCCCTTTATTGTGATCTTTTCACCTTTTGGTGAATTTACTTGAATTGACTTTTGATCACATAAAATACTGGCTTTATTGGCTATTAACCAATCCATTCCTAATACAATATCAAATCCTGCCAGATTCATAGGATAAAGGTTTGCCCTAAACTTCTGATTTACAAATTCTATTCTTGCTCCCTGCAAGATTTCTGAAATCTTAACTGTTTCTCCATTAGCTGTCTCTACGAGACATTCTTGTGGTAGTTTAGTTAATGACTAATTTAAAAGTTTGCAAAACAAAGTATTAATAAAACTTTGGTTCACACCAGAGTCAAATAATACTTTAGCAAATACATCATTAACTAAAAACGTACCAGCTATCACGTCTGGAATCATCTTGGCTTCATCTGCAGTCAGAACGAATGCTCTAGCATTTTTAGTGTTTCTGTTGTTCACAGCTGGAGCCAATTTTGGACAATTCAGCTTGATGTGACCTTTTTCTCCACAGTTATAGCATAGTCCATTACTGGATTTCCTCCTGCAATCTTCTTCCTTGTGTCCTGGCATCTTGCAGAAATTGCAAAGAGTGGAGCATTTTCCCGAATGTTTTTTCTTGCAGGCCTTGCAGAATGGTGCAGAGGTAGAACCCATATTCCTACAGTTGTAATTCCCAGAACGGAATTCTTGAGTAAGCCTTTGGGTTAGGTTTCTCCTCTGGTCTTCTTCCCTAGTACGGATTAATTCATCTGTCAAGGTATTTGCTAGTTCTACAGCTTCTTCTATAGTTTGGGGTCTATCTGCCTTGACTACATGTCTAATCTCTCCAATTAATCCCCAGATATAACGGGAGATTAATACTGGTTCAGGTGATGCAAGGGTTGGTACTATTCTAGCATATTCAAATAATGTAGTAGTATACCCCTTACTATCTACCCCGGTCATCCTAAGGTTCAGAAATTTATTAGTTATCTGTTCCTTTTCATTGGGAGGGCAGAATTTCCTTTCTACCATATTTTTAAATTCTTCCCATTCCATGTTATATATCCTATCACTTCCTCTTGATTGGAGGATATCGTTCCACCATTCTAAGGCTGAGTTCTTAAACAGATTAGAAGCAAACATTATCTTGTCTTCTTCCGCACACTTGCTTATTTTTAAAACAGCCTCAGTCTTTTCTATCCAGCGTAGAGCTGCAATGGGTCCTTCATTGCCCGAGAATTCTATTGGTTTGCAAGACCAGAATTCCTTATAAGAACAACCATAAGGCATGGTTCTTCTTCTTTTGGGAATGGGCGCTTGAAGTACGGGTCCATTGTTCACGTTGTGTTCTGGTTCAATTGGTCGCTTACTGGTATGTTTACTTTTATTATTCGCTTCCTGGACCGTTTGAATAATAAATGGCATTGCATCTATAATTCCTTATGCCACTATGTGTTGAACAACACTATTATCCATTTGATTTCCATTGTTATTGATGCTCGGATTCTCATTAACCAAGTTAATGTTACTCTGGTTATCGTTATTCAGATTTCCTTGATTTCCTTCGTCGGCCATCTGAATTTTAAACATTTACCCCATATTAATATCACAAAATAATATTTAATATAGTCAATCACATGACACGCAATTTAGCCAAAAGCGTCGATCATTGTGACTTACTCTATTCATATACTATCTATTACACACCAGTACTGAAATAAAAATTACAATACCAACTGAAATAAATAGTAGTAGGCATCCGTACACACATATATTATTATTATTATTATTATTACTATTACTATCTCCACCATCACATTCAAGGATATGGATTCATCCAAAAATCCATATTGCGCTCGTCATACTTCCAGACGAGTCGCTCTCCCACCTGTCGCATTCTCTCACTACTCTCTAAAATTTCCTCACCAAATGTCCTAAGTTCTTGTACATTTTCTGCACTCATTGGGGGTACAGGTTCTAGGACTGGGTTCGGAATCTGGGGTGTGGGTTCCTGGTATGGGGGTGTAGGTGCCTGGAATCGGTAAGGATCTTCTAAAATTTCCCTAATGTATTCGTCGTGGTAATAGGGATCTAAAGGGTCCATACCTGGATAGGCTCCTAAGATCCGCATGGGTGTGTCTTCATGTATCGGGTAGCGTTGCACATAGTCTCTAACTTCATCCCACCAGGGATCGTAATTTGGGTCTAGGGGGTTTGGTGCTGGTACCCTAGGGATTTCTTTTGGATTGAAGTCATGCATTTCTACTTGGTTTTCAGGGTTTTCTATCTCCATCGGTTGGTCAGGGATTGGTGGTTGTGGTTGGGGTGCTATTATTTGCTCCAAATTAGGGTCAGCTGCAGTGGTTGCTAGGATGTGAATATTGGCTATACCCCTATTTATCATATCCTGGGCATAGGCATCTGTATCTCTCTCTTGGCTGCTGCTAGTACCCTCTGGTCTTGTAACTTTTTCATACGCTTTCTACGCTCGTGTGCCCCTCGACTGAACCATCCCCTCTTTTTCTGTGGAAATGGCTCTTCTAACTGAGCCTTAAACACAAAGATTCCTTCTTCCGTATCAGCAGAGTACCCTGAGATGGCAGGCTGAGAAGAGGAGGTGCCTTCGCTTTTAGGCGAACCAGACAATTGACGGTACGCGTCAGATGGTCCTTGGTCGCTCATACTGTAAACTAATAAATAGTCAAATAACACATAGCAATAAAATACAGTTATGCACGTATTTCCGTAATTTATTTACTAACATATTGAATTTTGATGTCAGCAGAACACATCTGTGGCTGAATCAGTGGCTTAGCTCTGATACCACCTCCTGTCACAACCCCCGATCCCTAATCCCAGGGAACGGGCGGCCGCGAGCCAGTTTCGGTGGTATCGCGTATTGTCTAATTTGGCAGCGGAAATTTTCATCAGGACCGTAGTTAGGAAACATTAATCAGAGTAAAATACCACATTTTCATAACATTAAACAAATGGGTTAAAACCCAAGTTCGTAGTACACACATTTTCATAGGAATAAATCCTATTTTATTAATAAAAACATTTGTTTTATCTTAGGTAACTTTATTGCCACTTTTCCAAGCCTTCAGTGCTGTCCAGCTGGCTTCTATTTGGCTTTCACAGTTTGTTACCTGAAACGCGTTTTAAAAACATTTGTCAGTGGGAAATACTGGTGAGTGAATCCCAGTTTAATCAAGTTTAAGTAAAACCCAGTGTACAGTATTGAGGGCGATCTCGCAATTATATTTGTTTCCAAGACATAACAATTAACATCCATGGTACTGTCAGACCCGACTTGTGGAAATGTTACTCCTTGACCAGGTGGTAACAAATTTTGTATACAAAACCCCAACATACTCATGATAATTGTATTCTTACAAATACTCAATAACTGTTATTCGCATGGAAAAGTATTTAAGGTTTTGTAAAACAGTTAACAAAAAGGTTTACAAAAAGTGGATCAACTCACATTGCTGTCTTAGATTTTCCGTAAGGGTTTCCTGGTGACAATCTATAATTTACACAAATGCACACGCGTTAGTATAATAACCCATTTTAACATTAGTAATACCCTCCCCGAGACGGCATTCCAACCACGACAGCCGTTACGGAACCCTAGATCAACCGGGCAGCGTATCTAATACGTATCCAGGGGTTATAATACTTACAACGGAGCAGAACTTCGCTATTTAGGGGGGTATAATACCCGATTATATTGCCTAATATTCAGATTTGAGAGAAAGAAACAATTTTTGAACGATTTCGACTGAGATCCGATGGCTCCTTTATATAGGGCCTGATTTCAGCTTTTACGCGGCCCGCGTAAATGACAACAACGGGCTCCGCGGCCCGTGTCAAACCTGGTCAACACGATAGCTTGGCTGGGTCAGCGACTAGACCTGCCGGGTGTTGGGCCACGTGGCCGCTCCGGGCTGTGCCATCTTTCTGATCTCACGCGGCCCGCGTGAACTTAACGGGTGGCTTACGCGGCCCGCCTAAACTTAAAAATCAAAGAAATCAGGTTTTAACCTTTAAACCGCCCGCGTAAGGGTTGGGGTGGGGTCTACGCGGCCCGCCTCAACTTAATAATCAGATTATTAATTTTTTTTATTAATATTTAGGGTATTCGGGGCCCGTTTTCACGTATGAGGTGTATTTTAGGATATATTGGGACATTTTAAAATATGTTAGGGTGTCGGAAATTATTCGTGGGTGTCGGTTTATTTAGGACTGTTACAAGGGGCGAGTGGGAATAACCATAACGCGAGTTCACACGCGCATATAGACCACGATTGACGACTTGCAACTGACAAATGACAGCCTGTCACTCAAAACTGTCACACGTCAACAGTCATCACTGTACCTTTCACCTGCCAAGGGTCAAGTTTTTCAAAATTCAAAAATCATGAACATTTTAACTCAAAAAAGTATCTTCCTCAAGAAGAATCTCCACATTTCGTGCCAAAACTCCACATAGCAAAAATCACCCATCTCTTATAGTCCAGTACTCCACTTATTTGCATAAGAGCAACACTGGACTGGGGGGACTTGAAGGGATATGGTCCCAAAAACCTCATGCAGACGCATGGGACCATACCACAACTTCATCACAATAAGCCCTCTTTAAGAGAACCCTGCGCGGTTGCGCACGGTTCTTAAAGAGAACTTAAAAAGAAAACAGTCTCCAACTGATTCCGGTCATTTGAACCAGTGTTTCTTCAACGAGTAACCCATCCGCTAGCCAAGAGCGACACCGACTCGAATCACACACCTACAAAACAATCTAGCGTACATGAAAAAGTCAGGTACGCTAAGTGAGTTCTAATAGTTTAAGTCAGAGCATTTAAAACCCGTCATAAACTATTTATTTTAAAACCAAAACACCATCATTAAAAATCACAAACATTGTATTAAAATATGCTAACAACCATTTAAAGTTCAACGACACCGACCCTTCACCCAAAACGACCCGTAACTTACAACCAACAACCCTACAAGTAATCCTTTCAATGTGGATTAGATTACCTAAATACCCAAGGCCAACCTCAATGCGTCTTAATTCATAGGTCGATTAACCAAAACGACCGTGTCTAGGATATAACAGTTAATGACCTAAAAGATTTGTTTATCATTAAGTACGATTACTCGACAAAACTCGTTCTCCAAAACATACAAGATATTCCTTAGAATAAATTCAATTGTAACTTAACCTCGTTCTACCACTACACGAAGACATCATTCATCACCCGCATAATTAAACATCATTCGTCACCCGCTTAATTTATCATCATTCATTAACTACTCAAATACACATCATTTACCCACCATTTAACTGTGCGAGACAAAAAGCACGTAAGGTAGGAACCGAACACATCAATTGTTGCCCGTATACTATCATCATTTCCCTCATCAGGGTTTTGTCACCTCGAATTTGACCCCAAAGAGTCCGTCTCATGCATATTAACCCTGAAGGGTCCGTTGTTGCCACTAGGGTTAATCATTCAAACACCTCAAGGGTGTTTCTCGTGACCCAACACCACCCCGAAGGTAACACCCTCATCACGAGTAATCCGCATCAAGCACCTCTAAGATGCTAAGTCACATAAGAGCACATAGACACACATACAAAATCCAAGGCACGTCAACTACTACCTTCATATTTCCGTCACCACAAAGCTAGTAGTAAAATCATAGTTTAAAATTCTACACAACACAAGTCATGCTTTTAATATCCACACCTACCATACCTCATACGTCTTTGACCTCAACATCACAAATAAAACGTCGAATGTCTATACAAGAATAATTAAGCCCAGTTAACTAATACGCCATAAAATATATTAACCGAGGAAAACATTTTTAAAACATTTTATATCTCAAAGCTCGTTAATCAAATAACTCGTAACATGTATGAAAAATACGTGAAAAGCAAGTAACTTGTAACGTTTCGCTATTTGCATAACGCCCCCTCAGGTTTCACCAAACCAAATCTGTCATGACTAAAATTATGCTTCGTCTCGTGGCTCGCAAGTTTTGTCCGTTATTCACTCAATAAATCAACTATATAAAAATCCGGGATGTTACATTTTCTCATGTGGTGGTAGTACTAGGATAAGTGACCTCGTGGAAAGTCTCTATCGGGACAACCATAAAAAAAACCCATGAGTTCCTTGTGAGCAAAGCGTACAATATTGACAGTACAACAGGCCAAATGTTACATTGAGCCTTACTTATTTTGAGTTTTATATGACTATATCTTAAGCTTGAACTCCATCTTCCTCAAATTTGTGTAATTGTTTTAAGTTTTATCAACTCTAAATTTATATATTATATTTACACTTATATGGATAAGATATACGGTGGTACATAATTGTATGTATAAATATTTTTTGAACTTTTTTTTATCAGTTTTATTTTATCTCACGAATAATTTTGTGTGAACACAAAGTTTGAAAACAAGAGTTGCCAATTGTAAAACTACTACTCTAGATGAACAAGCAAACTCAATAAATTCGACAAGTATAAACAAAATCAATATTTTACTTCTATCCAAGAATTCCTAGAATTTAAAATAAAAGGTGATAAAATATAGATAATTCGTGATAAAAAATGTGCCCCCCTTTTTTTAAAATAAAAGGTTGTGTTCCAATTATTGAGCCTACAAGATGCACCTGCCGAGCATTTTTGAGAATATCCTTTCCCAAATGCTCTCTTTCTTTCACACCTATATCAATATCAATATGTCAACGCTGAGATACGATTTTAAGTTTAGCATTTTCTTACAATTTCATTACTATGATGTATATGAGCACTTGATCTTGATCAAGACAATAAAAGATTATGTATATGTAGCGCGGTAATTAAGCTCAAGCGTGCTTTAACGTTTGGTCGTTTGCTTAGCTTCCTAAAGTGAAAGTACGCCAAACTACATATGTAGCGCGGTAATTAAGCTCAAGCGTGCTTTAACGTTTGGTCGTTTGCTTAGCTTCCTAAAGTGAAAGTACGCCAAACTACAAATTGGTCGGGATTTGCATAATTTTTGACCGGCTAACTTTTACTGGGACTATACTATAATTTTTTAGTTGTTTTAAACGGATGGAAATGTAAACATTGTTCTTTCAATATATGTATATATAGGGGAAGCTAAACATGCAATATTTCATGACGTACGAGCGTACGTGATAAAATTACGCATGTTGTAAAACTCAAAACCCTAATCACTCCTGTTGAAAAACCATAATCACACATGTTGAAAAAAACATAATCACGCATGGTTATAATTTTTCAACATGCGTGATTATGGTTTTTTCAACATGCGTGATTAGGTTTTTAGTTTTACAACGTGCGTAATTTCACCGCGTATGCTCGTACGTTAAGAAATATTGTATTTTACATTCTCTCTCTCTCTCTCTCTCATTTATATATATAGGGGAAAGATAAATCGAAAACCCATGTGAGTTGAGAAAACCCAAATAAATCCTATGTAACATTTTTGTTTTTTTCTAAAAAAATAGAGAATGTAATATAAATGTACACGGACCTATTTATGAAAAAAAATGCTTACTAGTTTTTTTTTTAAATGTTGAAAATTTGTATGTTACATTTTTTTGAACATATATATTATGTAACCTGAAATTTGTAACATTTTCTTTAAAAGAAAACTACTCGGTGTTTTTTTGTGTTTCTTTTTTAAAAATGTTCAAATATATGTATATCACATTTCCTATTTTTTAGAAAGGTTTCTTGAATTTACACAACTCAAGTGGGTTTTCTCTCTAGTCTTCCCATATATATACACCCATTATGAACTTTATTACGGAAGTACCAATGATTAACTTATAGTTTTGAAGTGTCAATGTACAAAAACTTAGCCAAACCAAGAGTCAATATGAACTAATTAGTTATAAGTTAATTATTTAATTGTTAATTTGACAACTACATTAGATATTGTTAAAAACAACTTTTTTTTTATTTACACATACAATAAGAATAAAAATGAAAAAGGGTCGACACTGGCCATTAACATATCGTTCACGAGTCCCCCTTTTTTTCTTAACTGCAAATTTCACATTCATATTACATAGTATTTTTTTTTTGTTTATAATATATAAATGTATTAATCATTGCGTACGAACAATAACCAACAAATTAATGATCTCTATCAATCTCAATCAGGACCATCTGTAATAAACAAAAAAAAAAAAAAAACACCATAATGCCCATTTTGAGTTCATACCTTTTCATACACAACATTTCTCCTATAAATACACACACTAAACCTACCTTTTCATCACACACACTAAACACAAAAACAAACATGAAGATGCAATCCAACAATCCTTTGCTATTGATCAAGCTTTTAGCCTTGCATTCCCTACTCGCTTTATCAGCGGCACAAGATTTCGATTTCTTCTACTTTGTTCAACAGGTATTTCATTTCGATGTTAATCAAGTTGTATAGTACATGCATGCACGACAACAAGCATACGAATCATCCTTTTTTTTTGTAGTGGCCAGGATCGTACTGTGACACGAAACAAGGTTGTTGCTACCCAAGTACCGGAAAACCATCATCCGATTTTGGAATTCATGGACTTTGGCCCAATAGAAACGACGGTTCATATCCCTCCAACTGTGACTCTAGCAACCCTTTTGATGCTTCCAAGGTGCGTAATTTAACATTTCTTTTACTTCAATTTTATTTAGCTCTTAACTGTTCAGACCTCTTACTCTTACTGGTTCAGCACTTAACAGTTCAGACAGACTGTTTGTTTCACGAGCAGATATCTGAATAGTTCAGACATTTGTCTCTGAATGGTTAAGCATTATACTAAGGGTCTGTTTGGTAGCCTCTTAATGACCATTCAGATGCTACCTCTTAATGGTTTAAAATCTCTGAATGAATAAGAGGTAACCTCAAGTCTGAATGGTTAAGAGGTAACCTCTGAATGGTAAATCATCACATGTCACATTCTTCTACAGTAAAGTTTTAATCGTTTAAACTGTTTTTATTTTATTTTATAGATTTCAGACCTTACAAGCCACATGCAAACACAATGGCCAACATTAGCATGCCCAAGCAACAATGGATTAACATTTTGGGGTCATGAGTGGGACAAACATGGGACTTGTTCAGAATCAGTTCTTAACCAACACGATTATTTCACGACCACACTTAGCTTTAAGAACGAAATCAATCTCCTCCAAGCTCTTCAAAGCGCGGGTACATAACACATTCACACTTCATATACAATATAAACGTTTTCATTTCTAATTTTCGTTAACTTATAATGTTGTCACATACGTTTGATCATGGGATTAATTTATGATTTTAGGGATTCAACCAAATGGGCAAAAGTATAGTCTTAGTAGCATAAAAACCGCGATTCAACAAGCGAGTGGTTACACGCCATGGGTGGAGTGTAATAATGATTCGTCCGGTAACAGCCAATTGTACCAAGTCTACTTGTGTGTGGATTCATCGGCTTCGGGTTTCATTGAATGTCCTGTGTTTCCAAAGGGAAGCTGTGGCTCATCCATTGAGTTCCCTTCATTCTAACTTTCTTGTTTATGTTTAATTAATTTCCTCATGTATAAGTATGAACATGTTTGTTTCATGATGAATTTGTATGTGTTTTTTTTTTTAATTCTCTTCTTGTAACGCATTTTCTTTTAAACTTAAAATGTTAACTTGGAATGCAACTTTTAAGACACATTTGTAACATGTTTTGTTTAAATTTGAAAATGAAATTCTTATTAACGAAAACTAAACAAACATTATTTAGATGACAAAGTTATAGCTACAATGTTGACAAAATAAGTTTCAGACAGAAATAAGTTCTGTATTCTTCAATTAATCAACCTAGAATAAATGGCCCACTAACCAATTTTTAATAAAATTTGTATCCGAATGTTGGAAAAAAAAAATTAGACAAGAATGTGTAGTTAAATTTGTTTTAAAATTTATGAGTTTAAGTTGCTACTAAATAACCAATTAAGGTAAAATAATTAATTTCCATCTAAAGCTTTTTACGAAAATATTCGATGTGGTTTCAGCCGTGAGAAATCTCATTATTACACATACTCATAAACACCATATTTTAGTTATCATAAACAAAACTAAAATTATATTATACATATGATTAGAAAGTGTTGATGAACAGTGTTTAATTTTATTTTTCTTAAGTAGAGAAAAACAATATATTAATAATTGATCCATGGTTACAAGTAGGGATGAGCAAAATGGACCCGGTACCGGTACCGAATTTACCGAACCGGGTACCCTTTCGATACCGATTCGGTACCGACTTTTGACATTTTCGGTACCGGTTCGGTACCGGTATTTACCGGTTTTTACCCACAAATACCGGTACCGGACCGGTACCGAACCGTACCGAACCGGGTATATTCGGTACCGGTACCCACTTTTGAGGATTTTCGGTACCGGTACTTCCGGTTCCGGTACCGGTTCGGTACCGGCCGGTACCGAGCTCATCCCTAGTTACAAGTCAACATTAATATATATTCGAATTTAATTTATTATTCTATTATACCATTAAAATTATAGTTAATTTTTTCATCATATACAATATATGCTTCTAAATGCTAATATCTTTTTACTAATCTATATTTTATCCATTTACTTGCGTTTCTTGGCTTAAAAAACTAAATCCATAGTTGTGTTTGATTTATTTTCTTGACATTCATATATAAATTTTATTGAAAACGGAGTTTTATTCGAAATAGAGACTTTTTTTATTTTGCAGGCTAGATCAAGTGCCGGTGTCATAGCAGTATTGTGACGAACAAAACGAATACGGACCGAACAATGCCGATGAAGGTATCAGCCGTGAAGAACAAAACGAATACCGATCGAACAACGTCGACACCGGTATTAGTATATGCATAAAAACATATACGCTTTTAATCCATTTAGTTTGTATATAATTTGATTTTCCTCCGATAACTCACGTTCATTATTTTTTTTATAAAGTTGAATACGCGAGTTCGTTTAATATGTTTTTCCCCATCTTCCTTTATTAGCTTTGTTCAAAAAGATTTTTTTTCTTATTAGTATCGAGACAAAGCAAATCAATACCGACATCGGTACCAGTATATTTATTATTGGAACTGGCGTCGGTATTCGTTTTGATGGTTTCCAATGTAAAACACATTATTTTGGACATATCATGACTATAAATTAACTGTCATACTGTAACGAATCCAATCCCTTCCCCATCGAATTCCCTTATATAACGATCCGAATCGATACCGACCGAGTTCCCGCCGCATCGCGCGGGCAAATCCACCTAGTATAAATTAAATTACAACCGTACAAAATAGAGATTGATATAAAAATAAATACGTATCAAAACAATTCTATTGATCGAATTTCATACACTAATCACTTATCATCCAAAGATCATTACTTTTTATTATAAAAAAATTGCTTTTAACAAATTATATAAGAAATAACAATTATGACTTATTAATTATTAATTATAGTAATAAATAAATTGTTAATTCTTTCTCTCTAGTAAAACAAAGCATATGGTCGATAATGATATTCTTCATTTTTACTCAATACCTTTGCGTAGACACAATATCTCTCTATAAATACACACACACTAAACACACCCTCATCACACACACACTTAACACAAACATGAAGACACAATCGAACAATCCTCTGCTGTTGATCAAGCTTTTAACCCTGCATTCCCTACTCGTACTCTCCGCTTCACAAGATTTCGATTTCTTCTACTTCGTTCAACAGGTATATATTTCATTTTTAATAAATACCATTGTATTCATAAGGTCGGACCAGGAACTGGCTACATAACCGTCTTGTTGAACCCTAAGAATAAAGGTTTGTTAGGAGTCAGACTAGTTGACCAGTAAGGCGGCCGGTTTGATAACCAGTCCAATTATGAAAACATTGATTATGGTCGTGTAAGTGTATGAGACACACGCGACCAATAGGATTTGTTTGACTTGCATACCTTTTTTTTAGTGGCCAGGGTCGTTTTGCGACACGAAACACGGTTGTTGCTACCCGGGTACCGGAAAACCCGCATCGGATTTCGGAATTCATGGACTTTGGCCCAATCGAAACGATGGTTCGTACCCCTCCAATTGTGACTCTAGCAACCCTTTCGATGCCTCCAAGCAGGTGGATCTTTTACCATTTCCTATGATTATTTATTGTTCTAAATTTTTGTCTTCTTATGTATTAATTAATATATGTATCAAATTAAACCAATTAATAAATGTATCAACTAGCCAATGAGGTGGTGGTTGAGTGGTGAGGGAGACATTTGGTGTTCTAAGGGACCCAGGTTCGATTTCTGCCCTCCCCGTTATTTTCTGTGCCACCTGGTGATGATGGGAGACTAGGCGAATAGGTGGAGATCCCTAGTTCGATCCTTGAACTGAGCGGGTTTTACCTCACCGCACTGTGTTGCCTTTGGGCGAGTGTTCACGGGCTTCGGCCCTAGGTGAGGGTTTTCCCCGGTTCGGAGGCGAGTGTATCCCGATGTGGTGAATTTCGCCAATAGCCCATTTGGAAGATTCGTTGGCCGTTCAAAAAAAATGTATCAACTAAAGTAAACTTATTTTTTATTTATATATATTTTTTTAATGGCAAAGGACACCAAAGGTTACGTTACTCTCACTCCTAAATTAAACCAATAAATACTAAATTACATATGTTACAGATTTCAGATCTTATGAGCCAAATGAAGTCAGACTGGCCAACATTATCATGCCCAAGTAGCGAAGGGCTAACATTTTGGGGTCACGAGTGGGACAAGCACGGGACATGCTCGGAATCCGTACTTGATCAACATGGTTATTTCTCAACGGCTCTTAACCTTAAAACCCAAATAAACCTCCTCCAAGCTCTCGAGAGCGCTGGTATGATTAATGAAAAATTATAGTGAAACATACTTTCTTTTGTGTTTCTTTGGTTCCAATGTTTATAATTTCGTGTTTAATGTGAAACCACGATTTAGGGATTCATCCGAACGGGTCAGAGTATAGTCTGAGTAGCATAAGGGACGCGATTAAAGAGGCGAGTGGTTACACTCCGTGGATCGAGTGCAATACTAACTCGTCTGGTAATAGTCAATTGTACCAAATCTATTTGTGTGTGGATTCATCGGGTTCGGGCTTCGTTGAATGTCCGGTCTTTCCAACGGGAAGTTGCGGCTCCTCTATCGAGTTTCCTTCGTTCTAACTTGAATGTTTTGGTTTTTGTATGAACTTTTCTTTTTTAGAACAACATCGATAATACATAAAGCTAGTGATTAACTATATATTGGGGTGTGTGGTATAGTTGGGCCGTTTGGTATGGTTGGGCACTTGGGCCTACTATGTTGTGATGGGCTTGAGAGTATTACAATGTGATGAGCTTAAGACTTGTGAGTAGTGGATAATATATTTTTTTTGAACGAAAATTTTCTTTTTAATTCATGTCATCTATGGGATTTGAACCCAAGACCTCCCCTCCCAAGGTATTTAAAGGTTTTCCTTTTGCCAATGGACCACCACCCCATTGGTTGTTGAATTATCGACAACCATCCATGTTAATATACACATGTCGATGCAAAGAATTAAAAAACGTCACAAGTTATATCCCTTTCTACTCAATACTTGTGTTTCCGGCAACTGCTCTAGTGCGTTCGAAACCCCTGTATCGAAGATACTATGGTGGGTTCTGTAACGGAGGACCCTGTACGCTATATTTGGCCCTTACCATGTGGGTTGACTGAGATAACTCATTTTTAAATGGTTTGGTCTAAATACACCTCACTTAATAAACGTATAACATGAACACGGTCTGTTTAGTAAGTGGATTGACTCGTTAACCATTTATATTTAAGGGTTTGTAAAGAAATTTTTGTTTTGAATTTAGAGACGGGTATTATAAAAGGCCATGAGTCGTCTCTGTCATATGTTGAAAGTTTGTTGCATTTATTCTCGTTGAAAGTGGATAATGTAAGTCATTTCTTCTAGATGAATAAGATTTTCGACTAACTATTGTAAGACTATATGTTATGGGCTTGACGAAAGGGGCGTAAACACCATTAGTGGCCAATGGTGAAGGGGGTGTTGCTCTGATTTTTGTAGTAAGTTAAATCAATTTACCTAATTTTTTTTATATACTACGGATTTCAAACTAAATTTCCAAATGAAGTTAGACTAGCCAACATTATCGTGCCCAAGTAGCGAGGGGCTAACATTTTGGGGTCACGCGACATGGTCGTAATCCATACTTGATCAAGACGGTTATTTTTTAACGGCTCTTAACCTTGAAACCCAACTAAATCTCCTCCCAACTCTCAAGAACGCGGGTATGATTTATTAACAATTATAGTGAAACAAATGCTTTTTTTTTTTGTTTCTTTTGTTCCAATGTTTATAATTAAAAATTATAGTGAAAGAAATGCTTTTTTTTTGTTTCTTTTGTTCCAATGTTTATAATGACATGTTTGCTGTGAAACCATGAGGTACCTCTATCGAGTTTCCTTTGTTCTAACTTAGAATGTTTTGGTTCCTCGATGAAACAAAAAAATCATGTTTCGAAAAAACTGGTCCAGTTTACCGAAGCCAAAACTAGTTTAGAAATATTTATTGAACATTCTATCACTTGGGGAGAAACATCTTACCAACATACTTTAAAAAAATATATATAACCTACACATATGTAGATCAACTTGCGTCCTTATTCTGAAAAAAATGGACATCTGAGTCCCTGGAATTTGGTGGCAGGATCAACTTGCGTCCTTATTTTGGAAAAAAAAAATGGTCACCTGAGTCCCCGTCATTTGTTTTTCACCACGCTTTGAGTTTACTCACTCGGTTTTAAATGATAATTACGTGAAAATAAGTCCTTAGTTCTATTCAAAATAAACTGCTTCAAACTTTGGGTTATTTAAATAATAATTACATGAAAATAAGTCCCTAGTTCTATTCAGAATAAACTGCTTCAAACTTTGGGCTAGTGATTTTAGTCTAATTTTAGCAAACCAACGTCATTAACAAAAGCAAAATCTTTCGTGTTTTCTCTAAAAATGATGAGTTTTAATAGAAAACTAGGATTTAAACCCGCCGCGCGTTGCGGCGGCACGCGACGTAGATACACGACGCAACGCAACACGCGGCATAGATACGATTTGGTTTATTATACAAAGTCAAAGCATTGATGCTGGTAGATGCGGACTTAGTCAAAGGATTGCGCATTATATTGTAGCATGTTTGAAATTGAAAATAACACTTTTGGTTTCAAGAGTTTTCTTTACAAAAACTCATAAATGTTGTATAATATCCATAAAAATTTAGAGTTCAACCCAGCTTTCATGCCTAACGGGTTATACAACACAAAAATCACTTTAATCCTCTTTCAAAAGTCACTACAGTTGAATGAAAACAAATTCTACCTCCTGCTTAAACAGCCAAAAGTTGTCCTCGAAGCCCATTTTGTCTGAGCAAAGAAATTGTTTCAATCCTTTAATCACCTAAAATTATATGACAATTAAATACCACCTTGATGAAATGGTTCGTAAATTACATGGTGTTCCTGTATTATTCATGCAGCTATCAACCCACATAGCCACTATCAACCTCCATACCCACTATGAGGTATGAACCCCAAAATTACAAATGAATAACACGGTTGGTTGGAATACATTACCTTTTGTCCTTTTGCTTTGAGTTCCAGATTTTGATAAGCTCTTGATGTAGGGTTTCCATGCTTTTAGTTTCTGTTAAAACATATAATAAATCAATATCAAAGTGAAAATTGATTTCAAGATTCCAAAAAGTCAAAATAAGTGAATCAGTGTATGAGATTATTGTATACCTTCGTTAGAATGTCTTTTTCTTACTGCATTTTATTGTATCCCTCCATTAGCTTTGCATACTCATCTCTTCACCATGTCTCTTCCTTTGTTGTGACTTAACAAATTCTTCAATTATCTGCTTCAGTTTTGTGTCACGAATCAGCATATCTGCATATCTAGTGTAAGATGTGAACTAAAATCATTAAGAAAGCAAATGTAATAATCAATGAGTAAATGTTGGGCGAATTAGATGCCTGAGTCCAGAACCTTCAAATCTTGGGCGAATTGGATACCCGACTGAACCCAGAACCTTCAAAAGTCTCCCTTTATGTGTGATATCATCTTTTTTTTTGAACGGCAAATATTACCTAATCCCTACTCCTAAATTACACCAATTTTACCCCATGCCAGGACTTACACACTGGTCTCTCTCCAAGAGGCACAAAGCCTCTACCACCCCACCAAAGTGGTGATGGATGTGTGATATCCATGATCCATCTATGTCTAACAAACACCAAATCTCCCTAAAAAAGTTTTATTAAATGTGTTCATCAAGAACAAAAAAACACCACATAAGACTGTGGGGTGTGGGGCGTGGGTTAGGACGACGGTTAGTCTTTAACGCTGGCTAGATTACACCGTGCTAGCGTTGGCCATGGCATTGCCCCATTGGCGTGGGGCGGGGTGACATGGCTGGCTGGTTCAATATAGCTGTTGTGGGTAACCGTTGCCAAACGGCTAGTTTAATTAAAAAAAAAATATAGGCTGGCCACACCAACCTAAGCCACGCCACGCCCCTACTTTTTAAGTATTACCTTGTGGATCTTACCCTCGACACATGTCGAGCAATGCCCCCAACCCATGCCCCTCCACACCCCATAGTCTAAACATCATTTTCTGCAAAAAAACCACATCAATAAATACTTACTGTTAAAAAATAAATGGCCATTTGATTGGAAGACTACTAATAAGCATAATCACCCTCATCATATCTTTACCGTTTAATCCCTTCAAACAACAAATTAAAACAAAACCAGCAATCAACATTACGCATATCAATAATCAACAAAATCTATACCTTCAATATCAATAATCAACAAAACTTATTCCTTCAAACGTGGTCTATTTAGGTAACTTCACACCAATTTCTGAAGAATTGCATAATCAATTAATAGAATAAAAGAAATAGATTCGTGAAAAATAAAGCAAACATATATCTAGTTGAGATGATTTAAAATTCCGATTAAAAACCCTAGATAATCGAAATAAAGAGCAATAATACCTTCACTCATCGCTGTTAAGAATTAGGGCAACCTTTTGCATAGTTGCTGGTGTACCTCCTGTCCGTTCCGATTCACGGAGATTACAAAAATTGCGTACTTCCGCCGTGACAGTGGGGATTTGCCGGTGGTCGTCGTTCTGCTTTCTCTGGGAGACGATTGTGAGGTTGGGTGATATACTGATATGTGGGGGACTATGGTAAGTTTTTTTTTTTTTTTGGAAAACTCCCAAACACAAAGTACAAGTGCTGATGCACCAAAAACTTGCTTCTTTATATAGGTTTTAATAACTAAGCAGTATGTTAAATTTTTAATTAGATTATGTCCGATTACACTGATTAAAAAATGTGTGTTTATTATTGTTCTCTAATTAAAAAAAACATGCAACACTCCTCATTTTGAGTTCATACCTTTGCATTTTTTTTTACACTTGGGCTGTTTGGTATGGTGTGTCCACGGTCCGCGAGTGTTGTTATTGTTGGGCCTGGTATACTGTGATGATGGGTTTAACAATATAATTAGTATGAATCTATATCTATAATAAATGAAACCATTGGGGGACACATGTCACCCTATGGTTGATGCCAAATAAGCTGACACATCACCATACATGTGGCATAGCTAAAAATCAAGGATTGGAGAACCTTCTTTTGTACGTTTCTTAATCTCTCTCTCTCATTCAATCATTCGCTTTAAACGATTATAACCAAAACCCTAAACGGCGATTTTCGTCTCCCCTATTCAATCGATCTTCTTCGACGGCGATTCTTCTTCTCACCGCTGCAATCAATCATTTTCCACGACCTTTATCAATCTCCACACCTTCATCAGTGATAATCGACGGTAAGGATTCCGATATGCTCTTCTTTTCCGATTGATTTAAAGAATAAGGTTGGTTTCGTTATTTATTGATTTAGGCACCTAATGTTAGTTAAAGATCCATGTTTGATTGTCTGTTTGGTATTGTTTTTTGGCAAAAGTTTTCGTTTGGTTTGATTGTATGATTTTGGTTCCATCTTTTGATGAACACAGCCCCTGTTTGTAGTTATTGTTTAGAATTAAACCGCGATTGATGTTGTTTTTGTTTATTGTTTGAATATTTTTTGGATTATTGATTGATGATGATTATAGTTAGGGTTTTAATCGACGATATTAGGGTTAAATATTGATTTAGTGATTGAATGTTAGTTAAATATTGATTTTATGTTGTCTGTTTGGTATTGTTTTTTTGCACAAGATTTCGTTTGGTTTGATTGTATGATTTTGGTTCCATCTTTTGATGAACACAGCCCCTGTTTGTAGTTATTGTTGAGAATTAAACCGCGATTGATGTTGTTTTTGTTTACAGTTTGAACGTTAGGGTTTGTAATACACGATTTCGTAGTTTGATGGATTATGTTTTGTTTTTTTATGCTTATAAGTTAATGTATGTTATTTGAAAAGTCTCTTCATATGGATTGTTTGTTTTTTGTTTTAGATGAACACATTGATTGTGGATACTCAATATTGAAATTGATACGCCGAGTTTTGTTGTTTATTTTTTATACTAATCAGTCTGTATAAGGAAGTCTTATGTGAACTGTTATTTTTTAATAAATCTTATATACGTTGGTTTATTGTTCCTAACTTAAATTAAATTTTATGCTGTCATTTACTGTACATCGTTTGAAGGCGAGATGGTGTACGGATTCGCTGCCCGTGTGTGGAAGAACGACAAAAAATCGCTGGTTAGTATAGATATTATAAGCATTTATAAATTCACTGATATTATAATTGCCATTAACGAGTTTGCCTTTTCCTTTTACAGAAACTTCCTGCTGATTATGGTGACTGGATTAAGAAGTTTGCTTATCCAGAGAAAAATGCAGTCATTCGGACACTCAATGGGAAGATCTTTGAAGTCAAAGTGATGAACCTTGCAGGCGACTACTTTCTTTACAACGGCTGGTTGGACGTGGTCACGTCATTGAAATTACCAGACAATTCATGGGTTGTTTTCCAGTATGAGGAAGCTTTGTCTTCGTTCCGCCTGTTCTACTTTTATCAAGATATTTCGCTTGTGCCTTCTAACTACTTCTACTACAAAGCTGGACATGTCAAAGACCGAGACGACTCCATGGTACTTGATCATATACAGTTTTAAATTATTTTATCCTTGCATTCATACATTGTTTTGTATTTCATGTATAGCATCGATACTGATATATGGTTATGTACTGTGTGTAGTATGTGAACAGGTTGTTTGTTCATCACTCCCTCCTGAATACCTGTCCATCATATCCTGTCATGGTGCGGGCGGCTGGAAATCGTAAATGGTTTGTTCGGATGGATCTGTTTGACCATGAGCTTTACATTACTACAGGTTGGAGTCGAATCAAGAAGGAGATGTCGATAACGGATGATCATTTGTTGGTTTTTGAAATGGTTGATTTCAATACGTTTGATTTGAGTGTGCGTTTATTGTTTTCGGAGGTACTGCAAGTATGTGTCCTTTTCATGCACGCCAGTAGAATATAGTTTTATGATTTTTTTTAAATAAGTGTTGTGTATGTATTTCGATGGGTTGTGTATGTATATGTGAATACTACAGTATCAAATATTTTGTAATTCAAGTAAATATCTCCAAGATTTTTAATGATTTGTAGTTTTTTAATAAAGTTAGTTTTCTATTAATAATAGTAAATAATTACGGTAAGTATTTATAAATTTTCAAGTTTACAGAAATTTTTAGAAATTGTAATAAAGTCAATCCATTACTATAAATAAAAGTATATAATTACGGTAATTATTTATTCTATTAATAAATTTAATTTTCAAGTTTACATAAATAATTTAACTGATTTCTTATATATATTTACTTACTAATTACAATTTCTATCATCCTCAAAACAGTTTCATCATATTCTGGTGCTATTTCATCGAAATGGATGAAAATAATGTGAGTATGTTAAACAATCTTGATTGGAGATCAAAGTTGTTTACCATAAAGGTCAAAGTATTAAGACTTTGGATGCGTGTGAATCCAAAGAGAGAAAACGAATCACTTGCTATTGAAATGGTGGTGATGGATGAGCAGGTTAGAGTTTGAATATCATTTTTTTTAAATTTACTTTACTTTATTTGTTGATATTTATGTTAACGACTTTTTTTTTATTAGGGGACGAAGATGCAGGCTACTGTTTGGAACAAGTTTATGAAAAAACATTAAATTTTGCTTAACGAAAATGACTCTTATTACATTTATAAATCTCAACTTTCTGTGATTAAGTCAAATTTCAAACACTTTGACAAGCAACATGCTATTAGCTTAAACTTTGATACATCTGTTAAAAAGTGTGAGAACTTTGATGGAAGTGTGTATGGTATCCGTTTAGCATCTTTTGAGTCCATTAAAGTCGGTGAAGTCGATGTCAACTATCGAGTTGGTTTGTACTTCATCATATATAACAACCACGTCGGAAATTAATATAATATATAAATATATTTTGTTTTTAAAATGTTTGCTTTTGCGCTGAGTATATTTGGTTTTGATCAAATTTTTTTTACAGATTTTATTGGATATGTAGATGAATGGTCTGAACCAGAGGCGACGAAAACGAAGATGGGAAAAGATAGCAAATATATGAACTTGCAATTGCTGGATGAAGAGTCTGTTTATTGATTTACCTAATTTTAATTCATTGAAACTTTACTATTATATATTTTTCTTTCATGATATCCTCTGATTTTTTAAATTTCTGTTTATGTAGGGGTATCAAGTTAAACTGCACCTTATGGGACGAGTACTGTGATGAGATGTTTGGCTACATTCAGAGCCATAAAGAGGAAGTCCATGTTGTTCTTCTTGTGCAGTTTGGTAGTTTCAACAAGTATAAAGGTATTTGCTGTTTATAATCTTTGTTAATTTTACATAATTTTCTCTATGATTTTTAAAATTCAATATCCATTAACTGATATTAACTTTTTTACTCAGGGAAGACAACGCTCTCTAATGCTTTCCATATAACAAGACTGTTTATCAATGCTGACATAGAGGAGATTCGGTCATTCAAAACCAAGTAAATATGGTTTTAATTAATATGAACTACTTATTGATGTTGTTAAACTTTTAATTTCTTATTTTATTCTAAACAGTTTGTGGAGAAGATATGTAAAGCATCCTCTAATGGTTAGAAATCAATTGGTTCATCTGGAAGCATCAGTGTTGCGGATGACTTTTTAGTTAAGCATCCGTTTTCCAATTTCCGTGATATTACTCTGTTTGAACAGGTATGTATCTAATTTTAAGTATTTTAAATAAATACATTAAAGACACTATTTTTATCAATTTATACTTACAATCTCTATTTTCCTACATTTAATTTAAGCCATGTGAGGTCATAGTTGTTGGTACGATCTTGGGTATTGATGATAAAGATGACTGGTATTATCTCGGTTGTGAACAGTGCAACCGAAAGGTGGAAACAACTTTCGTCATAGATGAGGCTGAAGATGGTGCCGAGGAACCCAAGTTTAAGCAGGTTTTGGTTTGCTCAAATCCTGAATGTCCTAAAGAGGTTGTTAGTGCGACACCAATATAAGTTACTTTTATTTTGTTGTTAATTTATAATCGTTTTGCTTATATTACTCTACTTTACCAATGTTAATTGAATATATTTTTTGAACTACTTTTTTTTCATTTAGTTTTAGGATTCCGATCAGAGTACAGGATTCTGCAGCTATTGCGTCATTGACTTTGTTTGATCGTGAAGCCAGAAAAATGTTTGGCATGACTGCAATTTAGTTGCTTGAGAAGTCAAAAGTGGAACAGGTAAATTATTTTACATCAGTCTTATTTTAAGTTATATATGGTACATATTAGTAATGTCGATATATGATATTTATGTTTTCAATAAATTTTAATTCACGTACAATAGGCATCTTCGGAAGAGAAAACCATGCCCTGTCAGTTTAAAATTTTGAATGATAAAAAGTATGCTTTCAAGATTCAAGTTGGTCAATTCAATATTGACAACCATACTGATGGTTATGTTGTTCATAAGTTGGTGAATGATCCAGCCATTATTGAATCTTTGGAGAGCCGAATTCCAGCTGATTAGGTTAAATCATACCAGCCTTTTAATTAAAGACATGTTAGGAAATTTATTATTTTTGTTGTCTCTAGCCTTATTATTTTATGAATTGCAGGGTGTGGACGAGACGGATGCTGATGTTTCACTTAGTGATTTATCAACTCAGAATCCTTTTGCTCTAAAGGTATGAAATATAACTTAATTTCATAAAATACCAAATTTTGAAAAGTTTTTTTTAGTTTCTAATGTTGAATATATCATACAGGAGGCTGTGGATTCTATTGGGGATAGCTTCACACCCGATTGCACATCTAAAGATTGTTCAAAGACTTCGTCTGCGGAATTGAAGCGTAACCTTGCGGACGTTTATGAAGTTGAAGAAACCACGTCTCTATCATCAACGAAGGTTAAAAAGACTGGTGTCGCAGATGTCGCAATTGATGGTGAGGAAACCATCATGCTGGTTCCAAAGATTGAAAAGTAGCTCACGTTTGAAGTATGTGTTGCAAAAACAATTTACCTATTTTACGTATTTTGATTGTTTGGTTTGGTTTGGATGTTTGATTGGTTTGGATATTTTTGATATGGTTGGTTGTTTTTAATGTTTGGTTTTTGAACAAAGTAATGTTTGTTTTTGGAATATTTCATATGAGTTATAATCCTTTAAGGTTTATATTTTGGTTAATTTATGTTTGTTTTATTGTTTTGCAAATTTGTCAAGTTTTATTATACAGACAAAAAAAATGATTATCCAGGTATAAATTTTGTGTTTTACAAAGTATTATTGTTAAAAGTATTATTGCTTTGGTTTTATTTTTAAATAGCAATTACACATTTCATATGAACTAATTTAAATAATGTATTCATTATATATTTAGTAAAACTATATTTTTAAGAATCTTCAATAATTTCAAACTTATAATATGAGATTATAAAAAAACCGCCAATTTTTAAATAATTTACCAACAAATAAAATTGGTAAGAATTTATTTCCTTTTTTAACTTATATAACCGAAAATCTTTAATTTTCCACAATAAAATCAGCGAGATTTTTATAGTTTTACCTCCAAATTTTTATGATTTAAATTGTTTCCTTTGTAAAACTTATAACCGATTTTTTTTAATTTTAAACTTTCCTTTTTTACAATACACTCCAACACTATAAGAAGCTCTCTTCTTATTTCATACTACACACACTCAATGTTTTAGTCTAAAACAAAACACCCTATCACAACATTCATGCATTTTTTAAGTTTGAGGTTTCGTAATTTCTCATACACGTAAGTGTTATCTTTCTGTATTATACTTATACATTTAAGTTATTCGAATACCTATCTTAATTCATTTGCATATTCTATGTGATACAATATTAGGATATGCCTAAACGTGCAAAGCCTCAAACGTTACCTTCATTTCCACTTTCTATTGCTGCCCAACCTTCGAATAGTACGTATTTTATTCTTATTTCTGTTTACAAATATAATAATAAATCGTATAATATCTAAATATGTTACGTACCGTTAATTTTACTTAAATTGTTTTAGTTGGTGTTGGTAGAAGTCCTTTGTTTAACATTGTGAATGGTAATGTTTCCAATTTTGTAGACATGAACTAATTTTGTTTTTATAAATTGTTTTATTTTTTATATGCATTTTATTTTTCAGTTTATCCTAATCAAGTTGAGCGTCAAGACTATGTTGAACGCAGAAAATTAAGGAAACTATATTTGGATAATAAAAGACTTAAAGCAAATAATAAATCTTCGAGTTCGCAAAACGCCATTCGGTCATCCAACATTTCAGTATCCGATACAAATGATTGTCGTGCCGTAACACCAATTCGATCATCCTCTTATATCAATACCATGGATAGACGTATTTTGCCAACCACACCTTTAACAAGTCCGTACGAGGCATATACATCAGGTTGGTCTTATTTAACTACATATATAAATTGTGTTTATTATTAATATGACTTTCTTTTGCTTAAAATAACTAATTATATAAACCATATACATCTTTCATACCGTAATTTGATATTTTTTTGTTGCAGTTGAATATAGAAGAAGTCCATTATCTAATATTACAAATGGTAAATTCTATTATTTTTTTACGAATGAATACAATTTTTCATTTATAGTTTGATATTTGATGGACATGCCTCCTTTTTTTTTTTCAGTTTCTCATAATCATGTTGAGCATCAAGAATCTGTTGAACAGAAAAAAAATAGGAAAGTATATTCGGATAACAAAAGCCGTGATGCCAATAATAAATCTTCCACTTCAGAGAACATTATTCGGTCAACCAACGTTTCAGTATCAAATACTAATGAATGTCGTGCCGTAACACCAATTCGTTCATCGTCCACTTCACAGAACGTGATTCGGTCAACCAACGTTACAGTTGAATCTGGAGGAATTCCTTTGTCTGACATTACAAATGGTAAACTCTTTAGTTTTTTTAGATAGGTTTAAAATTTTTAATGTATTATTTTGATTTTTTATGGATATCCATATTTTTTTTCAGTTGCTCCTAATGATGTTGATCATCAACAATCAGCTGAACGAAGAAAATTTAGGAAGTCACATTTAGATAATAAAAGAAGTAATGTGAATAACAAATCTTCCACTTCAAAAAATGTTACTCGGTCATCCAACGTTTCAACCTCCATTACAATTGGATGCCCGATCGTAACACCAATTCGTTCATCGTCTTATATAAATACCATCGATCGACATTTTTGGCCAACCACACCTTCAACAAGTCCGTATGAAGCATCTACTTCAGGTTGGTGGTATTTTTTAACTGATTTCAGATTTTTTTATTATGATTTTGACTTTTTTATTTTATTTCCTTCATAGCAATGTATAGGTGTCAAAGACAATGTGAATATTTATATGAGTCCATGTTTTACATTCCAAATAAATAGAACTTCATCAACTCCACATTCAATAGATCAACCTTCGCTCTCAAGTGAAAGATCAAATTTTAAGACGATACGTAGAGGTAAAGAAAGGCTGTCTAATAAAGGTCGCTGCGTATATCCTATTCCGATGGTTGACTTATCTTCCGACGATCCTATTATTCCTCAACAATTAGCTGAAGATCCATATAAAGGAGTTTCTAATAGTAAGTAGCTTACACACTCACTACTTTAAATTTCATTTGAAGAACCTCGTTATATTATTTTTGTAACAATGATCACAATTTGATATTTATATTTTTTGTATAATAGATTATTTGGATCATGGAGATCAAGTAGTTGTATGTGAAGTATGTAACGCTAAGCTGTGGAAATTTGAAGCCGGAAAAGGAAGGGTTTACTTAGGAAGAACAAGTTACACGCTTTGTTGTGGTTATGGAAAAGTACATCTTCCAGATTTTAAAGAGACGTGTGAGGAATATCAAAATCTTTTCAAGAGTTTAGACGACAAGAGCAAGCATTTCTTACTGAATATTCGTCGTTTTAATTCTATGTTTGCCTTCACTTCAATGGGTGGTAAAGTTGATTAAAAAATAAATAGAGGAAATGCTCCGTATGTATACCGAATTAGTGGCAAGAATTATCATTCATTGGGAAGTCTTCTTCCTAAAGAAGGTGCTGAACCAAAATTTGCGCAGCTTTACATTTACGACACAGATAATGAAGTGTGTAATCGGAAAACCGTACTTAGGTATCCTTTCAAACCATTTCATTATTTCTTTGTTTGATTTATTATTGGTTTTATGTTATATAAACACTTACTGATACTTTCTCTTTTGTCTTACAATTGCATTACAGTAACTCAAAGAAAGCAGCTTCTGCAACTTCTGATTTGCTTAACACTGAACTCATACAGTATCTTAAGGTGGTTTTAGAATCAAATAATCAGCTAGTGAAAACTTATAGGCGTGTACGAGATTGGTTGGTTGATAATCCTCATGTTGACCTAAAACTACGGCTTAAGGCAAATAGGTCTAAAGATGGTCGTACATACAACCTACCGACGTCGTCCGAAGTTGCGGCGCTTATAGTTGGAGACATTGAGGATGTTCTTGATAATCGTGATGTAGTTATTGAGTCAAAGAAAGATGGTCTACAGCGTATTAGCGAGATTCATCCATCGTATCTCGCTCTTCAGTATCCACTGCTTTTCCCTTTTGGTAAAGATGGTTACCAAATTGATATTCTTCATAGAGAAGGAAGGGCATCAACGAAGAAGAAAGAGTCAAAATGTACAATGAGAGAGTATTTTGCTTACCATGTTCAAGATAGAGTCAGTCATTTCTCTTTGATTCTCAATGCTCGAAGACTTTTGCAACAGTTCTTGGTTGACGTGTATACGATGATTGAAAGTGAACGATTACTATTCATACGTCTACAGCAAAGTAATCTGAGATCTGAGACATATGAGAACCTTAAAAAGCTTGGACAAAATGGTAATCCAGATATGTCAAACGTTGGAACACGCGTACTACTACCGTCTTCGTTTACTGGAGGATCGCATTATATGAGGGAGAATTATTATGATGCGATGGCCATTTGTAAATGGTTTGGTTACCCCGATTTCTTCATTACGATAACTTGTAATCCGAAATGGCCGGAGATTAAACAATTTCTGAAGGACAAGAACATTAATCCGGAGGATAGACCGGACATTCTATGTCGATTGTTCAAAATTAAGCTTGACGCAATAATGAAAGACTTGCGAGAGAAATCTTTATTCGGCAACGCATCGGCAGGTAAGCATCCATTTAATTGAATTACTTTATTATAGTTTTTGTGGTCTGCTACGTTGATAACCATAATTTAAAAAATTAGTATTTTATTATTAATTATCCTATTGCAGTTGTGTATACGATAGAGTTTCAGAAACGAGGTCTACCGCATGCCCATATCTGTCTGTTCTTAAATGACGAAAGCAAGCTTCCTTCGGTTGAGCATGTTGACAACTTTATTTCTGCCGAGATACCTGACAAAAACTTAGATCCAGATCTGTATAATCTTGTCAGCGACTACATGATTCACGGTCCTTGTGGTGTTGCAAAACCAAATTGTCCGTGTATGGTAGAAGGTACCTGTTCGAAGAAATTTCCAAAGAAGTTCTCTGAGCAGACTACTCTAGATTCGAATGGTTATCCGGTATATAGAGGAGCAGATTCAGGATTTTTTGTTGAGAAATCTGGTATTCAGCTTTATAACAGAAGCGTGGTTCCGTATAACAAAACCCTTTTGAGACGTTATCAGACACACATTAACGTCGAATGGTGTAACCAGGCTGCGTCCATAAAGTATTTGTTTAAATACATTAGCAAGGGACCAGATAGGGCAGAATTTGGTTTTGTACAAAATGTCGATGAAGGTCAGCTTGAAGATAGTAAAGATGAAATCAAAGAGTATTACGATTGCAGATATCTATCGGCTTGCAAAGCTACATGGCGCATCTTTGCATTTGATATTCATTACCAGTACCATCCGTAATCAGGCTTTTGTTTCATCTACCAGATAAACAAAACGTTGTATACGGCCCTGATGACGATCTTGATAGTGTTCTTCAAAAACCATCTGTTGCTTCTACGATGTTTTTGGGGTGGATGGAAAAGAACCAAAAAGATCCGTTGGCGCGCAGCCTTACTTACGTTGAGTTCCCTACTAAATTTGTTTGGAAGCTGAAGAAAAGGGTATGGGATAAGCGGATAATAGGCAAAACCATTGGTCGAATTCACTGTGTTAATCCTTCTATGGGCGAGGCTTACTTTTTAAGAATCCTTCTTAATAAGGTAAAAGGGCCTAAGTCTTTTGAAGAGATTCGTACTGTGAATGGACAAGTCTTCCCAACATTTAGAGATGCGTGTTACGCTAGAGGCCTTTTAGACGACGACAAGGAGTATATAGAAGCTATCAACGAGGCGTACTACACAGGTTCAGTATACTATCTTCGTAATCTGTTTGCTACAATGTTGGGGTCTAATACATTATCAAGGCCGGAACATGTTTGGGAAAACACATGGGAGTACCTTTCGGATGGTATTTTATACAATCGCCAAAAGCTTTTGAGGATCGAAGGTACGCAAATTGTTATTTAATATTTTCACAGTTATGTCATATATATAAGTGTTTATGAAATTCATTTTTTATTTATAAGAATTTTAATAATTCAATAATTTTTTCATATAATTGTAATAGGTTTGTCTATTCCAGAAGAACAAATAAGGAACCTAACGTTGCTGGAAATTGAGCGTTACTTATTACGTAATAACTCAAGTTTAAGTCAGTTTCTGTCTATGCCTCAACCCGACAGTGAGTCAATATATTCAGCAGACAACCGTTTAATTGCTGACGAGCTTGGGTACGATGTAAGCGCTACTGCCATTGAGTTTGATAATAATTTAAGAAGCCTAACCGATGAGCAGCGTTTAGTGTTTGATGAGATAATTGCAGCAGTTAATAGTAATGCAGTGGTCTGTTCTTCGTCTATGGCTACAGAGGGACTGGTAAGACGTTTATGTGGAAGACATTATCTGCATCCATTAGATGTAAAGGAGATATTGTATTAAACGTTGCATTAAGTGGAATCGCATCTCTTTTGTTACCTGGAGGACGTACTGCACATTCAAGGTTTCATATACCTTTGAATTTAACAGAAAGCTCGATGTGTTTTATTAAACCGGACAATGACGTTGCTGATTTATTAAGGAAAACGAAATTGATAATTTGGGATGAAGCACCGATGAATCATAAACATGCGTTTGAAGCACTTGACCGAACAATGAAAGATATCTTCAAATGTGAGATGACCTTTGGTGGTAAAGTTATGGTGTTCGGTGGTGACTTTAGACAGATACTTCCGGTTGTACCAAATGGCAGTAGGCAAGAAATCGTTAATGCTTCAATCACGTCGTCGTGTATTTGGAGTACTTGCAAGGTCCTTACGTTAACCAAAAACATGAGGTTAACTGTAGGAGCCAACGCATCTGATATAGACGAGATTAAAGCTTTTGCGAATTGGTTGCTCGAGTTGGGGGAGGGAAAAATTGGTGCCAGTGATGATTGTGAGGTGGTTATATGTGACAACTGTCAAAAATCCAGGTATCAGTACAATTAATTAACCATGATTAGTGCTTAATGATTGTGCTGAATTTACAATTAACTGCTTTCTGATTACTGCCATACACATACATGATGATGCATTAAGTACAGTTAGCACAGTTATCTGATAAAATTAGGAAAATGCTGATAGAACTCAGCACATAGACAGACAGTGCATTGAGACACAGAATGAACCAGAAACCAAGTACAACACTAGTATAGTGTGTGGGAAAGTAAGGATCACAAAATTGCCTTATTAGTGATAGTTTAAGTGCCGGAAAGTGCCTAAAACTCACACAAAGTGTTGAATTCAGCAAAATTCAGCAAAAACTAGCATCTTAACACACTAATATTATGCAGAAATATGGTTAAATGGTCCTGAATGCTTTCCTAAGTGTCGGGAATCAAAAGTGTCACAAAAGGGTACAAAAAGCACACTAAACTGCATAGTTTAGCACTTTAATGAACCAGTAACCAACCGAACAACCGGACACTACCTGAAACATCAATTTACACTAGAAGCACTGTTTTAACATTACCAAGCTAGTTATGGTCCCCGAACACCATAACACCCCATAAAACACCAAGTAACTAACATAACTAACTAATACTTGAATTTTTACCTTAAACCAACTAAACTAGTTAAACCTAACCTACTACCCCCCCCCCCCACCTAGTAATCGGCCATACCCTCTACCATACTTCAAGATTTCATTCTAATATTAAATTGGATATGGTTCCCTTTTATTTGACATAAAATACAAGGGTAATTGAGAAAGTATGGGTTATATATGTAACCATAAGCACTAAACTCTCATTCTCACACACACTAAAAAAACACACAAGTTCTCTACACTCCCTTGGAGCTCTCGGCCGAGATCACCCACACCCACATCCACCTTCATTTGATCTTTCTCATACATTCCAAGCATTCACAAAGATGTTAGAGATCATACAAAGAAGCTAGGAGCTTGTGGAAGATCAAGGACCTCTCTTGTTTGCTTTTATCCATCTTATAGCCTTGTGCTAGTGGTAAGAGTCTTGATCTTGCTAGTTTACTCATATTTTTAGTGGTTAAAAGAAGAAACATAATGATAATCATCAAGAACACTAAAGATCACAAGAAGTAAACTTGAACATAAGCATGTTTAATGAAGTAATCTTGATGAATATGAGTTGTTATACTTGTTGATAATTGATTGTTTGTAGAAATGATGTTGATCATCATAAGATCTTGCTAGATCATGATTAAAAACATAATCTAGCAAGATGTGAAAGTAGAAATGTTGTAGGATGATAGATCATCCACATGAAGATCATGAACTTGAAAGAATACTTTGATTTCTTGAAAAATAATGATCAAAGTAAGTTATTAATCATATAGATCTAAAGATTTATGAATGGTTTTTCAAAGAAACCAAGTTAAGAATATGAGTTTCATTTAATCTTGGTTTTTACATAAACAAATCTTATTTTTAATGGTTAAACAAGTGTAGAAACACTTGTGTAACAAGAGGAATGCATAAAGAAATATTTTTGGAAAATATGATTGGAAGTTGTAAACATCTAACTTCTTTAAAAATGAAGTTTTTAAAGAACTAATCACGTTTTAAAGGGTAACAAGGCTTACTAATGTAACAACCCGCACTTTTGTGCGTTGTTACTACTCGATATACTCGTTACGCCTAGCACCAGAGATTCGGATCATAATGTAACTATATCGCATACTTCACTATTCGAAGGATAAATCGCATATTTTCGCAATACACTATTATCACAAACACTAACACTCACGGAGGCATTGAGTAAGGACCTATTCTACCCTCCTCAGTGGCCGTGATGTGTCGAACGTAAACAACTAACGCTAACAAGGACTCTCGGGTGAGTGCTATAGCTCCAGTCGTCGTGACGATGATGACAATACGAGTGAGTGGTACCCCGTCAGTCATTGGGGCACGTCACACAATAACGTTCACGATGACATCAAGAAAGGACCTATACTACCTTCCTTGATGGCCGTAAAACGTCGCTAATAATCGCATACTCGAAACGGAAACCGGTTGTTAAGTATCGAAACTTTGGAATATGGATACGTAAATACGACCCTTAGTGATATATATACATATATAATAACAATATAAACTAATTATGGGAAGCGCGCACTTCGAAAACCATCAAAACGATCGAAAACGGAGAAGCTCACCGCGCCGGAGTGGCCATCCGCACGGATTGCCATTCGACCCAGTCACTCCCTTCTCCTCTCTGTTGCCTATAAATAGCCTGCCACACCACTGTTTAAGTGATGTGACAGCTCCCACTCGACCAGACACGCTTCAGGACCCTTTTCTCTCGATTCCTCGCGATTTCGGTAAGATTTCAACCTAAAACTCGTATTTCTATGATCTACACTCGATTCTACTTCATTCTATCTACTAAAACTCAATTTTTAACCGTGAAATCTATTGATTTTGAGGTGTTTTAAGGTGATGTCACCAAGAGAGTATATGAACTTCAAGTTGTGACCTCATCCCACCATAAACGCCTCAGATCTGAGTGATTTCCACATGTTTTGATAACAAATCTCACCTAAATCTATGTATTCAACCAAGGAACTGTGCGATTTCGAGCTAAACCGGAGAAACCGTCAAGAACGGCCAGTTCTGATGGAGCGGGGTGATTCCCGGCCGTTAGAGCGGGTCGGAACTGATGGAATTTCAAGTGTTAGTACGAAATTACACTGTCCCGGTAACTCTACACGTATTCCTTCCGATAAACACTCAGAAACAGTGTTCAGAATGCGAAACAGACGTGTTATCCGCACGGATCACATGTCATCCGCATGGATCACACGTCATCCGCACGGATCACACGTCATCCGCACGGATCACACGTCATCCGCACGGATCACACGTCATCCGCACGGATCACACGTCATCCGCACGGATCACACGTCATCCGCACGGATCACACGTCATCCGCACGGATAACATGTCATCCGGACGGATGAGCACCATCTGACCCATGACTGTCATCCGATCTATATGTCATCCGGACGGATGAGCACCATCCGACCAGATAACTGACTTTTCGATGCTATTCTCGCTTAACCATGCATCGTTTACTATATCCTTCAATGATTAAAGCAGACGTACTCGCAACCGACTCAATCAAGTTGTATTCTCGCTAAATACGCACTGTGAGTATACTTGAACCCTTTTTAATCGTATTTTGGGTGTAACATACGTTTCTAACAAATCAAACTTATCAAACGAATTATTCAATCAATCGAATTATCAATTGCGAATAACTGTTATGCATAGATATACGTGATGCTAGTTGCATATGTGCTAGGGCTTATACTCGCGACGTCCCACCATGACTAGTATAGTACTATTGCGCCCGACAGGGTCTAGTTTGCCATCGCATATTCGAGCATCGAGGACTTAGTTGGTAGTATCAGCTTTGTGAGTATATATGTCGTGTGTTACGTTCTTGCATATGGAAATTCGCTACACTTTTTATCTATTACGCTATACATATCAAACCTGTATACTCGCCAATACTTTTGTATTGACAAATATTTTAACGTATGTTGCAGGTTAGATCGCAGACTATATCAAATCAAGCTAGGGAGTCTAGAAACTCAACTAAAATCTAGGTTGTCGGATTTGTATTGCTCGAGAGGACAAGAAATCTGTGATAACTTATGTGATTGTATTATTTGTTAGTATGGGATAACGAATGTATTAAATATTATCGCAATATAGTTGTTATGGATTCTCTTGAGCAATCTGATTCGCCTAGTGCCGCGCCCCGATGATTCCGCCATCGGTTGGGGTGTGACAACTAATAACACTAGTAAGTTCCTACAAATTTTTACAAATACTCAAGTTCATGAAGTAGTAGAATATTCATGATTTTGGCAAAATTGGTAAGTGTAAGTTGTTTGTTGATGATTGTAAATTAATTGTGTTGATTTTTACAAAAGAAAATGATATGCTTGAAAGCATGGAAACCTCCATTTTTAGGGGAAACTATGGCAAAATTTTCTAAAAATATAAACACGTAGAAAAATATTTTTAAACAAACATTTACAAGTGTATTTTAAACCATGAGTTTCCTACATAAATTTTGCCATAATTTTTGGGTTACAAAAATACAAATATTGGAGGTTGGTTTTCATAAATAAAAGTGACTAAATATGTATTTAGGAAATATATATTTAGAAGACACAATGTGTGTGATTATTTGTATACTTTGTGTAATTAGTTACATTATTTTAGCCTTTTAGGACTTCAAGTAATATAACTCACAAAAACACCAAGAATTACCGTCCAAAATATTACCAAAATTCCAAGAAATAAATATACACACTTACACAAAATATTGGTGAGACCGAACTATGTAATATAAGACTTACGAAATATTCCAGAAAATTTATTCACAAAGAATATTTTTGGTAAATAATATTTTGGACACCAAGGAAGTAAAATATGATTTTTACAATTACTACAAGGATATATCATATTTTTGACAAGAGAAAAATATATTATCTTTGACAAATATGAAATATATATTTTTCTTGAAATTTCTGGAAGATATATTATTTTTAAGAAATATATTTTCTTACACAAACATGAAATACAATATTCTTGGGAGAAATATATTTTTCTCAAATAAATATGAAATATATCACCTTTGGAAGAAAATGAGTTTAAATATATTTTTCAAGTTGGACTTGAAAATATATTATTTTTGAACTTATGAGAAAATACAAATATTTTGTCAACGAAAAATTATAAATAATTTTCTAAGTAATATTCCTTAAAATATATATATTTTGGAAATATATATTGGATTTTTATTAAAGATAATGTTCCGGAATAATTAATTTGAAATTAAGTATAAGGATACTTAATGAATACAATAAAAATACGTATTCTCGTACGTATAATAACACACCGGAATACGACCCCAAAACATGGCAAAAATACACATGTATAAGATACCTCCATCCCTGGGAAGGAAATACAAGTACAAATACTTGGGAAGTATTAAGCCACAATAATATGGTTTAACAATTATTCCAAAATTTAATAAATATAATTTAAGTTAAAATACTAATTATTTTAACAAATAATTATATAACTTGGAATAACATCGAAGATACGAAGAAACGTAACTCAAAGACACTAATACTAAGTCAAGGCACGACCCGCTCGTCTAATAGATCATAGTACGTTGTAGGTAGTCGTGTACACTGGAAGAAGCTTGAGTTACTGTGACTGAAGACGCAAGACTGTGAGTTCATGACCCCCTTTTCTTTAACTGTTTTCAGTTTTATAACTTCGGGGGTGAAGTTGTCACGGCCCCCGGCCCGGTTTGACCCGGTTCAGGGGCCGTGGGACAGAAAATCTCGTGGTATTTATTTAATTGACTTGACAGCGGAAGATTTTAGCAGGATCTTTTTTAAAGACTGAAAATGACTGTTTATTTCATTTCATAATTCGGGATAAAACCTCGTTGTTTACAAGATAGTGATTTCACTGGGAAATCCTTATTTTTCAAAACATGTTCTTTATTTATTTTGAGCCACTTCCTTAAGCTTGTAGTGCTTCGCGGCACTTTTCCTGGATCACAACAGATCACCTGAAACATGTTTGAAAAAGGTTTTGTCAGCGGGGAAATACTGGTGAATCATTCTTTTTACTAAAAACGACGCATTGTTATAATTTACAGTATTAAGAGCGATTACAATGTTTATACATATCAATCATCTACCCACGGAATTTATCACTCGACCACCTATTGACTATCTCGTTGTCCAATGGTGTCAGTGATTATGGTCATATCACCCCTTGGCTAACCCGTTGTCCAATGGTGACAGTTATCAAGTAATGTATACAAAACCCCACATACCGACTGTAATTTAGAGATTACAAAGACTTAATCCCTGTAATTATAACTTTGAAAACAAACATGATTTTGAAATCAAATTTTATAAAAATAGAATGACTCACATTGCAGATTTAAGTGGACAGAGCTTAGCCTACTGATTAGCCTTGTAACCTAATTTAAATAACAATGCACACGAACTAGGTCAGTAACTAATACAGCATTTACGATAACTCACGAGATTAAACCCTCACAATGAATGACAAAGTGCGATACTTAAACATCCATCGAGTTCACGACGAATGACAAAGCATAACCCTAATGTGGGCAGCACTTAAACATCCATTGGATAGTTTCAATCGATCGGACATTGAATCGTAGCAGCGATCGAGTTATTACCCTGTATCGTAGCAGAGGTCCGGGATTTAAAACTACTTTTGAACGAAGCAGTGTATAAGTGGGTGTACGTAATGAATTTTAGCGTCGAAACATGCAAACTGATCAAGTCCCAGGCCAGGGGTTTTATAGCCCGATTCGGACCCTCCCGCGAGTCGCGAAGGGATCCTCCTACCCTGTCGCGGGGCATACCCCCTAGCCTAGGGTTGCTTCGTGTCTTGTATAGCCTTGGTGAGTCGACAATTTTCAAATTTATGTGTTTTACAACCGTTTCAAACAGATAAACATAATTAGGGAAATACCCCTCTTGAGTTTTAGGGGCCCTGATCCTGATTCCAACTATTTTGAAAATTTTAGGGACTATGCAGAATTACTTGGGGGTCTCAATTAGGGTTTCCTTTCAGAAAAAATAAGATAAGAAGTGGTAATTTTAATGAGAGTTGTTACATCCTCCCCACCTTATAAAAATCTCGTCCTCGAGATTTATTGGAATAAATGAGGATACTTTCGCTTCATCTCTGATTTCAGCTCCCAAGTGTATTCGGGTCCTCTTTTCGATTCCCACTTGACTTTCACTAGCACTAGTCGTTTATGTTTGAGAAATTTGATCTTTCTGTCTTCTATCTGTAGTGGTTTCTCAACAAATTTTAACTTATCATTTACCTCTATGTCTTGAAGAGGTACCACCAGGGATTCGTCTGATAGACATTTCTTGAGATTGGATACATGAAATACATCATGTACTCCAGCTAGTTCTTCTGGTAGTTGTAAGCGATAGGCAACTGGTCCTATACGTTGGATCACTGAAAATGGTCCTACGTATCGTGGACTTAGCTTTCCTTTCTTACCGAACCGTACTACTCCTTTCCAAGGAGAAACTTTCAAGAGTACCCTATCTCCGACTTGAAATTCTAGTGGCTTACGTCGATTATCTGCATAGCTCTTTTGGCGATCTCGAGCAGTTTTCAGTCTTTCCTTGATTTGAGTGATCTTGTCGGTGGTTTCTTGCACAATTTCAGGACCGGATAATTGACTTTCTCCTATTTCTGCCCAGCAGACTGAAGTTCTGCATTTGCGTCCATACAGTGCTTCGAATGGGGCAGTTTCGATACTTGCATGATAACTATTATTATAGGAGAATTCAATTAAGGGTAGGTGGTCATCCCATTTTCCACCAAAATCTATCACACATGCTCGGAGCATGTCTTCCAGTGTTTGTATCGTCCTTTCACTTTGCCCGTCTGTTTGTGGATGATATGCCGTACTTAAATTTAGTCGTGTTCCCATTGCTTTCTAGAAACTTGTCCAGAAATGGGAAGTGAAACGACTATCCCTATCCGATACAATAGAGAGTGGAACTCCATGTAAGGATACTACTTCGTCTACATACAACTTGGCTAACCTTTCCATGCTAAAGGTTTCCTTCATGGGTAGAAAATGAGTTGACTTGGTTAATCGATCCACAATTACCCAAATCGCATCATTACCTTTTTCTGGTTTTGGGTAACTTAGTAACAAAGTCCATTGTTATGAGTTCCCATTTCCATACAGGCATTTCTAATTTTTGAAGTAGACCCGAAGGTTTCTGGTGTTCTGCTTTAACTTGTGAACAAGTAAGACACTTAGAAACATATCTAGCTATGTCCTTTTTCATTCCTATCCACCAGAAATTCTTTCTTAAATCTTGGTACATTTTATTGTTTCCTGGATTCATGGTATACCTAGATTTATGAGCTTCTTCTAAAATTTTATTTCTTAATTCTCCTTGCTTAGGTACCCAAATCCTTTTCTTATGGAATCTCCAGATTCCATCAGCTCCTTGCTCCAATTCCTTTATTCTTCCTTTCATTCCTTCAGCATCATCCTTGATTGCTGTTTCTTGAATATTTTTCAGTTGTTCCATTAAATCTAACTGTAGATTTAATCTAAGAGCACGAACTCGTCGTTGTTTCTCATGATACTTACGACTTAAGGCATCTGCAACTACATTTGCCTTTCCTTCGTGATACTGAATATCACAGTCGTAGTCGCTTAGTATTTCCATCCATCTCCTTTGTCTCATGTTTAATTCTTTTTTCCCAAATATATATCTTAAGCTCTTATGATCTGTATAGACAGTAAACTTACTTCCGTACAGATAATGTCTCCAAATCTTAAGGGCCAAAATTATGGCTCCTAATTCTAAATCATGAGTTGTATAGTTTTCCTCGTGCTTTTTCAATTGCCTTGATGCATACGCAATTACCTTCTTGCGTTGCATAAGCACACATCCTAATCCCAGTTTTGAAGCATCACAGTATACTTCAAAATCTTCTGTTCCTTCCGGTAAAGCTAAGATTGGAGCTTTTGTTAACTTATGCTTTAAAATCTTAAAAGCTTCTTCTTGCTTAGGTCCCCATTAAAACTTAACTGCTTTACAGATTAGCTTAGTTAATGGCACCGCTATTTTAGAAAAATCCTTAATAAACCGTCTATAATATCCGGCTAAACCTATAAAACTTCTAATTTCCATAGCTGATTGTGGAACCTTCCATTTGGTGATTGCTTCTATCTTAGCAGGATCTACGTGAATACCTTCATGATTCACCATGTGTCCTAAAAATTAAACTTCCTGTAACCAAAATTCACATTTCGAGAATTTGGCATAAAGCTTTTCCTTTCTTAACAAAGTTAAGAGTGCATGTAAGTGCTGACAATGCTCGTCCTGACTTTTGGAATAAATAAGTATATCGTCGATGAAGACAATTACAAATTTATCCAAGTACGGTTTACAGATTCTATTCATCATGTCCATAAATGCCGCAGGTGCATTCGTTAGTCCGAAGGGCATGACTGTAAACTCGTAATGACCATACCTAGTTCTGAAAGCAGTTTTAGGTATGTCTTCTTCTTGTACCTTTAATTGATGATATCCGGAGCGCAAGTCTATCTTAGAAAAGTATTTAGCTCCTTGGAGTTGATCAAAAAGATCATCAATCCTAGGTAATGGGTATCGATTCTTAATGGTAACCTTATTTAATTCCCTATAATCGATACACATTCGCATTGAACCGTCCTTTTTCTTTACGAACAACACTGGTGCTCCCCAAGGGGATGAACTAGGTTGTATGAATCCTTTACTTAGTAATTCATCTAACTGCTTTTTCAATTCTAACATTTCAGTAGGTGCTAACCGATAAGGTGATTTGGCTATCGGTGTAGTTCCAGGAATTAGATGAATCCTAAATTCTACTTCCCTATCTGGTGGTAATCCTGGTAACTCTTCTGGGAATACATCTAGGTATTCTGAGACTACAGGAATCTCCTTAAGTTCTTTATCCTTAGTACTAATGATTACTGAAATCATATATACTATTCCTTGCTTTCGTTCATAACTAGCAACTTTCATTACTGAAATGAACTTCATGGGTTTACGTGGCTTATCTCCTGTAATCACAATCACTTCTCCGGTGGGTGCCCGAATCTCTATAGAGTTTTTATCACAAAGGATTCGAGCATGGTTGGCTACTAACCAATCCATTCCTAACACAACATCGAACTCAGCTAAATTCATTGGTAATAGGTTTGCATGAAATTTATGACCTGAAAGTTCTATATTTTCTTTTTGTCAGCGGGGAAATACTGGTGAATCATTCTTTTTACTAAAAACGACGTATTGATATAATTTACAGTATTAAGAGCGATTACAATGTTTATACATATCAACCATCTACCCACGGTATTTATCACTCGACCACCTATTGATTATCTCGTTGTCCAATGGTGTCTGTGATTATGGTCATATCACCCCTTGGCTAACCCGTTGTCCAATGGTGACAGTTATCAAGTAATGTATACAAAACCCCACATACCGGCTGTAATTTGGAGATTACAAAGACTTAATCCCTGTAATTATAACTTTGAAAACAAACATGATTTTGAAATCAAATTTTATAAAAATAGAATGACTCACATTGCAGATTTAAGTGGACAGAGCTTAGCCTACTGATTAGCCTTGTAACCTAATTTAAATAACAATGCACACGAACTAGGTCAGTAACTAATACAGCATTTACGATAACTCACGAGATTAAACCCTCACAATGAATGACAAAGTGCGATACTTAAACATCCATCGAGTTCACGACGAATGACAAAGCATAACCCTAATGTGGGCAGCACTTAAGCATCCATTGGATAGTTTCAATCGATCGGACATTGAATCGTAGCAGCGATCGAGTTATTACCCTATATCGTAGCAGAGGTCCAGGATTTAAAACTACTTTTGAACGAAGCAGTGTATAAGTGGGTGTACGTAACGAATTTTAGCATCGAAACATGCAAACTGATCAAGTCCCAGGCCAGGGGTTTTATAGCCCGATTTGGACCCTCCCGCGAGTTGGATGTTTCATGCTGCGTTAAGAATAAAGATGTCATCCATGGTCTTCGGGTTTGGTCAGGGTGTCTTACTCCTGGACGAGACACGTTTTCCAAATCCTGGTTCTATTTAATGTCATTTGTCGAGTCTTTGTGAACTTTTAAACAAGTTGCATGATTGTACTCGTATTTGAATTTCTATGTTTTAAGACAATGTTGTCATGTTTTTAAACTTAATATATGGATGAACATCAATGGTTTTATCATATAGTTGTTGTTATGATTGAATGCAATGGTATTAAGAAAGTCACACCATAATCACGCTTCCACAAAAGTTAGGGTGTGACAGCTTGGTATCAGAGCTTTGATTGTAGCGAACTAGGATTCCGTCTCGAGTCTAGACTACAATCATTAGGGCTCTCATGAAAATGTTTTCACAACATGTTTTCGTTGCATACGCGGAACGCCCAGATCTAGGATAACAAACATTTTTACAAACGAAAAGACACGAAACACATTCCAGGGTTTATGTTTATGGTTCAGTCTGAGAGACTGGGTGGTTCAGTCTGAGAGACTGGGTGGTTCAGTCTGAGAGACTGGGTTGTTCAGTCTGAGAGACTGGGTGGTTCAGTCTGAGAAACTGGGTAGTTTAGTCTGAGAGACTAGGTAGTTCAGTCTGAGAGACTGGGAGGTTTAGTCTCGGAGACTAGGAAGGATACATGATTACATTGTTATTGATTGCATGTTTAATGTGAGTAGTTGATATATATGCATATGTTTTGATTGTTTTGTTACATACACTATGTCATCTTCTAAGAGTGGATTGTCCGATACCGATGACCCTATGGTTATAGTTTCTGACGATGAGATCGTTCCTGAGCCAGAGATCTTTACTTCCGATACTGAGAGTGACCCAGAGATGATGTCCGACGATGATGACGATTTCCAGCCATTTGCTTTGCCCGACTTCGGAGATGATTTACCGATTGCTGATGGTATTCCAGATGAGGATCCTTTTGCTATTCCTATTCCAGTTCACGATCATCTTATCATCGGTCACCCCGATGGTGAGCATGTCGTGGCACCGATCCTCGCTCCTGTTCCTCTCATGGTCATTCCTCCTGAGGATTGGCCCTTTGACGATCTTTTCGATGATGATTTTGACTTGTTTGTTGATGGTCCTCCCGATGACGCTCATGGTGATGGAGAGCTTGATGAGGACGTTGTTGTTATTCCACTTCTGGGGATTCTTGTTATCGAGATTTCTTCTGATTCTAGCTTACATTATGTCCCCGATTCCTTTGAGTCTGTGTCTTCATCCGCCTTACAAGCAATTGGTTTGCGATGTTACGCCACTGATTCTGACGATGATACAGCCATGTCAGCCGCACTGTTACCTCCACATGACATCGAGCCTGGACTTGAGCCTGATTTTGTTCCTGATGATCAGCCTGTTGATGCACCCGCTGATCCTGAGCCGATACCTGCTCCTAAGCCTTTGCCTGTTCTTGATCCAATTCCATTTGGCATGCCTGATATTGCACCACTTATACCAGATCCAGTTCCTGCACCCGCTGACCATCCTGTTATTGAGCCCGTTACTCCCCCACATGCACCTGCACCTATTGATGTTGCCCCTTTTCACCCTGTTGAGTCTGATGTTCACCGCACTGACTTACCTATCACTTACTTGCATGACATCCCTCCACCCCGTCCAGGGGAAGGCCCTTCTAGCCAGCAGCCTGACCGTGATCCTCATGTTTCAGCCGCATTTCCTCACATGCCTCAGTCTGCACCTCGTGCTAATTTTACTTCTTCACCACTAGATGAGCCACTGAGATGGTTCCCACCCTATACCATGCCGATTTCTGATCCCTACCATCCCTCACACTTTACTGGTTACACATGGGATGAGTTACTTTTGTCATTGTAGTTACAGTATGAGATCATGAGTCACGGGATTCTAGAGCTTGAGATGATACCGCGACCTTTGCCATGTCCGTGTCAGCCTACTTTTGCTCCTCGTTCATCACCATCCCCATTTTCACATCCTCCTGCACCGCTTACTCCATTTCCTGAGTTTGACACTCGTTTTCTTACTGTTGAGTAGCAAATTAGCTATCTGTTGCGTCACGTTTATGATCTTGAGGAGGAGCTTGCGCATGTGCGCAACTTACTTTTTGTTCCTCCACCTCCTCCTCCACCACCATCAGCATAGACGGTTTTTGGTTTTATGTAGGTAGCTTGCTTTTGATGAGAGCACCGCTATTGAGCTGAGCTAGTGAGACTTTTGGAGACCACTTTTGACCGTAAGACTTATGGTAGATTGGTAGACATTTTGGGCAAGGGTAGTGTGACCATGTGTTTCCTTTTGATACGATACATTTGTAAAACATGTAACTGTATTTGTGGTCGATGATTAATGAAAGCTCAAACATAATGTTCTCATTAAATTCTAATCTTCTCATTAAATACATGGTTGAAATTACTTGTTTATGCTATGATTGCATGCTTACTTGTTATGACAAACGCTATTATATACGTACTACTTATTATATACATAAGACCTGACCTATACAATCTTCTTTTAGAAGATGCTTCCTCGAAGGAACAATCAGTTGCCCACAACAGAGGCTGAACTGCAAGAACGGATTTCACAAGAAATCGCACAGCATGAGGCCTTGCGCTCTGAACACAGCGGAGGTACCTCAGGAAATAACCCACCTCACGGCTGTACTTACAAGCAGTTCCTTGACTGCAAGCCTCTGAATTTCGACGGCACTGGAGGTGCTATAGCTTTGGTTAGATGGGCTGAGAAAACATATTCCGTGCTGCGGATGAGTAAGTGCGCGCCAGAGCACCAAGTCACTTACATTTCTAAACTTTTCCTAGACGGAGCTCTATCATGGTGGAACCTTCAGGTTCAGACTCTGGGAGAGGAAGCTGCGTATGCTATGACTTGGGATGAGATGAAAGAGCTGATGCGCAAGAAGTACTGCTCGAGGGATGAGATTCAGAAGCTGGAAACCGAGTTCTGGAATCTAAAGATGGATGGTCCGAAGATTGCTGAATATGTGCAGAGATTCCATGACCTGTCTCGCGTTGTCCCCTACATGGTAGAACCAGAGTTCAAGCGAATCGAGCGTTTCATTTGGGGATTGACACCCTAAATCATGAGCATGGTGACGACATCTAAGCCTCCAACGATCACTGAGGCCATTGATTTGAGTGTGGCTTTGACTGAAGAAGCGATTAGGCTGAACAAGTTTTCAATCTCTGATGGAAAGAAGAAGGAGACTCAAGTCGAGTCATCAGGAGAGAACAAGAGGAAGTTCTCGAATTTCAAGAAGGGTACCCAAGGAAGCAACAACGGTAGCAACAAGAAAAGAGATGCGAACCCACCAGCAGAAGCAGAGACCGGTACTGCGAGTTCGGAGAATAAGGGAAAAGGTTACATGGGCACCTTGCCTAAGTGTGATGTGTGCCAGTTCCATCATGTTGGCCAGTGTAGGTTTAGGAAGTGTGGGAACTGTGGAAAGAATGGTCATTCAAAGGAGACGTGCTGGGCTGGTAATACCCGTGGAAATGGTGGCCAGAGAAGTAATGGAAATGGCAGTGGCAACAGGTGGAAACGGCAATGGGAATCAGACTGGGAATCGTAACCAGGGAGGTTATGGAAATCGTGGTGGTTCTGGAAACCAAGCCGGAAATGGAAACCGCAACCAAAACACCAATCAGGGTGGTACTGGAAACAAGCAAGGATGCTTTAGTTGCGGAGATGTTGGGCATTTCAAGAGAGATTTCCCGAAGAACAACCAAGCCCAAGGAAGAGTCTTTAACATTGGAGCTAGGGAAGCTCGCCAGGATCCGAACGTAGTTACGGGTACGTTCCCTATCAACCAACACTTTGCATCTGTACTGTTTGATATTGGTGCCGATTATAGCTTTGTATCCATATAATTTAAGAATATACTTGGGTTAATAGCCAGTAAGCTAGATATTCCATACTCGATAGAACTAGCTAATGGAAAGCTAGTAGAAGCAAATGAAGTAATTAGAGGTTGTGTAATAGAGCTCGAAGAGCATGAGTTTACGCTTGATCTTTTGCCAGTCGAGTTGGGAAGCTTTGACGTGGTAGTTGGAATGGATTGGTTGTCGAGCAGCTGAGCTGAGATCGTATGCCACGAGAAGATCATTCACATCCCGATGGCGAATGGAGAGACGATTGTAGTGCATGGAGAGAAGCATGATACGCCTCTAAGGATTATCAGTTGTTTGAAAGCCCAGAAGTTTTTGCAGAAAGGATGTGTTGCCTTTTTGGCTCACGTTGTTGACAAAGAAGCCGAAGAGCCAAAGTTAGAAGATATCCCTGTGGTAATGGAATATCCTGAAGTCTTCCCCGAAGACTTGCCAGGATTGCCGCCGCAACAACAAGTCGAATTTCATATTGACTTGGTTCCAGGCGCCGCACCTGTAGCCAAGGCGCCTTATCGACTTGCACCTTCTGAGATGCAAGATTTGTCGACGCAGCTACAAGAGCTTTTGGACAAGGGATTTATTAGACCAAGCTTCTCGCCTTGGGGAGCTCCAGTTCTGTTTGTCAAGAAGAAGGATGGTAGTTTCCATATGTGCATTGACTACCGAGAACTGAACAAGTTGACCATCAAGAATCGGTACCCCTTGCTGAGGATTGATGACCTCTTCGACCAACTTCTAGGTTCAAGTTACTACTCCAAGATCGATCTTCGATCAGGTTAACACCAGCTACGAATTCAAGAAGAGAGTATACCGAAGACTGCTTTTAGAACTCGTTATGGACATTACGAGTTTCTAGTGATGCCGTTTGGTCTGACAAACGCGCCAGCAGTATTTATGGATTTGATGAACCGAGTTTGCTAGCCATATCTCGATAAATTCGTGAATGTATTTATCGATGATATTTTGATTTATTCAAGGACGAAGGAAGAGCATGAACAACACCTTAGAGCCATTTTAGAGCTGCTCAAGAAGGAGAAACTGTACGCTAAGTTCTCGAAGTGCGAATTCTGGTTGCGTGAAGTGCAGTTCCTTGGTCATGTAGTGAATAAAGATGGGATTCATGTGGACCCCACCAAGATCGAGGCGATTAAGAATTGGGAAACTCCGAAGACGCCGACCGAGATCCGACAGTTTTTGGGTTTAGCAGGGTAGTATCGCTGATTTATTGAGGATTTTTCGAAAATCGCTAAATTGCTGACCTCCCTTACTCAAAAGGATAAGAAATATGAATGGAGAGATAAACAAGAAGAAGCTTTTCGGTTGCTAAAGAACAAGCTTTGCGATGCACCTATTTTATCCCTACCCGAAGGCACCGATGACTTCGTGGTATACTGTAACGCCTCGCGTTAGGGATTAGGCTGTGTGCTGATGCAGCGACCGAAGGTTATCGCTTATGCTTCACGCCAATTGAAAGTTCATGAGAAGAACTACACCATGCACGATTTGGAACTAGGCGCAGTGGTGTTTGCATTGAAGATTTGGCGACATTATCTGTATGGCACCCGATGCACGATCTTTACTGATCACAAGAGCTTACAACACATATTTGATCAGAAAGAGCTTAACATGAGATAACGACGATGGGTTGAGTTATTAAACGATTATGATTGTGAAATCAAATATCACCCAGGAAAGGCGAATGTGGTGGCAGACGCCTTAAGTCGAAAAGAGAGGATTAAGCCCATAAGGGTTAGGGCTTTGGAAATGATCATTCAAACAGACCTCTCGTTGCGCATTCGTGCTGCACAGAGAGAAGCTCTTAAGAAGGAAAATCTTAAGGATGAATATCTCCGTGGAATGGAGAAGAAGTTGGTACCCAATGAGGAAGGAACATTGTGTTTCATGGGACCTATTTGGGTTCCCCTCTTTGGTGGTCTTAGAGATGTGATTTTTGATGAAGCTCATAAATCGAGGTACTCGATCCACCCAGGATCGGATAAGATTTGAAAGATTTCTACTGGTGGCCGAGACTGAAAGGTGATGTTGCAACTTACGTTGGGAAGTGTTTAACTTGTGCCAAGGTGAAGGCCGAGTATCAGAAGCCTTCAGGACTTTTACAGCAACCCGAGATACCCATGTGGAAGTGGGAGCAGATCTCGATGGATTTCATAACAAAACTTCCAAAGACACCCAGAGGTCATGATACGATTTGGGTAATCGTAGACCGTCTGACAAGGTCTGCGCACTTTTTGCCAATCAGGGAGAAGGATAACACAGGTAAGCTAGATGAGCTGTACCTAAGGGAGATAGTTGCACGTCATGGAGTGCCTATCTCAATCATATCTGATAGAGATGGAAGATTTGTGTCAAGGATTTGGCAATCTTTCCAAGAAGCCTTTGGTTCACAGCTGAATTTGAGCACGGCATTTCACCCACAGACAGACGGCCAAAGTGAGAGAACGATTCAGACTTTGGAAGATATGTTACGAGCCTGCGTAATGGACTTGGGTGGCAGTTGGGACACTCACCTACCTTTGGTCGAGTTTTCCTATAACAACAGCTACCATACAAGCATTCAAGCTGCACCGTTTGAAGCTCTCTACGGACGAAAGTGTCGATCGCCGTTATGCTGGGCAGATGCAGGCGATAGACAGCTCGTTGGTCCCGAGTTGGTTCAAGAAACGACAGATAAGATCATACAGATCCGAGAGCGCATTAAGGCGGCTCGCGATCGACAAAAGAGCTATGCGGACCAAAGGAGGAAGCCTTTGGAATTTGAAGTGGGAGATATGGTTTTGTTAAAAGTCTCACCTTGGAAAGGTGTGGCACACTTTGGGAAGCGTGGTAAGCTAAACCCACAATTTATTGGACCGTTCAAAATCCTGGAGAGGATTGGTCCTATAGCATATAAGTTGGAACTACCTATAGAACTTAATGGTGTTCATGATACATTCCACGTATCTAATCTGAAGAAGAGTCCAACTCAAGAAACCATGATCATACCTGCTGACGAAGTTCACATTGACGACACACTCCACTTTACCGAAGAACCTGTTGAGGTTACTGACTGGAAAGTTAACAAAACTTGGAGGAGTAGTCTTAAGCTTGTTAATGTTAGATGGAACGCACATCACGGCCCAGAGTTTACTTGGGAGCGTGAGGACCGCATGAAAGCCAAATACCCGCATTTATTCCCTAAATCTCCTGCTGCTAGTAGTAAAGCTTAAAATTTCGAGGACGAAATTTTCTTACATGGGGAGAATGTGACAACTGTCAAAAATCCAGGTATCCGTACAATTAATTAACCATGATTAGTGCTTAATGACTGTGCTGAATTTACAATTAACTGCTTTTTGATTACTGCCATACACATACATGTGCATCATACATTGTTTATTGCCATACCAATATGTCATGAAAGCTTTATTGCCTCAAATGATGCATTAAGTACAGTTAGCACAGTTATCTGATAAAATCAGGAAAATGCTGATAGAACTCAGCACATAGACAGACAGTGCATTGAGACACAGAATGAGCCAGAAACCAAGTACAACACGAGTATAGTGTGTGGGAAAGTAAGGATCACAAAACTGCCTTATTAGTGATAGTTTAAGTGCCGGAAAGTGCCTAAAACTCACACAAAGTGCTGAATTCATCAAAAATCAGCATCTTAACACACTAATATTATGCAGAAATATGGTTAAATGGTCCTGAATGCTTCCCTAAGTGTCGGGAATCAAAAGTGTCACAAAAGGGTACATAAAGCACACTAAACTGCATAGTTTAGCACTTTAACGAACCAGTAACCAACCGGACACTACCCGAAACATCAAATTTACACTAGAAGCACTGTTTTAACACCCCATAAAACACCAAGTAACTAACATAACTAACTAATACTTGAATTTTTACCTTAAACCAACTAAACTAGTTAAACCTAACCTACCACCCCCCCCCCCCCCCACCTAGTAATCGGCCATACCCTCTACCATACTTCAAGATTTCATTCTAATATTAAATTGGATATGGTTCCCTTTTATTTGACATAAAAAGGGTAATTGAGAAAGTATGGGTTATATATGTAACCATAAGCACTAAACTCTCATTCTCACACACACTAAAAAACACACAAGTTCTCTACACTCCCTTGGAGCTCTCGGCCGAGATCACCCACACCCACATCCACCTTCATTTGATCTTTCTCATACATTCCAAGCATTCACAAAGGTGTTAGAGATGATACAAAGAAGCTAGGAGCTTGTGGAAGATCAAGGACCTCTCTTGTTTGCTTTTATCCATCTTATTTCTTCACTTGATCATCCCTAGCCTTGTGCTGGTGGTAAGAGTCTTGATCTTGCTAGTTTACTCTTATTTTTAGTGGTTAAAAGAAGAAACATAATGATAATCATCAAGAACACTAAAGATCACAAGAAGTAAACTTGAACATAAGCATGTTTAATGAAGTAATCTTGATGAATATGAGTTGTTATGCTTGTTGATCATTGATTGTTTGTAGAAATGATGTTGATCATTATAAGATCTTACTAGATCATGATTAAAAACATAATCTAGCAAGATGTGAAAGTAGAAATGCTGTAGGATGATAGATCATCCATATGAAGATCATGAACTTGAAAGAATACTTTGATTTCTTGAAAAATAATGATCAAAGTAAGTTATTAATCATATAGATCTAAAGATTTATGAATGGTTTTTCAAAGAAACCAAGTTAAGAATATGAGTTTCATTTAATCTTGGTTTTTACATAAACAAATCTTATTTTTAATGGTTAAACAAGTGTAGAAACACTTGTGTAACAAGAGGAATGCATAAAGAAATATTTTTGGAAAATATGATTGGAAGTTGTAAACATCTAACTTCTTTAAAAATGAAGTTTTTAAAGAACTAATCACATTTTAAAGGGTAACAAGGCTTACTAATAACACTAGTAAGTTCCTACAAATTTTTACAAATATTCAAGTTCATCAAGTAGTAGAATATTCATGATTTTGGCAAAATTGGTAAGTGTAAGTTGTTTGTTGATGATTGTAATTGATTGTGTTGATTTTTACAAAAGAAAATGATATGCTTGAAATCTGCTTGGTTTGAGCTTTCCAGCATCACTTCACACATATCAATGGCCTTGCAAACCATTGGTGATCTGTTTTTCCTTGTTGCTTTCATACTGGGATTTACAAACTTACATACATACTTTCAATGATTACAAAGGTTTATTCATACACACAAACAAACACATGAACTCGCTCAACTTTTGCTGATGTTTTCAAACTACATTTATTTCAGGGAATTAGTAGTGGATCTCGCGGGCGTTGGATGTTTCATGCTGCGTTAAGAATAAAGATGTCATCCATGGTCTTCGGGTTTGGTCAGGGTGTCTTACTCCTGGACGAGACACGTTTTCCAAATCCTGGTTCTATTTAATGTCATTTGTCGAGTCTTTGTGAACTTTTAAACAAGTTGCATGATTGTACTCGTATTTGAATTTCTATGTTTTAAGACAATGTTGTCATGTTTTTAAACTTAATATATGGATGAACATCTATGGTTTTATCATATAGTTGTTGTTATGATTGAATGCAATGGTATTAAGAAAGTCACACCATAATCACGCTTCCGTAAAAGTCAGGGTGTGACATTATAGATATTCCTGAAGATTTGTTAATCAAGTGCTCTGAGGATCCTATGTCAGATCTGATCGACTTTGTATATCCTTCACTTCTCCAACTGTACAAAGATAAAGATTATTTTGCTGAAAGAGCTATACTAGCACCAACAAATGAGGTTGTTCAAGAAATTAATGAAAGATTGCTTGCTTCGTTTCCTGGTGATGAAGTGGAGCATCTGAGTTCTGATAGTATTTGTCAAACTGATCAACCAAAGAACGAAGCACATGCGAGACTATATTCTCCCGACATTCTGAATGTCTTAAAATTTCTGGTATGCCTAATCATCGATTAGTCCTTAAAGTTGGTGTACCTGTAATGTTGCTTCGTAATATCGATCAACAAAATGGTTTATGCAACGGTACGAGACTACGGATTACTAAACTTTATAAACGTGTTATAGAGGCTGAGATTATATCCGGAGGAAACATAGGGACCAGAACATTTATTCCACGAATCAATTTGACACCGTCGGATAAAAGAATTCCTATCAAGTTTCAACGACGACAATTCCCCTAAAATGTATGTTTTGCAATGACTATCAATAAAAGTCAAGGACAATCTCTATCAAGGGTTGAATTGTATTTGAAATACCCAGTTTTCTCACATGGTCAGCTTTATGTTGCGTTATCAAGAGTTAAAAGCAGAGCCGGTGTGAAGTTGCTTATACTAGACAAAGATGGGAATGTAACAAGTAAAACAACAAATGTAGTATACAAGGAAGTTTTTTCCGGCATTTGAATAGTTTTCTGTTTTTTTCTTCCAATGTATGTATTTGTACAAAATTTTTCATTTCAAGGTAAATAATATGGTTTTGGTTGAAACCCGCGTATTACGCGGGAATTAACCTAGTAAATCATATATACATGACATACATAAATTTTTAATAGGGTCCTATTAAATCCACATGGTATCATCTTATTCTCACATGGTTGATACGGGCCGTATAAGGTTATACGGCCCGTATAGAATAAAGTGAACCGACAAAGGCTGTGCCAGCAGCCTTTGTCAGTTCACTTTATTCTATACGGGCCGTATAACCTTATACGGCCCGTATCAACCATGTGAGAATAAGATGATACTGTGGTCGTATATATATTATACGACGATGTTATACGGCTCGTATATATGTATACGATCCGTATACAATGATTTTCGTTTTTTTATTATTTTATTACTATTTGACGCGACGTATTATTACTCGATTCACGTGTGATTAGACGTAAGATTCTCCGATTCGATGTTATATTCCTCGAATCTCGTGCGAGTTATGTGATTAGACGTTAGATTCCTCGATTCGCGTGTTAATCATTTGAAACGATGTAATATTCCGTAAAATTCTCTATATAAACGACACTAATTTCATTCATTTTCATTCAACTTCTATTCGTTTCTTCTATTTTTCTCTGTATTCAAATTATTTACGTTATAATGTCGGGTTGGGGTGACTTTTTTAATGTGTTTGGTAACGAGGCGAATCAGGGGAATGAAGATAACAAAGCGGGCATGTTTGATCTGAATGCTCCGTTCGATCCCATTTTTGCGTCTGGTTCAGGTCAGAATACTTGGGGTTTGGATGCCATTCAGCCTAATTATGCTGGTTATTATCCATCGCAACACCCGGTTAATTTTGAAGCCCCTCCTGTTAGTGTTGGACCGCCGACTGATAGTTCTCATTCTCCTCCCATAAGTTGTGGACCGCCCGAGGGTCCAAATGCTGAAGAGGAACGTACTGAGTTTCAAAACAAGGAGGTATAACATTTAATTATACGTTTATTTGTTGTATGTTAACTATTTTAGTGTTTTTACGTTTGATGTTGTTTTTATTAAAATCTTAGATTAGGGTTGCTCAACGGGTCGTGTTCGCGGGTTGGTGGGTTCAACCCAACCTGAACCTGAAAATTTTACACAAACCCGAACCCGACCCGAACTCGAAAATCGTATCATACATAAGAACCCGAACACGACCCGAAGTTTCATGGGTTGACCCGAACACGACCCATTAAAGCCGAATTTTTTTTATTTTTTTTCTGAAATTAATATATTAAAGTTAAAATTTACTTAAAAAACAAATATATATATATATATATATATATATATAATATCATTTTAAGTTATAAAATCTATGTTAATTTCTCTTTTTAACTTATAATCATGGCATAAAAATACGCACCCCATTTAATTTATATATATTGTAAAAAATATATATAATATAGTATAAATGTGTAACGGGTCAACCCGCCATCCCGACCATGTTGACCCGAACCCGACCCGTTAACCCAAACGGGTTCGCAGGTTCAACCTGAAACTGACCCGAACCCGTTTATACTAAAAGTAAACCTGGGTTAATCATTTGAGTTAATCATTAATTGACACATATAAGTGTTTCCGTTAGAAATTCGCTAGCATGGATGAATTGGTAGAGTGGTGTAGAGACGTCGGACGCGTAAATGGCTACGCCCTCGTCACCAAACGCACCATCTACGATAAACCCCATAGTTGTCAGCCGGTAAAAATTTGGCTTACGTGCGATTGTGCCGGCAATTACAAATCAACAGCGACGGTCAGACGCAGCGGGACTAGGAAAACCGGTTGCAAGTTCCAACTGGTCGGGACATACAGAAAGAGGTTAGGTTACTGGGATCTAAGGGTTAACGAAGGTAAACATAACCACGAACCATTTCTGTATCCAGAGGGTCATCCGTCCCTAATGAGGCTGACTCCATCGGAAGAGAGGACGGTGGAGCAAATGACGCATCAGAACATAAAACCACGAGACATTCTTTCTACCATTAAAGAACAGAACCCCCATAATGTCTCAACAAGAAACACCATATACAACGCTCGAGCTAAATTGGGTCGAATGGAACAAGTCGGCGAGACTCCAATGCAGATACTTTTCGACCGGTTGGGGAAGGTTGGGTTTGTTTTTTACCATAGAACATCTCAAAACGACGAACGGGTCGAGGATGTTTTCTTCATCCACCCGGAGTCGAACATGTTGTGGCGCGCTTTCCCGCATGTGTTGCTTATAGACGCCACCTACAAGACGAATCGGTACAAAATGCCGCTAGTCCAGATTATCGGTGTTACATCCACGTTGATGTCGTTTTGCATAGCTCATGCGTTCGTAAGCAACGAGAAACAGAAAAACTTCACATGGGTTCTACAGAGGTTGAAACACTCATTAGACAGTGTTATGGAACCCCGTGTAGTAGTAACGGATAGAGATCGCGCCCTAATGAACGCATGTGCAACCGTGTTTCCCAGGGCTAGACATTCATTGTGTAGGTGGCACATACAGCAAAACATCTTCAAACATTGCAGGAAAAGCTTTAAAACAGAGGATAAATGGGAGAGGTTTCTTTTCAAGTGGGGCGAGCTAATTAACTCAACGACCGATCATGACTACAACTACTGGTACGAGCGACGCCAGCTTGACAGGGTTGGGAGGGACACAGCCCTATCGATGGGTTTGGCTCGCGAGGTCGAGGGAGGGCAGCTGGTTTGGGCTTATGGTGTGGGTGAGGGACCCCGTGGAGAGGGTGGTGATGATGAGGGAGAGGGAGGCGAGGGCGAGGGCGTGGGAGAGGGAGGCGACGGAGAGGGGGTCGCTCATACTGTCGATCGATCACAGGTAGTTGAGGAGTAGTTACGGGGTGATCGCCCGTACGTTCGACGCAGCGTGAGACAGCATGTGATACCTCCACCGGGGGTGGAGGAGAGACTCGTTCAGGTCGAGTCGGCTGTAGCTGCAGTCAGAGGGGATTTAGCTGCAGTGAGAGAGGATGTACAGTGGATGGTCGAGGCGATTGTGGCTATGCATTCTGCCGCGCCCCTACCTCCACGAGTTGGCGCTGCACCACCACCACCGCCGCCGCCGTAGCTGCTTATTGTATTATTATTATTTTTTTTGTTATTTTACGTTTGAAACTTTGTAAAAGTTTATCTTTTTTTTTTAGATGTAAAACATTATAAATATTAATCTTATGTTTAGATGTTAAGTTGTTTGTTTAATAATTGTTGTCGTAGTTTATCATAATCATATCACATATTTATCGTTTTACATAGTGGAAACTTAGTAAACATTATAAATACGTTTAACTAGAAACTCGTAACATAATCCGATATATACAATACTATTTTAAAATTTATAAAACTTATTAAACGGTTTCCCGATTGCAACAAAAAATTAACTATTCTATACATATTTATCGTTTTTACAAAGTGGAAACCTATGATACATAATAAATATGTTTACCTACAAACTCGTAACATAATGCGATATATAGAACACTTCTATACATATTTATTGTTTTACAAAGAGGAAACTTATTAAACATAATAAATACGTTTAACTACAAACTCGTAACATAATGCGATATATAGAACTCTATTTTAAAATTTTCAAAATTTATTAAACGGTTTCCCGATTGCAACAAAAAATTAACTTTTCTATACATATTTATCGTTTTACAAAGAGGAAACTTATTAAACATAATAAATACGTTTAACTACAAACTCGTAACATAATGCGATATATAGAACACTATTTTAAAATTTTCAAAATTTATTAAACGGTTTCCCGATTGCAACAAAAAATTAACTTTTCTATACATATTTATCGTTTTACAAAGAGGAAACTTATTAAACATAATAAATACGTTTAACTACAAACTCGTAACATAATCCGATATATACAACACTATTTTAAAATTTTCAAAATTTATTAAACGGTTTCCCGATTGCAACAAAAAATTAACTTTTTATACATATTTATCGTTTTACAAAGAGGAAACTTATTAAACATAATAAATACGTTTAACTACAAACTCGTAACATAATCCGATATATACAACACTATTTTAAATACAAAAATTTATTAAACGGTTTCCTGATTGCAACAAAAAAGTTAATTTTCTATACGGGCTATACGGGCCGTATAACATTATACGGCCCGTATACAGATTCCAAAACTAAAAACCCTTGGCAAACCTTCGAAACAAAATTATGCAAATATGTATACGGCCAGTATATAACTATACGTCCCGTATACATATAAAAACAAAAAAAACATTCCACCGCATAAAATTCTGTGCATAAACATTCTATACGGCCCGTATCAGTTTATACGGCCCGTATAGATATAGGGATGTGAAAATAAGATTATAGGGATGTGGAAATAAAATAACCCTTTTAATAATATGAGTTCCTAATCTATATAATAGTGAAAGTATATTGTTAGAATAACACAACAATCATAGTTTATTAAATTTTAGGACAAGAAGGCACACATCGTCTAACAAAACTAAAAGAAACGTAGTACGAAGATTAAGATCATTTTTAATAAAATAGAGTCACGTTATATTTTTAAATATTAAAAAAAAAAAAAAAAACCTTTGCAACCAACGCTATTCGTATAATTATTCTTACGGGTATGTTTGGCAACGAGCTTTTAGGAGCTTCAAGCTTTTAAGAAAAAACTCCAAGCCCAATAAAAGTCTTGTTTGATTGAAACAGGCTTAAAGCTTTTAGATTAGTTGAAAAGCTCTTTTTGAAACGCTGGTTACATTAGCGTTTAAAGAACCTACAAGCTTTTAGGGTTTAAATTCCATAAATAACCTAAAATCCTGACCGTGCTCCTCCCTAGTTCTCCGACGACCGACCAGATCACCAGTGGACCAGGACTCTTCTCCGATATCGGCAAGAAAGCCAAAGATCTGCTAACGAGAGACTACATATCGGAGCCGAAGTTTTCTGTTTCAACCAGCAGTGTTTCCGGAGTTGTATGTATCGATTCCACTTGTTTTTGTTATATGATGCTTTGAAATTTGAGTATGGATTTAAGGTGTTTGTTAGGGTTTTTAGTTGATATTTGATGCGTTTGACTTTTAAGGTGATTTTGATTTGTTATGTTTGTGATCTGATTGAGTGTTTTGATAGGATGTGGTTGTGATGGTTTTAGGATGATTGGCCAAAATAGCAAAGGTTTTAGTGAAATTAGACATTAATAATTAGGCTTGACTTACCTCAAGTTTGATGATTGGATTTAGGTCGTAATTAAGTGGCAGGAGGTTGATGCTGAGAGAGATGTTTCCAGCAACACAACTATCAACTCATGGAATCAAGGAATGTCATGTATGCGGATACATAAGATCCACTTACACAGATATCAGGACAAAGGGTAATTATATGGCATTTGTTTGTTTCAGGTTGTTTCTTAGGAAAAATTGATGGATTTTCATGTTTAAAAGATACATAGAATGGTTGTGAGAGGAGCAAGTTAGGCAGGAGAGTCGTGTCACATCTACTGGTAATTGGGGTGTTCTTACTGGTATTGTTTACTTTGTATTTATTACTTTTCCTAAAAACTTATTTTTGGAGTTAGCTAACTAAGTTTAGATTAGAAACTGAAATCAGACCGTAGCTGGAACACGGTTATATAAAGTACTGTTGTGTATGTATAAACATGTATTCATACCGAATGAAAAAGGATTTAGATTGAGCCATGTAATATCTGGGACCTAATGATAGTTATTTGAGTTCAGGTGTGCAAACAGGAAATGTTGTATCTTTTTATATAAGAATCTTGTTAGCCCAACCTGTCTAGGCAACAAATCATGCAAAGATTCTGAAGTTTATGCCTTATAACCTCTATTACTGGTACTATTACTCATGGCAGTTAAAGGAACATAGATTTTTAAGAATAGTTAAATTCTTTGAATTTCAAATGTAGCAAATATATTTCTTATAGTGTTGCCGCTAGCTATGGGTGTTAAACTTAAAGGTTCAGTCCAACTAGGATTGGGTATCATCTAATGCCATACCTGACCCATACCCGCGAAAATTCTTAGGCCACAGGGTGTAGCATCGCGCCACCCCGCCACCTCATCTTTTATAGCGCCCCGGGGCGCCAACCACCATACCACCGCCGTTAAGAGGGGGCGCTAAAGGCTCTCCGCCAAGGTGCTAACGGACGTTTTTTTGGCTTGATCGAGGCATTTGGTCAAGATAAGGGGGCGTTATGGCATTGAGGGACTTTAACGCCCCTCGTGACTTTATACCATACCCTCCAGCCTTACAAACATTTATCAAAGTTCCATTATTTTTTTTTATCTTTTCATTATTTGTTGATGTTGTTACTATTTGATATGATTTCTACAGAACACATGAACATGGAGTAAACAACTTTATGTGACAAGTGGAATGTAAAGAGAAAGTTGTGGAGCAAGCAAAAGAAGCAACAACACAAACTAGTTTAGATATTCTATTGAAGTCGGATAAATGTAAAAATGCAGTCCATCATGAGAGGAAACAACATACAATTTTTGTGAATTGTGTCATCTTCACTCGACTATAAACTGTATTTTGCATATAATAGAATGTATTTTTGTTTCTTTTGTTTTTTAAATTTTGTCTATTGTTGCCATTAAAATTTACAAATATAATTCTACAAATATAACTTAATGACATAATCATTTAATGCCATAAATTCTAAAAATATATATGTATATATTTAACGTATATGCGGAATAGAAACTTCTACGACTATTTCTCGTTGAATGGTATAAAGGATTAGAAACCCGGAAATAGTGGAGGTTCCTAATAGACATCATAATTGAATCTTATATCAGTTTGGACACCCGCCGCAACGCGCGGGCATTCCCACTAGTATATATATATGTGTGTGTGTGATTACGTTTAGTATTATGTTTTTTTAGTTATGCCCATTTTGGTCATTTTATACATTTTATTAAAAGCTCCAGCTACTCTGCCAAACACCTAAATATCTAACCAGCTTACAACTACTAGCTACAGCTTTCAGCTAACAGCTACCAGCTTCCAGCCACCAGCTTCCAGCTAGTTTTGCCAAACATACATATTACAAATAAATATATTTTGTAATTAGAATTTGTGACCATTCTAGTGTTTACAAGACCATTTACATTTTACAAATAAATATATTTTGTAATTTCTCTTGTTTAATTCATTCATGAATAGCTTTATCATTAATTCATGTACCCCCCCCCCCCCCCCCCGGCGGCCACACGCATCCCTCTTGTCCGGGGTATTTTTGTTCGTAGAATGTTTTGAAGGGAAGTGGAATCTCACAAAGCAGTTGGTAGTTGAAACGAAAATAACTTCATCCAATGCTTAATGAGGTGTTTGGTTTGTAAATATGTTTGTCGAATTAGAATGTTTAAAAGATAAAGTTAACATCACTCTTAGCATTCAAACTACGAATCAGTTACCTACAATCGATTTTGGTTTTTCCTAATGAACAAATGTGTGTACATACCTAATTCGATTTCTATGAACAACGAATGATAGTTAAAGAACGGTTATTTGAACAATGGAGGATTTTTTGAATCGTGACAAAATCGATTGTTAAAGAATTTATTTATAAAATGGATTGTTTGGTAATATCATCAAATTCTTTGGAATGTTTGAATTCCATTTGTTATGTAAAAAAAAGTAATTTTCTTAAGACCTAATGGATTGTTTGGAATAAATTCATTATATGCCTCTTATTTAGGGGTGTGAATTTCAGACATGACCCGAAAACACGACACGAATCTAACACGAAATTGCGGGTTTGGGTTAATATATTTTTATCTCATAGATTAAATTGGATATGTATTTTATGCTATAATTAAAACTTAGAAAGGAAAACTGACATAAGATTTTATGATTTTAATGTAATTTTATTATATAAATTGTGTTTTTTTAGTAGATTTTAATTTAAATATATTAATTTGCTGAAATTTTTTAAAAAAATAAAAAAGTTCGGGTTGAACGGGTCGGGTTCGGGTTAACCTGCGAATATTCGGGTTGGGTTCGGGTTGATATGTATGACACGATTTTCGGGTTTGGGTTGGGTTCGGGTCAGGTTAAACCAGCGAACACGACCCGTTTACCACCCCTACTCGTATTTGATTCACGACGATCATGATGCTACGACGACGTTCACCATTTTGTGATTTCATTTTCTCCTTTTTTCCTTAATTTGAAAGTTGGCAAAACGACGTCGTTCATCATATTATGCTTTCAAAGTTATCTTTTCTTAAACTACAAAATCCAAAAGTCTTGGGTATTACCGAAAATTAACTATAGAAATTGCAAAAAAGAAGAAGAAGATTGGCGTTTTTTATGGGTCCAGAGAGACGCGTGTATAAAGCACAAAACATTTTATTGTGAGTTGTCACCGTCTAAAAAACAACGTTTTTAAAGAGTGTGAGGCATGGCTTGGTGATCAATCATCATGTAGGATTATTAATGGATTGCTACATCATTCTCTTGTCTTATCTATAATGTTTGTCATGGACTAAACCATGGCAACCATAGATATCCTTTCCTTTCTCTCAATTTTCATATGCGGAGTTTTACTGCGAGACGTGTGACTGACCAGGATTTAGCCACTAATCATGTTGAACCAAACATTTAAAATTATAAAAACATCACTAACAACATGATTAGCGATAAAGTTTTAATTGTCCAAAACACAATTTAATTTGCAGCGGAAAGTAAAGTTAAAACCCAACAAGAAGTTAAAACCACAAGTTTAATAAATGTTTCAAAACATAAAGTTTTAGCGAACCACACCACTCCAGCAATTTGCAAAGTCTCAGTATTAACCATTAGCCACTAAAAAAATTTGATAATAACTCATATTACTTAGAGCATTCACATCCAAACCACCGCCACATCCTGCCACCACCGCCTCTGCAACTACCTTTCTTCCACCACCACCACCACCACCACCCACCCTTCCTGCCAGCCTTCACATCTAATTTTTAACAATTTTCAACAATTAGTATATCAATCAACAAATTAAACTGTGAAAAACATGAAGCAACAAATATCAATCAACAAATTAAACTGTGAAGAACATGAAATCCAGAAACGAACAATTCGATAATCATCTAATCATTATCTATTATCTAATTGAAGAAAAGATAAAGAGAGAATGCATACAGTTGTGTCGAGATTTGATAAAACGACGTCCGATGAGGAGAAGATGCAACCGCTCAATCCGACCCCCACCACCGGTCAATCTACAACCACCCCCACCACCGGATCTATAACCACCCCCACCGCCGAAGATGTCCGAGCTCCATCAAAAAAAGTGGCCGGAGAAGACGACCGGAGAGAGGCTGACCGGAGTTGGGGAAGGGCTGGGGTAATTAATCTCTTAGACGGTGGAGGTGCTTACGGCGGTGGCGGTGCTAGGGCGGTGGCGGTGCTTACGACGGTGGTGGTGGTGGTGGTGGTGGTCTCTTCACTGAGGACTCATGTTCAAACTTCAAATCATGTTCTTAAGGCTTGAAGCTATTGGTCTGAATGAATGGGTGTGAAATCATGCTCTTAAGGCTTGAAGCTATTGGTCTTGGGTGTGAAATCTGGTTCAACAGGATGAAGTTTGGGTTTATATTGTTTTTTTATTTTTTGTTTTTAGGTTTTTGTTTTATTGATAAATAGATATAAATATGCTTTTAAATAAAATGGTAGGGTAAAATGACAGAAATGCCATCATGTGCTTTGCACATGGCTAGACTTAACTGGTAATTTTAACAAGGTTAGTGCTAAAGGATCTATGGTGTAATGCGTTTAACAAAAAAAGGACTGTGACTGTAATTATTGAAGTTAAATGTTATCCATTGCAATCCGGTACAAACATAAAGGACGAAAAGTGTAATTTTACCTTAAAAAAGTTGTCAATAAACAATGGGGTAAATTACATTTTTCGTCCTTTATGTTTGTAGCGGGTTGCAATAGATGACTTTTAACTTCAATAATTACAGCTATAGTCCTTTATTTGGAAAACTTATTACACCTTAGGTCTTTTAGCACTAACTCAGTTAAATTTTTCAGTGAAGTATGATATGTGCCTTACACATAAGGGTAGATTAGTAATTTTACTAATATATTTAAAATATATTTAAAAAAAATAAATAAAACGAAATTAAAAAAATAAAACAATAATCAAATTAGATGGATTGTAAATTAAAACCTTGACTTTTTTGTTTTCATTTTGGAGATAAGTTACCAGATGCTTCCTTTCTTTTTCCCTATACAAACATGAACCTAAGTTAATAACCTGCAACTTAGATTTCAGATTTCAGGTGGAGCTTGTTGGATTTAAACTAAATTACCCTTATGTGATCAAAGTTAACTGAAATTTTTAATTGGGTTAGTGCTAAAGGAACTAAGATGTAATGAGTTTTTCAAATGAAGGACTGTAACTGTAATTATTGAAGTTAAAGGTTATCCATTGCAACTCGTTACAAACATAAAGGACGAAAAATGTAACTCACCCTAAACAATATGTACCTCAAGTGGGACCCCTCGATATTTCACTTTGAAACATGTTTAAGAGCATTCACATTCAATCCATCAAATTATACATACATTCCACTAAAAAACAACTCCTATATCAATATATTTCCACTAAAAACAAATACTTTTTCTCTCTCCTTTCAATTAAATAATATTATCATTACATTTTTCTCTCTCCTTCACTCACAACCACTTTCAATATATATTAAAAAATTATACTGGATGAACAGTGTCCCCCCAAATATACAGATGAACAGTAACATTTTCTCTCTCCTCCACTCACAACCACTTTTTATACCCTTTATAATATAAAAACCTCTCCTCTCATTATTTGATGGATTGAATGTGAGTGCTCTAATGGAGGAGGACCCCATGTTTACTCGATATTTGGTGCAAAATATTAATGTTTCTCCATACTTTTCTCTTACAAGCACGGCAAAATAAAAGGTGGCATGATGGCTTACGAGAGACATGGAGCGACCTTCATTAATCCGATTGAGATGGTCCACCCTCTTAAGTCTTGTACTATTATAGAATACACAATATGTGTATAGGGATTGATATTCATATAATTATAGTGTATAGTGATTGATATTTATATAGTGTATAGGTGTATAGTGATTGATATTTATATAGTGTATAGGTGTATAGTGATTGATATTCATATAGTGTATAGTGATTGATGTTCATAGATATAGTGTATAATTTTATAATAGAATGATGAGATAAATACTTGCAATTTTTTTCTATACAATAATCTAGTATCCAAAATGTAATATGTACCATTTCAAGATTGCCGTTTCTTCTTGATGACAATACGTATAAGTCGTAGACAACATTATGTCCAATAAATAACAATATTAAAAACCGTTGATTTCATTCACAACGAAGTCTCTTACATTAAAACGGTGTTTCCAAAAATCCAAGTCATCGAAGTTATTAATTATGGGGACACCTTATTAATAGTGTACATTTTTAACGGAAAATTTGGAATACTGACGAATCACCGGAGTATCATCGTGTTGATCAGCGGAATCACCCGATTATATCCATATCCACTAGGTTATAATGTTTATATACCAATTCAGAAGGAAAAACCAATAAATATGGAAAAATCCCCTTGTGGGAATCGAACCCAAGACCTAATGATCCCTAAGCGTTATTCTAACCATATGATGCCACTAAACTATAATGTCATGGACATTAACAATGTACATAAACCACAAAAATTCAGTGAGAACCAAGTATCATTAGGCTGGAGGGTATGGAATATAGTTCCTAGGGGCTCCATTTTTGCCATCTCAGAGCCACATCACCAATAACGCCCTCTTTTAACAACCATTTTATGTGATAAAGCCCCCTTTTCATCAATGCCCCCCTCTCACACACACACACATCTCATTATTGTACGCCATTGCAACCACGTCCATTCAATAGCACCCCTAATGGCGCTCGCGGGATGGTGATTGATCTTTTTTTACCGAGATGGCATAGGGTGACGCCCCATATGATGTAGTCTTATAGTGAGTAATTATCTACTTATAAATCTTCAACTCTTTTAAAAAGAATTTCTATTAATCTATAAATATAAATATTTTTCTTATAACTACTTTTAAGTAATCCCGAACTTAGGGGCTGTTTGGCAACATCTAAATGGTTTAGTGCTGAACCAGTAAGAGGTCTGAACCATTAAAAGCATGTTTAATGCTTAACCGTTTAGAGGCAAATATCTGACAAATTCAGATTAGAGGTCTTAACCATTCAGACTCTGTATAAATCTTAACCATTCAAAGGCAAATGTCTGAACCATTCAGACATCTGCTCGTTAAACCAACAGTCTGAACCATTAAGTGTTGAACCAGTAAGATGTCTGAACCATTAAGAGGCTCATTAAGAGGTAAACAAACAGCCCCATAATCTGAAAACCATATTCCAATATACAAGAGTCAAGAGTTTTTCCAATCTAAACATGGACAAAAGATTGAACACGCCGTTTGAAAATGTAAACATAATTATACATTGAGTTAATTGCGATTTTCGTCCATGTAGTTTGTTCACTTTTGTCATTTTAGGTCAATTTTCAAAAAATGCACCGGTTTCCTCTCTGACATACTGGAAACGTGTCACTTCAGTCAAAAAATTAAAACCCAGTTAAGTCGGACAGGTTAAATGAATGATATTATTATCAATTAATATATCTTTTATTTTCACCTTATTTTATGAATTGACAATAATACTCTTCATTTAACCTGTCTGACTTAACTGAGTTTTAATTTTTGGACTGAAGTGGCACGTTTCTAGTATGTCAGGGAGGAAACTGGTACATTTTTTAGTATTGGTCTGAAATGAAAAAAGTAAACAAACCACAAGGACGAAAATGAAAGTTAAGTATATTTTTTTTTACAAAAATGTTTCGTTTAATAGTAACAAAGTTTCTTTGATATTCTACTAAAGTTACTCGTACAATTCCAATTAAAAAAACTAGTCAAGTTCTGATTCTACTAAAATCACTCGTACAATTCCAAATACAAAAAAACTAGTCAAGTTCTAATATTGTTCCATTGTTATGATTTTCTTTTTGTAAATGTTAATGTGTATTTGGTTGTATGGCATAGGCCTTTTTCTTTGGGTTTAATAAAAGGTTGCCTTCCAAAAAAACATATTTGAAACTTTATTACTATTGAATAATTATTTTGCATACTTTCATGTGAACTAGATAGTAACGGAGCTCCCTAATTTGAGAAGTGCGATGACCTAACACATGTAAGTCGTCGTTCAAAAAAAAATATTATATCCACCACTTATGGAATCAAGATCGATCCTCATTTGTGTCACTTTTGGTAGATTAAGACAATGAAGGATTTGAGTTAGGCTTAGTGCGAGGTTGTCAATTCGAATCCCAAGCACACCCGGTTTTCATCCCACCATGTGTTATGACAGATAGTTCAGCTGTTGTGGTAACACAATGATTGTCAAATGGCAGCCATATGTATGGTTTCCCGAGAGAACGTTCATGCCAAACTCTGAAGCCAGCGTGTGCCTAGTTAAGACAACATATTCTGACCGGAGTGGGGCAACGGGGCTCTCCAATTTAGAGAGTGCGGTGGCCTAATACAAGAAAATTATCATTCCAAAAAAATATAAAGAAAAAAGGTCATTATAAAACAATTAGGTTGCGCAATTGTTCTATATAAATTATGGGATATTGGATTTAAATAACTCCAACTTTCATCTATTGGTCGATACTAGCATTAACACTTACATGAGTAAAAAAATATGAATGAAAGTTGGTTATTATTTTAAGATTTTACTAGTAATATGATCTGCAGGTGATGCGTTGTGAGCTCGTTGCAAACATCGAATGGATCAGTCCAAACGTTATGTGATGCGTTAATCATATGAAAAATCGTGTTTCAACGTATCCGATTTAACTCAACGTAACTTGTATAAGCATTGCATTTGGATCAAAATGTAAAGTAAATCAAATTTGTACCATACAATCATAACATATTTATATGTGACCTTACTCATACATAAGAATCGTACCCAAAAAAGAAAAACATAAAAACGTGTATAAAGAAAAAATGACATGTATAATCAAAATGGATTAATTAGATCTTAAAAATAAACCACAAAAGAAAACACATTCACATCAAGGGGACATCATGAGTGTTTTGCAAAGTAAAATTGTACGCGTTGCGTAGAGGGGGGTCGAGGGCCAAAATTGTACTTTATAAAGATTTTAAAGACAACGAAAAATTCGTTTATTAAAACATAAATTAACGATCGAGTGCTATGGAAGAAAAATTAAATTAGTTAAATATCAGAGGGTTAGTATGCCAAGAGAAGATGATAAGTGACGTGACCGTGTCGTCCTGATCAGTCAAAAACCCAATTAAACCTAGGTAGCTAGGGTAAGTCGGGTATCGAATCCACGAAGAGCATCTGGTCAGTATCGCAGGACCCGTTCGATTAGTTAGACTATTTACAAAAATGTACAATGTGATTATGAAGATTGCTAATTTTTTTATAAGTTTATTTGGTTGGAAATAAATCGGAGTGACTCGACAATTGGTATTATCTAAAACACTTGTGATTAACTAAAATTGCAACTAAATTACTAAATGATTAAAACAAGAAATTAGAGACAAGTTCCACACCCGGTTCGATTATTGCAAGACCTAGGGTTCCTACATGTTTTAACTTGATTCAATTGCATATAGTGATTAACGGATTACTATCACGAAGCTTAGGTGCCAATTGCTATCGACGTCATAGACAACGGACCGTAATGCACTTCGTTACCTCGGACATGTAAATCCTAACCTACGATAAGGCATAAGTGCACAAATTCATTTCGCAAAGTCAAATATTATAATCATTCGACAATTCACAAATTCAATTAAAATGCACGATAATTATCAAAGGTTTCAAATACTAAACAATATGTCACAAAATCAAATGAAAATACAAATGCATAAACCCTAGAAATTCTTACAACAATCTATACCGGGGTGAAACCGAAGAGACTAGCCGTTCATGGTCGAAGAGGCGCGATCACCGGAGGATGAATACGAGCACCGAACCATAATCTTGAGTCTTGAAGGAGAGTTGAGGGTTAGGGGTTAAGGTTTGGATGGTGGAGAATGGATGAAGATGAAGTGGTGGTGATTTGGGTAGGGTTAGGATGAAGATTCGGTGTAAGAGATGGATTGGGGATGAAGTGGTGGTGATCCTAGGCTCCAAGAACTCAATTCAAACTCCTAATAGTGTGTAACCCCCGTTTGGTTGGTCAAAAACTCATTTTAATTCGTTCCCAACAACCAAATCCCCAAATTTCGCGTTTGAGAAAACTTAGGAAAGGCTGATCTTGCGCAGAACTGTAGTATGCGGTGTTCACGCAAGTGTGTAGTGTATAGCGAGTTCGAGCGAGAAATAGCGAGTAAGCTCGTACAAAACCCTACTGGGTATGCACAAGTCGGTCTATTGATACTTAGACTATAGACTAGGTCGTTCTAAGACATCAACCCGGACTAGATCGAGTCTTGCCTAATTCCCTATAGTTATGGCTTTGATACCAATCTGTCACACCCCAACCGATGGCGGAATCATCGGGTCGCGGCACTGAGCGAAACAGATTGTTCAAGAGAAATTCCATAACAACTACATTACCAGATAGTTAATATTATGTCCCATACCATAATCCATCAAGCAAATTAAGTTATTACAGACCACGATATCTCAAAAACAATTAACATGTTTCGACAACTCAGATTTCAAATAAAGATAAATTGTTTGTTTGTTTCTAGACTCGTCCTAACTTGATTCCACATAACAAGTATCCTAGCAGATAGCATCCTAAACACCTGTCACATACGCTAAAATAGAGGTCAATACACATAGTGTAAAGGTGAACATACAAGTTTGATAATAGCATAATAGAGTTTGAAATCGTTTACGCATAACCAGCATGTACAACGTATAATGTGAAGCATGTAAGTTATCAACAAAGATCCTATCAATACCAATGACTGCGAGTAGTGAGTGCTCAACACATGTTCACCATTGTGAACACGTGAAGTAATTGTCCTTAACAACCCCTGAGTGAACAAATGTTGAGTCCAAACTATAGTACTATCGTTGCTAAGGCAGATAGACATCAATCAATGTGTTAACATAACAAACAGGCATTCATCGAGTCACGTATAACATGCATTAGAGGTCAGCGTATAAATAGTGTTTGCGTTGTGTGATCAATGTGATTTAGAATAAGTAACGTATGTAACACCCAAAAGTGCATAAAGCAAAAAAGGATCGAGTATACTCATAGATTGTGTTTAACAAGTAAACACTCTCTTGGATTAAAGGGAGCGCTGAGGGAGATTAGCCTGAACAGTTACGATAGTAAAAACGATGAGCGGCACGTAAAACGATGCAATTGTACCAAGGATCGGATGGTAATCCGATCGGATGGCCATTCGATTGGATGACCATTCTATTGGATTGTCACCTCGTTTGGTGAGGATGTGTTTGTGTATGATGGTTTGTACTTTGAAATTTTCGTTGTATCATTTTGAAAATAGAGAAGTATCTCTACCCTTCAGGTCGGTCTATCAAACGGTTGTTCGATCGGACGGCGATCCGATTGGCGAGGCTTCTTAGTGGAGAACAAGTTCACAGCAGGACGATCACTCGATCGGATGGCTATCCGATCGGGTGGCAATCCGTATGCATTGAATCATGTTGAAAATAGATTAAGTACCAAAGTTCCAAACGTCACACGATCGGATGGTCACTCGATCGGATGGCAATCCGATCGGGTGGTAATCCGTTTGACGTTCAGTCCCTTGGAAAGTTTGAATAAAAGTTTAAGTGTGGAACCAAGTGCAACCCGATCAGATGGTCGGTCGATCGGATGGCAATCCGATCGGACGTCAATCCGTCCCAACGGTCAGATCGTCTTGTCACTTGATTTCGTTTGAAGTTTTGTAGTTTTGAACGAGACGTGATGATAACTGGTTTAAACAACAGAAACCCCATCTCGGCCTAAGTGACCCGATCGAACAGGAACCACCCTAGTCCGGCCAGTTCACCGTTTCGCTAATACTTCTATTTTGACCCGTTAAGGGTATTTATGTACTTTTTAAACTTAATTTACGTCCGTTCCTTGTATGCATCATAATTCCACCCATCCATATTAATTTGGTTTTCCACCACAACTATGATTGTGGTGGATTTAATGTGATAGACTATTTATTCCTAGTTCTATCCTTTAGATATGTCATTTTACGGAAAATGCTCGTTTCAACTCGTTGGACACTAAGGTCCCATATTATCCCTTTTTATACTTATCCTAAGGATTTAATCTATCAAAACACTTATTTCTAACAACCTTTAAAGGTCGTTTTCCCGATTTACCCATCAAGGGCGTTTTAGTCAACGTTATCCCCTCACTTGCTACGAAGGGCTTTCACTACAAATTTGGCCATGAAGTATGTTATCCACAACCATATTTACACGTACCTGGCTCGGGTCAACTTATTACCCGGTTTTAATACCTTGCTTTATAATCGCTAATTAAGAACGATGCGAGTATCCATTGGATATCTATTCCTGTAAGCATATAACTCGACAAAAGAATCATTAGTCGATATTGTCAAAAGGCGATGTCTACACCTTTTGACCCGGTTGGCCGAATTGACCGTTTAACTATGCGAGATGATATTTATCATCATCTCATATACATGACTCGTTACGTTTAATACCGTACGGTCATTTTACTTATAAACCGTTTATTACCACTTTCGACTCTTTATGTCTTACGCGGAAAAGCGTCTTTTTGAAACTAACGGTTATTGTCAACGTGTGACTAAATTACTGTTTTGCCCTTATTATTTGTTTTGGCTTACCATAAAAGGTAACCACTAAAAGTTCATTTTTCCTTTCGTCATAATATGACCGAATTATCAATTTACTTCTTTTTAACCATTATTATGGTTTCTTTCATCTTTGATTATCTTGTTCCGTACGACTACACGACGGAACATCATATTTCAATTGTTTTGTTATCTCATTCGTAATTTATATGATAAGAGAATATTCCACAACTTAAGACTAGTGTAAGCTATACTTACCTTGCATCCGAATTATGCTTTTCCTCCATTCTTGATTAGTTTGACCCGCTTCCTTTCCCAAGCCTCCACCTAGCTCGTTAGGCGTCAAACTATTTTCAATCATTTACAAGGCGGTCAAATTAGTCATAAAAATCACGACTATTCCACCTCACTTATTTTCTATGCCGAAGCTACTATTCGACTTCATGATTAGTTAACTTAGCTTATCAAAAGTTAACTACTTTTTGATCACATGGTTTACACAATTAAGTCAAATCAACATTATGATTAGAACCCGCTTTACCCCATCTTTCGCGTAATTAGTCAAATAAGGCAATTACGCGTTTTATTCGTAATTTCAAAATATGAACATTCACTTAGGCATTTTAACAAACACCTTGTGGGCATATTCTATAAAATCTACAATCAATTTTCATAACTAGTTACTTAGCCAAGCTTAACATCAATTAAGCATGTTCATATCAATTTTCACATTAACAAAATCTGAATTCACTTCCTAGAGCTCAAATTACACTAGAACAACAATCAAAATTCTAGTGTTTAACATATTCTTACAAAACCCACTTATCACATTCAATGGTGATTGTGAATTCACAAGAATCAAGCAAAATTTCAACAAGTAATTGACTAGGGTTTGTCCCTAATCACTATCTCATTCCTATTTCATCCAAGCAACTATCATGCATCATAAATTTCGAGTTTCAAGTATTGATTCAGAATTTCAATTGGAATCATTCGACGAAATTTCACATACCTTATGATCATTTCCCTGAGGTGATCACTAATCCATGCTTGGATTTCAATTTGGGTGTGATTTGCCCTTCCAATTGCTTGAATTTTAGCTTGTTAGGGTTTGAGGATGAGAGCCCCTGGCTCCTCTAGAATTGTCGACCAGAACACACACTTAGAGTGTGTGTTTTGGTGTTAATGTTTTATTAAATAAAACTAGTTTCCATCTTATCACCTTTAGTCCCTCTACTTCACACAAGTTTGCATAAAAGGGTGTTTTAACCCTGCTTTTCTTATTATTCCAAGACTTATTACTAACTAGGTTATTTATTTCCTAGTTACTTTATCTTTTCTCAATCCGTTTTATTTTAAGTCCCGTTAAATCTCGGGCCTTTTATATACTTTGCTTTTCTCAAAGTATTTCTCATCCTTTTAATAAATATTAGATTTATTTATTTAATTCCTAAAGTTTACCGGGTAAGTTTTACCACTAACTGTATTTTACCCGTCCTGTAGTATTAACGTGGTTTGATTTCCAAACCCGTTTTCGGGGTGTTACAAGTCTACCCCCCTTAAAGAGGTTTCGTCCTCGAAACCTTTTCTTACATAATTCATTGAGTTTAAACTCAATGTATTTGATCCGAGAAATCTTTCAAACATTACTTATACTTTTAACCAATTGTTAGTATTACCAGATAAGTATGGTAACATCTTTTTGGTCACTAATTGTCTACGTATTTCTAACGACATAGTGCAACTTGAAATAACGTAATCTCGTTATTTCCACTAGTTTAGTTAACTTAGCGATATCCATCGCTTTCATATACTATCGAATTCTTTATGAATCCGTTACTTTGACCCGTTTAAAGGTCTTTAGTGAAATCTTTCACTTTTAGCAACAAATTCTTTTGTTTTCAAATTTATTTATTTATTCGGTTCAGTTATACCGAATCTACCGCTTACAAGCAAACCAAATTTCTTGATTTGAATTGCTGACCTTAACCGGTATCACTAACTAGACTTATTAGTCCAGTTACTTTTACCGCTCGCTTGGTTATAATGTTATTCTACCTCACATTACATTTCTTGACCGTGATCGTGTCACATCATGTTTAATTCATATCAACCTTTCATTTTCGAAAACATCACTTTTTCGAATATATCGTCTTGCGCCTATTAGTGTCAAGACTTGTATCCTTCATGCTTACTATTTAAATTCCTATCAGAATTTATATTTATAAAAACGTTATTTCTTACTAAAACTTGAAGTTTTAGTTTAACGTTTTATCTTTAATTTATGTCAAGCAATTTTGACGACTTGACATTTACTCTTTTACAGTCTTTGTTTTACGCGAGGATTCTCAACTGGTTCCCTCGCTTTGTTTAAGTAACCCGTAGGTTCTCTCACGTAGCCTCGTAGGCTATTTCCTTAGGTCTTCACCCCCTTTTTAATGGGAACCCTAAGGTTTATTTCTCTTTCTATTCGTGACTCGAGGGTCATTCTGGTCCCGTAGACCTTAACACAGATCGTATTCCCATAGGTTACGATGATCCCGCAGATTCATCTTTTTATTTGTATCTACATTCGAATGTATATATATACATATATAGCTTCAAAGCATGTCTTGTTATGTTTGGAATCGTATAATTTTCGCTTTTGAACTTCAGTTGACCTTGACCGTAGTCTAAGGCTTCATTTGTTTATTTTCGGGCGAAATTTTCTGACTTTATGACTTCTCATGTCATTTATGCGTAGGTTCATCTTATGCTCACCATTATCCAGTTTACATATATTCATATTTGATTATGTCCCATTACCGGGCTCATTATTCTTTTGCTTTTAACGCTACCATTATCTTGCTTGTGTTTACGCATGTCGTCCGGCATGATATTATATTCGACCCGTTCAACTTTAAAATAGTTGAACATATTTATTCAAAATTTCTTTTACGAAATTTTATAGTCATAATTCATAATCCACGTCTTTTGAATTTTCAACCCGCGTTCACGTCTCTTGGTTTACGCATGTGTTTAATTCTTACCCATCAACCGGGTGTTTTACCGAAGTCATTATTATTGCAACCCTCCCGGTATGCATTAAGACCTCGCTTCATTTTTATATTCCGACTTTGTCCTTAAGTTTGACGTTTTACAAAAACGACCCGTTAAGGGACATATTTGCATTCTCCGGGTTCGAGTGTAAGCACACCCCTCCCAATTGCATACCTTAATCGTTTTACTTTAATCTTTGTCCCTTCACTCGGGCTCATCATCCTAATGTAATACGCTTCCGTCACCCGGCTGTGCGTTTACATTATTATCAAATATTTTGCTCATTTGATTCATTTGGGTACTTTTTAAGTTAGTCCCATTCACCCCGCCCTTACTACATCGGATGTAAATGTGTCCGCTATAATAAGTTCATGGTATCATATGCCACTACTTACTTGGCCAGAGTAAGCGATTAACACATGACACACATGACCTTTTTATAGTTTTCACATCACGCCCTATGTAAGTAACGCCTCTATTTAGTTTTCTTGGAAATAATATCCTGGATAGGTATTCTATTCAGGTTTTCCAAGTTTCTAATTTACATATGCAACAATCATTCTCTACATGTTTGTTGCATATTGTTATTTGTGCGATTATATTTAAAAGCACGCACCTGGTAATGCTTGCCCCGACAGACGTTTCTTGCCATTAACTTTGTTCGCGATCGTTACGCGATTTAGTCCTTGGTGAGCATGCTCCTCTTGTCATACTTCGGACCGTTCTTCTATCATATCCGTAATTTGTTAAACTCTCGCTATCCTCATATGCGAGTGTCCTTCAACTAAAACATATACAACAGTTAATAATTTCAACATTAAAGGATGCCCGTATTATAATACAAGGCTTTTCTACTATACGCATCAACGCGTGTAATTTCGTTGACTATATCTATTCTATATCGTTTTTATTGGTGTAACGTGTATTACACGATAACCATATGTGTTGTTCTCAACACTTTAATCATACTAAACCTTTGATATACATGTACTTACCGGATTTGCGATCAAGCCTCGAACCGAACACTAATCTTTATCAAGAGCGTAAGGTTTAAGTCCAAGCATGGTTTTCCCCACCATACTTGAATCTCTTAAACCAGGGCTCTGATACCAACTTGTAACACCCGTTCTTATAAATCAAAGTTTAACGTATAATTTACGAAAAACAATCATGTAATTAAGATTACATATACATCGGAAATACGGCTTATTAAAAACCTCTTACAAAAGTTAGAAGTTTAGAACATAATGTAATTAAGTCGTCATTTAAATGTAACAACGAAACGTCGTGCGGAAGCTTATTTCTTGATCGTGTTCGGTTCTTCATTGTGCTTGATCGTCCTCCGGTGCTAAAATTTTACCTGAAACTCATAAAACATGAGTTGGATTAGTCATACGTAACTTAGAACGTATTTAAACGGGTTCGCAATGCATCAACGGTTAAAATAAACGATTTTTGCGAAACGGACACATGCTCGCGTAGCGCTAGCACCTGTTTTCGACAGAATGTTGTTTGCTGGTGCTGCAGATTCCCAGCATGACCCGATTTCACGGAAACGAGCATAACTCTCTCGTTTTTAATCCGTTTTACCCGATTCTTTTTCCTACGCGTCCGTAATTTAATTCTCCATCATATGGAGTTAAAATCCAACATCCAACATAATAAATTTTGTGACTTCCAAGCCTTCGACTCATTACCTTTTTACAAAGTTTTGACCCGTTCATGCGGTTATCAAACAAACTTGTTTGTGGCCCTTGTTTCTTTTGTAAACATATTATTATGATTATTTCCTATTGTACAAGGTTCAAATCACGGGTTATTACACATTCTTAACCCGTTTCGCTAATACTTCTATTTTGACCCGTTAAGGGTATTTATGTACTTTTTAAACTTAATTTACGTCCGTTCCTTGTATGCATCATAATTCCACCCATCCATATTAATTTGGTTTTCCACCACAACTATGATTGTGGTGGATTTAATGTGATAGACTATTTATTCCTAGTTCTATCCTTTAGATATGTCATTTTACGGAAAATGCTCGTTTCAACTCGTTGGACACTAAGGTCCCATATTATCCCTTTTTATACTTATCCTAAGGATTTAATCTATCAAAACACTTATTTCTAACAACCTTTAAAGGTCGTTTTCCCGATTTACCCATCAAGGGCGTTTTAGTCAACGTTATCCCCTCACTTGCTACGAAGGGCTTTCACTACAAATTTGGCCATGAAGTATGTTATCCACAACCATATTTACACGTACCTGGCTCGGGTCAACTTATTACCCGGTTTTAATACCTTGCTTTATAATCGCTAATTAAGAACGATGCGAGTATCCATTGGATATCTATTCCTGTAAGCATATAACTCGACAAAAGAATCATTAGTCGATATTGTCAAAAGGCGATGTCTACACCTTTTGACCCGGTTGGCCGAATTGACCGTTTAACTATGCGAGATGATATTTATCATCATCTCATATACATGACTCGTTACGTTTAATACCGTACGGTCATTTTACTTATAAACCGTTTATTACCACTTTCGACTCTTTATGTCTTACGCGGAAAAGCGTCTTTTTGAAACTAACGGTTATTGTCAACGTGTGACTAAATTACTGTTTTGCCCTTATTATTTGTTTTGGCTTACCATAAAAGGTAACCACTAAAAGTTCATTTTTCCTTTCGTCATAATATGACCGAATTATTAATTTACTTCTTTTTAACCATTATTATGGTTTCTTTCATCTTTGATTATCTTGTTCCGTACGACTACACGACGGAACATCATATTTCAATTGTTTAGTTATCTCATTCGTAATTTATATGATAAGAGAATATTCCACAACTTAAGACTAGTGTAAGCTATACTTACCTTGCATCCGAATTATGCTTTTCCTCCATTCTTGATTAGTTTGACCCGCTTCCTTTCCCAAGCCTCCACCTAGCTCGTTAGGCGTCAAACTATTTTCAATCATTTACAAGGCGGTCAAATTAGTCATAAAAATCACGACTATTCCACCTCACTTATTTTCTATGCCGAAGCTACTATTCGACTTCATGATTAGTTAACTTAGCTTATCAAAAGTTAACTACTTTTTGATCACATGGTTTACACAATTAAGTCAAATCAACATTATGATTAGAACCCGCTTTACCCCATCTTTCGCGTAATTAGTCAAATAAGGCAATTACGCGTTTTATTCGTAATTTCAAAATATGAACATTCACTTAGGCATTTTAACAAACACCTTGTGGGCATATTCTATAAAATCTACAATCAATTTTCATAACTAGTTACTTAGCCAAGCTTAACATCAATTAAGCATGTTCATATCAATTTTCACATTAACAAAATTTGAATTCACTTCCTAGAGCTCAAATTACACTAGAACAACAATCAAAATTCTAGTGTTTAACATATTCTTACAAAACCCACTTATCACATTCAATGGTGATTGTGAATTCACAAGAATCAAGCAAAATTTCAACAAGTAATTGACTAGGGTTTGTCCCTAATCACTATCTCATTCCTATTTCATCCAAGCAACTATCATGCATCATAAATTTCGAGTTTCAAGTATTGATTCAGAATTTCAATTGGAATCATTCGACGAAATTTCACATACCTTATGATCATTTCCCTGAGGTGATCACTAATCCATGCTTGGATTTCAATTTGGGTGTGATTTGCCCTTCCAATTGCTTGAATTTTAGCTTGTTAGGGTTTGAGGATGAGAGCCCCTGGCTCCTCTAGAATTGTCGACCAGAACACACACTTAGAGTGTGTGTTTTGGTGTTAATGTTTTATTAAATAAAACTAGTTTCCATCTTATCACCTTTAGTCCCTCTACTTCACACAAGTTTGCATAAAAGGGTGTTTTAACCCTGCTTTTCTTATTATTCCAAGACTTATTACTAACTAGGTTATTTATTTCCTAGTTACTTTATCTTTTCTCAATCCGTTTTATTTTAAGTCCCGTTAAATCTCGGGCCTTTTATATACTTTGCTTTTCTCAAAGTATTTCTCATCCTTTTAATAAATATTAGATTTATTTATTTAATTCCTAAAGTTTACCGGGTAAGTTTTACCACTAACTGTATTTTACCCGTCCTGTAGTATTAACGTGGTTTGATTTCCAAACCCGTTTTCGGGGTGTTACAAGTCTACCCCCCTTAAAGAGGTTTCGTCCTCGAAACCTTTTCTTACATAATTCATTGAGTTTAAACTCAATGTATTTGATCCGAGAAATCTTTCAAACATTACTTATACTTTTAACCAATTGTTAGTATTACCAGATAAGTATGGTAACATCTTTTTGGTCACTAATTGTCTACGTATTTCTAACGACATAGTGCAACTTGAAATAACGTAATCTCGTTATTTCCACTAGTTTAGTTAACTTAGCGATATCCATCGCTTTCATATACTATCGAATTCTTTATGAATCCGTTACTTTGACCCGTTTAAAGGTCTTTAGTGAAATCTTTCACTTTTAGCAACAAATTCTTTTGTTTTCAAATTTATTTATTTATTCGGTTCAGTTATACCGAATCTACCGCTTACAAGCAAACCAAATTTCTTGATTTGAATTGCTGACCTTAACCGGTATCACTAACTAGACTTATTAGTCCAGTTACTTTTACCGCTCGCTTGGTTATAATGTTATTCTACCTCACATTACATTTCTTGACCGTGATCGTGTCACATCATGTTTAATTCATATCAACCTTTCATTTTCGAAAACATCACTTTTTCGAATATATCGTCTTGCGCCTATTAGTGTCAAGACTTGTATCCTTCATGCTTACTATTTAAATTCCTATCAGAATTTATATTTATAAAAACGTTATTTCTTACTAAAACTTGAAGTTTTAGTTTAACGTTTTATCTTTAATTTATGTCAAGCAATTTTGACGACTTGACATTTACTCTTTTACAGTCTTTGTTTTACGCGAGGATTCTCAACTGGTTCCCTCGCTTTGTTTAAGTAACCCGTAGGTTCTCTCACGTAGCCTCGTAGGCTATTTCCTTAGGTCTTCACCCCCTTTTTAATGGGAACCCTAAGGTTTATTTCTCTTTCTATTCGTGACTCGAGGGTCATTCTGGTCCCGTAGACCTTAACACAGATCGTATTCCCATAGGTTACGATGATCCCGCAGATTCATCTTTTTATTTGTATCTACATTCGAATGTATATATATACATATATAGCTTCAAAGCATGTCTTGTTATGTTTGGAATCGTATAATTTTCGCTTTTGAACTTCAGTTGACCTTGACCGTAGTCTAAGGCTTCATTTGTTTATTTTCGGGCGAAATTTTCTGACTTTATGACTTCTCATGTCATTTATGCGTAGGTTCATCTTATGCTCACCATTATCCAGTTTACATATATTCATATTTGATTATGTCCCATTACCGGGCTCATTATTCTTTTGCTTTTAACGCTACCATTATCTTGCTTGTGTTTACGCATGTCGTCCGGCATGATATTATATTCGACCCGTTCAACTTTAAAATAGTTGAACATATTTATTCAAAATTTCTTTTACGAAATTTTATAGTCATAATTCATAATCCACGTCTTTTGAATTTTCAACCCGCGTTCACGTCTCTTGGTTTACGCATGTGTTTAATTCTTACCCATCAACCGGGTGTTTTACCGAAGTCATTATTATTGCAACCCTCCCGGTATGCATTAAGACCTCGCTTCATTTTTATATTCCGACTTTGTCCTTAAGTTTGACGTTTTACAAAAACGACCCGTTAAGGGACATATTTGCATTCTCCGGGTTCGAGTGTAAGCACACCCCTCCCAATTGCATACCTTAATCGTTTTACTTTAATCTTTGTCCCTTCACTCGGGCTCATCATCCTAATGTAATACGCTTCCGTCACCCGGCTGTGCGTTTACATTATTATCAAATATTTTGCTCATTTGATTCATTTGGGTACTTTTTAAGTTAGTCCCATTCACCCCGCCCTTACTACATCGGATGTAAATGTGTCCGCTATAATAAGTTCATGGTATCATATGCCACTACTTACTTGGCCAGAGTAAGCGATTAACACATGACACACATGACCTTTTTATAGTTTTCACATCACGCCCTATGTAAGTAACGCCTCTATTTAGTTTTCTTGGAAATAATATCCTGGATAGGTATTCTATTCAGGTTTTCCAAGTTTCTAATTTACATATGCAACAATCATTCTCTACATGTTTGTTGCATATTGTTATTTGTGCGATTATATTTAAAAGCACGCACCTGGTAATGCTTGCCCCGACAGACGTTTCTTGCCATTAACTTTGTTCGCGATCGTTACGCGATTTAGTCCTTGGTGAGCATGCTCCTCTTGTCATACTTCGGACCGTTCTTCTATCATATCCGTAATTTGTTAAACTCTCGCTATCCTCATATGCGAGTGTCCTTCAACTAAAACATATACAACAGTTAATAATTTCAACATTAAAGGATGCCCGTATTATAATACAAGGCTTTTCTACTATACGCATCAACGCGTGTAATTTCGTTGACTATATCTATTCTATATCGTTTTTATTGGTGTAACGTGTATTACACGATAACCATATGTGTTGTTCTCAACACTTTAATCATACTAAACCTTTGATATACATGTACTTACCGGATTTGCGATCAAGCCTCGAACCGAACACTAATCTTTATCAAGAGCGTAAGGTTTAAGTCCAAGCATGGTTTTCCCCACCATACTTGAATCTCTTAAACCAGGGCTCTGATACCAACTTGTAACACCCGTTCTTATAAATCAAAGTTTAACGTATAATTTACGAAAAACAATCATGTAATTAAGATTACATATACATCGGAAATACGGCTTATTAAAAACCTCTTACAAAAGTTAGAAGTTTAGAACATAATGTAATTAAGTCGTCATTTAAATGTAACAACGAAACGTCGTGCGGAAGCTTATTTCTTGATCGTGTTCGGTTCTTCATTGTGCTTGATCGTCCTCCGGTGCTAAAATTTTACCTGAAACTCATAAAACATGAGTTGGATTAGTCATACGTAACTTAGAACGTATTTAAACGGGTTCGCAATGCATCAACGGTTAAAATAAACGATTTTTGCGAAACGGACACATGCTCGCGTAGCGCTAGCACCTGTTTTCGACAGAATGTTGTTTGCTGGTGCTGCAGATTCCCAGCATGACCCGATTTCACGGAAACGAGCATAACTCTCTCGTTTTTAATCCGTTTTACCCGATTCTTTTTCCTACGCGTCCGTAATTTAATTCTCCATCATATGGAGTTAAAATCCAACATCCAACATAATAAATTTTGTGACTTCCAAGCCTTCGACTCATTACCTTTTTACAAAGTTTTGACCCGTTCATGCGGTTATCAAACAAACTTGTTTGTGGCCCTTGTTTCTTTTGTAAACATATTATTATGATTATTTCCTATTGTACAAGGTTCAAATCACGGGTTATTACACATTCTTAACCCGTTTCGCTAATACTTCTATTTTGACCCGTTAAGGGTATTTATGTACTTTTTAAACTTAATTTACGTCCGTTCCTTGTATGCATCATAATTCCACCCATCCATATTAATTTGGTTTTCCACCACAACTATGATTGTGGTGGATTTAATGTGATAGACTATTTATTCCTAGTTCTATCCTTTAGATATGTCATTTTACGGAAAATGCTCGTTTCAACTCGTTGGACACTAAGGTCCCATATTATCCCTTTTTATACTTATCCTAAGGATTTAATCTATCAAAACACTTATTTCTAACAACCTTTAAAGGTCGTTTTCCCGATTTACCCATCAAGGGCGTTTTAGTCAACGTTATCCCCTCACTTGCTACGAAGGGCTTTCACTACAAATTTGGCCATGAAGTATGTTATCCACAACCATATTTACACGTACCTGGCTCGGGTCAACTTATTACCCGGTTTTAATACCTTGCTTTATAATCGCTAATTAAGAACGATGCGAGTATCCATTGGATATCTATTCCTGTAAGCATATAACTCGACAAAAGAATCATTAGTCGATATTGTCAAAAGGCGATGTCTACACCTTTTGACCCGGTTGGCCGAATTGACCGTTTAACTATGCGAGATGATATTTATCATCATCTCATATACATGACTCGTTACGTTTAATACCGTACGGTCATTTTACTTATAAACCGTTTATTACCACTTTCGACTCTTTATGTCTTACGCGGAAAAGCGTCTTTTTGAAACTAACGGTTATTGTCAACGTGTGACTAAATTACTGTTTTGCCCTTATTATTTGTTTTGGCTTACCATAAAAGGTAACCACTAAAAGTTCATTTTTCCTTTCGTCATAATATGACCGAATTATTAATTTACTTCTTTTTAACCATTATTATGGTTTCTTTCATCTTTGATTATCTTGTTCCGTACGACTACACGACGGAACATCATATTTCAATTGTTTAGTTATCTCATTCGTAATTTATATGATAAGAGAATATTCCACAACTTAAGACTAGTGTAAGCTATACTTACCTTGCATCCGAATTATGCTTTTCCTCCATTCTTGATTAGTTTGACCCGCTTCCTTTCCCAAGCCTCCACCTAGCTCGTTAGGCGTCAAACTATTTTCAATCATTTACAAGGCGGTCAAATTAGTCATAAAAATCACGACTATTCCACCTCACTTATTTTCTATGCCGAAGCTACTATTCGACTTCATGATTAGTTAACTTAGCTTATCAAAAGTTAACTACTTTTTGATCACATGGTTTACACAATTAAGTCAAATCAACATTATGATTAGAACCCGCTTTACCCCATCTTTCGCGTAATTAGTCAAATAAGGCAATTACGCGTTTTATTCGTAATTTCAAAATATGAACATTCACTTAGGCATTTTAACAAACACCTTGTGGGCATATTCTATAAAATCTACAATCAATTTTCATAACTAGTTACTTAGCCAAGCTTAACATCAATTAAGCATGTTCATATCAATTTTCACATTAACAAAATTTGAATTCACTTCCTAGAGCTCAAATTACACTAGAACAACAATCAAAATTCTAGTGTTTAACATATTCTTACAAAACCCACTTATCACATTCAATGGTGATTGTGAATTCACAAGAATCAAGCAAAATTTCAACAAGTAATTGACTAGGGTTTGTCCCTAATCACTATCTCATTCCTATTTCATCCAAGCAACTATCATGCATCATAAATTTCGAGTTTCAAGTATTGATTCAGAATTTCAATTGGAATCATTCGACGAAATTTCACATACCTTATGATCATTTCCCTGAGGTGATCACTAATCCATGCTTGGATTTCAATTTGGGTGTGATTTGCCCTTCCAATTGCTTGAATTTTAGCTTGTTAGGGTTTGAGGATGAGAGCCCCTGGCTCCTCTAGAATTGTCGACCAGAACACACACTTAGAGTGTGTGTTTTGGTGTTAATGTTTTATTAAATAAAACTAGTTTCCATCTTATCACCTTTAGTCCCTCTACTTCACACAAGTTTGCATAAAAGGGTGTTTTAACCCTGCTTTTCTTATTATTCCAAGACTTATTACTAACTAGGTTATTTATTTCCTAGTTACTTTATCTTTTCTCAATCCGTTTTATTTTAAGTCCCGTTAAATCTCGGGCCTTTTATATACTTTGCTTTTCTCAAAGTATTTCTCATCCTTTTAATAAATATTAGATTTATTTATTTAATTCCTAAAGTTTACCGGGTAAGTTTTACCACTAACTGTATTTTACCCGTCCTGTAGTATTAACGTGGTTTGATTTCCAAACCCGTTTTCGGGGTGTTACAAGTCTACCCCCCTTAAAGAGGTTTCGTCCTCGAAACCTTTTCTTACATAATTTATTGAGTTTAAACTCAATGTATTTGATCCGAGAAATCTTTCAAACATTACTTATACTTTTAACCAATTGTTAGTATTACCAGATAAGTATGGTAACATCTTTTTGGTCACTAATTGTCTACGTATTTCTAACGACATAGTGCAACTTGAAATAACGTAATCTCGTTATTTCCACTAGTTTAGTTAACTTAGCGATATCCATCGCTTTCATATACTATCGAATTCTTTATGAATCCGTTACTTTGACCCGTTTAAAGGTCTTTAGTGAAATCTTTCACTTTTAGCAACAAATTCTTTTGTTTTCAAATTTATTTATTTATTCGGTTCAGTTATACCGAATCTACCGCTTACAAGCAAACCAAATTTCTTGATTTGAATTGCTGACCTTAACCGGTATCACTAACTAGACTTATTAGTCCAGTTACTTTTACCGCTCGCTTGGTTATAATGTTATTCTACCTCACATTACATTTCTTGACCGTGATCGTGTCACATCATGTTTAATTCATATCAACCTTTCATTTTCGAAAACATCACTTTTTCGAATATATCGTCTTGCGCCTATTAGTGTCAAGACTTGTATCCTTCATGCTTACTATTTAAATTCCTATCAGAATTTATATTTGTAAAAACGTTATTTCTTACTAAAACTTGAAGTTTTAGTTTAACGTTTTATCTTTAATTTATGTCAAGCAATTTTGACGACTTGACATTTACTCTTTTACAGTCTTTGTTTTACACGAGGATTCTCAACTGGTTCCCTCGCTTTGTTTAAGTAGCCCGTAGGTTCTCTCACGTAGCCTCGTAGGCTATTTCCTTAGGTCTTCACCCCCTTTTTAATGGGAACCCTAAGGTTTATTTCTCTTTCTATTCGTGACTCGATCCTAGTGTTCGGCGCGATGAGTTTTGTTGTTTCGATTCGCGTGTTGAGAATTGCGATGCGATTCGAGAGAGCGATGCGATAGTATTACCCATTAGTTACACAAACAACATAACTACTATATCTAACATACAATCACTATAATTAACTTGCGTTTAGCGTTTGCGATTCAATTGCGATGCGATAGAATTGCGATTTCGATGAACACCTCAACATAAAACATAACATGCACAAGTAACACATAAATAGCACACACGCGTAAAACAATATCCAGAACACATAGTTCGAGTTGCGATCGCGATAGCGGTAAGCGCTAAATCGATAGCGATTAAACCTCGATTATTAACAGATACTCCACATAATACAATCAAAGCGATTAAATTATGAGTCAAATAAGTCAAAACAGTAGTTGAGCCAGGAGTGACAGATCGCAATTAGCAATCTTTTTTCTTTCTTTGACTTCAATCTTGACTTTGACTTTGACTTTTGAAACACGGGGTGTTACAACCTAGGGTTCCCACATGTTTTAACTTGATTCAATTGCATATAGTGATTAACGGATTACGATCACGAAGCTTAGGTGCCAATTGCTATCGACGTCATAGACAACGGACCGTAATGCACTTCGTTACCTCGGACATGTAAATCCTAACCTACGATAAGGCATAAGTGCACAAATTCATTTCGCAAAGTCAAATTTTATAATCATTCAACAATTCATAAATTCAATTCAAAAGCACGACAGTTATCAAAGGTTTCAAATACTAAACAATTTGTCACAAAATCAAATGAAAATACAAATGCATAAATCCTAGAAATTCTTACAACAATCTAAACCGGGGTGAAACCGAAGAGACTAGCCGTTCATGGTCGAAGAGGCGCGATCACCGAAGGATGAATGCGAACACCGAACCATAATCTTGAGTCTTGAAGGAGAGTCGAGGGTTAGGGGTTAGGGTTTGGATGGTGGAGGATGGATGAAGCTGAAGTGGTGGTGATTTGGGTAGGGTTAGGATGAAGATTTGGTGTAAGAGATGGATTGGGGATGAAGTGGTGGTGATCCTAGGCTCCAAGAACTCAATTCAAACTCCCAATAGTGTGTAACCCCCGTTTGGTTGGTCAAAAACTCGTTTTAATTCGTTCCCAACAACCAAATCCCTAAATTTCGCGTTTGAGAAAACTAAAGCCCGTCGCCGACTAGGGGGACCCCGTCGGCGACGGCCTCTCCTGATGCTGTTTTTGTCCGACGCCTTGTTTTCCTGGATACGCGCATATTTGGCCGACGGGCATTTCTAAAGAGCGTCGCCGACGACCTCCCCAACTTCCATTTTCTATTTTTCGCTCCTTGAGTTCCCGTGTGACCCGTAACGTGTCCCGGTGGTCCGTTTTTCGCTCCGGTGATCCGTAAAGCTCCCGAAAAGCTCCTTAAACTTTGTTAAACCTGCGGAACACAAATTTAATTAAAAGTAGGCCATTCGAGATTAAAAGTCAAGTAAAAACCCAATCTTAAACACAAACGAGCACCGTTATTCGACCACGTATCAATAAGGGGTTAGGATTACCATATGCAAAAGTTGACGGGGTTTGGTGGAAATCGGAAACCACCGACTTTGTACTTTAAGATTACGTATAATATAAATTATATTTTTTTAGTGATTTGTGAATATTTTGATATGCAAGACTTGATACAAACCTCATAGGCTCATACCTAATATTATTTTGTGGTCTAGGCAACACAAGACGGCGTTAGTTGAAAATTGCGTATTTATGGTGCATGTTGTATGCCATGGACCGTAAAGTTGAAGACGTGACACTTGGCCTCCTTTGTTTACCTTATAATCTAATCAAAGCACTTCTATGTATTACTAAATATCTCATATTAAAATATCAATTGATTTCACATGGTCATTATAAAATTATACTTCTTTCTTTGTTAAAATATGTGATACTTGTTCATATTGATTTTAATAAAAGTACACTTCTTAAATTTTTCTATATATAATAAGTAGTGTTTTTATTAATAAATAGTGTTTTTTTTTTCATATCATGGATCATTTTAAAACGAATTCATGTCAAAAGAAGCCATTTAAAACAAAAAACTTTTTATCGAATAAAAACAAGTTCAAACTAATAAGGTTAAGTGATTTATGGTTCGCCATTTACCAAAAGTGACTATCAAGCTCAAATGCAATAACAAAACCATAACTAGATACAATAACAAAACCATACTTCAAATGCAAACCCAATCATGTAATTTACTATATAAAAAGTACTTATTATAGAAATGTTGTTGGGGTTGAATGATCTTTTGATATAGATAAGATGTTTTTAGTTGAAATGGGCTTCTATTACCATAAATAGTATACTCTCCGTTAAGGAAAAAAATCATATAAAAATACTAAGAATAATCCACGAAAATAACAGTTATAGCTATTTAAAGAAATTATTTTGCTTAAAAAATTAACATAAAGTTCATTCATTCAACTTTTCATTATAAAAGTTCTTTTTACGGCCAACGAATACCATACAAGTCTCATAATTTACTGGCAAAAGGTCATCCACGTCCTGCTAACCCAGACAACACTAACACCATTCCAGGAGAAACTCATTGTTCTAAAGCCAACTGTTATAAACCTTCTAACCCACCTGAAACGTATTACACTAAGTAAGACTCGAATCCATAACCTTCACAAGAAAAAGTCATAAGGTAGGTGCCTCCTCTCAAGCCAAGATCTGAAAGTCATTGGCTAATATTATAAAAATAATATATGTATTAAATTTATTATATAGGTCACTTAAATATGTTCTAATTTAATGACAAGTATTTGTTTACATATAAAAAAACTTCTTCTATTTGATTTTTTATAAAACAACAATGTTATAAAAAAAAACATTTTTATAGATTAAAACAAGGTTATTCCGATAGGCATTTGTTTTATTTTTTATCGTTTAAAACAACAAGATTATTCCGATCGGTATTTGTTTTATAATTTTTATCGATGCAACACACATATAGATGTTCTTTGTTCATATCACGACTTTATTTTCTAAAGTTTCCCAATCCCAATGGTTATCGTTATCATAATTATTATAAACAAATATAACATAGCTTTGTAGATTAATTACTTTTAAAAATAAAAAATAAAACACGTCAAAAGCGCGTCTCAAAAGAAAAAACGACACAACAAAATTTAAAAAAAGAAAGTGATATTTATATTCCTCTAGAAGTTTTACCAATTATTTTATCACAACAAACCAATCATCAATATTATTATTAGAGTTAAAGGGAAAAGATTAAATATAAAGTTTATTTTGGCTAGGTAGTGTAGGAAGCAATATGATTAGGACATGTGGCAACATTTAAAATAAAGAAAAAGGGTATTTTAGTCAATCCAACCATTTCTTCTTCCTTTTCAAAACCCAGTAACTTCAAAACCCACCATTTTCAAAACCCACCATCTTCAACAATTTCTTCACTTTCTATCTCAATAATCACTACATTATAGTGCGATTTTCATCACAAATCAATGATTCAAACACCCGATCAACGTGTTCTTCAGTTTTTTTGAAGAAAACCCAGTTTGATTTCATAAAAAATCTCGTTTTTTCCGGTGATTTTGGAGATAATCACTCGATTCGTTCGATTCGAGCGCTGATAAGTGTTTCAATCATTCAAACTTCGTCCATTGTTGAAGAAATCATTTAGATCCATGTAAGAAATTCTTTAATTTCATTTTTACGATCTGGATTTTTGATTTAGTCATTGCGTTTTACGATCTTGGCGGGGGTCCGGGGGCAGCGCCCCTGGTAGCGGGGTCCCAGGGGCGGCAGCCCCTGGCGGGGTCCAAGGGGCATAGCCCCTGGCTGGGGTTGACAGTGTTTCTGGTTCTATTAAATTGCTGTAATAAAAATGCATCAGAAAAATTAATTTTCTGTAAATTGCCTCTGGAAAACTGCATTCGTAGACAGTGTTTCTGGTTCTGTAAACAACAGGTTCTGGTCATTGCGTTTTAGTTAGATTCTGGTTCTGTGAACAACAGTTTCTGGTCATTGCGTTTTAGACAGTTTCTGGTTCTATGAACAACAGTTTCTTGTCATTGCGTTTTAGACAGTTTCTGGTTCTGTGAACAACAGTTTATGGTCATTGCGTTTTAGAAATAAAACATTTTTGAAGTGTTTTTACTCATTGCGTTTTAGGTAAACACATTTTTATGTGTATTCAGTTCATTGCGTTTTAGAGAGAACAGTTTCTTTTGTGTTTTTAGGCCATTGCGTTTTAGAAATAAGACATTTTTATGTGTTTTCTAGGCATTGCGTTTTAGAAATAAGACATTTTTAAGTGTTTTCTGGCCATTGCGTTTTAGAAATAAGACATTTTTAAGTGTTTTGGGTGCATTGCGTTTTAGGTAAAACACATTCAGTCCATTGCGTTTTATAAAGTACACTTTCTTTTGTGTTTTTAGGCTATTGCGTTTTAGAAATAAAACATTTATTTGTGTTTTCTGGTCATTGCGTTTTAGAAATAAGACATTTCTTTGTGTTTTTGGTGCGTTGCGTTTTAGAAAAAGTCATTTTTTACGTTTTTTTTTCATTGCGTTTTACGCAACTGGGTTTTTTTCATTGCGTTTTACGCAACTGGGTTTTCTCCATTGCGTTTTACGCAACTGGGTTTTCAAATTTTTTTTTTCGAAAATATAGCAATAGTATACTCGTTTTAAAGATAAAAAAACGCTGGTTTTTTTGGTGCAATTTTTATAAAAAAATAATGTCGTATGAAAAAGTTATTAACGTTTAAAAAATGGGGGGGGGGGATTGGAGGAGAGAGAAACTATTGTGCTGAATTGACTAGAATGCCCCTAACAAACCCACGCGCCTCTTTTTTTTGCTTCAATTTCATTCATTTAGATGCTGTTTTGTAGCATCTGAATGACATTAAGAGGCTACCTCTTAATGAAATCATTTAAGAGTTTAACAAAGATAACGTAGAAGAATGTGACATGTGATGGTTTACCATTCAGATGTTACCTCTTATCCAGTCAGACATAAGGTTACCTCTTATCCATTCAGACATAAGGGCCACAAATGATTTCATTAAGAGACAGCCTCTGAATGGATTAAGAGGCTACCAAACAGTCCCTTAATCTTAGCCCTTGATTAATTAAATGGATGGTCAAGATCACTTCCTAGCCTTCCTAGCCAAATAAACATCCTATTGTATCTCCACCCTAGAGTTAAATGCTGTTTTAGTCCTATTTTAGTCCTGTGTTTTAAGTTATTTTGTCAGTTTTGGTCAAATGTTTCATTTTTCACATGTGGGTCCAAAAAGATTTAATCGTTGCCATATTAGTCCACTGGGTTAACTTCATCCATTTTTTCTGTTAACGAGAAGTGCAATTCGGTCATTTTATATGTGATTATGTTAACTAGAAGGGCAATTCGACCATATAAAATGACTGAATTGCCCTTTTCGTTAACAGAAAAAATGAATGAAGTTGACCCAGTGGACTAAGATGACAACGGTGAAACCTTTTTGGACACATAGATGAAAAATAAAACATTTGGACTAAACTGGCAAAATTGCCCAAACCACAGAGACTAAAATGACATTTAGAGCATGTTTGGCTAAGCTTTTCCAACCAACTTATTGACTTAATCAAAAAGCCAATAAGAAGTTTTAGGTGGTGTTTGTTTTTTGGCCAGAAGCACTTCTGGCCACTTATGTCTGCGCCGTGCAGACGCGCGCAGACGTTTGGATGCTGCAGCTTGTTTGTTTTCTCGCAGACCTTTCATTAAAAAAGGTCTGCGAGACCTCTTCACCACGCAGACAATGACCCAAGTCTTCTTGGCACAGACATTAACCTCTTCTTGGCACAGAGGTCTTCTTCCACACCTCCACCCCCACATCTCTGCCACAACCACCGTCACCAACACCCACCTGCCATCACACCCCACCTGCAACCACCATCCACCTGCCACAACCCCCACCTACTCCCGCCGGCCACCACCACAACTACCGTCACCACCACCCACCTGCAACTACCAACACCACCCACCTCAAAAAACCCACTTAAAATCCCCAAATTCAACAGGCATCTTGCAGGAGGAAGGGACTAGAACTTACCGGTTTTAAGAAGAAACACCCACCAACCAACCATCGGTCCATCAACACCTGAAACGCCACTCGTTGCCGTCGATTTCGTCGTGCCGTTGCCGGCATCACTTTCTCTCTCCTCGCGTCTCTCTCTCTCTTCTCGCGTCTTATTCAGATGTGCAAACCCTCTTCGGTGGTGGTGGTTGTGGTGTAGTGGTAACGGTGGTGGCGGTGGTGTAGAGGTGACGGTGGTAGTTGTGGTAGTTGTGGTTCGGTGGTGGTGGAAGATGAAGCAGAGAGAGAGAGGAGAAGAGAGGTTTGTGTGTGAGAAGAGAAGAGAAGGTTTTTGTAGAAAAAAAAACAAACCCTCTTCTCCTTGCAGACTGCAGACATTTGGTCCACCTCTTCTCCTGCAGATACCTGCAGATGTGGTCCGCAGACTGCAGACCTTTTCCCGCAGGAAAAACAAACAGCACCTTAGTGTTTGGCAAATGCAAAAGTCCTTTTCAAAATGACTTTTTGAGAAGGAGAAAAAGTCATCAAAAAGTCATTTTTGAAAAGTTAGAATGTTGTGACTTTTTGAACTAACTTATTGACTTATTAGCTTTTAGTCATTTTACATCAATAAGCTAAGCCAAACACTTTTTAAAAAACAACTTATTGACTTATTGGCTTTTCCCACCCCATAAGCTAATCCAAACACTTTTTTTAAAAACTCATTTTTAAAAAGTCATAAGTTAATAAGTCCTTTTCCCAAAAGTCCCTTTTAACTTAAATAAGCTTAGCCAAACATGCCCTTAACTCTTATTATTACCACAAGAGGGTTTACCATATTTATTGGTTTTTTTTTCTGAATTGGTTTATAAGCATTACTAGGTTATAACCCCGTGTATTACACGGGGTTGAATAAATAAATTTTATATACTAAATAATAAAACAGTATATCTTTAAAACCTCATTTATTGTACGGTTTGAATAAATATACTTTTATATATTAAATAATAAAAAATTATATCTATAAGAACCATATTGTAAAGGTTGAATAAATGTAATTTTATATACCAAATAAAAAAGTTATATCTTTAAAACCACGTATATTACACGATTTGAATAAATGTAATATTGTTTACCAAATAATAAAATAATACATCTTTAAAAAACCTCATTTATTACACGGGTTGAATAAATGTAATTTTATATACCAAACAATAAAAAAAATTACATCTTTAAAAATATGCGTATTACACGGTTTGAATAAATGTAATTTTCTGTACTAAATAATAAAACATATATATCCTTAAAAAACCCCGTGTATTGAACGAATTGAATAAATCTAATTTTATATATCAAATAATAAAAAGTTATATCTTAAAAAACCTCATGTGTTACATGGGTCGAGTAAATGTAATTTTGTATAGTGAAAATAAAAATATTTAATATATTAATACAAAGTTTGGTTTTCGTGATAAAAATAAATTATTCTGTTGTTGCAAAATTTGTTAACGAAGTCTCAATAAATTTAACCATTTATTTAAAACTCAGTAAATGTATAAATGATAAATAATATTAGTTAATTTTATTTTAAGTTTCGTAACATTTATTTGATACCAAACTAAAAAAAAACGTTCAAATATAATTAATTCAAATAACTGATATTATAAATGAGAAGGAGATTAAACTAAATAATAATTATCCATAAGATATTAAACTAATAATATTTAGTAGGAGTTCAAATAAATAATATTATAAATAAGAAGACGATTAAACTAAATAATAATTATTCATAAGATATTAAACTAATAATATTTAGTAGGAGGGTTATCTATAATATAAGATATTAAATTAAATAATATTTAGTAGAAGAGTTGTCTATAATTAATTAAAAGAGGTTAAATTAAAAGAATAATTAGCTATAAGAGATAGAAAGATCTCTTGTTCTTATTATAAGATCGTGATTGGATCCACATATGTTTGGTAAAGAGAATAATCAAAAGCGGAAGGTGTTCAATTGGAACATGAAAACGTGACTAAATTGATCCTAGTTACTCTTCAGGACGGAGTGGAAGAAGGGAGGGGATTCTCGAACGCGGAAAAGGATCCAAGAACTCCGATGGTTTCTTTTATTATATAGTATAGAAGATTGGTTTTACTTTCTAACTCTTTCTTCTACGCTCTAGACTCCTGGTTTTCATTAACACTTGTCCATATACATTTAGGTTGTTCGTCCATAACCATGGACCATACCATAAAAATAAAAACCGTATGCACGCATGATGGGTATGGATTTAAAGCCCACAACACATAGGGGAAATCAACGTAATTCGTTTATTTTCTTTTCTGAATAGTTTTTTTTATAAAGTAATAAAATCTTTTATATAAGATATTAAATTAAATAATATTTAGTAGGAGAGTTATCTATAATTAATTAAAAGAGGTTAAATTAAAAGAATAATTATCTATAAGAGATGACCTAATATGATGACAAGTGTCCCTAAAGTGGTTTCTTTTATTATATAGTATAGATTATTACCTACTGGAGATGGATATGATCAAGTGGTTCCGCTCGTAACACGATGATATGCTAGTAGTCCATCAGTAATCCAAATTTACAGCTAAAACAAATATTATTAACATTAATATTAATAATTAAACCAGATGTATACCAAGTCAAAGTCAAAATAAAGAAATAACCTTCCCCAGCTAAAAAATAAAAATAAAAAATAAACACGGCATCCTCAAAGACGACGACTACAGACCTACAGCGACTTCATTCAAACTCCACCAACGATCTTCTTCTACGCCATTTTTCTAACAAATTCCTCTCCAACAAACTCTCTCTCTCTCCTCATTCTCTCTCTCATCATCATCATCCTCCTCTTCCACCACCGCCGCCGCTGCACCGCCGGCACTCCGGCCACAGGTACTCTCCGTCAGCTACTGTTTCAATACTACAGTCAACTTACGCAATTTCATACTTCAATTTTGTAATAATAATTAACTTTGTACTTGATTTCACGAGCTTTTATTCAATCGAGTGAGTTTTGAATCGAGTGCGAATAATCTGATTAGGAATAATGAGTTTAGATTTGAGATCGTGTTTGAATGCTTTGTGATCTGTTATTGTTAGTGTTAGTGATTTGTGAAGCGTAGGGTTTTGATTTTGATTTTGCTTTATTGTTACTTTTTGAATTCGAATTTTGCCTTTAGTGTAGTGGTAACTTTTTTGCAATGTGTGGATCTCGATGTTTGTTGATTTTTGAGGAATTTGTGTGTTTAATGTTTTATTGACTGTATATTTGAATCATTTTTTTTGCTTAATTAAGCTAAGGATGGAAGAGGAATTGAGGATATGAAATTATGAATTATCTCCGTTTATGGACTTGTAGAAAATTGTTTTGACTTTATTCTAAATTTGGAAATTATCGGTGTAGATGCGGTAGATTGAGTGATTTTGAGTTTTTAATGAAGTGCATCTGTTGCTCGTTTTTCGCCGTAGCTTGATTGATATTTGCCAGGCTTAAGAATCAATGGATTTTGAAGCATTTTTGTGCATAATGGAAACTAATGGTGTGGTTTCAGTCGATTACTCGATTGTGCTTGCTTAGTAATTATCTTCGTTTATTGACTTATTGAAAATCGATTTAGTTAAGGACGGATGAGATTGTGCTTGCTTTGTAATTATCTCCATTTTGTCGTCTTATAGAAAATCGTTTTGCTTATGGATGGATGACATTGTGCTTGCTTAGTAATTATCTCCGTTTCCCGACTTGTAGTGAGTTTAATAATGGAAATTAATGGTCTAGTTTCAGTGACACTAATCAATGTTACTCGCTTGTAATTACAGGAACAGAACATGATCTTTTAAGGTTGAATGTTATACGATCATATGTTATTGAAGGCTGAGAATTGGAATCCAGCTTCAACATCATAAGTTCCAAGTCATGCGGTGAAAAAACAAGCTTTAAAATGGCATGAAAACAAGTTTAAGCATCAGGAATTAGATCCACTGATATATATCTCCAATGCAGTTCAGGTTTTCTTCTTCATATCAGGGATTTAACTTTGTTTCATATAGGTTCATACAAACATTTATTAGATTCGTATGAACTTTGGTCTCACAAGTGTCTCGATCCCTTTATCAGCTAGCAGATATGAAGAAATGGTATATCTATGTTCTATCTGCAGCTCTGTTAACACTAACAGTATTCGGCTACTTTGTTATGATAAACCCTATTAGAGAAGCTTACATTTCACCACCTTCATACAACACAACAAACACAAATCCTCTTGAATGGATAAAATCTAACGAAACCCCTGTTCATAATCCCGAAACTAACTCTCAAGTTGTATCCACTGACGAGATAGTTTCGACCCTTTTCACTCAACGAAACATCTCCGTTCAAGAACAACAACCGTTGTGTACGTGGAACCATTTGAAACATCTAATTAGCCACGATCGTGTTCTTCCCAATACAGTAGAGGCGATAAAAGATGCCGGTGTTGCGTGGGATAACCTTATGAATTCCGTCGAGGATGAAAAATGTAACGTGAATGGAACTTCAGGGGGTAAAAAGAAAGAAAAACAATGTCCACATTTTCTTAGTAAGATGAATGCCACTGAGCTTAATGACACTGGATACAAGTTAACTGTTCCTTGTGGGTTAACTCAGGGTTCGTCGGTTACATTTATCGGCATTCCAAATGGTCTTCTTGGTAACTTTAGAGTTGACTTGACCGGTGAACCGCTTCCTGGTGAACCAGACCCGCCGGTTATATTGCACTACAATGTTCGGCTTCAAGGTGATAAAATAACTGAAGACCCTGTGATTGTTCAAAACACTTGGACCATTGCTCATGATTGGGGTGAAGAAGAACGTTGTCCAAATCCCGAGCCTGATAAGAACAAAAAAGGTACAAATAAATCCTATATTTCCGTTAGTCGTATGAAATACCTAAGAGTAAAATGCCATTTTCATCCTTGAGGTTTGGTCAGTTTTGCGACTTTCGTCCAAAGGTTTGTTTATCCGCATCTGGATCCAAACGGTTTAAAATCTTGCCATTTTCATCCAGATCGTTAACTCTATCCATTTTTTTGGTCTAATGGATTCTGTCAGGGGTATTTTAAATGCTTGTACATAAAGTTATCGTCATCATCATCATACTTAGTAAATCCCACCAATAGAAATGTTGTTACATAAAGTGAGAAGACCAAATTGCCTTTTAAGTCAACAAAAAAGACGAAAATACCCCTGACTTAACGGGAAAAAATGGATAGAGTTAACGAGCCGGATGAAAATGGCAAGATTTCAAACTTTTTGGATCCAAATGCAGAAAAACAAACATTTGGACGAAAGTCGCAAAACAGGCCAAACCTCAGGGACGAAAATGGCATACTACTCAATACATAATTTTACATCTTTTTGATGATTAATCAACGATGTTTGCAAAATTGCAGTGGATGAATTAGATCAGTGCAACGAGAAGGTGGGCAAAGTTATCAACGGATCAAAAACAAGAAATTATTTTCCTTTCAAACAAGGCTATCTTTCGGTTGCAACTCTTAGAGTTGGATCAGAAGGAATCCAGATGACAGTTGACGGAAAACACATAACATCCTTTGCTTTTCGAGAAGTAATATTCTCAACTATATTAATTCATTTAAATAAATCCAAAAGGTTAAGTTTTGTTTATATGATAGTTTGACTTTTTGACCAGACTTTGGAGCCGTGGCTAGTTAGTGAAGTACGGATCTCGGGTGACATAAAGTTGGTATCTGTTGTTGCTAGCGGTTTACCCACTTCCGAAGATTCCGATCACGTAATTGATTTAGAGTCACTTAAATCACCTCCAATGCCTTTGAAAAAGAAGATTAACCTCTTAATCGGAGTTTTCTCTACTGCGAACAATTTTAAACGCCGAATGGCTGTTCGAAGAACATGGATGCAATATCCTCAAGTTAAATCTGGAGAGGTAGCAGTCCGGTTTTTTGTCGGTCTGGTAAGTATTTAATTTATTTTTGACTTTTTGAGTAAAATGCCATTTTTGTCCCTGAGGTTTAGCCAGTTTTGCGACTTCTGTCCAAAGGTTTGTTTCTCCGCATCTGGATCCAAAAAAGGTTTGAAATCTTGCCATTTTCATCCGATTCGTTAACTCCATCCGCTTTATCTGTTAAGTCAGGGGTATTTCCGTCTTTTTGTTAACTTAAAGGGCAAGTTGGTCTTTTACGTCAACAAAAAAGACGGAAATACCCCTGAATTAACGGAGAAAAATGGATGGAGTTAACGAGCCGGATGAAAATAGCAAGATTTCAAACCTTTTGGATCTAGATGCAGAATAACAAACCTTTGGACAGACGTCACAAAACTGGCCAAACCTTAGGGACGAAAATGTCATTTTACTCTTTATTTTTTCATATATTGATAACCCATCTCAGATTGACACGATTTAACAATTAATATAATAATAATGTTGCAGCATAAGAATAGAGTGGTGAATGAGGAACTTTGGAATGAGGCGAAGACGTATGGAGATGTTCAGTTAATGCCGTTCGTTGACTACTATAGTCTAATCTCATGGAAGACAATTGCCATTTGTGTATTTGGGGTAATATATTTTTTTGTATACCTTTATTATCACATAAAGATTTTCGTAATATTTAGCGCTGAATAGATATGTGTTTATACCAGACAGAGGTTATCTCCGCGAACTATCTCATGAAAACGGATGATGATGCGTTTGTTCGCATAGATGAAGTGTTGGCTTCTTTAAAACGAGTCAACGTGAATCACGGATTGCTTTACGGTTTAATTAATTCGGATTCTCAACCCCATCGTAATCCTGACAGCAAGTGGTATATCAGCCCTGAGGTATGTTATTTTATTTTACTTAAAATACTCATTATTATAACTTTAATCATCACCGTTTTGATCTGTTATGATTGTATGTCTGAAAATTCATCCTCTTTATGTTAGGAATGGCCTGAAGAAAAATACCCTCCATGGGCTCATGGGCCGGGTTACGTTGTGACCCATGACATTGCAAAAGCGATTAACAACAAACACAAGAAGGGTCTGCTAAAGGTTTGTTATAAGTTTACATAAAATAAACAGTAAAATGCCATTCTCGTCCCTGAGGTTTGGCCAGTTTTGCGACTTTCGTCCAAAGGTTTGTTTCTCTGCATCAGGATCCAAAAGGTTTGAAATCTTGTCATTTTCATCCAACTCGTTAACTCCATCCCTTTTTCTCCGTTAAGCCAGGGGTATTTTCGTCTTGTTTGTTAACTTAAAGGGAAATTCGGTCTTTTGAATACTTGTACATTATGCTAAATGCTTATACATAAAGTGAAAAAGACCAAATTACCCTTTAAGTTAACAAAAAAGACGGAAATACCCATGACTTATCCGAGAAAAATGGATGGAGTTAACGAGACGGATGAAAATGACAAGATTCCAAGCCTTTTGGATCCAGCTGCGGCAAAACAAACCTTTGGACGGAAGTCGCAAAACTAGCAAAACCTTAGGGACGAAAACAACATTTTACTCTAAAATAAGCATCTCAAAATTATAAATTATTTTTATAAAGTTGGATTTTAATGGAACGTACATGATCAGATGTTTAAGTTGGAAGATGTGGCAATGGGAATCTGGATTGCAGATTTACAAAAGAATGGTTTAGAAGTAAAATATGAGAAAGAAGAACGAGTGTATAACGAAGGTTGCAAAGACGGGTATGTAGTCGCACATTATCAAGGACCTCGAGAAATGCTGTGTTTATGGCAAAAGCTTCAGGTAGATAAACGAGCCTTTTGTTGTGGGAATTAATAGGTTTATAATAATAACACGAGCGCTGTGTTGTATCATTTGTATCTAAGCTAGCTAGCTAGGTACTTCTTTTTTCCTATTATGCATAGTATAGAGAGTTAACAAATGTTTTTGTAGGATTATTCGTGTGTTATACCGTTGTAACCATGTCTAAACAACTTCATATCTCTAGTCATTTGATCCGTAAATCCTTGATCACGTATCTAGTTTTTATTTTGCAATGCATACTTGGATCTCATCGAATGCATATATGCTATATGTGAAGTTACTCGCATTTATGCGTACTTAGCTATTTTGTTTCTCTCTCTTTTTAAACTTGTCCATGACAAAACAAGGAATGCATGTAACACCTGTTGAAGTAGGCTGCAAAATGACTACATAAGATGGCTAATGATCCATAATTAATGTGAACCATATTGTATGGACTAAAGAGTCATTAGCATAGTTGATTAGTTGTTGTATCCTAACACTATCATTAACGTAAAAAAATGGAACTTATGAGACCACCAAATATTAACTTGATGACATTTAATCATTTGTGAAGGCTTTAACATTGAGTCTATGGTTAACCTTCATAAGAAGCTAAGCTAATAGAGAAGAGATGTGGACACAATACGATAAGAAGAAACAAAGTGAATAATATGAAGATGTTTGAAGAGTAGATTTTCTATTAATTTTATTGAAGTTGTTTCAGGCCATGAGTAGTTGCTCGTTATTGGGCTTCATCTTAGAGCATTTACAATGGATATCTTAAATTTATGTGAGTGAGTTAGTTATATTATAAAGAATGGTTTTGAGTGAAGGAGAGAGAAAATATTACTGTTCATCTGTAAATATGAGAAAACTGTTCACCCCTTATATATATATATATTTTTAAATATTTTTGAAAGTTTTTGTGAGTGGATGAGAGATAAAATGTAATGATAAAGGTATAAAAAATATTATTTAATTGAAAATGAGAGAGAAAAAAATAGTGATTTTTAGTGTAATTAATGGATAGGAGATAAGGAATTTATTGTGATTGCTCTTAGGTCACAACGCCATATAGCACCCGAAACACCGCCCCCCCCCCCCAGGCTTTATGGGGCTCCATCCACCGTGGGCCGTGATGTGTATAGCAGGGTGATGTGTTTGGTTTCTCTCACACATACATACATACGCTCACACACACACACATTGAAGTGGTCTCCATCCACTACACACATGTTATATAATTGCAGGGGGGCCGCATGGGGCTTGACCACTACACATGGTCTTAGAGCATTCACATAGGAGCCTTTATATGTTGACATACTGTATAATATAGGGTTATATTTAACTCTCTATATTTTTTATTAGGCTATAGTCTCGTGTACTACACAAAGTTAGGTACCAAAAATGATGTACTAAAAACATTTACATGAAAAATTTACAAATTAATGTTACATTTACAAATCTCTAAAAACTTCTTTATAGAAAGCATTAGATATCCTACTCGGAAGATTATTATTACTATCAATAATTAATAGTTTACGCCCATCTCTACTTTTGACTATCGAAAAAGCCATGTATAGTTTATGTGAAAACTGATTGTTTAAAAAAAAACCAACTTTGGATAGCGATAGTCCTTGAATTTTATTTATTGTAATCGAGAAAAATACAACACGAGAAACTGTCTTCTTTGATATCGTGTATTACAATGTGGCTGATAGAATGTGAAATGAAAAAGTATATGTATTTATTTATTTTTTTAACGATAAAGGTTACTACTACTCTGTTATACCAATAATGCTAAAATTTTCTCCTTTGCCCCATACCTCAGTCCATGTATCATATCGGTACTGTAACAAACCAAAACAATAGCAACCGAACAACATCGATACCAGTACAAGTGTTTGTTTTTATGGTTATCAATCTATATAAAACACAAGTCTGATTGTTATGCTGAGTGTCGGTATCAAGTTGGTATTGTAATAAACCAGATCGATACCAACTGAAAGCCCGACACTAATCCAACTAATATACTATAGAAGGGAAGAATAGTGCTCCACATTTATTCTCCTGATTTATTGTTCCAAGAATAGTGCTCCACATTTATTCTCCTCTTTATCATTCCAAGAATAGTGCTCCATAATTATTGTCTTTCTTGTCTTTTCATCTCCTATTATTGTGCATGGCTATTGTTATTTAAAGGCCATCTATCTTCTGTCTTTGTACTTATCTCTCGAAAGTTAACAGTAAAAGCAAGAACTATAACAGTTTTGTTATGGTATTAGAGCGGTCTTTGCGAAGATCCTCCGATTAAAACAAACCCTGTCAATGGCCGATGATAAAGATAAATTAGCGGGCAAGACCAAAGAAGGAGGAATCGATCATGATTCTCCTTACTACCTCCATCCTTCTGATTACCCAAGGCAGATACACGTAAACGATGTGCTCACCGATGGGAACTACGCGGATTGGTCTCAGGAAATGCTCAACTTCCTGTTCGCCAAAAATAAGGTTGGCTTCATCAACGGCACGATCAAGAAACCGGAAGAAGAATCATCCGACTACATGCCCTGGATGAGATGTGATGCTATGATCAATGTAACACCCCGAAAACGGGTTTGATAATCAAACTCCGTTAATACTGAAAGACGGGTAAAGTACCGTTAGTGGCAAAATTTACCCGGTAAATATTAGGATTTAAATAATTAATCCTAATATTAAATAAAAAGTGAACAAAAGCTTTTAAGGAAATAAAATGGATAAAAGGCCCGGGTTAACGGGACCTAAAATAAACTTAGTCATAATTTCCCCCGAACCCACTAAGTTAACTAGGAATATTTAACCTAGTTAATAAGTGGGAAAATTGTTAAAAATAAGTAGGTTGTGGCCTACTTAATAACGAACCAAACACGAGGGGTTAAAGCGGGATAACTAGAAAAGTTATTTAATTAAAACAAACACAAACACACACACACAGTGTGTGTTCTGGATCGAGCTCAGGGGCGACCAAGAAGGGTGAAACCCTAAACTCTCACAAATCCATCAAATTGAAGGATCAAATGAAGCCCAAATTCACAACCAAGCATGAATTAATGATCACCCGAACAAGAGGATCGTAAGGTATGTAAAATCTTGATGATTCGTGAAGTTGTAAAAAATTGGATAAACATCTGAATCGTGAATTAGGCATGGATTAGAGAAGCTATGGCTAGATTAGTGATGTATACTTGCTTAGGAACGAAACCCTAAGTGAAAATCATACATAACATGCTATGAATTGAAGGATTTGATGAATTACCACACTTAGACAAGTGGGTTTTAATGTTATGATGATTTTGATGATATAACCATGCTTAGAATCAACATGCATGAAAACAAATAGAAGGTGTTCGATTTAACCATGAATTTGGGTACTTGTTCATATATGGTTGAAAAGGGTTTTGTTAGATATGATGAAATTATGAAGAACTTGAAGTAATATCACTTGTATGTGATTAACAAGTAAACTAGGAAGTAGGTTTTGATATAATAGTAAGGATGATGATAAGTTTATGTTTAAAATCATCATATTGGATAATAGAAACAAGACACTCAAACAAATTTAGTGATTTGGGAACTTGTTCATACATGATTGAAATGGATTTTGAATGTTGTGATGAAATTTGGTAGCCATGTTCATGTAACTAAGTGTATAAGATCATGTTAGCTACTAATTGATAGATAGAGCTTGAATGTGCATTTATATGCTAAGGGGCGTTTGACTTTTAGTAGTCAAACCAGCCATTAGTAAGATCGAATGATAAATTTGATAGAAAAAAATACGTAAGATGGAATAGTTATGATTAACAATGACTAAATTAACCATCTTATGAAATATGATGATAGTTTGACGCCTAACAAGCTAGGTGGAAGCTTGTGGATGAAGCGGGTCAAATGGAGCGCGTACGGAAAGAAAAGCGTGGCATGGATGCAAGGTAAGTATAGCTTACACTAGTCATATAGTTTAGAATGTCCTTTTGTTGTTTTGATTTCGAACAAGACAAATGGGAAATTGAGATATGGTGTTTCCGGCGTGTAGTCGTACGGAACAAGATAACCAATAAGGGTAAAATTGAAATTTGGACACTTGTTGACAATAATTATCGGTTTTTGAAAGATACGTATTTCGTAAGCCTTAATAGGCCAAAAAGCGTTAAAAGGTGAATTATAGTTAAAACGACCGTGCGGTGTAAATTGGAACGAGTCGTGTAGACGAGATGGCAATAAGCTTTATCTCGCTAATATCATCGGTCATTTAGACCAACGGGTCAAAAGGTGAAAATATCACTTTTTGACAATATCGACTAATGGTTTGATGAGTTGTTTGATTCCAGAAATAAATATCGAGTGGATATTTACATCGCTATTACTTAGTAGATATCGAGGCAAGGTACTTAAATGGGTCTATGTAATGATCCGAGCCAGGTACGCATAATAAGATAACTCTCATTTAAATGTAAGACTAATGAGAGTTAAACGAAGTCTAGAATAAGTTTTTGATTACCCTAATAAGTAAACCAAATGTTACGGACAATGGTCATTATATTTGAAAGGCCTAGTGCCCTTTCAAATAAAATCATAGTTAAAAGATCGGAGTTTGGGTTAAACAAGTAACTAAAAGTCATTCGTCGTAAATGAAGGACTAATGTTGACCAAAACGCCCTTGTAGGCTAAATTGAACAAACAACCCTTAAAGGTTGTTTGGAAACGAGTTTTACAATTAGATAATTACTTAGGATGAGTATAGAAGTTGAAGGATATAAAACGTTAGTCAAATTGCTCTATTTGAGTCTTTGCCGTAAAATAACGATTTGAAGGGTAAATTTTGATATATATAAGTCACCACATTGAATCCACCACAAATTTAGTTGTGGTGGAAGATCCTTTGATAAGAAATGTGGACATATGTATTTGGAAACGAATAAAAGCAATTGGTGCTTAAAATATGCTTAATCACCTCAAACGGGTCAAAACAAGCATATGGGTGAAAATGGGTTAAAGAAGGTATATAATTCTATAATCGGAACCTAATATGTTAGACATCATTGAATTTAATAGGTTTGTGAGAAATAAGGGTCGAACAAACTTGTATGTTTGATAAAATCACAAACGGGTCAAATTATGGTAAAAGAGTAACAAGCCGAAGACTTAAAAGTCTTAAGTTTTATCAAGCCGGATGCCGGATTTTAACTCATATGATGGAGAATCAAATTTCAAACATGTAGGAAGAAACGGTACGTCAAACGGATAAGCGGTTTGAAAGATACGAAAGATTTCGTGTCAAATCACGGCAAAATGGAAAAAGCTGAATGCAGGGGCCACCGTAAATTACGGTGTCCACCGTAATTTACGGTGGAGCTGACAATGTTACGGTGGTTCTCTTCTGATTTACAGTGGAAGAATAAGGTTTCAGGGGATACCGTAAATTACGGTACCCACCGTAATTTACGGTGGGCCCTGTACAAAAATGTATTTTTTTTTATCAAGTTTCGCTTCCCGGACTCGTTTAGACACATTTTAATCTCCGTATGACTAAAGCATTTCATGTTTATGAAATGTAGGTACATTTTGGATGCCGAAAGACGATCAAGCTCAACGAAGAAACGAACACGATAAAGATACACGCTTCCGCACTTTGCCACGTTGTAAATTTTAAACAACGAATTTGATCACGTTATGTAGAATAACTTATGATTTGTAAAAGTTTTAATAAACCCGTATTTCCAATGTTTATGTAATCTTAATTACATGATTGTTATTCGTAAAATATACGTGAAACCTTGATTTATAAGAACGGGTGTTACAATCAAAGGATGGTTACATACGGCTATGGAAAAAGAAATCAGAACCAGCGTAAAATACGCCATGACGGCTCAAGAAATCTGGGTCGATCTAAAGGAGCGGTTCGGGAAAGTTAGCGCACCTAGGGCGTATGAGTTAAAGCGATCACTCACGTCCACTAAACAAGAAAGAACGTCTATCTCGGCTTATTATACGAAACTTCGCGGGATCTGGGATGAAATTCACAGTGTTTTGCCGGTCCCAAAATGTAACTGCAGTGGTTGTGTTTGTGAAACAGGAAAGAAGCTTCAAGAACTAAAAGACAAGGAGAGGCTTTATGAGTTTTTACTTGGTCTGGACGCGGAGTTCGGGACTATTAGAACACAGATCCTCTCCATGAATCCTACTCCATCCCTTGGGAACGCTTACCACCTCGTGACCGAGGATGAGCAGCAGCGTGCCATTACAGGAACCAATAGGCCCTCGTCTCAATCGGTCGCCTTCCAAGCACATGTTCCTGCTAGGCGCGATCCTAATCAGCCCCAAAACCGTTCGAAACAGAAAGACGTAAAAAGGAGCAGCAGTGAACCGGTGGAACATTGTACCTTTTGTGGTAAAGATGGGCACAACAAGGATGGTTGTTTTAAACGCATAGGTTACCCGGAATGGTGGCCGGGAAAATGTAAGCAGGACAAGCCCAAGCGTTGGCAGCGTATGTTGAAGGAGAAAAGAGTCCAGTTGCAGGATTAAGCGATTCTCAATACCAACAATTTGTGAAGCTTTTCGGGAACAAAGATGGTGCTAGCACAGAAGAAAACGGACCCAAAGAAAATTTGGCAGGTAAAATGGATAAATAAGGTAAATGGATAGTCGACTCGGGCGCTACCGAGCATATTACTTATGATGATTCCTTGCTTAAAAACAAAAGAAAAAGACGGTACGAGCCCCCCGTTACTATACCAAATGGTGAGGCTGTATCTGTCGAAGGAAGAGGAGATTGTGCTCTTCCGAGTGGGGCGTTAATTAGAGAAGTGCTTCATGTCCCAAAATTTAAATGCAACTTGCTTTCTGTTAGTAGATTGTCTAAAGAACTTCAATGTGCTATTACATTTTTTCCTGAACTTAGTACCGTGCAGGACTTGTGTTCGAGGACATTGATTGGAGCGGGTGATTGTGAGGATGGTCTCTACAAGATGGGGATGTTTGAAACCAAGCGGCATGCTATGATGACTACTCAAAGTATGTGGCACAAGAGATTAGGTCACCCATCAAATTCTAAATTATGTCATTTAGATTTTTTCAAAAACACTTCTTTGGATAATAAGGTTTTTTGTGATTCATGTGCTAAAACTAAGTTTGCAAGATTGCCGTTTCCAACTAGTGTTACTAAAACAAATGCTTGCTTTGAATTAATACATTGTGATATATGGGGCAAATATCGCACACCGTCTCTAACACGTGCAAACTACTTTTTAACAATAGTTGATGACTTTAGTCGTTCTGTGTGGGTTTTCCTTCTCAAAAACAAAGATCAGGCAAGTATTTGCCTCGTAGATTTTCACAAGATGGTTAAAGTCCAATTTGAGAAGGATATCAAAAGAATAAGGTGTGACAATGGTGGGGAATTTGTTTCAAACAAAATGCTTGATTTTTATGCGAAGGAAGGGATTCTGCTAGAAACTTCCTGTCCACACACACCACAACAAAATGGTGTAGTGGAACGAAAACATCCGCACCTGTTAGAAACAGCACGCGCCTTAAAATTCGAGGTGAATCTACCCACAAAATTCTGGGGAGAATGTGTTTTAACAGCAGCACATGTTATAAACAGTTTACCATCTGAAGTGATTGAGAATAAAACACCCTATGAAATTTTACACAACTCAAAACCCGACTATGATCATATGAAGGTTTTTTGGTTGTCTAGCTTACTATAGGAGTGTAGAGACCAAATGAGATAAGTTTGAAATGAGGGGGAGACCGGGTGTTTTTCTTGGGTATCCTCCCGGAACCAAAGGATACAAAGTGTATGATCTCCAACATGGCAAAATGGTGACCTCTAGAGATGTCAAATTTCTAGAAAATATTTTCCCTTTTGCTCGATACATTACTGAGAAAGAAGAAATTTTTATTTTACCTCAAAGATGGGATATAGACAATGGTGGGCCAAATCAAACTCGGCCCAATGAAGCCCTCCCCACTTCGCTTATTTCCGAAAATGAGCCACAAAAACCTCACGATGGTCCAGATCTATCTAGGCCAAATGAAGACACCAATGGGCCTGTCACATCCGGCCCAAACCAAGCCAACCAACATCAGCCCGACAACACCCATGAGCCACTAGAAAACAATGACGACCCAGATTCATCAGACACAAATGGGCCTACCACATCCGGACCAAACCAAACCCAGCCCGTAAACACCCATGAGCCCGTTAATGATGACCAACATGAAACAGGGTTTGAAACTACTAATGAAACACATGGGCCCACAAATGCTAGACCAATAAGAAACAAATCACGACCTGCGCGACTTGATGGTTTTGAAATCAGCCTACCCCCATCGTTAGACCATACGCAATCATCGCTCCATCAAGACTCCTCCACGGTACATCCCTTAGCACATTTTATTTCTTATGATAAATTTACTAACACTCATAAAGCTTTCCTGACGGCTATTACCACAAATAATGAGCCTAAACATTTCAAGCAAGCTGTGAAAGATGTCAGGTGGATCGACGCCATGAAAAAAGAGATCCAAGCTCTTGAAGAAAATGAGACTTGGTCTTTGGAAGAGCTACCAAAAGGAAAACAAGTGATTGATTCAAAATGGGTTTACAAGATCAAATACAAGCCAAATGGAGATGTTGAACGATACAAGGCACGTCTTGTGGCTAAAGGCTTCACACAGATGGAAGGGGTTGATTTCCACGAAACTTTTGCCCCAGTTGCGAAATTAGTAACGGTACGCACCCTTTTGACCGTGGCCGTGAAGCGTGATTGGCATATTCATCAACTTGATGTGAACAATACATTTTTGCATGGCGACTTGCATGAGGATGTGTACATGAAGATTCCCCAAGGTTTTGGAAAACAAGATGACAATAGGGTATGCAAACTCAAGAAGTCCTTGTACGGTCTCAAGCAAGCTTCAAGAAATTGGTATCAAAAGTTCACTCATTCTTTATTAGAAATTGGTTTCAAGCAAACCCCCGCCGATCATTCTCTCTTCATTTTCAAAGAAAACAAACTTTTGTTGCTGCGCTCATTTATGTCGATGACGTTGTTCTTGTGGGAAATGACTTGAGCAAAATACAAGCAACCAAGGCTTTTTTGGATAAGCGATTTAGCATCAAAGATCTTGGACCCTTATAATATTTTCTTGGCATTGAGGACGCCAAAACTAACGAAGGTATGGTTTTAAGTCAACGAAAATACACATTGGACATCCTTGAAGACGTTGGCAAGACAGGCTGTAGACCAAGTTCTTTTCCCATGGAACAAAACTCGAAACTAGATATGTGCGACAAGGAACCTCGTGTCGATGCTAATCAATACCGTAGATTGATCGGGAGACTTCTTTACTTGCAAGCTACGAGACCCGATATAGCTTATGCGGTGAACATTTTGAGTCAATTCGTCAGTGATCCTAGACAAACCCACATGGAGGCAGCTACTCGTGTCTTACGTTATTTGAAGGGAACTCCGGGACAAGGTATTCTCATTCCTAAAAAAGGCAGGGCGAACCTCTTGGCTTATTGTGACTCCGATTGGTTGGGATGTCCAATGACTAGACGGTCCAGAACTGGTTACTTGCTTCTTCTTGGAGGAGCTCCTATTTCTTGGAGGACCAAAAAGCAGTCGGTTGTCTCCAAATCATCAGCAGAAGCTGAATATCGAGCCATGTCTAATGCTGTTAGTGAAATCTTGTGGATGCGGTGGCTTTTAAGCGAGCTTGACATGGCTCCTATCGGACCGACCCAATTGTTTTGTGACAATCAAGCAGCTCGTCACATAGCGAATAACCCAGTTTTCCATGAACGTACCAAACACGTCAAAATGGACTGCTACTTTGTGAGGGAAAGAGTTGACTCTATGGAGATATGCCCCATGCCTATTGCCACCAACGATCAAATTGTTGACGTTCTTACAAAAGCCTTAGGGGCCAACTCTCTCCGCTTCCTGCTGTGCAAGTTGGGTGTTCGGAACCTTCACGCTCCAACTTGAGGGGGAGTATAGAAGGGAAGAATAGTGCTCCACATTTATTCTCCTGATTTTTTGTTCCAAGAATAGTGCTCTACATTTATTCTCCCCTTTATCGTTCCAAGAATAGTGCTCCATAATTATTGTCTTTCTTGTCTTTTCATCTCCTATTATTGTGCATGACTATTGTTATTTAAAGGCCATCTATCTTCTGTCTTTGTACTTATCTCTCGAAAGTTAACAGTAAAAGCAAGAACTATAACAGTTTTGTTATATACAACAAGTCAGGACAAAGCCATGTCGTTTATCCATCCATAAAGAATAATACAAAGGATAAAATATTTTGTAAAACTATTAAAACTAGGATTACGACCAGCCGCAATGCGGCGGGGATTCTTTATTTATAACTAAGTCGATCTACGACCCACACGTTATGTTAAACCTGTCAAACGGGGTAAAACTAGACGATGTAAAACGTTCACCCACACACGCACGTTGCGTCGTGTTAACTCGCAAAATTTAGAACGAAACGTAAAAACGTTAAGCCAAAGACGCACGCTGTGATGTGTTAAGTCACAAAATTTAGAACCAAGCATAGAGCGCAAAATTTGTGGAAAATGAAAACTATAAAGGACCAAAGTTGAAAGTAAAAAAGTTATGAAAATAGATTGTAAAAGATAAAAAGTTTTGAGTTAAAAGTAAAAAACAAATAGTTTTGGGTTAAAAGTAATTTATGAAATACTTTTGGGTGAAAAGTAAAAAAAATCAAATTTTTTTTTGGAAAACCCCCAAAGCCAACGTTACGACAACCATATGCATAACAATTTTTTCTTTGAAAAACCCCCAAAGCACACCCCGCGTTGCGGCGGGGCGTAAAACGGTGTCAAATAGTACTAATGTCACACAACCGTCATCGACAACCAACACTGACTCGACCTATAATATGCGTATTGCGACGAACCTGTTAAACATGGAAAAATAGAGGTAAAAACGTTGAACCACACATGCACGTTGCGTCGTATTAACTCGAAAATTTTAGAACTATACGTAAAACGAAAATTTGCGAAAGATGAAAAGTATAAGTGACAAAAGTTGTGAAATTAAATTACAAATAATGAAAATTTTGGGTTAAAGTTAAAAAAACAAATTATGAGGGCTAAAATTGAAAAATGTACAAACTTTTGAGTTAAAACTAAAAAATCAAGTTTTTTTTTTTAAAACACCCGAAGCACAACTTACAACTCGTTATGTACAAAAAGTTTGCTAATTTATACGGGTTTTAATTTAAAAACAATATATATCTATATCACAACACCTGTATCTTCTAGACCCTTCCACACCCTCCTTCTTCTTTCCCTTTTTATCATCACAAAAAAACCCTAAAAAATCACACCCCAAATGGCCTCAGAACCAGACCCATCACTACCCGCTTTGATCGAGCGGCTAATGCCGTTGTTCGCATCGTTCTCAACAACCGGACCCGACTCATCTCCAGAACAAGAACCGGACCGGGTCGTCCTGATCAACCCACTGACACAACAAATGGCAATGATGAACGAGTTAACGAAACCGGGTCAGCCGCCGGCGAGTCAGGCGTCGATCGACGGCTTACGGACCACTGAGATTAAATGTACGGACGAGATTGAAAGTTTGGGAGGTGAGTGTGTGATATGTTTGGAGTCGTGAAAACATACTGTGATGATTACTGGTAGGTATAGTGGAGATGAATGAATCATATGATAGTAGTAGTTTGTTGTTTTTAGTTTTTAGTTTCTTAGTTTGTTTATCTTAGAACTTGAAGTTATGCATTTAGTTTGAATGTTATTCTTGTGTTGCGGTTTAGCTAAAAAGTGCATGATGCTATTTAACGTTATCGTTGTTACGTAGACCTATTGTTATAGGGTTGCAAACGAACCGAACGAAGTGCTCGTTTGTTAAGAAAGATACGTGTTTGTGAATACTTACCAGACGAGATTTTATGTTTGTGTTTGTTTGTTAAGGAAATGAAGTTGTTCGTGTTCGTTTGTTAGGCATTGAACGAAAACGAACGATGATGAACAGAGATAAGCATAGACTAATGTTTATTAACACAAATGAAAACAAATATATAATACACTAAGGGGTTGTTTGGCAACTTCTGAATGGTTAAGTGCTGGACCAATAAGAGGTCTAAACCGTTAAGTGCTGAATCAGTAAGAGGTCTTAACCATTCAGACTTGGTATAATGCTTAACCATTCAGAGGCAAGTGTCTAAACCATTCAGACATTTGTCCGCGAAACAAACAGTTTGAACCATTAAATGTTGAACCAGTAAGAAGTCTGAACCATTAAGAGCCTCATTAAGAGGTAAACAAACAACCCCTAACATTTATTAAATATTTTATTTGCAGAATTTTGAAGTATTTAAATAAAATATAAAAACTAGAAACACTAATGAACTATCGTACACAAACGAACTTTTTATCGAACGTTCACAAACATAAATGAACGAACGTGGTCTCTTGTTCGTGTTCGTTTGTGTAATAGACGAATGGTTCACAAACTTTTGTCCAACATTTGGTTTATTTGCAGCCTGAGGTGTAAGTAATCAACTCTCTAACTATCCCTTGTGGTTTAGCTAAAAAGTGTATAATGCTTGTTCATGTCATCATCATTCATCACGTAGGCATATCCTTTAGCTATCACCTTGTCGTAAAACTGTAAAACTAGATGAAGGTTCTTTAGGCCCTCACATCTATTGGCGCCTCCATGTTTGGCGCGTTACTTTAACTTCCACGTTTTGGTGTAGAACGCTCCTTGTGAATAAGGTGGTGATGAAACACTGGTTAACACTATGGTTAATCAGTGGGGTTACTTCTTCTGTGGGTTCAATCTCTCTTCCTACTCGTAAGATGACCGTTTCCTGGTTAACACTATGGTTAATCAGTGGGGTTACTTCTTCTGTGGGTTCAATCTCTCTTCCTACTCGTAAGATGGCCGTTTCCTGCAAAACAGCAAACCGTCAGTCTCGTTAAGAGGGGAATGTGGGGGTTTCCCTCTTAACCAGGCTCCGGCGTGAGAATAAGTACTGTTCTGAGGAAGAATAATCAGTGTGTGTTAAGTGTGAGAATAGTGAGAGCAAGGTCCCTTTACCTGAATGATGGAGGGTTCTATTTATAGCCGGATGGTGGAAAAGGGAGGAGCAACGATGCCAGCTGTAGACGCGCGCCAGCTGTCCGACCAAGGGGAATATCCTCCTGGTCTCCTCTGCTGCGGTCAGTGTAGTGGTACACGTGGCGCGTCTTTATTTGTCGAATGTGGAAACATCGTACTGAAGTTGTCTGGCTGCTCCCTGACCTGTTGCAGGTCTACATGGCGCTTGATGGTTGGTGACACGTGTTATCCTTTATGTCGCATGGAGTATCTTTGGTGTCACCTGGATATTTTCCAGAAGCTTCTAGAAGCTTCTGGATGATGCGGCTGATGTCAACGCCATGTAGGATGGAGAAAGTGGTATGGTCCTTGCCATGTTGGCAAGGAATTGGGACCATACCTCTTCAAGTCCCCCCAGTCCAGTGTGCCTTCTAGGTGAGTTGATCGTCTAGGAGGGATTCTGGACTTATGAAGGTAGTGCTTGTTATGGTGTGTGGGTTTTTGACTCCTTGCGGGAGTGAGCCAAACGGACGCATGGCGCATGACGCATGGGTTTTGACTCCTTGCGGAAGTGAGCCAAACGGACGCATGGCTCATGGCGCATGGGTTTTGACTCCTTGCGGAAGTGAGCCGAACGGACGCATGGCTCATGGCGCATGGGTTTTGACTCCCTGCGGAAATGAGCCAAATGGACGCATGACGCATGGCGCATGGGTTTCGACTCCCTGCGGAAGTGAGCCAAATGGACGCATGACGCATGGCGCATGGGTTTTGACTCCCTGCGGAAGTGAGCCAAATGGACGCATGACGCATGGCGCATGGGTTTTGACTCCTTGCGGAAGTGAGCCAAATGGACGCATGGCGCATGGGTTTTGACTCCTTGCGGAAGTGAGCCAAATGGACGCATGACGCATGGATTTTGACTCCTTGCGGAAGTGAGCCAAATGGACGCATGACGCATGGCGCATGGGTTTTGACTCCTTGCGGAAGTGGGCCAAATGGACGCATGACGCATGGCTTTGGCGCTTTTATGAGTGTTGTCTTCAGGAGGAAGCTTTGTTGTCTTCGGGGGGAGTGACTGACGTGACAGCCTGGTGTCAGTTGAACAGGCGCCTTTTCAGTCACGTCAGTTACTCTACGTCATAGTGGCAGGCGGTTGTTGCACACTTTTCCGAAAAGATGGTGGCGTTTTCTCTCTCCTCTGACGTGTCTCGCCTTAATTGGATCCTTTCCTGTATCTCTGGCGGTTCACTGCCCATCGCATTAAATGCGATGGGTATAAATTCCAAGGCGATCTCCTCCATACTTCACTTTTCAAAATTTGAAAACCGGATTTCTCTCCTCTTCCTTTGTTTTCTTCCTTTATTCTCCGGAGTTCATCTGTGTTTTTGTTCTGTTTTCACGATGTCTACTTCGAATCCTTCTTCGAAGAAGAAGAGGAACAAGGGTAAGATTCCTCCTGGCCCAGATCAGGCGGTTAGTGGTTGGAAAGAAGAAGAGTTTCAGAATCTGGTAAGGGACATGGGATTTCTCCCTGGTTGGGGTGCTCAATATTCGACTGCTGGTTCCACCGCCATGGAAGCTCCTCCTGGGTACATGACTTTGTACGCCGCTTTTTTCCGGGAGGGTAATTTTAGGCTTCCGATGACTCGGTTTACTGCCGACGTGTTGAGGGGTTATGGACTTCATATATCCCAAATCAATGCCATCGGGCTTCCCCGCATCACCCACTTTGAGTTCGTTTGTATGGCCAACCGGTTAGATCCGACGTTTGATATGTTCAACGTCTTCTACACTGTTACTTATACAAATGGTTTTTACTCCTTTAGTGCTCGTACCGGCGTGTCGCCAGTTTGTTCTGTGCCGTTAAAGGGTATACATGACTGGAAACAGAAGTTTTTCTATATTCGTCGGGGTGTTGTACCTGTAGACATGCATTATAGATCTGTGGGGGAGGGTATCCCGAAGATTGATGTGGTTGCAGACTTTGCTAATCAGGAGTGGTATAAGAGATTGACCCGGAAGGCTACTCCGATAATTCAGCTTGAGGAGATGGCGTTGGTTGGTGCCGGGATGAGTATGAAGTGGGTTCCTAAAAATCCGCTGGGTGTTCCGGTTTACGGTCATGGTGGCAAGTGTACGTTTGTTCTATCTTTCCCTTTTGTTTTTCCTTTGGTTGTATTATTTTTGTATTGCTTCATTTCTTCCTTTTTGCAGTAGGGTTCTCATTGATGAATGTTTTGGATCCCGATGCTCCGGGTGCGATGGTTGAAGCAATACCAAAGACTGATAAAGGACCTTGGTTGGATCAGATCCGCCATCGGTTTCTGCACCCAAGTGATGGGAGTTTCACTGCTTATGTGAACACTGTGTTAGGTGAGGATGTTGAAAATGAGGGTGATTCATTTGATTCCGTTCGAGAAGAAGTTATCGTTCTCTCGAGTGATGGTTCTGGCAGATCGTTGGAAGACCTAACGTCTCCTTCCGCGCGTGCAGGTCCGGTGCAAGGGGCTGTGCAAGAGCCGGTGAACGAGCTTGTTGAGGAAAATGTGGAGATTCCGGTCGAGACTGTTGACCCGTTGGAGACGAGGAGGAAGAAAACTGATAGGCCGGAAGGGAAAGGGAAAAAAGTTGAAGGAGCCTCCTCTAAGTCTCCTCGTAAGCGACTTCATACTTCTCGTACCTTTGATTATGTTGTCGTTTCTGATACGTTGCCCGGTTTAGGGGTCGGAGAGAAACACCATGAGTCGGACCCTGAGGATCGGGCGACTTTAACGGAGATTATGCAGAAAAAGATGTTTGATGATAGGAAACGAAAGCTTGACGAGCAGGCTGCTGCTGCGCTTGCGGCGAAGAAGATTAAACTTCAGAAAGAGAATCCTCCCGCCCCTTCTGAATCTGATATTGATATGGCTATTTTTGCTGAAAAGCCAAGTGATTTGCTGCAGAAAATCTATGAAGCTTCTGGTATTCGCTTTATTTTTCCCAGCGTCTCATACGTTTTCATTTGTTAGTCTTTTTCTTTGAACATGCTCTGCTCGTTTTGGAGCAGGTACCAAAACAGCCCAAAGTGGGCACAAGATTGATATTTCTAAGATTACACCTCCTGCGTCTCCGCCGTCGAGGACATTTGGCTTGTCTCCCCCTCGTGATACTCCTGACGGGCAGGAAAAGACTGCGGATGTTGAGCAGGTTGCGGAAGGTGGTGGTGATGCAGGTGGTGCTGCGGGCGGTGGTGCTGGTGGTGATCGCGGTAAGAATGTTGAGGTTGAAGTAGATGTGAGTGAAACTACTCCTCATCGAACTGTGTATACCAAACGCCCCCCAGGTGATGGTGGTGGTGCAACCTCGGGTGTCGTCCGCAGCCCTCAGTTTGGAAAATTTCATGCTGATTCCTTTGATACCACGAATCCGGCTTGTGACGAACTTCCGTACATCCCCCGTTGGAACTTGACCCAAGGTTCTAGGATGGACAACCCTGAAAATTGTCATGACTTCTACTCGTTGTCTCTCCCCCCTGCTGAAAGGATGTTTCAGAGGAAACGCCGCCGGTTTGCGCTGTTGGATGATCATGTTCAGGCCGGGGTTAATTTTTTCTCCACCACTCAGGAGATTGTCCGTGAGTGGAAACAGATGGGGGAGGATACAATGGAGTTTGAGAATGATAAGAGACTGTTTGCGGAAGAGAAGGAAAAATTTAATGCTGAGAAAAAAGGGTTAGAGTGGAGGCTTGCCGATGCAGAGGAAAAACTTGCTCAAGAAAGGCAGGCTAATGCTGATAAGCAGAAAAACTGGGAAGCCGCGTGCGCACGCACGAATGCCGAGCTCAAGACTCAACGTGATACGATCACTCGTCTGTCCGGTGAGAAGAAAGATATTGCTGATGAGGCCAATCAGGCGCGCATGATGTTTGAGAAGAAAGAGAAAGAGTATGTTGAATGTATCGCTAAGCTGGAAGTTCTGGCAAGGCAATGTGAGACTTCTGAACGTCTTCTGCAGGAGAAGACTGCTGAGTGCCAAGCCGCTGAACTCCTTGCTGAGGAAATGTCCGCTGATTGCAAATGGTTGCTTTCACGCGCGGTGCCTCTGGTAATTTCTTGTACTGTTGTTTTTTTTTTTTCTGACTGTCGTGAATTGTCTCTTACTTGTGTGTTTGTTGTAGATTGCTGAACGCATCGTCAATTCGCACGAGCTTGCCCATTATATGTATGAGTTGGGGCAAGCTGGTTACAGCAGTGGTCGTAAGGATGGATACAACGAAGGCAGGGCTGCTGCCCTTAATAAGGAGAAAGAACACCATTTCGAGCTGTGGAAGGAAGATTGCACTGGTGCTTATGCCGCAAAGAGGCAGGATTTTTCGTCCTTGGAGTTTGCGGTGATTAAAGCTGCGAAAAAGCTGGCTCGGAGGCCAGATGGTGTTGCTATGTTGAAGAGTGCGTTAGGTGATGAAGGTGGTGCGGCTGGGGGTGCTGGGCCCAGTCATCCTGAATAAAGGTTTCCGGCCTGCGCGCCGCGTATGACCTTAGGTGGTCTTGTATTTGACAATTCGATAAACAATTTTAACTTCCTTGTTATGCTTGTGGATATATGGCTATGTGTTGACATGTGTTATGCTGACAATTGTCTTGTTTTTATGCGAATTTGTTATCGTCATAATATGTGCATGTTGAATTGCTTTGATTCAGGTATCACGAATGAATAATGGCGCTGACAGGTTGTGTTGTGTTTATTACAACGTTTTATTCTGTCGTATTTGTGCGCAGGTGGCTCGTGGATACGAAGTGATCGAGTGACAGGTTATTGTGTGTACCCGGCTGTTCTCAGCCTTGGGGGGGTTTACAATGTTTGTTTGTCCTGTGTTCGACGTTTTCGTGTCTATGTGGGCACAAAGTATTTGATTGGCGTTTGTTAGGCTTTAGTTGTGTGTGACCCGGCTGTGCACTTGTTTGTGACAGGCCTTGGAGGTCTACAACGTTTCCTAATGGTCGAGCCGTGGATGTTTTCGTGTATGCCCAAAGTGATGCATGCAGTTGTGACAAAGAAATTTGCATAAGTAAAAAGGTAGCCAAACACTTCTTGTATTATAAATGTGTTGGCAACTTGGTCATTGCAATTACAAGAACTTCATTCATAAGTAGCACCTTCTCAGTTGTTGAGCGTTCCATGTGCGGGGAACCTCTTTGTTGTCGATGGTGCGCAGTTTGTAGGCCCCCTTTCCGAGCACGGTGTCAATGACATACGGACCTTCCCATTTGGGAGCCAACTTCCCGGGTTTTTCTGCATTCGAAGCTTCATTGTCTCTGAGGACGTATTCTCCCGGGTTGAAGTTGCATATTCGGACTTTAGAGTTGTAATATTTTTCCAGCTTTGTTTTGTACTTTGCTTCGTTGATTGCCGCCATTTCTCTCCGTTCTTCTAGGAGGTCGAGGTCGAGCCTCCTTTCTTCTTCATTGTCGATCATATTCATGGAGAGCATTCTGGGTGACGGCAATCCTATCTCTGCTGGTATTACAGCTTCCGACCCATAAACCAAGCTAAAAGGTGTTTCTCCGTTGCTAGTTTTGGGCATCGTCCTGTGGGTCCATAAGATGCTTGGCAGTTCGTCTACCCAACCTCTTCTCTTTTCTCCCAGCCTTGCCTTAATTCCGTCGACTATACTCTTGTTGACGGCTTCAACTTGACCGTTCCCCTGCGGGTGCGCGACCGAGGAGAAGGTATGTTCGATGTGTAATTCCCTGAACCACTGTTGAAGGTTGTCTTCGGCAAAATTGGTTCCATTATCGGTGATTATCTTGAGAGGTAAACCAAAACGACATATTATTTGTTCCCAAATGAACTTTTTGACAACGTCGGCTGTGGTCGACGCGAGGGCCTTCGCCTCTACCCATTTGGTGAAATAGTCGACTGCGACTATTATAAACTTGACAGCTCCTGGGGCTTCGGGAAAAGGTCCGACCATGTCTATTCCCCATTGCTGGAAAGGCCATGCCGTAGTAACTGGTACTAACTCGTTCTTGGGGCGCATCGTTTTGGGCGCATGTCTTTGACATCCAACGCATTTCCTCAACTCTTTGACTGCGTCCAGATGCATTCCGGGCCAATAGTATCCCGCATTCATGACTTTCGCTACAACCATCCTTGGACCGACATGTATACCACAGATTCCCTCGTGCACTTCTCTGATCAGATAGTGTGCGTCTTCGGGGTCAACACATCTTAACAAAGGCCCGAGGTATGATTTTCTATACAAGATCCCATCAGCCATCTGGTAATGTTCGGATTTGTACTGGACTTTCCTTGCTTCTGCCTTGTTCTCCGGGAGTACTCCGGATTGGAGGTATGTGATTATCGGAGTCATCCAAGACGTCGTCCCTAGTTGAACGACGCTTACTTCTCGAAGTGGTACGGAGGGGTTGCTCAGAACTTCTATTCGTACATCCTTTGCTAAGTGTTGGAAGCTTGTAGAGGCGAGTTTACTCAGCGCGTCTACTGGCTTGTTCTCGCTTCTATTTATGTGATGCACTTTGTAGGAATAGAAGGTTTGCAGCAGTGTTTTTGCTTGGCTTAGGTAAAGTGCCATCGTATCTCCCCTGGCTTCGTATTCCCCGTTGATTTGGCCTGCCACCAACATGGAGTCTACGTGTGCTTCGATGTGTCGTACGCCCATTTTGATTGCCAACCTAAGCCCAGCAAGGAAGGCTTCGTATTCGGCTTCGTTGTTGGTGCTCTTAAAATCCAGGCGTATGGCGTAGGTGAACTCGTGTTTGTCGGGGCTCACCAGCCGGAGACCAGCACCTGCGCCGTCCTCGTTGGACGCACCATCTGTATATAATAGCCAGGGTTCTTCCACTTGTTGTTTCTCGGCCTTTTCCATTGCCTTGCATTCTCGATCTTTGTCGTCTGGTACCTCTGTCATGAAATCTGCGAGCACTTGGCCCTTGATCGCCGGTCTCGGTCTGAACACTACGTTATGACCTCCGAGCTCTATCGCCCATTTTGCTAGTCTCCCTGAAATCTCCGGTCTTGCGAGTATGTTGCCAATGTTGTAGTTTGTTAACACGTGAATGACGTGGTTGGCAAAGTACCTTCGCAGCCGTCTTGATGCATGAATTAGTGCGAGCACTAGTTTCTCCATGATTGCGTACCGGGTTTCTGGATCGGTTAGAGTTCGTGATACATAATAAACCGGCGTCTGGATGCCCTGTCGATCGACAAGCAACACTACTCCCACTGCCCTGTCGGAGGCGGACAGGTATAGCACCAGAGGCTCACCCTTGACTGGTGCAGTTAAGGTTGGTAGCTTGATGAGGCAGTCTTTCATCTCGCGGAAAGCGCTTTCAGCTTCCGGAGTCCACTGGAATTGACTCTTCTTCATGCAGTTTCGGAGAGTTTTTATAAACGGAAATGATTTCGCCGCGTGATTGGCTAGGAAGCGGTTGAGTGCTGCCAACCGTCCTGCCAATTTTTGCATCTCCTTGATCGTTGACGGTGACGGCATGTGTTCTATTGCTTGTATCTTGTCGGGGTTCACCTTGAAACCATCTTTCGTGACAATGAAACCCAGGAATTTCCCCTCCTCCATGCCAAAGGAGCATTTCGCCGAGTTTAACTTGATGCTGACTCCGCGCAGAGTGTCGAACGTCTTTTGGATGTTCAGCAGCATTGTACTTTCCTCCTTGCTCATGATAACTAGATCATCCATATACACTTCTATGTACTTGCCGATGGCGTCGTGGAAGGTTTCGTTCATGAGCCTTTGGTAAGTTGCGCCCGCATTTTTAAGACCAAAAGGCATTTTGGTATAGCAGTATAGCCCTGTTGGCGTGCGGAACGCGGTCTTGTCTTCATCTTGCATGGCCATTTGTACCTGGTGGTACCCTTTGTAGCAATCAAGGAAACATTTCCATCGGAATGTGGCAAGTGAATCGATCTTTTCATCGATATCTGGTAAGGCGTAACAGTCCCGCGGACATGCCTTATTCAGATCTTTGTAGTCCACGCACATTCTCCAGCTGCCGTTATTTTTCTGGACCATTACTGGGCTTGCCACCCATGTTTGGTACCTGACCTCTCTGATGATCCCCGCGTTTAACAGCTCTATCACTTGCTCTTTCATGGCGTCATGCTTTATGTCTCCCAAGTGGCGTTTGGCATGTACCACCGGTTTGGCTTCTTCCGATACGTTTAAGCGGTGTTCAGCTATGTGCCGTGGAACGCCCACCATGTCTGCTGGTGTCCAGGCAAAGACATCCATATTTTGGAACAGCAGTTTTTTCAGCGCCGCGCGAGTCAGGTCGGACATTGCAGGTCCCAAGGTTACCGTCTGTTCCGGATATGCGCTGTTGAGCACCCATTTTTCTGCTTCTTGGCGTGCTTCTGGTTTCCTTGTCTTTGCAGGTCTTAGCTCATCTGTCGCCAATACTTCTTTGCTTGCATAGATGATGGCTACACCTGTTTCTGTTGGAAATCCCACTGCGGAGTGTGGACCAGAGCAAATCATGCTGAAATCGCCTTGGGATTCTCTTCCCAGCAGGATGTCGTGTCTTGAGTGTGCTGGCAGCACCATGAATGTGACTTCCTCTGTTCTCGAGTTTCTTCCGTCTGAGAGCAACACTGGGAACGATATCTGTCCTAGGGGAAAAACGACTTCGTTGCAGAATCCAGTGAGCGGGTAATCAACTGGTTCTAAGCGCGCTTTGTCTTCCTGATCGAACTGATTAAAACACTGTTCATATATGATATCCGCAGTGCTCCCCGGATCGATAAAGATGTAATCCGTTTGATAATGCCCTATGACGCCCGAAATGACTATGGGCCTTCTTTCTCGTGGGCCTCCTCTTACAACTGGGAAAACGACTTGTTTCCCGCGCCATGAGTCATCTTGCGCGCGCTTGTTGTAATTTCTCCTTGGCCTTCGTGGACCCCCCTGAACCATGTGGGTTTCTAACTTCCGGAGTTTTTTGTTGTCCGGCCCCTCTTCTCTTCGTTGAATCTGACGGTAATCACGCCTGCCACCTTTGACCAGGTGTGTTAATTTTCCGTCTCTTAAAGCCCTTTCGATCTCTTGTTTGAGGCTGAAACAATCGTCGGTTAAGTGGCCGGTGTCCTTGTGGAAGTCACAGAAAAGATTCGGGTCTTGGCCCCTCTTGTTGCGCATTTGTAGTGGTGGCTTGAACTGGTGGTTCTCGGTTACCAAGACTTCTGAAGGGGTTTTCGTTAGGAGTGTCCACTGTTTCTCTCTGTTTTCTTTTTTCACCTCTTTCCGGTGTGCGATTTGGTTGATCGTGTGGCGCGCATCCTCTCTTACCGGGCTTCGTTCCCTGTGACCGGACGCCTTCCAAGGTTGGCTCCTGCCCTTCTTGCTATGCCGGTCGTTATGGTTGTAGCTGCGTTGACGGTGATCATCACCGGTCAACTGTCTATCCGACTGTGCAATAGTTTTGGCTGCCTCAATGAAGGTTTCCCAATCTTTGGGTCCTCCGTCTCTACCTTTTACACGCTTGATTAAATCATCGCACTTGACTGCCCGCATGAAGTGTGCGCGCATCATCTTCTCGCCGCAGTCGCCAATCTCTAAACATTCTTTGTTGTACCGAGTAATGAAATCTTCTACGCTTTCGTGGTCTCTGCGCCATATGTTCAAACAGTCGGCTGGATCCCTGGTGTGTCGTCGTTGTTGTGAGAAGTGTGCCAGGAACTTCTCTCTGAAATCGATCCAGGATTTGATTTTGCCCGCTGGTAGGCTGTCAAACCAGATGCGCGCCGCGCCTACGAAGGTTTGAGCAAAGAGGTGACACCAGGTTGGCAAGTTCCATCCGCCCGTTGCTCCCGCACCGTTAAATACTTGGAGATGATCGTCTGGGTCTGTCAACCCGTTGTATTTGCCCACGTTGTGTGGCAATTTTGTTTTGTCTATGGCAGCCGTGGCGATCTCTCGGATGAATTTTGAATTCTCAGCCATGTCGTCTGGGCGATAGCTTAGAGTGAAATCATGCTCTGCTTTTGGGTCATAACCCGCACGCTTGCGAGGTTTGTATGCTTCATGCTCTGGTGGGAGCCTGCTGAACACTGTGCGCGTCTCCTCATCGTTTTCCAATTCGTCGTTTATGTTGCGCGGACCTAAACGACTTTGTATCGGCTTCTTCGGTTGGTTGGAATACTGCACATAGTTGCTTTCTGTTTCACCGTAAGTATCGCGCGTGTCGTGCGCGCTTGGCCTTCTAACATGCTGTGGAGGTAGTGACTCAGGACGCAGGTTGTATGCATTGGTCTGTTGAGGCACCGGGGCGCTCAACGGCCTTTGCGGTGGAGTGACGAATGCTGACTGGTGAGCTTGTGCTTGGAGCAAAGCTTGTTGCGCACTGAGTTGCTGGTAGACAAGGTTTATGGACGCCACTTGTTCGGCATACCAGGAGGCCAGAGTTTTTCCTTCGGGTAGCCCTAGTAGTGCAGAGAAGTTCATTTGTGCTTGTTCCGATGGAGCTGATGGGCCAGCTCCATGGTTCTGAGGTTGCACTGGTGGTGTCTGTTGGACTACCTCTGACGGAGGCTGGAACGCTGCTCCGTTTGTGGTCTGGGTGATGATTCTGGATGGAGTTTGGAAAGCAGCACCAGGTGCGTTTTGAGCGGCGACCCTGGATGTACTCCCGAAAATGTTGGGAAACTCCATGTTTGGTGGCCCTTCTTGGATAGCTTCGTTCCTTGGACCTCGTTGGACGTGTATGTTGTCCGAAACGAGTTCGACGGAAGAAACGTCTCCATCGACTTGGTGGGAAGGGTTGTTTTCAGCCATTTTGACGAGTTTTTCGAAAAGAAAAAGAGATGAGAGTGGTTTTGCTAAAAGCGGATGGCGCCAATGATGAAACACTGGTTAACACTATGGTTAATCAGTGGGGTTACTTCTTCTGTGGGTTCAATCTCTCTTCCTACTCGTAAGATGACCGTTTCCTGGTTAACACTATGGTTAATCAGTGGGGTTACTTCTTCTGTGGGTTCAATCTCTCTTCCTACTCGTAAGATGACCGTTTCCTGCAAAACAGCAAACCGTCAGTCTCGTTAAGAGGGGAATGTGGGGGTTTCCCTCTTAACCAGGCTCCGGCGTGAGAATAAGTACTGTTCTGAGGAAGAATAATCAGTGTGTGTTAAGTGTGAGAATAGTGAGAGCAAGGTCCCTTTACCTGAATGATGGAGGGTTCTATTTATAGCCGGATGGTGGAAAAGGGAGGAGCAACGATGCCAGCTGTAGACGCGCGCCAGCTGTCCGACCAAGGGGAATATCCTCTTGGTCTCCTCTGCTGCGGTCAGTGTAGTGGTACACGTGGCGCGTCTTTATTTGTCGAATGTGGAAACATCGTACTGAAGTTGTCTGGCTGCTCCCTGACCTGTTGCAGGTCTACATGGCGCTTGATGGTTGGTGACACGTGTTGTCCTTTATGTCGCATGGAGTATCTTTGGTGTCACCTGGATATTTTCCAGAAGCTTCTAGAAGCTTCTGGATGATGTGGCTGATGTCAACGCCATGTAGGATGGAGAAAGTGGTATGGTCCTTGCCATGTTGGCAAGGAATTGGGACCATACCTCTTCAGGTGGTATGGGTCGTTACCCAAAACGTCCAATCTAAGAATAGTGTTATAGTGGTTGAGTAGGTTTTGAATGATTGATTATTTATCATTACAATGTAGTTTTTTTTTTTTTTTTTGAACGGCGACATTTCACAACAAACGGCTCATGCCGCAATACCACCCGAAGTGGTACCCACTCACTACTCACGCAACCAGGCTACGTTGTCTTAACCGGGCCCGTGCTGGTGCATTGGAGTAGCTGGCGCTCCCCGAGAAAATTTCCCACCCTCCACCACTTGATGGAAGTTGCACCTCCACCTAGAGCGGACACTCTAGGCAAGTATGCGCGGTAATAGAAAACTCGGGCGGTCGTCCGACTCGAACCCACGACCTCTCGGTCATGTTTCCGAATCTTCATCCTTCCTGGCCAACTGGGCTGGGCCAGTTGGTTATCATTACAATGTAGTTGGTTTGAATGATTAGCAATTCATTATTAAAATGCTTAGGTGGTTTTGAGTGATTGATGATAATATACAATAATGTAGTGTTAATATAAAAGTAATAAAACTGCGTTAGTTATGTTTACCTAGCAAGTCGTAAATGAATCCTATTAGAATTGCTTCTTATGAATTACAAGACAGTTAAGTATATATTATTAAATAAAAACTATTATAATTGTGAATTACATGTAAAACTCTTTTATATAGTGCTCTGTTGATTTAGTGGGAAAAAATAGTGGACTAGGGCGGTATGGGGTCATGTAATCGTGTTATGCATTGCATTTTAAGCAAATTGTACAAGTGCATTATGCGATTCTTGTGTTTCAAATTGTACAAGTGCGTTATGCGATTCTTGTATTTCTTAATATTTTATTGTAGGCATGAGAAATTTCGTACCGAATACTAATACCTAACTGATGTGGTATATGGTTTTGGATTTAGCTCACTTTTGGCATCAGTATATGCGGTACGGTATCAGTTGGGTACCAGTACCGATCTCATCTCAATTTTATTGGTTTTGAAATGAACATCCTTTTATTATATATTATAATAATTATTTTATAGAGGTTTTATATTAAGAACTATAAGAACCGCATAATATAGTTGTAATTTTGCTTTATGTGTGAAGCATGAGACAATCACATAACCATCTACCCTGTTATCTCATTAAATGATCAATGCTCTACGTACATGTGTTTTATGCGGTTTTATAAATTTTCAACATAAATTTGATTATGAAAAGAACGTTACCCTATATATAAGTAAACTAATTAAATAATTAACAAATAACTCGAGTTGAACTTAAATTTGAAACTCGAGCTTAAGCTATGTGATAATTAAATAATAAATAACTCGAGTTGAACTTAAATTTGAAACTCGAGCTTAAGCTATGTGAAATTAAACAAGTCTCTACTTGTTTACCATGATACAAAATTCTTAAACGGAGCTTCATGGTAACGTTGAGCAAGCTCAAAGAGAACATGTCACAAAAGTCGTTTATATAAGAGCACCCACAATGTACAACGCTATTTTTTTTTACAAAGAGTCACTTCAGCGTCACATCAGATTTACAGACGTACTCTAAAAAAAACTCACACTTTTTTCCTTTTTTAAAATCATATATTTCATTTACCATTTTTTAATAATTCTTTTTACTTTTTTAGAACGTGTATTAATTTATCGATTAATTTGACACTTTTTTAATAATTTACGTTTATAATTTTTTTCTAAAAACTTAAGTACGTAGTTGTGCTTGATTTTTTCCCTGGAGATTTCGTTATAAGTTTTGTTAAAAATGAAGTTGTACTCAAAATAAAGTATTTATTTGGTATCATAAAACCGTACGATGATAAACTAAACCGCTCTAATGATTTGTCTTTCTAAACAACACACTTTATTTTTAAAACACGTTTGTTTGGCATTATCATTTGCTCGGTTTCGCCGCAACGCGCGACTTCAAAAGAAACTAGTTAATCATTAATTTTCAAGTTTTGACTCTCTCTATAAATATAGATTTATCTGTAATAAACATCTTCATCATACTCAGTAAATCCCACCAATAGCAAAGCTAAGGTAGGGTCTAAGGATGATAAGATGTAGACAGCCTTACCTCTACCCTGTAGGAATAGAGAGGCTACTTCCAGTGAGACCCCCCGGCTCGATAGTAGTTTTGCATCAAGCCTTGGAGATAAGGCACATAACACTCAGCAATTGAGACAACTGCCGATTAATGTGTGTCCCCCCTTGTCTTTCGGTTATCAACGCCACCACATGATGCATGACTAACCATCCCCCGCTTTTAACGTTCTTCAAATAAGTCACTGATGCTTAATTTTCTATAACAACAAAAACCACTCAAATTTCATTATCTATACAACTAATTTGTTAGATAAATGTTTCTATGTAGCCCGTTTGATCGTTGTGCAATTACTTCAATTATACAACTTTAATTACTTTAATAAGTTCCTACAAATTCAATATGTTTATGCCTTCCCGATCAACCAACCCGACTCATCCCAACCCAACTTCACATGTTCTGCTCTTTACCAAGTGACTTGTATTTTCGATTCTACGATAACGCGCGGGTTCCCCACTAGTTATTTATTGTTTGTGAAATTTTTCCATAATGGCAAAAGCCATGTAATAGACCTTGAGACTTCAGGAGTCGATTCGGATTTAAGGGTAACCTGGATTCTAATTCTTTGTATGTATCAAGTGAAACATGACACTTTTTTTAGAGTAAATTACAATTTTGGCCCCTGTGGTTATATCACTTTTTACTATATTAGTCCAAAATAGGATTTTTTAACATCTCTGCCCCCATGGTCTCTATACCTAACTATTTTGGCCCCTGAGTCTAACTCAACCCCTTATTCTAGTTAATTATTTGTCACATGATGAGTATATTTGTAACTTCTCCTCCCCCTTTACCAAATCAGTTAATCAAATGGTTAGAGATAATTCTAAGCTTTAATCCTCTGAGCAAATTCACTAACTTTTTAGCATAATTCATCAAGGGTTTGTTCAACTTATTTATAATGATTGTTGTTGTAACTCACAATGTTGAAGAAAGAAAGGTGTTTGGAAACAAGAAAAGATAACAGAAGAAATAGAGCAGTACAGTCAACAAGCACAAGCACCAGAAGCAGTACAGTCAACAAGTACAAGCAATCGGAGCAGTACTGATATAATAATAATGTCACCGTATCTGGTAAAAAAGAAAAGATAACAGAAGAAACAGAGCAGTACAGTCAACAAGCACAAGCAATCGGAAGATCAGATGATCTGAATTCGATCCCAGATGTAAGGGCTGTTGAATATTGGGGAAAAATGGGAGATCATGGGCTGCCCCAAACCCTCATTTCTCTGTTCCTATTCGAGCTCTGCTTTTATTGTATAGATGACTGACTTCTGATTTCTAATTAAGCATATTAGGCAACTAAACCAAATCAGTCGATTCGCTCAGACAACAACTAGAGAGTCATCATCATTGCCTCTAAAATCATTTGTAACACCCCGAAAATGGGTTTGGTAATCAAACTCCATTAATACTAAAAGACTGGTAAAGTATCGTTAGTAGTAAAAGTGACCAGGTGAATATTTGGATTTAAATAAGAAATCCTAATAATAAATACAAACAAATCAAAGTTTTAAGGAAATTGAATCTATAAGAGCCCGAGTTAACGGGACTTAAAATAAATCGGGTTATAACTCCCGGGACCCACTAAATAACTAGGAATATCAACCTAGTTAGTCTAGTATTTTAAAATAGTGAGGAACTTGATGTAGTAACCTTTATAAACTTGGGTAAAGTTGAGGGATTAAAATGGTTAAAGTGAGAAAATGGTTTTTACTAATTAAAGTTAAAAACACCAAAACACACACCTTGTGTGTGTGTTCTGGTCGTACAAACACAGGAGCCAGGAAGAGCTCTCAAGCTCAAACCCTAAAACACATAAATTCATCAAATTGAAGGAGCAAATCAAGCCCAAATCAAAATCCGAGTATGAATTAGTGATCTCCATTGAAAAAGGAGTCACGAGGTATGTAAATTTCTTGGTAAATCTCTAGTTGAAATTCTGAGCAAACCTAGAGAATTCGAATCTAAGCTTGCATGTATGTTGTTTGGATGAAATTAGGGATGAAACTATGTCTAGTAGTAAACCCTAGCCATGTAATTGTTGAATTGATGTTCATTATTGTGAATTCATAATCATATACTCATGTGTCAAGTGGGTTTTGATTATGTAGAAAAGATGATAATATAGTTGTGTTAGAAATCATCATAAGTGATAGTAGATGCAAGATACTTGAACAAATTGCAAGTTTGAGTAATTGATCATACATGATAATGGTTGAATCTTGATGTTAATCTTGGTAAAAATGACTAATTATGAACTAGTTAGCAAATGTGTAGAATCATGCCCATTAGGTGTTTGTTACAATGCCTAAATGAGAACTAAGTGTTGATAATGTGCCTAATTGAGTCTTGTGAACTTGATAGTGCAATCATATGTGTTAATTGGTGATTTGACTTTTAAATAGTCAAACCGACCATTAATAAGATCGAATGGTATTTGTGATAGAAAATATGTAAGATGGAATAGTCATAATTAATGATGACTAATATAACCGTCTTACGAATTATGATGATAGTTTGACGCTTGACAAGCTAGGTGGAGGCTTGGAAAGGAAGCGGGTCAAACGAAGCAAGAATGGTGGAAAAGCATAATTCGGATGCAAGGTAAGTATAGCTTACACTAGTCTTATATTTCAGAATATTCTCTTATCGTATTAGTATGAATAAGATAAATACAAAATCGAGGTATGATGTTCCGACGTGTAGACGTACGGAACAAGATAGTCGAGCATAATTAGAAGCCATGTTGATGGTTTAAAAAGAAGTAAATCGATAATTCGGTCATATTATGTCCGAAAGTAATAAACGGTTTATAAGTTAAAATGACCGTATGGTGTTAAACGGAAAGAGTCATGTAAAGGAGATGATAATAAATATCATCTCGCAAAGATAAATGACCATTTCGGCCAAACGGGTCAAAAGGTGTAGACATCACCTTTTGACTATATAGACTAATGATTCTTTTGTCGAGTTATATGCTTACAGGAATAGATATCCAATGGATGTTCGCATCGTTCTTAATTAGCGAATATAAAGCAAGGTATTAAAATCGGGTCTATTTGTTGATCCGAGCCAGGTACGCATGTTTATGATGTATGTAAAAGTGCTAATTTGGTCGAATAATTGATGATAGCCCTTCATTGTAAAAGAAGGACCAAAATCGACCAAAACGCCCTTGTAGGCTAAATTGAACAAACAACTCTTAGAGGTTGTTTGGAAAGGTGTCTTATGATTAAACAATAGTTTAGAACGAGTATGGGTAGTGAAAGATGTAATTCTTGGGCCAAAAGACTCCATACGAGTCTTTGCCGTAAAATGATATTTCAAGGGGTATAAATTCGGAGCACAAAGATATCTACTTTAAATCCAACACACATTTAGTTGTGATGGGAGAATACTAAATAAGAAATATAGGTTACAACGCTAGATTAGAATGAAAGCGAAATTTAGCTTAAAAGTGCTTAAAATATCCTTAACGGGTCAAAATAAGCATACTAGTGAAAATGGGTTTAATTTGTGTAATAAACCTATGATTAAAACCTAATATGGTATAACACAATTATTTGATGAAGTGTATGAAATATAGGAATCAAATAAATACGTTTGTTTGATAAAATGCATAACCGGGTCAAAATTTAGTATAAAGGGTAATAAGCCGAAGACTTAAAAGTCTTAAATTTTGTTAAGCCGAATGTCGGATTTTAACTCCAAATGATGGAGAATCAAATTACAAACATGTAGGAAGAAACGGTAGGTCAAACGGATAAGCGGTTTGAAAGATACGGAAGATTTCGTGTCAAATTACGACAAAATAGAGAATCTGAATGCAGAGCCCACCGTAATTTACGGTGCCACCGTAAATTACGGTGGAGTTGATTATGTTACGGTGCTAAAGGTCTGTTTTACGGCAAAAGAATTGAGACCCAGGGGCCACCGTAATTTACGGTCCCACCGTAAATTACGGTGGAGAAATTTTTATTATATTTTGTTTTTCATTTGAAAGTCTATTGTTTCCCGGACATCGTTCGGACGTGATTAAACCCGTATGACTAAAGCATTTCATGTTTATGAAATGTAGGTACACCTTGGATGCCGGAAGACGATCAAGCTCAGCGAAGAACCGAACACGATAAATATACACGCTTCCGCACTTTGCCACGTTGTAAATTTTAAACAATGAATTTCGATCACGTTTTGTAAAATAAATTATAAATTGTAAAAGTTTTAAGAAACCCGTATTTCCGATGTATATCTAATCATTAATTACATGATTATTTTCCCAAGATATACGTTAAAACTTGATTTATAAGAACGAGTGTTACAAGTTGGTATCAGAGCCTTGGTTTAAGAGATTCGAGTATGGTGGGGAGAAACCGTGCTTGGACTTAAACCTTATGCTCTTAATAAAGATTGGTGTTCGGTTCGAGGCTTGATCGCAAATCCGGTAAGTACATGTATGTTAGTAGTTTAGCATGCTAAAGTGTTGTAAACAACACATAGGGCTATCGTGTGATACACGTTACCCCAATTTAAATGATTGAAATAGTTGACGAAAATACGCGCGTTGACGCGTATAGTAGAAAAAGCCTTGTATTATAATACGGGCGATTATTGAGGTTGACGTTACTAACTTTTGTGAATGTCTTAATTGAAGGACACTCGCGTTTGAAGACGACGAGAGTCAAAGGAATTGTGGATACGATGATGGAACGGTCCGAAGCATGACAAGAGGAGCATGCTCACCGAGGACTAAATCGCGTAACAACCGCGAACAAGGTTAATGGCAAGGAACGCCCGTCGGGGCAAACATTACCAGGTGCACATTTTAAATAATCGCACGAATAGTAATATGCAACCAATACGTAGAAATTGAAGGTTGCATATGTAGATTAAAAACTTGGAAAAAAAAAAACCCGAATAGAAAATGTATTCGGGATATTGTTTCCAAGAGAAACAAATAGAGGCGTTACTTACATAGGGCGTGATGTGAAAACTATAAAAAGATCATGTGTGTCATGTGTTAACCGCTTACTCTGGCCAAGTAAGTAGTGGTATATGATACCATGAACTTCTTATGGCGGACACGTTTACATCCGATGTAGTAAGGGTGGGGTGAATGGGACTAATTAAAAAGTACCCAAATGAATCAGATAAGCAATAATGTAAACGCACAACCGAGTGACGGAAGCGTATTACATTAGGATAATGAGCCCGAGTGAAGGGACAAAGAAGCATGAAAAATGATATAGACAAGTATTGGGAGGGAGTGTACTTACACTCGAACCCATAAAACGCAAGCATGTAAAACGATTTAGACAAGTATTGGGAAGGAGTGTACTTACACTCGAACCCATAAAACGCAAGCATGTAAAACGATTTAGACAAGTATTGGGAAGGAGTGTACTTACACTCGAACCCATAAAACGCAAGCATGTAAAACGATTTAGACAAGTATTGGGAAGGAGTGTACTTACACTCGAACCCATAAAATGCAAGCATGTAAAATGATTTAGACAAGCAATGGGAGAGAGTGTGCTTACACTCGAACCCAGAAAACGCAAACATGAAAAATGATTTAGACAAGCAATGGGAGGGAGTGTACTTGCACTCGAACCCGGAAAATGCAAATATGTCCCTTAACGAGTCATTTTTTTAAAACGTCGAACTTAAAGACAAAGTCAGAATATAAAAGTGAAGCGAAGTCTTAATGCATACCGGGAGGGTTGCAATAATAATGACTTCGGTAAAACACCCGGTTGACGGGCAGGGATTAAACACATGCGTAAACCGAGAAACGGGAACTCGGATGGAAAGTTAAAAGATTCGGGTTTTGAGTCATAACTAAAAGACAACAAGATAATGTAAATAGAAATTTAAAAAAAAAATAATAATAATAAATAGTGTTAAACTATTTTAAAGTTAAACGGGTCGGATGTAATATCATGTCGGACAACATGAGTAAACGCAAGCGGGATACTAGTAGCGTAAAAAGCAAAAGGATAATGAGCCCGGTAATGGGACATAATCAAATACGAATGTATGTAAACTAGATAATGGTGAGCATAAGATAAACCGATGCATAAATGACGTGAGAAGTCATAAAGTAGGAGAATTGTTCGAAAGAAAACGATGTAGCCTTAGACTACGGTCAAGGTCGAACGAAATCCAAAAAAAAAAAATAAAGGTGAATGATTCTAAACATAAAGAGGGGTGTCTTAACGCCATATGCGTATATATAAACGTATACACAATTGAATAAAGACTCGAATAAAAGATGGTCTACGGGATCATCATAACCTACGGGATATCAATTAGTGTAAAGGTCTACGAGGCCTGAATGACCCACGGGTCATGAACTGAAGCAAAGGGATCATAAGGGCCTCGCCTTAAAGAGGCAAAAGCTTAAGGAAATAGCCTACGAGGTTAAGTGAAGGAACCTACGGGTTAATTAGATAAAGCGAGGGAATCGGTTGAGAATCCCTGCATAAAACTAAGGCTGTAAAAGAATAAATTATGGATTGTCAATATCATGGTATGGATAATTGACAAAAGTTAAAGAAAAGATCCTACAACTAAAACCTCGGTTTTAGTAAGAAATAACGTCTTTACAAATATAAATTCTGGTAGGAATGTGAATAGTAAGTATGAAAGATTCAAGTCTTGACACTAATAGGCGCAAGACAACATATTCGAAGAGTGATACTTTCGAAAATGAAAGGTTGATACAAATTAAACATGATGTGACACGATCACGGTTAGGAAATGTAATGCGAAGTAAAATCACATTATAACCAAGCGAGTGATAAAAGTAACTGAACTAATAAGACTAGTTAATGAGACCGGTTAAGGTCACCAATTCAAATCAAGAAATTTGGTTCGCCTGTAAACGGTAAATTCGGTATAACTAAACCAAATAAATAAATTTGAAAATAAAAGGAAATCGTTGCGAAAAGTGAAAGATTTCACTAAAGACCTTTAAACGGGTCAAAGTTACGGATTCATAAAGAATTCGATAGTATACGAAAGTGATGAATATCGCTAAGTTAATTAAACTAGTGGAAATAACGAGATTGCGTCATTTCAAGTTACATTATGCCGTATATAATACGTAGATGATTATTAACCAAAAAGATATTACCATACTTCTCTGGTAATACTAATAATTGGTTAAAGTATAAGTAATGTTTTAAAGATTCTTGGAACAGATACATTGAGTTAAACTCAATGAATTATGTAAGAAAAGGTTTCGAGGACGAAACCTCTTTAAGGGGGGTAGACTTGTAACACCCCGAAAATGGGTTTGGTAATCAAACTCCATTAATACTAAAAGACTGGTAAAGTATCGTTAGTAGTAAAAGTGACCAGGTGAATATTTGGATTTAAATAAGAAATCCTAATAATAAATACAAACAAATCAAAGTTTTAAGGAAATTGAATCTATAAGAGCCCGAGTTAACGGGACTTAAAATAAATCGGGTTATAACTCCCGGGACCCACTAAATAACTAGGAATATCAACCTAGTTAGTCTAGTATTTTAAAATAGTGAGGAACTTGATGTAGTAACCTTTATAAACTTGGGTAAAGTTGAGGGATTAAAATGGTTAAAGTGAGAAAATGGTTTTTACTAATTAAAGTTAAAAACACCAAAACACACACCTTGTGTGTGTGTTCTGGTCGTACAAACACAGGAGCCAGGAAGAGCTCTCAAGCTCAAACCCTAAAACACATAAATTCATCAAATTGAAGGAGCAAATCAAGCCCAAATCAAAATCCGAGTATGAATTAGTGATCTCCATTGAAAAAGGAGTCACGAGGTATGTAAATTTCTTGGTAAATCTCTAGTTGAAATTCTGAGCAAACCTAGAGAATTCGAATCTAAGCTTGCATGTATGTTGTTTGGATGAAATTAGGGATGAAACTATGTCTAGTAGTAAACCCTAGCCATGTAATTGTTGAATTGATGTTCATTATTGTGAATTCATAATCATATACTCATGTGTCAAGTGGGTTTTGATTATGTAGAAAAGATGATAATATAGTTGTGTTAGAAATCATCATAAGTGATAGTAGATGCAAGATACTTGAACAAATTGCAAGTTTGAGTAATTGATCATACATGATAATGGTTGAATCTTGATGTTAATCTTGGTAAAAATGACTAATTATGAACTAGTTAGCAAATGTGTAGAATCATGCCCATTAGGTGTTTGTTACAATGCCTAAATGAGAACTAAGTGTTGATAATGTGCCTAATTGAGTCTTGTGAACTTGATAGTGCAATCATATGTGTTAATTGGTGATTTGACTTTTAAATAGTCAAACCGACCATTAATAAGATCGAATGGTATTTGTGATAGAAAATATGTAAGATGGAATAGTCATAATTAATGATGACTAATATAACCGTCTTACGAATTATGATGATAGTTTGACGCTTGACAAGCTAGGTGGAGGCTTGGAAAGGAAGCGGGTCAAACGAAGCAAGAATGGTGGAAAAGCATAATTCGGATGCAAGGTAAGTATAGCTTACACTAGTCTTATATTTCAGAATATTCTCTTATCGTATTAGTATGAATAAGATAAATACAAAATCGAGGTATGATGTTCCGACGTGTAGACGTACGGAACAAGATAGTCGAGCATAATTAGAAGCCATGTTGATGGTTTAAAAAGAAGTAAATCGATAATTCGGTCATATTATGTCCGAAAGTAATAAACGGTTTATAAGTTAAAATGACCGTATGGTGTTAAACGGAAAGAGTCATGTAAAGGAGATGATAATAAATATCATCTCGCAAAGATAAATGACCATTTCGGCCAAACGGGTCAAAAGGTGTAGACATCACCTTTTGACTATATAGACTAATGATTCTTTTGTCGAGTTATATGCTTACAGGAATAGATATCCAATGGATGTTCGCATCGTTCTTAATTAGCGAATATAAAGCAAGGTATTAAAATCGGGTCTATTTGTTGATCCGAGCCAGGTACGCATGTTTATGATGTATGTAAAAGTGCTAATTTGGTCGAATAATTGATGATAGCCCTTCATTGTAAAAGAAGGACCAAAATCGACCAAAACGCCCTTGTAGGCTAAATTGAACAAACAACTCTTAGAGGTTGTTTGGAAAGGTGTCTTATGATTAAACAATAGTTTAGAACGAGTATGGGTAGTGAAAGATGTAATTCTTGGGCCAAAAGACTCCATACGAGTCTTTGCCGTAAAATGATATTTCAAGGGGTATAAATTCGGAGCACAAAGATATCTACTTTAAATCCAACACACATTTAGTTGTGATGGGAGAATACTAAATAAGAAATATAGGTTACAACGCTAGATTAGAATGAAAGCGAAATTTAGCTTAAAAGTGCTTAAAATATCCTTAACGGGTCAAAATAAGCATACTAGTGAAAATGGGTTTAATTTGTGTAATAAACCTATGATTAAAACCTAATATGGTATAACACAATTATTTGATGAAGTGTATGAAATATAGGAATCAAATAAATACGTTTGTTTGATAAAATGCATAACCGGGTCAAAATTTAGTATAAAGGGTAATAAGCCGAAGACTTAAAAGTCTTAAATTTTGTTAAGCCGAATGTCGGATTTTAACTCCAAATGATGGAGAATCAAATTACAAACATGTAGGAAGAAACGGTAGGTCAAACGGATAAGCGGTTTGAAAGATACGGAAGATTTCGTGTCAAATTACGACAAAATAGAGAATCTGAATGCAGAGCCCACCGTAATTTACGGTGCCACCGTAAATTACGGTGGAGTTGATTATGTTACGGTGCTAAAGGTCTGTTTTACGGCAAAAGAATTGAGACCCAGGGGCCACCGTAATTTACGGTCCCACCGTAAATTACGGTGGAGAAATTTTTATTATATTTTGTTTTTCATTTGAAAGTCTATTGTTTCCCGGACATCGTTCGGACGTGATTAAACCCGTATGACTAAAGCATTTCATGTTTATGAAATGTAGGTACACCTTGGATGCCGGAAGACGATCAAGCTCAGCGAAGAACCGAACACGATAAATATACACGCTTCCGCACTTTGCCACGTTGTAAATTTTAAACAATGAATTTCGATCACGTTTTGTAAAATAAATTATAAATTGTAAAAGTTTTAAGAAACCCGTATTTCCGATGTATATCTAATCATTAATTACATGATTATTTTCCCAAGATATACGTTAAAACTTGATTTATAAGAACGAGTGTTACATCATTGCTGTTTTTTCTTCATAATTTAGCCTCTACGAGAAACAAGACCAAAAGAATACCGGTATGTTTCATCGTATCTGGGGGAAATGATATTTGAAAGAGGCAATAAGCACAGAGATGACAGGATTGAAAATATATGGTAGACAGAAGACATGAGCATTACATATGGTGTTGAATATTGGGGAGAAATCGAAGATCATGGGCTGCGGAGGGGGCAACACCTAACACTTCCTAACTCAGGATTTGCTTGAGTATGGGAGGTTCGAATGACAGCCTCAAACTCACATCTGCAGATTACCATGTGTGAAATTAGGGTTTGAGAAAGAATGGTGAAGAAGATGAAGTGATAAAGTAATGGCTAGGGGTTTGTTTATAAAATCAGTAAAGGGGGAGGAGAAATTACAAATATACCCATCATGTGCCTTGCATGTGATAAATAATTAACCAGGGTAAGGGGTTGAGTTAGACCCAGGGGCCAAAATAGTTAGTTATAGAGACCATAGGGACGTAAATGTTAAAAAAAAAAAATCTTATTTTAGGCTAATAGGGTAAAAGTAACATAACCATAGGGGCAAAAATCATAACTTATCATAATTTTTGTCGCAAAGATTTTAGGAAGCAAACACCCCTAAATTTAAATTTAACAATGCATTTCTCTTTCTTTAAACGTAAAAGTAAAAGTAAATTGGCTCACACATACAAAAAGTTGAACACATCATATTCTTCTACATTTAAAAGAAAATTTGATTTATAATCCATTTATACAACTTTATATTTAAAGGTATCCATCACTAGTAGTGCTTTGGGAATGTATTCTTCTTTATACAGGTTACCTTTATTCTCACTTTTTATATGGACACACATCCTCTTGCATTTTTTTTTTCTTTTCTAATTGACATATAACAACAATCTGATATTGTTTAAATTATATTAAACATTATCAAAAAGACTTGGGTGCAAACAAATTGAACGGACATAAACAAAACCTTTTTCGTGTCCGTTTGTTAAGAAATATATGTGTTCACGAACGGTTCATTAACACTTGACAATAGAGATTTTATGTTCGTGTTTGTTTGTTAAGGAAATGAGTTAATTACTGTTTTCGTCCCTGAGGTTTGTCAAAAATAACGGTTTCAGTCCATTAGTTTAAAAATTGCGATTTCAGTCCATTAGTTTCATTTTCGTAACCATTTCAGTCCACCAACTTAACTCCCATCCATTTATTCTGTTAACTTTGGGTGAAATTACAAAATTGCCCCTATGGTTTAATTAAAAAAAACGCTGGTCACAAGTTTTGAACCTGTGACCTTTGCTTTGAAATGCAATTGTTAAACCAATAGGCCATGTATCAAGATTGTGAATGAATTCAAATTGTTTACCTTATAACATTGCATATTCATCATCATCTTCCCCAAACCTTTCATCTTTATCAATGGAGGAGCCACCATTAACCCTAAACCACTTCTGCCACACCACAACTACCTCCGCCACACCATTCCTCTCCATAAGGTCATCTTCTTCTAATCTCCTGTTTTGTTTCTTCATTAAAACCCTAATTTTATTCCTCTTTTTTAGGGTTTACTTTAGTTTCAATTTGAGTATGATTCACTTTCGTTAAAAGTAATTAGAATTGAAATTGAAAGCTGTGATCTTCAATTTATGAATTACGTTTCGCCTTTTGCGTCTTCAGTTGATTAATGAGTAGAAATCATTAGGGTTTTGACTTTTGATGATTTAGTTGACCTGTGTAATTTGAGTGTTTGTTTGCAATGGGAGATGAGACAGACACCACCGAATGTAATGAATCTAGACCTTAATTTAGGACCTGTTGAGACTGAGCCTCTAGGGGGTTTGAATTTGGAAAATTGGTTAGATGGGCCTGCTGCGGGTGACTCGTTTGGGACGAGGCCCATGGCTCGGCGGAGACGGTGGCCGTGTGTGGCGGAGGTGGTTGTGGTGTGGCGGAGGTAGTTGTGGTGTGGCAGAAGTGGTTTAGGGTTAATGGTGGCTCCTCCATTGATAAAGATGAAAGGTTTGGGGAAGATGATGATGAATATGCAATGTTATAAGGTAAACAATTTGAATTCATTCACAATGTTGATACATGGCCTATTGGTTTAACAATCGCATTTCAAAGCAAAGGTCATAGGTTCAAAACCTGTGACCAGCGGTTTTTTTAATTAAACCATAGGGGCAATTTTGTAATTTCACCCAAAGTTAACAGAATAAATGGATGAGAGTTAAGTTGGTGGACTGAAATGGTTACGAAAATGAAACTAATGGACTGAAATCGCAATTTTTAAACTAATGGACTGAAACCGTTATTTTTGACAAACCTCAGGGACGAAAACAGTAATTAACTCTAAGGAAATGAACTTGTCCGTGTTCGTTTGTTAATTTTAAACAACGAACGTTGATGAACACAAATTAGCGCAAACTAAAGTTGTGACAACTCGAAATTTAGAACCTTTCGCTGTATACTTAAACGTGTGACTAGTTAACTTATGTGATTAATGATTTGATGAATGATATGTGCGAACTTATATGATTATGTGTGTGCGTGTATGTATGCATATATTTATATATGAACCGAGACGACAAGAACCCGACTCGAGACCATGTGGTCTCGAGTGAACGATGCAACATGTGGGCCGGTTGGGCCACACACCCCTTAGCCCATTCAAAGACCCATTAGGGTGCACAAGTAAAACAAGTATATAATCCTCATGATAGTCACACTTGGCATTTTTGGGCAAACAACACTCATACTCCTCTAATACACACACTCTTCACTCTCCCTCACTAAAACCCTAAACCATCACATTTCTTCTCCTCTTTCTCGGATTCGACCGGCAACACAAGAGCTGTGGCAAGCAATGCACAAATCATTCGGCTCACGATTAGACATGAGCACAGCGTATCACCCTCAGACGGACGGGCAGTCCGAGCGCACCATTCAAACCTTAGAAGACATGCTTCGTGCATGTGTAATTGACTTTGGCAACCGCTGGGAAAAGCATCTGCCACTTGTGGAATTCTCGTACAATAACAGCTACCACACCAGCATTAAAGCTGCACCATTTGAGGCATTGTACGGACGTAAATGCCGGTCACCTCTTTGCTGGGCAGAGGTGGGAGATAGTCAGATCACTGGTCCAGAATATGTGGTAGACACGACCGAACAGATTGCTCAAATACGAAAACGCATGACGGCAGCCCGGGAACGTCAGAAAGTTTACGCCGACATGGGCAGGAAACCACTTGAGCTCCAGGTTGGGGAGCGGGTACTACTCAAAGTTTCACCCTGGAAGGGTGTGGTTCGTTTTGGTAAACGCGGTAAACTTAACCCACGATACGTTGGACCTTTCGAGGTCATTGAGAAAATAGGCAGGGTGGCCTACAGACTGAACTTACCGGCGGAACTCGGTGCAGTTCACAACGTTTTTCACGTGTCAAATCTGAAGAAGTGTCCGTCAGATGAGACCCACGTAGTTCCTCTGAAGGAACTCACTATCGACGAACAGTTACGATTCGTCGAGGAACCAGTCGAAATCACGGACCGGGATGTTAAGGTCCTCAAGAGCACCAGAATACCTCTCGTTCGAGTTCGTTGGAACTCACGTCGCGGCCCAGAGTTCACCTGGGAGCGCGAAGATCAGATGAAACAAAAGTATCCCCAACTGTTCGCAAACAGTACACCCACTACTGAGGCCGAAGCTACGGAATTTCGGGACGAAATTCCAGATCAACGGGGGGTGGATGTGACACCCCGGGAAAACCAGGAAAACCATACAACTTAACTAGCTTCCTCAGTGAGTGCTTACCAAATTTCGGGACGAAATTTCTTTCAACTTGGGGATGATGTGACAACTCGAAATTTAGAACCTTTCGCTGTATACTTAAACGTGTGACTAGTTAACTTATGTGATTAATGATTTGATGAATGATATGTGCGAACTTATATGATTATGTGTGTGCGTGTATGTATGCGTATATTTATATATGAACCGAGACGACAAGAACCCGACTCGAGACCATGTGGTCTCGAGTGAACGATGCAACATGTGGGCCGGTTGGGCCACACACCCCTTAGCCCATTCAAAGACCCATTAGGGTGCACAAGTAAAACAAGTATATAATCCTCATGATAGTCACACTTGGCATTTTTGGGCAAACAACACTCATACTCCTCTAATACACACACTCTTCACTCTCCCTCACTAAAACCCTAAACCATCACATTTCTTCTCCTCTTTCTAGGATTCGACCGGCAACACAAGAGCTCTCGGATTCAAGCTTAAGTTCTCACCTTTGAAACTCATCAACCGGTTAGTGTTTATGATGCTTGTTGGTTAGTGTTTATGATACTTGTTGGTTAGTGATTCTTGTTATATATTTCGGATGATGATGATAATGTGTGATGTTTGGTGGATGATAATGAATAATGAAGTTAACTTGATAATATGTTGCCTTATGCATGATGAACATACACCACTTGAATAATCGATACTAGGATTGTTGTTGTTCATCTATGATGTTGGTATTTTAATGCTAGATAAAGTAATGATTACTAAGAAAACATGACTTGATTTCGGACATATTGTATGATGGGTTAATGACATCTTGTGTTTAAATGTGGTCTAAACCATTAGTTGTTAATGCTCATGAAATCGGACTGCATACCCCTATGTTACAAATCAAATGCTTGTTAAATGGCTGCTTATATGTGGAAATCGGATTGGTTGTTGAACGTTTTGATTGTTGTTTCAAGTTATGAACATGATGAACTATTGGATATTATGATGAACATGATGAACATATGAAGAACAACTTGAATGTGATATGAACATGCTTGAATATTTGAAATCTGCTATGTTTGATCCAATTTGGTAAGTTGTTAGACAAATAAACATGTTTAAGTGGATAGTACATCATGTTGCATGAAATCAGAATGTTATTGGATAGTACACTGTACCGAATCAGCCTATGTCCAGTCGAAACCTTCGGTTGCGACTCGAAACCACTGCATGACGAGTCGAGACCCCCGGTTGCGACACAGATTGCGAGTCGCAAACACCTGGTTGCGACTCGAAACCACAAGTGATCAGCACATAAACCGTTTGACTCGAAACCACAGTTACGAGTCCGGTTGCGACTCGAGACCAAAACAGCACGAACCGAGACCATGATTGCGACTCAGGTTGCGAGTCGCAAACGCCTAGTTGCGACTCGAGACTATACGCAGATACACGCTGTTTGGACTGGCACCTCATTTCGGACTTAAGTAATTGGGCCGGACCTTTGGGCCTACTACATGGACCTTATACGTGCTGATGTACATGAATAATTGTTTGGGCTGCCATAGATGATACTTGAATGCAATATGCTAGAAACATCCGTGTGCTACTTGGTTACGAACCTGACTTGTATGATACAACTATGATAGGACGCGAGTAACCACAACATTGCTTGTTTGACTTTTCTGTGTTTCTACCGAGCAAACCAAGGTGAGTTCACACCCTCTACAAAGCATGGGATTCCCAGGGGTCGGGAATTGGGGTTAAGGAACATGGGTTCCTCGTCCTCCTTGGGTAGGACAGCAAAGGTTCAGGAATGTAATTCCTCGTCCTCACGGACAGATAACTCGTACTAGACCAAAACTCTATCACGAAGTCCCTCATCTTTGTATCGACTTAATCGCCGAGGCCAATGGCGAGCGGGTCATTAGTTAGATAGCGCTATTTAGGTTTGACAAACCTCACACCATGCCGCAGAGGACGGGCGTGAACTAATGGACTACTGGCACGTCAATGATGATAGACATTGACAGTTTCAGGGCACATAAACATGACTACAGTCAGCAGTCGATATGGTAACGAGTCTAGTGTATACATGGGGTAGCCCCCACGGCCGAAATGCCAGATAACTACACGGGGTAGCCCCCACGGCTGGATTGCCAGAGTAACCGGGAATAAACAAATCACGTTTTTAACTATGGAGTAACCCCCACGGCAGGATGCCAGCTAAAGGAAACTGTTTTCGAAACAACTTAAAACGAACACCCAACCGTGAACTCACTCAACTTGTTGTTGACTCGTTACTACATGCTTTGCAGGTCCTTAGGTTCTTAGCTGGAGCTTGCATGGAGGAGGATCGTTGTGGGACATGGACGGCTGTGTGCCATGTTAAACTTTGAAACTATTAAACTTATGTTTTGGCTTTAAGACTTATGCTTCTGCTTGCAACTTGAACTATGTTTTGTTTGAACACCAATTGTATTGGTTGAACTTTTATAACCACTTATATGCTTGTTCAATATGATTGGTGGCTGGATCCTGGTCAGTCACGCCTCCAAGCGGTGGTACTCCGCAGGTGGATTTTGGGGGTGTGACAGATTGGTATCAGAGCCATTGGTTATAGAGAACTTGGTTTTAATAAAGGGGAAAAACGTTTTTGTTAAAACCAGACTATAACCTGTACAGTGCTCAACGGTCCACAACGATGCTTCACTCCACATGCAAGGCTCGACATTCTAGGTGATATGATATGTGTATATATTGCCTACTTGTTAGTTACATAGTACATTGCTTATGGTATGTTTGGTTAGTATAACTACTGTTGCTTGGACACGTGCGTGCTTACCCTATTTTATCGTCGTACTTTCGCGAACCCCTCTCACTCACGTTCTTCTTGATGTGAAGATCATGTCTGGACGCGCTAACCTGACACAAGCCCAGTTGACGGCTCTGATCAACGAACGAGTTGCCGCAGCACTTGCAGCTGCACACGCAGGAGGTATATCCTGCAGTCCGAACTCACTCTAGGATCTTTAGGATCCTACCCTCGTGAACCAACCTTTGTGTTAAACTCTGTCTTTTCTTTCACCTACGATAGGTCAGCATGTTCAGCCACCCGTGTGCACTTTTAAGACTTTCATGGACTGCCGGCCAACTACTTTTAGCGGCACTGAAGGAGCAGTAGGTCTCCTACACTGGTTTGAGAAGCTAGAATCTGTGTTCGAAATGTGTGAATGCCCTGAGGCGCGCAGGGTGAAGTATGCTACTGGTACTCTCGAGGGTTTAGCCCTCACATGGTGGAACGCTCAAGTTCAGATGCTAGGGTTGGTTGCTGCCAACGCCACCCCATGGGAAACTTTCAAGGAGATGATCAAAGAAGAATACTGCAGTCGTGATGAGATTCACAAGCTGGAAGTGGAGTTCTTCAACCTCAAGATGACGGGATCCGAAATTGAAGCTTATGTGAAAAGGTCGAACGAACTGGCAATTCTGTGCCCTACTATGGTGGATCCTCCCATCAAACGCATCGAACTGTTTCTTCAGGGCTTAGTGCCAGAAATCCAAAGTCATGTGACTTCAGCGAACCTCGCTACCTACCAGCAAACTGTTCAGTTGGCTCACCGTCTCACGGACCAGGCGGTGGAGCAGAACAAGTTACCAAAACGCATAGGTGCTGCAACTACTTCTGGTACCTCTAGTGATGACAAACGGAAATGGGATGGAACTTCAAGTAAGGGTTCGACTTCTGTTCAGTCCCAGTCTCAGCAGAGGAAGACTGAAGACTACAAGAGCCCTAATCAGCAATCGTCTGGCGGTCAAAGTCATGGTGGGTACAAAGGGAACCACCCCAAATGCAATCGCTGCAGCCTGCACCACAGCGGGCCATGCACCAGGGGCAACTGTCATCGGTGCAACAAGCCTGGTCACGCTGCAAAGGATTGCAGGAGCTTATACCCCGCCAATCAGAATCGTCAGCAAGCTCAACAGAACCAGCGCCAGCAGCAGCAACAGGGTGATAACAAAGGATGCTTTCAGTGTGGAGCTGAAGGCCACTTCAAGAGAGACTGTCCCCAACTGAACAGGAACCAGAACAACAACAACAACAATAACAACAATCAGGGGAATGGTAACAATGGGAACAACAACAACAATGGCGCCAGGGGGCGGGTGTTTGTGATTGGCCAAGGTGAAGCAAGGAATGACCCCAATGTTGTGGCGGGTAAGTTCCTTCTCGACGACTTTTATGTTTCAGTTTTATTTGATTCGGGTGCCGATACTAGCTACATGTCACTAGAAGTTAGTCGAATGCTTAAGCGTATTCCAACACCTTTGAACAACAAGCACACAGTAGAGCTAGCAAATGGTAAGAGTTTAGAAGCCACACACCTAGTCAAGGGTTGTAAACTTATTCTCGCTGACCAGACTTTCTCTATCGACCTCATTCCTATTGTCTTGGGTAGTTTCGACGTTGTCATTGGGATGGATTGGTTATCCCAACACCGAGCAGAGATTCTTTGCAACGAGAAGGTTGTCCGTATTCCTGGTTCCAGTGGTGAACCCCTCATGATTCATGGCGACAAGAGGAGTGCTGTTGAGAACGTCATTTCTCTCCTTAAGGCCCAAAAGTGTTTGCGAAAGGGCCACACTGCCATTTTGGCTCTCGTTACTGACACCTCAGAAAAAGAGAAGAAGATAGAAGATTTTCCAGTTGTACGCGATTATCCAGAGGTATTTCCTGAGGAATTACCTGGTCTTCCGCCTCATCGTCAAGTCGAGTTTCAGATCGAACTAGCTCCTGGAGCTGCGCCTATAGCCCGTGCACCTTATCGTTTAGCCCCATCAGAGTTGAAAGAACTCTCCACGCAACTACAAGAACTCTTGGATAAGGGTTTTATTCGTCCTAGCTCATCGCCCTGGGGAGCTCCAGTGCTATTTGTGAAGAAGAAAGACGGTACTTTCAGAATGTGCATCGACTACCGAGAACTCAACAAGGTGACGGTGAAGAATCGTTATCCTCTACCGCGTATCGACGACTTGTTCGACCAGCTGCAAGGGTCGAGCTACTATTCGAAGATCGATTTGAGATCGGGTTATCACCAGCTGAGAGTCCGGGAAGAGGACGTCTCCAAAACAGCTTTCAGAACTCGATACGGGCACTATGAGTTTTTGGTCATGCCTTTTGGGATGACAAACGCACCTGCGGTTTTCATGGACTTGATGAACCGAGTGTGCAAGCCTTACCTGGACAAGTTCGTTATAGTTTTCATCGATGACATCCTGATCTATTCTAAGAGTCGGGAGGAACACGAGCAGCATCTGCGACTTATTCTGGAACTCCTTCGAACAGAACAGCTTGATGCAAAGTTCTCGAAATGCGACTTCTGGCTTCGAGAAGTCCATTTCCTAGGCCACGTGGTAAACAAGGATGGGATTCACGTTGATCCATCCAAGATAGACTCGATTAAGAACTGGCCTGCACCTCGTACACCAAAGGAAATTCGCCAATTCTTGGGTTTGGCGGGATACTACCGGAGATTCATAAAGGATTTTTCTAAGATTGCACAGCCTCTCACCTCACTAACGCAGAAGGGCGTCGCTTATCGCTGGGGAAACGCACAGGAGTTGGCATTTCAGCACCTAAAGGATAGACTTTGTAGCGCACCTATCCTTTCCTTGCCGGAAGGCACAGACGACTTTGTGGTTTACTGCGACGCATCAATTCAGGGTCTTGGTTGCGTGTTGATGCAACGAGATAAAGTTATAGCCTACGCCTCACGCCAACTTAAGGTTCATGAAAGGAACTACACTACGCACGACTTAGAGCTGGGAGCTGTTGTTTTTGCACTTAAGTTATGGCGGCATTACTTGTATGGTACCAAGTGCGCCATCTACACCGACCACAGGAGCCTCGAGCATATCTTCAAGCAGAAGGAACTGAATATGCGGCAACGACGATGGGTCGAACTACTGAATGACTACGAGTGCTCAATCAGATATCATCCGGGCAAAGCCAATGTTGTGGCTGACGCCCTCAGTCGAAAGGACACTGCGCCTAAGCGCGTGCGAGCTTTACAACTCACGATCCATTCTAGTCTTCCTTCCCAAATACGAGCTGCTCAGATAGAAGCACTGAAACCAGAAAACGTCAGGGCTGAAGCCCTACGCGGATCAAGGCAACGATTAGAACAGAAGGAAGACGGTGCTTACTACGTAACGGGACGCGTTTGGGTCCCACACTATGGCAACCTACGAGAGCTTGTGATGGACGAAGCACACAAGTCTCGCTACTCGGTACATCCTGGTTCGGATAAAATGTACCACGACATCAAAACCACGTACTGGTGGCCTAGCATGAAGGCCCACATAGCAACCTACGTCAGCAAGTGTTTGACTTGTGCGAGAGTCAAGTCTGAATACCAGAAACCATCAGGCCTACTCCAACAACCAGAGATACCTCAATGGAAATGGGAGCAAATTTCCATGGATTTTGTCACTGGCCTGCCTAGATCCCAGCGCGGGAACGATACTATTTGGGTGATCGTGGATCGACTCACAAAATCTGCACACTTCTTGGCTATCAAGGAGACGGATAAGTTCTCCACTCTTGCAGAAATATACCTTAAGGAAGTCGTTTCGAGGCACGGGGTGCCCACCTCCATTATCTCGGATCGAGATGCACGTTTTACTTCAGAGCTGTGGCAAGCAATGCACAAATCATTCGGCTCACGATTAGACATGAGCACAGCGTATCACCCTCAGACGGACGGGCAGTCCGAGCGCACCATTCAAACCTTAGAAGACATGCTTCGTGCATGTGTAATTGACTTTGGCAACCGCTGGGAAAAGCATCTGCCACTTGTGGAATTCTCGTACAATAACAGCTACCACACCAGCATTAAAGCTGCACCATTTGAGGCATTGTACGGACGTAAATGCCGGTCACCTCTTTGCTGGGCAGAGGTGGGAGATAGTCAGATCACTGGTCCAGAATATGTGGTAGACACGACCGAACAGATTGCTCAAATACGAAAACGCATGACGGCAGCCCGGGAACGTCAGAAAGTTTACGCCGACATGGGCAGGAAACCACTTGAGCTCCAGGTTGGGGAGCGGGTACTACTCAAAGTTTCACCCTGGAAGGGTGTGGTTCGTTTTGGTAAACGCGGTAAACTTAACCCACGATACGTTGGACCTTTCGAGGTCATTGAGAAAATAGGCAGGGTGGCCTACAGACTGAACTTACCGGCGGAACTCGGTGCAGTTCACAACGTTTTTCACGTGTCAAATCTGAAGAAGTGTCCGTCAGATGAGACCCACGTAGTTCCTCTGAAGGAACTCACTATCGACGAACAGTTACGATTCATCGAGGAACCAGTCGAAATCACGGACCGGGATGTTAAGGTCCTCAAGAGCACCAGAATACCTCTCGTTCGAGTTCGTTGGAACTCACGTCGCGGCCCAGAGTTCACCTGGGAGCGCGAAGATCAGATGAAACAAAAGTATCCCCAACTGTTCGCAAACAGTACACCCACTACTGAGGCCGAAGCTACGGAATTTCGGGACGAAATTCCAGATCAACGGGGGGTGGATGTGACACCCCGGGAAAACCAGGAAAACCATACAACTTAACTAGCTTCCTCAGTGAGTGCTTACCAAATTTCGGGACGAAATTTCTTTCAACTTGGGGATGATGTGACAACTCGAAATTTAGAACCTTTCGCTGTATACTTAAACGTGTGACTAGTTAACTTATGTGATTAATGATTTGATGAATGATATGTGCGAACTTATATGATTATGTGTGTGCGTGTATGTATGCGTATATTTATATATGAACCGAGACGACAAGAACCCGACTCGAGACCATGTGGTCTCGAGTGAACGATGCAACATGTGGGCCGGTTGGGCCACACACCCCTTAGCCCATTCAAAGACCCATTAGGGTGCACAAGTAAAACAAGTATATAATCCTCATGATAGTCACACTTGGCATTTTTGGGCAAACAACACTCATACTCCTCTAATACACACACTCTTCACTCTCCCTCACTAAAACCCTAAACCATCACATTTCTTCTCCTCTTTCTCGGATTCGACCGGCAACACAAGAGCTCTCGGATTCAAGCTTAAGTTCTCACCTTTGAAACTCATCAACCGGTTAGTGTTTATGATGCTTGTTGGTTAGTGTTTATGATACTTGTTGGTTAGTGATTCTTGTTATATATTTCGGATGATGATGATAATGTGTGATGTTTGGTGGATGATAATGAATAATGAAGTTAACTTGATAATATGTTGCCTTATGCATGATGAACATACACCACTTGAATAATCGATACTAGGATTGTTGTTGTTCATCTATGATGTTGGTATTTTAATGCTAGATAAAGTAATGATTACTAAGAAAACATGACTTGATTTCGGACATATTGTATGATGGGTTAATGACATCTTGTGTTTAAATGTGGTCTAAACCATTAGTTGTTAATGCTCATGAAATCGGATTGCATACCCCTATGTTACAAATCAAATGCTTGTTAAATGGCTGCTTATATGTGGAAATCGGATTGGTTGTTGAACGTTTTGATTGTTGTTTCAAGTTATGAACATGATGAACTATTGGATATTATGATGAACATGATGAACATATGAAGAACAACTTGAATGTGATATGAACATGCTTGAATATTTGAAATCTGCTATGTTTGATCCAATTTGGTAAGTTGTTAGACAAATAAACATGTTTAAGTGGATAGTACATCATGTTGCATGAAATCAGAATGTTATTGGATAGTACACTGTACCGAATCAGCCTATGTCCAGTCGAAACCTTCGGTTGCGACTCGAAACCACTGCATGACGAGTCGAGACCCCCGGTTGCGACACAGATTGCGAGTCGCAAACACCTGGTTGCGACTCGAAACCACAAGTGATCAGCACATAAACCGTTTGACTCGAAACCACAGTTACGAGTCCGGTTGCGACTCGAGACCAAAACAGCACGAACCGAGACCATGATTGCGACTCAGGTTGCGAGTCGCAAACGCCTAGTTGCGACTCGAGACTATACGCAGATACACGCTGTTTGGACTGGCACCTCATTTCGGACTTAAGTAATTGGGCCGGACCTTTGGGCCTACTACATGGACCTTATACGTGCTGATGTACATGAATAATTTTTTGGGCTGCCATAGATGATACTTGAATGCAATATGCTAGAAACATCCGTGTGCTACTTGGTTACGAACCTGACTTGTATGATACAACTATGATAGGACGCGAGTAACCACAACATTGCTTGTTTGACTTTTCTGTGTTTCTACCGAGCAAACCAAGGTGAGTTCACACCCTCTACAAAGCATGGGATTCCCAGGGGTCGGGAATTGGGGTTAAGGAACATGGGTTCCTCGTCCTCCTTGGGTAGGACAGCAAAGGTTCAGGAATGTAATTCCTCGTCCTCACGGACAGATAACTCGTACTAGACCAAAACTCTATCACGAAGTCCCTCATCTTTGTATCGACTTAATCGCCGAGGCCAATGGCGAGCGGGTCATTAGTTAGATAGCGCTATTTAGGTTTGACAAACCTCACACCGTGCCGCAGAGGACGGGCGTGAACTAATGGACTACTGGCACGTCAATGATGATAGACATTGACAGTTTCAGGGCACATAAACATGACTACAGTCAGCAGTCGATATGGTAACGAGTCTAGTGTATACATGGGGTAGCCCCCACGGCCGAAATGCCAGATAACTACACGGGGTAGCCCCCACGGCTGGATTGCCAGAGTAACCGGGAATAAACAAATCACGTTTTTAACTATGGGGTAACCCCCACGGCAGGATGCCAGCTAAAGGAAACTGTTTTCGAAACAACTTAAAACGAACACCCAACCGTGAACTCACTCAACTTGTTGTTGACTCGTTACTACATGCTTTGCAGGTCCTTAGGTTCTTAGCTGGAGCTTGCATGGAGGAGGATCGTTGTGGGACATGGACGGCTGTGTGCCATGTTAAACTTTGAAACTATTAAACTTATGTTTTGGCTTTAAGACTTATGCTTCCGCTTGCAACTTGAACTATGTTTTGTTTGAACATCAATTGTATTGGTTGAACTTTTATAACCACTTATATGCTTGTTCAATATGATTGGTGGCTGGATCCTGGTCAGTCACGCCTCCAAGCGGTGGTACTCCGCAGGTGGATTTTGGGGGTGTGACAAAAGTTCATGAACGCAAATGAAAACAAACCAACACACATAAGTGTTCATGAACAGATTATATAATACACTAACACTTATTGAATATTTTATTTGTCGGAATTTTTAAGTATTTAAATAAGATATAAAAACTAAAAACACTAATGAACTATCGAATACAAACGAATACGTTACCAAACGTTCACGAACATAAATCATGGGCGGACCTAAAGAAGGTCCAAGCGTAGCACGGGCTACGGCTCAACTTTTTTCCGGTAATGTAAATTTTTTTTCTTCGATTTTTATACTAAGGACAACTCTAAACAACTACGAGGACACCCCTCAAATTTTTTTTTTTACAAACCAATAATAAGCCCAGTTGGTAATTATGATACACACCCAAATAATAAGCCCAAATAACTAAATAATAACACATTAGATTAGCCCAAATAACCATATAATAGCCCAAATAACTAATTTTTTTTTCGAAATTGAAGCTTGTCAAGACGGATTTACGCAATCGAATCGGCTAGGAATTTTTGAACAATGCTACGGTTTGTGCGGTCGAAAAGAATTTTTTAATTTATTTATTTATTGTTGTTTTTTTTAATATTGTATGATTGCACGGTAAAAAAAAAAAAATGGGATACCCCTGAGTTAATGTTCTAGTTCCGCCACTGACATAAATGAACGGACACAACCTCTGTTCATGTTCGTATTCTTTTGTTTAATAAACAAACGAACTTCCCATCAAACAGTTCACGAACCGTTCACCAAACATTTGGTTCATTGCAAGAAAAAAAGAGCTTTTGAAGGAGACAAGTGTAATTTGCATGGGCTATATCATATGACAAATTACGTACACGACTCTAAAGATGGCACGTTGCACCAAACATAATCAACATCAAACCAATAGCATCTTCACACCACTCACACTACTACTTTCCAGAAAATTCGTTTTGTACGAGTAAATCTTGATCGTTGATTTTAGATTGCTTTTCCCTTTATTCTCCAATATATTCGGAGTTTGTAGCAACACAAATCTAACAAGTGATCGATCACCATGGGGAGGAGTAAGTTCTTCTTTCTTTAACTTTTTAGTCACTTCATCATCTAGTTGGTAGCATTCGTTTTCGTTACTTGATGATCCGCCGGTAATGACTCATCAGAAATAGGACAGTTGGTAATCTCAGTTTTCGACAGGTTACCAACGAAAGTTGCCAAAAGATCACTAACGGCTTGATTTACCGACGGATCACTGACAACTTTTGCAACAACGGTCCAAAATGATTATTTTCGTTAGTACGCTTTTCCCTTAAAAGCGATTATAACTGACGAATTACTCATCGTCTTATTTCATTTTAACTTTCACCTTTTTTATTTATTTCGTCGCATCCATTGATAACGTATATTTTGTATTGGTTTTCTAACAACTTGTAATGCTTAAATAACATAGTTAAAAGGATTTGAATTTACACAACTTTTGTAAATGACAATTACCATAGAGCTGGTCTAGTGGCGGACTCAGTAATTATTTGCGGGGGGTACGGATGAGGTGTTCAACCATATTTTCAAGGGGGGCGGTCGGGTTTTTTGCCTAAAATATACACAATTTTTTTTTCAAGGGGTGCGGCCGCCCACCTTGGCCGAAGGGTGGGTCCGCCCCTGATTAGGTCATGCGTATTTTCTATTGGCGATATTCTTTTGTTTAGTAGTGTATCAACTAAGCAAACCATTGTTTTGTGATTATTTACACAGGACCAGCTAGATGTTATCGCCAAATCAAAAACAAACCGTACCCAAAATCGCGATTTTGTCGTGGTGTCCCCGATCCAAAGATCAGGATATACGACGTGGGAATGAAAAAAAAGGGTGCGGATGAACTCCCCTTTTGTGTTCATCTAGTAAGTTGGGAAAAAGAAAACGTGTCAAGTGAGGCACTAGAAGCTGCGCGAATCGCTTGTAACAAGTACATGACTAAACACGCGGGCAAAGACACTTTTCACTTGCGGGTTCGGGTCCATCCGTTCCATGTGTTAAGGATCAACAAGATGTTGTCATGTGCTGGAGCTGATAGGCTCCAAACGGGTATGCGTGGTGCGTTTGGGAAACCGCTAGGGACGTGTGCTCGTGTTGCCATTGGTCAGGTGCTTCTTTCGGTTCGGTGCAAGGATCACCATAGTCACCATGCTCAGGAGGCTCTTCGTCGTGCCAAGTTCAAGTTTCCGGGTCGTCAAAAGATCATTGTCAGCAGGAAATGGTAAGAATAGGGGAGGGTTCTAGGCGTAACACAATTTTTTGTGATAACACAAATAACATTTTAAATTATTCACCTTTTTCAAACTTAAATATTTTTAAAATATTAAAAAAAAAATTATTTGTAGATCGATGACAAAATCGCACGTTATGTTACAAAAAAAAAATGAAAATCGTATGTTTCAAAAAAATGAAAATCGCATGTACATAAAATAGGGAAATCGCGTGTTCCAAAAAAAACTCAAAATCGCATGTACATAAAAAAGTGAAATTGCATGTAAAAAAATGAAAGTCGCATGTTATAAACCAAAATTCGCATTTTGAAACTGAATCTCGTACACAGCGTACGTTAAGGCGTTTTGTACAATAACCGGCATGACGGCCTCTATATATATATAACTTGAGGTTAATTACAGCACACTAAGTTATTACGACAACATAAAGAATTAATGTAAATCATTTAACTTTTAATTAATGGTTCGTATTTTTTAATTTTTACTTTCTACATACAAATGCTTATATGTTTACTTACGCATCGCGTACATACATATAGGTAACCTTCTGGGGTAGCCTAGTTGGCCAGCCTCACCCACCCTCTCCCTAGAGGTCCCGGGTTCGAAGCTTGGTGTCTGCATCCCACGGCCAAGCTCTTCGCTCTCGGTTGGGTACCCCATAGCTGCCTGGGGGTGACTACCCAACCGAGAGCGAAGAGCTTGGCCGTGGGATGCAAACACCAAGATTTGAACCCGGGACCTCTAGGGAGAGGGTGGGTGAGGCTGGCCAACTGGGCTACCCCAGAAGGTTACCTATATGTATGTACGCGATGCGTAAGTAAACATATAAGCATTTGTATGTAGAAAGTAAAAATTAAAAAATACGAACCATTAATTAAAAGTTAAATGATTTACATTAATTCTTTATGTTGTCGTAATAACTTAGTGTGCTGTAATTAACCTCAAGTTATATATATATAGAGGCCGTCAGGCCGGTTATTGTACAAAACGCCTTAACGTACGCTGTGTACGAGATTCAGTTTCAAAATGCGAAATTTGGTTTATAACATGCGACTTTCATTTTTTTACATGCAATTTCACTTTTTTATGTACATGCGATTTTGAGTTTTTTTTGGAACACGCGATTTCCCTATTTTATGTACATGCGATTTTCATTTTTTTGAAACATGCGATTTTCATTTTTTTGTAACATAACGTGCGATTTTGTCATCGAGTACACAACGTACGTTAAGGTATATTGTACGATACACACACTCTCTCTCTCTCTCTATCTGTATATATACATGTGTAATTTCTTAAAAATTGTTCTTGATTGTTATTCCTGATCATTATGGGAATCATTTGAAAGCATCATGTAATCGTTTTAAGAATGTGAAATCTAGGGGGTTCACAAAGTTTACACGCGAAGACTATGTCCGGTGGAAGAAGGAGAATCGGATTATGCCAGATGGTGTCAATGCCAAGGTAAACATATCGAGTGCTATTGGTTACAATGTCATGTTTCATAAGCTTTTCGTTGCTAACTGATTAAGCTCTATGGCAGCTTCTTGGGCGACATGGACCATTAGCCAATCGTCAACCGGGAAGGGCCTTTTTAACTTCAACCACTTGATTGCGAGAAGTTGAAAATTAAAGATTACGGATTGAACTTGGGTTCTCTCTCTATGGTGTGGTATGACCACCTTTGATATTATAATAATAATTAATATATGCTAGAACTAATAGCTAGTGTATGAGAGAATAATTTGATAATGTGGCAAATGTTTTCCCTTTAGTTTGAGTACATATGGGGATCGATCTATTGTTTCATAATGATAGAGGATGCCTCATTATTATATATTATATATTATATATGAGTAAGAGTATTAATAATGTTTGTAATCGTGATTGAGACTATTTGAATTGTTGTTCACATTTGATCCTAATGTTATTATACTTTTATCATGCTTGTAGCAAATTATCAAAAGGGTGAATCCGGATCGTCCAAATTCATCGTTAAGAATGGATTTGAATCTTGAACACATCTTTATAGTGTGAAAATAGGCAAAATGGAAAATAATAATCCCATCTTTTTGAAATTGGCCGATAATAATCCCAAGTCAGTTATTAGCCAATAATAATCCGACCTCGTCAATTTTTTTTTGTAAAATAGTCCGCCGTTAAATAGTTTAACGGAGTTAAGTTTTTTTCCGAATTACAAACCGATGTTTTAGGGTTTTTTGATCAGAATGAGGATACGAGTCGATTGATGTTAAAACTTACCTCAAAATAGTGCCCCCAACCCACGAAAACGGTGCTTCAATTCGGGTGTTTAACATTCAATTAACAAAATTCAAGCCATTTCGAACACAATTTCGAGGTAAGTTTTACATCAATCGACTCGTATCCTCGTTCTGATCAAAAGCCCTAAAACATCGGTTTGTAATTCAGAAAAAAAGCTTAACTCCGTTAAGCTTATTTTAACGGCGGTATATTTTACAAAAAAAAATTGGACGAGGTCGGATTATTATTGGCTAATAACTGACTTGGGATTATTATCGGCCAATTTCAGAAAGATGGGATTATTATTTTCCAATTTGCCGTGAAAATATACAGTGTAACACCCTAACCCATCTGAAATGATATTTCACGGTACAGAAATAAGAACAAATCGTAGTTCCGTTAATAGTAGCGGGTTGACAAAGAAAAACTTACTTACCTACTTAAATAATCTTTATAATAATCAATTAAATTTTTTTTTTTAATTTCTAGCTCCTCTACAAATATCTTCAAACCCCAATGGTGGGCCTTTTGCAGCCTGTTACCAAGGCACAAACAGCTACGATGGGATCTGGCCTTCATACAATAAACCCGTTTTTGGGCCTTCAACCAAACCCAACATTGGGCCTTCCAATTACCACTCCAAACACAATAATATAACCCAACCAGCAATGAAGTGGCCAAGATGACAATAATTGGGCCACATATTGCTGCTGGATTGGGCCTTCATATGAACAACTAGTGGTGCACAAAAAACCCGAACCCGGTCCCGGACCCGGAAAAAAAACCCGGAACCGGGTATTATAAAAACCGGGTTTTCTATACCCGAACCCGACCCTACCCATAGGGCAGGGACCGGGTATTCATATTTGATCTAAAACCCGAACCCGGAACCGGGTTTTTTTTATACCCGGTTTATACCCGAAACCCGGTTTTTATAAATACCCGGAACCGGGTTTTTTTATACCCGATTATATAGCTACCTCTAGTTCTTATGATTTAACAAAATTATGTATGCACTTTGATGTAATCTTGTTTAATTATTAGGTTTCTAATGATATTTGAAGTACCAATTTGCCACCGCTACTTAGAAGTTAGAACTCTTGATCGCTTTAAGAACCGATTTGAAGTACCCTTAGGACGTTCCAGAAGTACTACCAGATTGGGAGATCGAATTCCAAGTTGAGGTGTTGTTTGGAGCCCAGCCCATCCCCAAAAAACTATAAAGAAAAAAAAAGTGCAGACACCTTTCGAAAATAGGACAAAGATGTATGACATGTAGTTGATAAAAATATAACTACAGAAAAAAGTAAATATAAATTAGGAGTCCACTAAACCTCATATAATACATACAAATCTATAAACGCTTTCAAGTACTAATCTAAAGACAACTAAACTCCTTAAAATTATACAAATATATAAATGCTTCCAAGTTTTTTTAATACCCGGTGCGGGTTTTTTCCCAACCCGATGCATACCCGAACCCTACCCGATGAATACCCGAACCCGGAAATAGGGTATTATAATACCCGGGTTTTATAAAACCCGACCCGAACCCGGGTATATAGGGTATACATTTTTGGTAGAAAACCCGGACCCGACCCGATTTTTAAAAAAACCCGATTTTGTAAAACCCGATCCTACCCGAACCCGGTTCCATACCCGAAACTGGTTTAAAAAAAACCCGATTTGTGCACCACTATGAACAACCTGATGCATAACATGTGTTTCATCAAATGATCAGTGACAATTATCCAGGGCTATTGCATGATGCAAGTAGCTCTCAGGATCTTAACAACAAATGTGGTAGCCAAGATCCACCAACATCAAGCTATACAGAAACATGTCATTTAAAATGTAAATAGTAAATATCTCTATAGATTCTCACTAATTCTCTCTGTTTTTCACTAACATCCATAAAATCGGTTAATCCACATGCCCTAGAGTTTGATTGATGACCGGGAAGAAAATAAAAAAACGCAATTAAACGTTTGATGATGGAGAAGAAAGAAAAATCTTATAAAGGAGGAGAAGACGCTCCTCAACGTTAACTTAGGGGATGTGGGAGAAGACGCTCCTCCGACAACAACCGCTCCATAAATGGCGTAACTGTTGCATCTAAAAAAAACTGCCAAATTTTTTGGGGTTGTTACGGCTGAGATTTAATCTAAAAAATAACTGCTAAGATTGGATGGCCCAGATTAAACCAAAAGCAGTTATTTTTGCTCAAATTGGCCGTTCGCGAGAGGTGAATAATATGTTAATAATTGGTGCCTTAATTGAGCCCTAATGTTTTTTTTTTCTGTAACAAAGTTGGGTCGACCCTGATTATTGACCAAAGGAAAGGATGGGTGAATATATATGTTAATCAAGTCCTTGATTTATTCTGTGTTTGTTTATTATGTGACAATCATTCAACATCTTAGAGCACAGAGGTCCGGTGACTTGGTCCGCTCAACAAACCAACACTCAAGCATACCTTCTTGTTAGAGGAGGTGGTCCGGTGGAGCGGACCGGTTTGGTTTAGAAGGAGTGGGGACCACCCACTCACAATAGTTTCTTTTAGTGTAAAGAATGGGTAAAAAGTGGTGTGTGAGGTGGAGGTTTGGAATAATTTAATGTTGGAGGGAAAAGTGGGGTTTAGAGTGGTGATGGTTTGGAATAATGTGAGATGCTGACTAGACGGTCTATTAGATGGATCAGATTTAACCATTGTAGATGCTCTTATACATGACTGTCGAACAACCTTTTATAAACACAAAAAACAATGTTAATCTTAAAAAATCACAGTCCTACCATTATATGTTCTACTATGTTGACTTTCGAATGTGTTAACATGTCAATAATGAACTACAATATTACAGTGTTCGCTGAAAACCATGTGAACATAAGGAACTACAATATTAGGGTGAGCGGGGCGTTCGCGGTGACCCCGTGCGGGGACCGATTTCGCCGAGCGGGAACACCCCCGCCATCCAGGCGGGGACCCTAATCGGGGACCAAATCCGGGGGGAACTAACCGAAGAAGAAGGAGGGAGGAGGTGGGGCCAGCCGCAATTTCAGCCAATCAAATTTTTTTTTTTCTTTTTTTTTTTTTTGAATAAAAAAAGCAATTCCCCTAAGAGGGGAGTGGCGCCATCAAATTGGGGTGTTAGGGGAGTTTAAGAGGGGAGTTGACGTGGCACACGAGGATTGGTTATGCGTAAGAGAGGGGACTCCCCTCTTAGGGGAGTGCCCCGGACACCCTTACAATGTTCACTGAAAACCATGTGAACAACATATAAGAAAATGAGTGATAAATATAAATTATATTTAAAAAACCTGTAATAAATCTAATTTTATATATAAAGTAATATTGAAAGTTATACAATTTTTTTTTTAAATTATGTAATAAAATCAATATAATATCTTTTTTAATATTGATAACAATAAAAATAAATAATATATATTAATACAAAGTTTGGTTTTGATGATAAATAATTTGGTTATTCAAAAATATCTTAAATTAACAAATAATATTATAAATTAGAAGTATACATTGAATTTAAACTAAATAATAATTATCTATAATTAAGTAGAATAGATTAAACTAAATAAGTTTAGTAGGAGAGTTATGTATACTTAGTTATAAGAGATTAAACTAAATAATAACTAGGTTATAACCCCGTGTATTACACGGGTTGAATAAATATAACTTTATATATTATGGGGTAACTTTGTAGAATAGTAACCAAGTTTTAAAAGTGTTCCAGTTAGGTCACTTAAGTTTCAAAAGTGTTTCAATCAGATCACTCAATATTCATTTTTCATTAAAATTAAGGGTTTTTTCATCTATTTCATAGGTAACTGTGGTGATGTGGATTTTTATTTCTTTTTTCCCTTTTATTTGATGCTAACTTGAGTGACGTGGATTGTAACTTGTTTTTTTAATTTTGAATGTAATTAAAGTGTTTTTATTTTTAATAAATATAATTTCATATATTAAAATAATCCGAGCCCAAAATCTTATGCTCCATTTTCTTTTTGACACATGGAAAAAAAGGACATGACTCGATTTGAATGTTAAGTTATTTAATTGTGACAAAAACGATACGAATGACCTAATTAGAACACTTTTAAAACTTGGTTCCTATTCCGTGACATTTACTCCTATTATATAGATAATAAAAAAGTTACATCTTTAAAAACGTGTATTGCATGTGTTGAATAAACACGTGTATTAGACGGGTTGATTAAATATAATATAATCGGTTAACACATATGGTCGTCCATATATGTTTTTGAAAAAAAAAATGAACTTTGATGTATTATAGCATTTTACTTTGTTATTTATTTATTTATTATTAGGTTAGAAACTTGTGTATTACACAAGTTAACATTTTACTTTATTTTTTATTTATTTATTAATAGGTTAAAAACTTAAGTATTTCGCATGGTTAAATCGATGAAATTTAAAATTAAATAGTTATTAATAAGCAGAAAAAGTAAAAGAAAACGTTAAAAGAAAAAAATGTTATTTTTTTTTAATTTTCATTACCCGTCGGTTATTAGATAGTAAATAAAGATGAAGATTATAAACTTTTATATAAACGATTAAAACTATTAATAAGCGGAAAAAGTAAAAGAAAATGTTAAAAGAAAAAAAAATGTTATTTTTTTTTAATTTTTATTACCTGTCAGTTATTAGATAGTAAATAAAGATGAAGACTATAAACTTTTATATAAACAAAGATTTTTTTTTTTAATTTTCATTACCTGTCGGTTATTAGATAGTAAATAAAGATGAAGATTATAAACTTTTATATAAACAATTAAAACTATCTTTATCTTTATAACTAATAAAAACGTTAATATATAGTTTTTAGTTTTATTAATTAATATATGGTTATCACTTATCTTTATCATCAAATATCTTCTATAAATTTTAATTGAGACCACCTCATAAAGCGACATGTGTCCCCAAAGTGGTTTATTTTATTATATAGTACTAGGTGGACACCCGTCCGATGGACGCGGGTACATCGTAAACATTGAATGTAAGCCTACGTTTATATGTAAAATATGATTTGAAATTATTTAATGAATTCACGTTTGCATTATATTTAAGAATACATTAAACTTGTTGACTGATTAGGTTTAGACACAAGAGAAGCATAACGAACCCACAAAACATGTTTAATTTCACTAAATGATTTAATTTCACTAACACAGAAAACGCAGTACTTAAAAATATATTATCTAATACATCATTTTTATGTAAAATATGATGTGAAATTATTTAATAAATTCACCCGCTTGACCAAGTTATTTTTTAGCTAATTTTTTATTATGCTTGATATGAAACTAAACATAATAAAGTAGTAAGCCATTAGATTGCTGATACACATGACAACCCAATGACCTATAGTTTTGAGACCACAAAGCATAAATGGGCTTCACCCGTCCGATGGACGTGGGTACATCGTAAACATTGAATGTAAGCCTACATTTATATGTAAAATATGATGTGAAATTATTTAATGAATTCACATTCGCAAGTAACCCAGATGTGTGAATAAAATCAAACTAACCGAGATGCAAGTTCCAAAAACAGAATTAATGTGTGATCAATAACTTGCTCACTCTACAAGCAATGTCAAATGAGACAGAGATGGCAGAAAAACTTCTCAGTGATGCAAGAAATAAGAAAAATGATGATGTACCTCAGTGTAACACTTGAAGTTTGTTGCAATTTTTCCACCAGTTTTAAAATATGAGAAAATATTCACTTGAAGTGATGGAAACTTAGTTACCTCGTGCCTTGCAAGTAGAAGATTGTCTACTTCAGTATCGATTTCAATCAATTTTTCTTGTATCTAGTATCGAAACAAAAAATAAAAAACCCATTTTAGACAACAAATCCAATCGCTCTCTCCTACGATGACAACAACATCAGACATAAGTCATAAGTGAAGCTATAATACATTTAGAAACAAAGGTCCTCTGTATCTGTTTCAAGCCAATAATTACTATCCCGTAAGTTTCAAAACCACAGCAAAAATCATACATAACAACCTAAGTGTCGAGATGAATTAAGGAAAACCGTTACCTGAGATGTAAACGGAAAGAATGTGATGGCTCAATCATGGTTTCCGGATGATCTGATGTCGACGTTAGGGTAACATGATTCCATTGGCTAGCAAATCCAACAAAACATACAAAGCCTACTGCAAAAAAATAAATAAACAAATAACTATAAAAGCCCTAGCATTTCTAGAATAACTTTACTGATAAGAATTAGATTTATGTTGACACGAAATTAGCAACGGAAAATCCATACCTGAGATTGATAACAGATGTATCCTCGCAACATATCACATTTTATAGATTAAATATTACCTTAATTGACCTTCTATAAAGATACGGGTCAGAATTTCCACCTATACTTTATATGTAATAAAAAAAGAACAGAATGCCTCCAATATTCTTGCTTTGTTTATGGTTTGCTGTCATTAGGTGCATTGATGATTAGATATTGGCTCTTCATAGTTGCTTAAGTATAATTATAAGCTTATTAACGAATGAGACCATATTAATTTAAATTTTAACCTTATGATAACAAAGAGGCAATCTTCGTATAGTCTGAAACATAAGGCATCCTTGAACATGGGTCATCGGCCAAATGCACATAACATCAACTGAACTCTACTTATTCAGGCTATATCTCAAACACTTGGGTAGTGTTTGGTATGGAGGAATGGAAGGTGGAATGAAATGGATGATTACGAGGGAATGAAGAAAAGGGTGTTTGGTTGGTCAATGGAATGGAATCACCCATTCAAAAAGGCATTCCATTCCCTCAAAATCATTCCATCCACTCCCCATTTTTTTTCATTCCATCCCCTGTTGCACCATTCATCAACAACACTACAACCCACCACCTTCGCCACAACCCACCACCGACACCATCGCCGCCACCCGCCACCACCTGACCCCAACAGCCACCGTCGTCGCCGCCGCCACCCACCTGCCACCGTTATCACCAACAGCCGCGACCAACCGCCAACGCCACTCGTCGTCGCAGCCCACCACCATCGTCGAAGCCACCACCAACCGCCCCCGCCGCCACCCACCACCAACGGCCGCTTTGCCACTACCACCACTCGTCGTCACCGCCGCACCGCAACTCACCGCCACCACCATGTAACACCTCGTAAAATCACGTCCAATTTAATAATGACACGTGTCATAAACTCTAATTGTAATTAAAGATATCTTTAGGGACTAAAACTGTCAACTAGTGCAAAGATGTAATCAGAAGGACCAAAAGCATCATCATGCCAAACTTGTGCCTCTGAATGACTCTGTATAATGTCCGTATTCCTTATTGAATGAATTACCAAGCACTAGAAGCCGTTTGCGCTTATAAATCAAAAGTTACAAAACACAGGGGTTAAAAGTGTCAACATGTTAAATTTACCTCTGAGAGGCCTTTTTACATTCCCAAAAGTTTTGTAATACATTATTACACCCTCAAGAACATCTGATAAAAATTTCATAAAGATCCAATTCAAGATTGTGATATAAATTAAAGTTTCCAAGAATAAGGGTTAAAAGTGTAAATATCACAATTCTTTGTTCGGAAGCCATTTTCAAAGTGTTCAAGACTTTCCCATGCATGGCCACACTCCCTAGGACACCCCTGACTTGTTTTCACTGACCATGCATGCTGAAAATGTCGGATTATCGGGTAACAAGAGTGCAGGGACTGAACATGCAACAAAACAAAACAACTTTAAAAGTTGTTGCCTCGCGTGGCGCGCCGGGAACACCTTCCCCTGGCGCGTGGCGCGACGGAGGCGCTTTTTCAGCAGAACTGGCAGATGCCTGTTTTCAGGTTCCACCGCCTTAGTAGCCTAGTTTCTCGATTCCAGGGGCTGCTCCAATGGGTTTTAATGCATAGGGACACCTGGAATTGATCAAAGAACACCTGTAGACTTGTGTGTAACAATCTTGTTGCATCTATGATCCTATATAAGAGCTCATTGTTGCAACCATTGTCCTTGCTCATTTCATTTGCACTTCAAACATTTCTCTGGAGCTTTCTGATCTGCAAACAAGATTCCATTACCTTCTAAATCGTGCTTAGTACTTCAGTAAGCTTCCTTAACCTCTCTTAATTCAGTTTTATTAGTTTAATGGCCTAAAGTCAAACCCGTCGTAAATAAGGTTTGACTTAGTAATTAATCACTAATGGTCCAGTCAATTCTCGAATTGAAAGTAGCCTTGAGTTGGTAATTATGTGGGTAATAAACCCTTAAAAGGGCACCCTCTGATTCCCACTCTAACTAGGTCAATTGTCGGGTCAAACTTAATTATAAAAAGTCAACAGAAAGCTAATTTTCGAATAAACACATAATTAACAATATTGAATCCATGAAACCGATTTTATCACTTGTATAACTTGGTAATTAATGTAAGAACATGTCTAAACATGTTCAACCCGACAATTTTCAGTTTAGGCTCGGTTCGGAACCGAAAGTCGCAAAAGTAGACTTTTGCTTTGACTTTCAGTTCTGACCCAATGTAGCATATTTTAGACATGCCTTAAAGCTCTATTAGGACCAGGTTATAGGTTAGTGTAACCCTCTAAGGTTATACAACTTGGTTCATTACTTATACGATCCATGTGCATGTTTCCGTTATATGCCTAAATGTTGACCATAATGCCCTTTTTACCTAAAAACGAGATTTTTGAAAATGTGAGAGGACAAAAACCTTTATTACTGAATTATAAACTTGTCCTAAAAAGTTGACATCAGTTTGAGGTCTAGATTAAGAGTTATGCTCAGTAGCGTAATTAGAAAGCTTTTTATTTATTAAACGGCGTAATTAGCATAAAGCCTATTTAAACTCAAATCTTGACACCAAAATTTTTACCCACTGATGAAATATAATATTTTGGTATTTATGAAGATTTTTATTTATTTTTAAGTTGAGCATAACATAGGGTTCTTGCTTTAATTCGGTAATTGTCGGTTTTGCCCTTTTCTTGAATAAAACGAGTTTTACATAACATATTGATACCAAACTTTTTGATACTGATTTTATATGATAAATAAAATATTTTAGGCCTTCTGGAATGATAAAAATATCAGCTTTTCTTATAAAACCCGAAAATCGCTTAAAACCGCCTTTTTACGCGTTTTAAGCGCATAGTATGGGTTAAAACTATTTTTAACATATAAAACTTAGTACCTACTGATGTTTTAAGTAAATTTTTATAATTAAACAGTAAGCAAAATTTTTGAACTCAGAACTCTAATTTTGACGTTTAAAGCTTATGTGAAGTTACCAAAATTCCCCTACGGTGCATAGTTTGGTTATAAAAGATAAATTTCACATATATGCAATACCCTACTGTTATGACTTATAAAAATAAATATTTTACTGATTATATTAGACCTGAAACCCATATTTGTATTTAAAATCTTTTATAACCTTTAAAATGACCAAAATACCCCTACGGGGCATAATTTGAGTTTAAATCCACTTTGGGCATAATGGAAGGTATCTTACTGATATCACAACATATTTAAGGCATATTAACTTAGGAAACCAGTTCATGACTCATTTGGTTACCCGTTACGCATTGTTCGCGTTCGGTGCGGTTTATGTAACTAGTTTGCATAAACTAGCCGAAACGGGTCAAACCTTATCATTTTTATCTCAAAATCCAGAATGTGTTTAGTTTACCCATATTATACAAGTATACAAACTTGTCGGGTCTAAACCACATTCTAATCCGGTCTTCGCTTAATCGTGCGTTTTGAACCGTATATCATACTTTAAAACTAACCGGTCTAAGCTTAGGCTTAATTAAAACCCGTTAGGAATCTAATAGGTTATTAAAACCTTCATTCCAGATTAGGAGACAAGTAAAAGACACGTGCAGTCGCTGAATGTGATATATACTTGCTCAGGTAAATACTTTTAACTTATTTTCCCTTATACGGGCTTGGGGTACGGTATATAAAATACCGCTTGGTCGGGCATTGAATTTTTAATCGTATGAAGGTTAATTTATTGATATGACCTGTTTAAACTGTTTTGTTTGCTTAAAGTCTTTGGGGGGTTAATGACCATGTCTCGGATATCCTTGGCATCATTCATTGAAATGGCCACGACCTAAGCACGGGGTGTAGGCATACACCTGCCAGTGTATATATATAAAAAAAGGTATAACCGCCGGTTCGAGAATAACTCGCCGCAGGATTATATCATGTGGTGTGTCTATTAATCTTTAACCCGGTATTCAACCCGGGCTACTGAACGTATAACGAACATGTAATTCTTTTACAAGTTTATATATAAATAATTATCCCAAGTTATAAAAGATTATTTTGTGCCTTGTGCATTCAAATCAATTTTCTTAAACATTTTCAAAATGAGTCAGTTAATTGTATTTACCACTGTAAACCGACGTATTTTCCGAAAAGGCTAAGTGCAGGTACTAAACGGAATAAGCTGGCTACTCCTAGCATCAATAAAGAGTCTTGCAAGCTTAGATGTTATAAATCTGCTGAACAATATTTCTTTTTTAACTTTGATCCGCCTGTGGATCCTTTACAACCGTTTTGTAATAAATGATATTACGTTCATTCGGTTTGTAATGATTTTATCTTTCGACTTACGCTGTGTATATAAACTATGATAAATTGTCTATGATGATATCAACTACGTCACGATACTCCCCACCGGGCCCATCGGTAATACGTGGAAATATCTGGGTGTGACAGGTTGGTATCAGAGCCAACATTGAGTGAATTAAACACTATCCTTTTGTGTTTAATCTCAATGACACAGTATGCACATTCCTCGACTTTCAAGTTTAGACAAAGAACTTAGGACTAATTCTGACTTATTTTGTTTTGTCCTTTATTGTTTCTTTTGTTGTTTCTGTTGTTTGTTTTGTCAGGGCCTACAAGAATGCCGCTAAGAATCCGAGGAAGAGGTAGAGGCAAGGGGCCATTCATCGCCCCCAACGATCACGAGGCCAGGCCTTCACACCGGCGAACTCCATCAGACTCTTTAAGCAAAAGTCCTCAAGAAGACTGGAGGACCCATTTAGAACCCGCGAGGCATTCAGTCTCGCTGAGCTCCTCACCTTCCTACCTCAACTCTTTCGGGCCTCAATCGGAGAACGAGCCCCACAACTCCCATCACTCTTTTATACCCCTTCAAAGCCCCAACTCACACCATTCCCTCAACGACCCAACACCCTACTTTCAAAGCCGGTTCAACCCGGCAAACCTAATTGAAGAGCCAATGGGTTATAACCCGTTGGGACCGGAGGACCATTTCTCCATGGACATGGAAGAGGATCCGGAACCTGCCGAGCCGCCAACCGGAACACCTACTCACCCCATAGAGATTTTGGATGGGTCGTCATATCATGGACCACCTTATCGTGGTCCAGACAGTTATGAGGCAAGATTTGCCCAATACGACTGGGTGTTTACTCCCGGTGTTTACTCCCAGTTACCACTCATCGCCGAAGCAGCAGCAGCAGCAGCAGGATCCCTCGGAGGATTCGCGCTTTGTAGCGGTTACTCCACCGCCACCACCAGTGCAGCAACCACCTCCGGAGCCACCGAGGCGTAGGAGATCAACCGCATGGATGTCCGTGTGAGGGGGAGTCCGTATCAGCACCCCTCAGCATTCAAGTGACAGTCATTACCCGCCACTATATGAAGACCCACAGATGGGTGGGCTTCGAACCCTGTTTCTGAGATAGAGTTTGCGCCAGTCGCACCGCCACCAGTGGGTTATGATAACCCAATTCCTGCATACGCCGGTGTAGCGGCGTATAACCCTTTCGAGCAGCCAGCCCACACTAACTACAACTACGCTGAAGTTGACCCATACCTTGTAGCGGCAAACTACAATGCTTTTCATCCCGAGGGGCCCTATGGAGTCCCATATTAGATTGGGTACCCACCCTACGGGTACCAATACCCGCCACCTCCTCAACCTCCGCAGCATCAGCAGCCACCGCAGCCGCCATTGATATCGCCAACACAACAGCAGGAGATCCTCCAAAGGTTGAGCCAGGTAGAGCGGGATGTTCAAGAAGAGCGTAGGCACAACCGAGGATTTCTCAAGGGTTTGGCAAGCTTAATCAAAGGAAAGAGCAAAAAGGATCATTAAATCCTTTATTTGTTTATTTGTATTTCTTTAATTTTCAATCAAGTCCCTACGTGGACATCTGTTTCTGTAACCAGTCCCTGCGAAGACTTGTAGTTTCTGTTTAGCCCCTGCGTGGGCATGTCATTTCTGTTTAGCCCCTGCGTGGGCATGTCATTTCTGTTTAGCCCCTGCATGGGCAAGTTATTTCAGTTAAAGTCCCGTTTAGGGCAATATGTACTCTTTTAAATTATTAGTGGCATGTTATCATTTAAATTTATTTTGTCATTATATGCATAAATATAAAATGTATGAAATAAATCTAAAATATGTCATTCCTTTTATTAAGATCTGCCTTTAATTATTAAATAAGAATCTTAAAGGGTATAACCTAGCCTGCATGTCATTATAAGACCTAGCCATGATGGTAAAACCTGTTTAAAAAGATTCAAATCTTTGTTAACATCTGAAAACATGTTTAACATTCCTGGCTGATGTGATTCGTAAAATCACACGTGTCATCCTTATATTGGATTATTCCAATTCCTTCTTTATTATTTAAACATCCATTTGTGATGTAATGCCTACGGGCCATAATCATTGTCATATAAGACAAAAGACAGTTGTAGCCTGTAACTCCCTGTCAAGAAAGGTAATGAACTATGATTCAAGCCTTAGTATCTCGATCCTATAAGATCTTGACTTATAATTTGAATGTGTCCATGTGACTTGGCCTTTTGTGCCATTATTATATTTAATTATAACTAAGGGTTATTAATGAAAAATCCTGAATGAAATACTTAACAAATTAACCAATATGATTCTTTAATACCATGGTTAATAAATTAATAAGATGACAAATCTATTATATACCTCTAAATAAATCATTGTCATCATTTTATGTAGCAATCAAGCTACATGGCAGAGTCTGAAGAAATCAACAGTCATCCAAGGGAGAATCATGATACCACTAGGATCAATGTAACCGGTGCGGAACTTCAAGCATTAATTGATAATGCTGTTACCAAGGCCATGGATAGGCAGTTTAATGAATCTAGTAGTACTCGAAGTAAGACCCTATCTACACCTCATTCTAAATCACAACCTAAGACTCACTTTGAGGCTCATAGTAAGCCACCTCCTAAACAGCAAGGGTCAAAGAAGGATGATGACCGACACTCATCAAATCAGCATCGTGTTCCGTCGAAGAAGATTGTACTCGATCAAGAGCCATGTATTAGGGGTTGTTCCTATAAGTATTTTGTATCCTGTAAACCCCGAGATTTCACTGGGGAAAAGGGAGCTATTGACTGCATGTCGTGGCTAGACGAGATGGACACCGTGGTTGATATCAGTGGTTGCGCTGATAGGGATGTTGTGAAATTTGTATCACAATCGTTTAAAGGTGAAGCACTAGCTTGGTGGAGGTCTTTGATCCAAGCTACTGGGAAGATCCCGTTGTACAATCTGTCATGGGATCAGTTTGTTGCTCTCATCAAGGAGAATTACCGTCCTCAGCATGAGGTTGAAAAGATCGAGGCTGACTTCTTATCTTTGGTAATGAAAAACCTAGACTGTCAGGCTTACCTTACTAGCTTCAATACCATGTCACGTTTGGTCCCATACCTGGTTACCCCAGAACCAAAACATATAGCCCGTTTTATTGGGGGTTTAGCCCAATAAATCAAAGCTAGTGTGAAGGCATCCCGACCTGCTACTTTTAGGTCAGCGACTGATTTATCATTATCCCTTACTTTGGATGCGGTCAGGCAGAGATCGGTTAGGCATTCTGATGCTGAGAAGAGAAAACGTGAGGATGATAACTCACGCCATTCTGACAAGAAGCACAAAGGGAACTCTGACCACAAAAAGAGTTCAGGGTTCAAGAAAGGTGACCAACAGTTGGGTGAGAAGCCCAAGTGTAAAATCTGTAAGAAGCACCATTTGGGAAGGTGCAGATATGAATCCAAGTCCCAATCGCAGCCAAGAGCTTGTGCGATTTGTAAGTCAAGTGAGCACAAGACGATAGAGTGCAAGAAGATAAAGGATTCAACGTGCTATAACTGTAACGAGAAGGGGCACATCAAGTCCAACTGCCCTAAGTATGCCAAAAAGCCTGAAGAAGCCAAAAAGACCAATGCTAGGGTCTTTCGAATGGATGCACGGGAAGCAGTTCAGGATGATAAAGTGATAACATGTACCTTCCTTATAAATGATGTTTATGCAAGGGTATTATTTGATTCGGGTGCGGATAAGTCATTTGTCGATGATAAGTTTTGTAAGTTGCTAAATTTGCCTGTTAAAACCCTAAGCATGAAATATGAAGTAGAGTTGGCCGTTGGTACCATAGAAACTGCCTCAACTATATTAGATGGATGCTTTATATCCATTAGGAACCACTCTTTTCCGTTATCCTTGCTTCCTTTGAAATTAGCTGGTTTCGACATAGTGATAGGTATGGATTGGTTATCTCATAACCAAGCCAGATTGTTTGTGACAAGAAACAAGTGGTGATCAAAACTCCGTATGGTGAGCCACTTACCATACAGGGAGACACTCAGTATGGGTTGCCTAAGCAAGTGTCCATGCTTAAGGCGTCAAAGTGTTTAAGGAAAGGTTGTGTCATCTACATGGCGCAAGTAACTATCGATGAACCAAAACCCAAGGTTGAAGACATCCCTGTCATTTCTGAATATCTAGAAGTATTCCCTGAAGAACTACCTGGTTTACCACCAGATAGGCAAGTAGAGTTCAGAATCGACATTATACCTGGAGCAACACCTGTTGCAAGAGCACCTTACCGGTTGGCCCCAACTGAGATGAAAGACCTAGCTCGTCTCCCTGGGGAGCACCAATTATGTTTGTAAAGAAGAAAGATGGATCTATGCGTCTATGCATCGATTATCGAGAGCTGAACAAGGTTACAATTAAAAACAGATATCCATTGCCCAGGATCGACGATCTGTTCGATTAGCTCCAAGGAGCAAGTTACTTCTCCAAGATTGACTTGAGGTCAGGTTACCATCAGTTGAAGGTTAGAGATGAAGATGTGCACAAGACTGCATTTAGAACTCGTTATGGTCACTACGAGTTCTTGGTGATGCCTTTTGGGCTCACTAATGCACCGGCAGCGTTCATGGATCTCATGAATCGCGCATGCAAGCCCTACTTGGATAAATTTATCATCATCTTCATCGATGACATTCTTATTTACTGAAAGAATCAAGCTGACCATGAGAAGCATCTTCGTTGTATTCTTAAACTTCTTCAACATGAGAAGCTCTACGCCAAGTTTTCAAAGTGTAAATTTTGGCTTCGTGAAGTCCAATTCCTTGGACATATGGTTAGTGAGCGTGGTATTCAGGTGGATCCCGCTAAGATTGAAGCTATCATGAATTGGCAAAAGCCGAAGACACCCACAGAGATTCGTAGCTTCTTGGGCCTGGTAGGATATTACAGACGTTTTATTGAATATTTCTCAAGGATTGCTGCACCCTTAACTTCACTGACCCGCAAGAATATCAAGTTTGATTGGGGTCCTAAGCAGCAATAATCTTTTGACATTCTTAAGCAGAAGTTGAGCAATGCACCTGTGTTGACATTGCCTGATGGAATAGAAGAATTTGTAGTATACTGTGACGCATCACACATTGGTATGGGATGTGTGCTCATGCAAAAAGGCAAGGTTATTGCCTATGCTTCTCGACAGTTAAAGGTGCACGAGAAGAATTACACCACCCACGACTTGGAATTGGGTGCCGTTGTGTTTGCACTAAAACTTTGGAGGCATTATCTATATGGTACCAAGTGTGTGATCTATTCTGATCATAAGAGCCTTCAACATTTGTTTAATCAGAAGGATTTAAACATGAGACAGCGTCGATGGACGGAAACGTTAAATGACTATGATTGTGAAATCAGATACCATCCAGGCAAGGCAAATGTGGTTGCCGATGCCTTAAGTAGGAAGGAAAGGGTGAAGCCCATAAGAATCAATGCCAAGAGCATTGAATTAAAGAACAGTTTGAGTGATAGACTGTTAACCACGCAGAAGGAAGCCATATTAGAAGCTAATTATCCAAATGAAAAGCTGGGAGTCACTGCAGAACATTTATCATATGGTAAGGATGGAATCCTAAGATTGAATGGACGGATATGGGTTCCAATTTATGGAGGACTGAGGGAAGTGATCCTTCAGGAAGCCCATAGTTCTAAGTATTCCGTTCATCCTGGAAGTGACAAGATGTACCAGGATTTGAAGGCAAATTATTGGTGGATAGGCTTGAAGAAGTCTATAGCCACTTATGTAGCCAAATGTCTGATATGTGCTCAAGTTAAAGCAGAACACCAGAAGCCGTCAGGATTGCTGCAACAGCCTGAACTTCCCACCTGGAAGTGGAAAATGGTGACTATGGATTTTGTCACCAAGTTACCGAAGACAAAGCGAGGAAATGATACTATTTGGGTTATAGTGGATAGACTGACTAAGTCAGCCCACTTCCTACCTATTAAGGAAACACACAACTCAGATACGTTAGCTCAGTTGTACGTGGATGAGATTGTATCTCTCCATGGAGTGCCAGTGTCTATCATCTCTGATAGGGATACGAGGTATACATCGCATTTCTGGAAAAGTTTTCAACAATCTCTAGACACTCGATTAAATTTCAGCACTGCATATCATCCTCAGACGGATGGTCAAAGTGAACGTACTATACAGACACTCGAGGATATGCTACGAGCTTGTGTTATTGACTTAGGAGGAAGTTGGGATGATCATCTTTCTTTAATTGAATTCTCATACAACAATAGCTATCATTCCAGTATTCAAGCTACACCTTTTGAAGCTCTGTATGGAAGAAAGTGCAGAACGCCCGTTTGTTGGGCAGAAGTTGGAGATGTCCAATTAACAGGACCTGATATAGTCCTGGAGACGACAGATAAGATTGTACAGATACAAGATCGTCTCAAAGCTGCCAGGGATAGGCAGAAAAGCTATGCAGATAAAAGGCGTAAACCTCTAAAGTTCGAGGTTGGTGACAAAGTGTTACTTAAGGTATCACCCTGGAAAGGGGTGATACGTTTTGGTAAGAAAGGCAAGTTAAGCCCAAGATACATAGGACCATTCGAGATCATCGAAAGTGTCGGAACAGTGGCTTATAAGTTAAACTTGCCTAAAGAGCTCAGTGGTATTCATAATGTATTCCACATCTGCAATCTGAAGAAATGTCTAGCCGATGAATCGCTAGTCATACCACATACGGATGTGCATATAGATGAGAGCATGAAATTTGTGGAAAAACCTTTGTCGATCGAGGATCGACAGGTTAAAAAGCTTCGAAGGAAGCACGTGCCAATTGTAAAAGTTAAATGGGATGCCCGTAGAGGTCCCGAGTATACATGGGAGGTAGAGTCCACAATGAAAGAAAAGTACCCTCATTTGTTTCAGTAAATCTCGAGGTCGAGATTTCTTTTAAAGGGGTGAGGATTTAACACCTCGTAAAATCACGTCCAATTTAATAATGACACGTGTTACAAAATCTAATTGTAATTAAAGATATCTTGAGGGACTAAAACTGTCAACTAGTGCAAAGATGTAATCAGAAGGACCAAAAGCGTCATCATGCCAAACTTTTGCCTCTAAATGACTCTGTATAATGTCTGTATTCCTTATTGAATGAATTATCAAGCACTAGAAGCCGTTTGCTCTTATAAATCAAAAGTTACAAAACACAGGGGTTAAAAGTGTCAACATGTTAAATTTACCTCTGAGAGGCCTTTTTACATTCCCAAAAGTTTTGTAATACATTATTACACCCTCAAGAACATCTGATAAAAATTTCATAAAGATCCAGTTCAAGATTGTGATATAAATTAAAGTTTCCAAGAATAAGGGTTAAAAGTGTAAATATCACAATTCTTTGTTCGGAAGCCATTTTCAAAGTGTTCAAGACTTTCCCATGCATGGCCACACTCCCTAGGACACCCCTGACCTGTTTTCACTGACCATGCATGCTGAAAATGTCGGATTATCGAGTAACAAGAGTGCAGGGACTGAACATGCAACAAAACAAAACAACTTTAAAAGTTGTTGCCTCGCGTGGCGCACCGGGAACACCTTCCCCTGGCGCGTGGCGCGACGGAGGCGTTTTTTTAGCAGAACTGGCATATGCCTGTTTGCAGGTTCCACCGCCTTAGTAGCCTAGTTTCTCGATTCCAGGGGCTGCTCCAATGGGTTTTAATGCATAGGGACACCTGGAACTGATCAAAGAACACCTGTAGACTTGTGTGTAACAATCTTGTTGCATCTATGATCCTATATAAGAGCTCATTGTTGCAACCATTGTCCTTGCTCATTTCATTTGCACTTCAAAATTTCTCTGGAGCTTTCTGATCTGCAAACAAGATTCCATTACCTTCTAAATCGTGCTTAGTACTTCAGTAAGCTTCCTCAACCTCTCTTAATTCAGCTTTATTAGTTTAATGGCCTAAAGTCAAACCCGTCGTAATTAAGGTTTGACTTAGTGATTAATCACTAATAGTCCAGTCAATTCTCGAATTGAAAGTAGCCTTGAGTTGGTAATTATGTGGGTAATAAACCCTTAAAAGGGCACCCTCTGATTCCCACTCTAACTAGGTCAATTGTCGGGTCAAACTTAATTATAAAAAGTCAACAGAAAGCTAATTTTCAAATAAACACATAATTAACAATATAAAAGCCATGAAACCTTTTTTATCACTTGTATAACTTGGTAATTAATGTAAGAACATGTCTAAACATGTTAAACCCGACAATTTTCAGTTTAGGCTCGGTTCGGAACCGAAAGTCGCAAAAGTAGACTTTTGCTTTGACTTTCAGTTCTGACCCAATGTAGCATATTTTAGAGATGCCTTAAAGCTCTATTAGGACCAGGTTATAGGTTAGTGTAACCCTCTGAGGTTATACAACTTGGTTCATTAGTTATCCGATCCATGTGCATGTTTCCGTTATATGCCGAAATGTTGACCATAATGCCCTTTTTACCTTAAAAGAAAGATTTTTGAAAATGTGAGAGGACAAAAACCTTTATTACTGAATTATAAACTTGTCCTAAAAAGTTGACATCAGTTTGAGGTCTAGATTAAGAGTTATGCTCAATAGTTAGAAAGCTTTCTATTTATTAAACGACGTAATTAGCATAAAGCCTATTTAAACTCAAATATTGACACCAAACTTTTTACCCACTGATGTAATATAATATTTTGGGATTTATAAAGATTTTTATTTATTTTTAAGTTGAGCATAACATAGGGTTCTTGCTTTAATTCGGTAATTGTCGGTTTTGCCCTTTTCTTGAATAAAACGAGTTTTACATAACATATTGATACCAAACTTTTTGATACTGATTTTACATGATAAATAAAATATTTTAGGCCTTCTGGAATGATAAAAATATCAGCTTTTCTTATAAAACTCGGAAATCGCTTAAAATCGCCTTTTTACGCGTTTTAAGCGCATAGTATGGGTTAAAACTATTTTTAACATATAAAACTTAGTACCTACTGATGTTTTAAGTAAATTTTTATAATTAAACAGTAAGCAAAAGTTTTGAACTCAGAACTCTAATTTTGACCTTTAAAGCTTATATGAAATTACCAAAATGCCCCTACGGTGCATAGTTTGGTTATAAAAGATAAATTTCACATATATGCAATACCCTACTGTTATGACTTATAAAAATAAATATTTTACTGATTATATCAGACCTGAAACTCATATTTGTATTTAAACTCTTTTACAACCTTTAAAATGACCAAAATACCCCTACGGGGCATAATTTGAGTTTAAATCCACTTTGGGCATAATGGAAGGTATCTTACTGATATCACAACATATTTAAGGCATATTAACTTAGGAAACCTGTTCATGACTCATTTGGTTACCCGTTACGCATTGTTCGCGTTTGGTGCGGTTTATGTAACAAGTTTGCATAAACTAGCCGAAACGGGTCAAACCTTATCATTTTTATCTCAAAATCCAGAATTCGTTTAGTTTACCCATATTATACAAGTATACAAACTTGTCAGGTCTAAACCACATTCTAATCCGGTCTTCGCTTAATCGTGCGTTTTGAACCGTATATCTTCCTTTAAAACTAACCGGTCTAAGCTTAGGCTTAATTAAGACCCGTTAGGAATCTAATAGGTTATTAAAACCTTCGTTCCAGATTAGGAGACCACTAAAAGATACGTGCACTCGCTGATTGTGATATATACTTGCTCAGGTAAATACTTTTAACTTATTTTCCCTTATACGGGCTTGGGGTACGGTATATAAAATACCGCTTGGTTGGTCATTGAATTTTTAATCGTATGAAGGTTAATTTATTGATATGACCCGTTTAAACTGTTTTATTTGCTTAAAGCCTTTGGGGGGTTAATGACCATGTCCTGGATATCCTTGGCATCGTTCATTGAAATGGCCACGACCTAAGCACGGGGTGTAGGCATACACCTGCCAGTGTGTATATATAAAAAAAGGTATAACCGCCGGTTCGAGAATAACTCGCCGCGGGATTATATCATGTTTTGTGTCTATTAATCTTTAACCCGGTATTCAGCCCGGGCTACTGAACGTATAACGAACATGTAATTCTTTTACAAGTTTATATATAAATAATTATCCCAAGTTATAAAAGATTATTTTGTGCCTTGTGCATTCAAATCAATTTTCTTAAACATTTTCAAAATGAGTCAGTTAATTGTATTTACCAGTGTAAACTGACGTATTTTCTGAAAAGGCTAAGTGCAAGTACTAAACGGAATAGGCTGGCTACTCCTAGCATCAATAAAGAGTCTTGCAAGCTTAGATGTTATAAATCTGCTGAACAATATTTCTTTTTTAACTTTGATCCACCTGTGGATCCTTTACAACCGTTTTGTAATAAATGATATTACGTTCATTCGGTTTGTAATGATTTTATCTTTCGACTTCCGCTGTGTATATAAACTGTGATAAATTGTCTATGATGATATCAACTATGTCACGATACTTGTCACACCCCGACCGCGTAAAACAACAAATCGCGGCGGAAACGCCGGGGCGTGTCGTAACAGAATAAATTGTTTCATAACCATGGTATTCAAAGTTGTATTTTATTTATTAAACAGGAGTGTTACGTTGTCTTGAACAGTAAACAAAAGAGTTTATAACATAATTAAACAAGTCTATCTTCGTTTTTAGTCTCTAAGGCACAGGTCCGCCCTAGTGTCATGATCAACATCCTACGGAAAAGCTCCTGAAAACACATGTGAAAATAGGTACGTCAGCATAAAAATGCCTGTGAGATACATAGGTTTTGTGAAAATAGGATTCATGACTTATGTTTGAGAAAATGTTTAGTCATGAACCTTGTAATTTGCTTTGTCTTGTAAATCGTTTGAAAAACGATAAGATCAGTTGATATGTATAAATAAATGTAAGGTTAAATGAATAACCATTTAAAATGAGTTGTATAAAATAAACTGTTTTGTAAAACAATGTCTTGAGAAAAGTATGTTATTTGTATAAAATGTAATATGTCTATACTGAAATGATTTAAATAACGTTACGATATGTAATATTATACAAACACTTATATATAGGAAGTACCAGCGGCGTATCCACCATGTGTGTATCATATTACACACGCCTCGTTACTCAAATCACTTACCCAAACAACCACCAATGTAACTTGTTCATGTACAAATCAATTGTCAAGTGTTATTGTGTAAACCATATCAAAATGTCTATGTCCAATGTAAACCACCAAATGTGTATATCAATGTCAAAATGTTCATGTTCAATGTAGATCATGTAATGTATAACCACAAATGTCATGTATGGTAAGTGAAATATATCAACTAAACCATATGTAAAATGTACAAAAACAAGGTATTGAAGTAAAACACAGTTTAAATCAAAGTTATGTTTTGTGTAACAAATGCATGCTATACTGATACAAACATCTATGCGGTATTGTTATAATGCATACATCCAAGCCTTGAGACTGTGGCGATAAACCCTTAAACAAATTTAAGGTTTATCTAAGTTATGTATATCGAATTCGGTCATTCCTTCCAATCCAAACAAACCCAGGATTTCAGGAACGGGAGTTGTCAATTCCTATGGTACCACTACCTACTAACGAACGGCGTGATCAATGTTAATGAATGTATTGTTCCATGTTAAACAAACCAAATGTCATACCAAAATGTGAGCATGTGATGTAAACAATTGTACTAAGTATGCACACAATGGGCATACATAGCATGAAATGTAATGTAAAACAATGTACTAAGTATGCACTCATTGGGCATATATAGCATGAAATGTAATGTAAAACAATGTACTAAGTATGCACACAATGGGCATATATAGCATGAAATGTAATGTAAAACAATGTACTAAGTATGCACACAATGGGCATATATAGCATGAAATGTAATGTAAAACAATGTACTAAGTATGCACGCAATGGACATACATAGCATGAAATGTAATGTAAAACAATGTACTAAGTATGCACGCAATGGACATACATAGCATGAAATGTAATGAAATCATGTACTATAATGTACTAACGAACATAGCAGGGATATGATGTGAAAACATCGAAAGTATGAAAGTAACAAGTAGGCACATGTGTTTCACCCCAAAACAGTTTGGAAAACAGTAAAAGAGGGGTCTATGTACTCACTTGATATTGCTCAGATGTCTTAAGATAATCACCAAGTAATGCTAGAGATCTCGGAATCAAACAGCACCTAATATAGGTAACTATGTTAATAAACCGGACCTAAATCAGAAGATTTGATAGAATGAGGGTTTGTAAACCAAACGAGTATGGAAACTCGTGTAATATGGTTTAACAAAGCCTACATACTAGATGAAACCTAACATAAGTGCTTACGACCCATTACGACCCGTTTAGGTAGCTTATGCTACTTTAACGCGTCGTTCGCGTGAAACGCGTTCGGACCGCCTAACTAGTCCTATGACAAGTATTATATGCCTAAACATGTTACATAATCAGTTATGTGACAAAAGTTTAGGTTACATATGCCTAATTACCAATTATACAGGAAAAGGGTATTCTGGTAATTTACCTAAGGCATATAAACTACCTATCATACAACTACTCAAACGATGTGACCATAAGGTATAACCTCGAAAGGTTATTCCCTATATACTATGGTCACCTAATGTATCTGGTCGGATCCTAATGATCGACCAAACTGGGTCGGGTTCGAAGGTATAAGCGATTTATTAGATCGCTTACCCTTACGACCCTAGACAACGTGGTAATCAGTAGGCATAGTCCTAAGGGACTATGACCATCGTGATTACAATCACGTTGCGAAGTTCAAACGAACTTCGCATTGACCATATGCTGGTCAACGCTGAAAGTCAAACAAAGTTTGACTTTCGGACTCGAAAAGCAATAAAAGAATGAAAGAATACTTACGAAGGGTCCCCGAATGCTAATCTAGATCGAAATAACTCAGGTATGAAACAAAGGTTCCAACTTAGAGTCTTTAAGATCATATTCTAGTGGTTTTGAAGCAATGGGGGGGTGGGGTATTTATAGTTTTCGGGTAACCGTTAAGATCGTTTGTCGAATATCGTGCCTTAATCGCATCCGTACAAGTGTCGGAACCATATGGTAGCTAAAAAATGATCCTTATCAGGTGACTAGGCAATTGAGAATGTGTGGGTGTGGTTAAAACAGCTGGAACCTGCTGTTAGAAACACTTAATCTGGTCTGATAGTCGGACGCGGCCCGCTTCAGGATCAGACAAGTATAATGCGGGCCGCCTGGCCTGCCTGATCAGCCAACATGTTTCAGAAATGACAGTTTCAGTCCCTGCATGTGTTTAAGGCCATTCCCGACACTTCTAAGGCCCGTAAAGCCAACTTTAAGGCCCTAAAATGATGCCTAAACATTGTGGACATGAAACATGCTCAAAAATATCTCAGATGTCGGTTCGTTTGGTCGTACAAACGCGATGTTCGCTTAATTACGACGGAATGCGCATAAGCGCGAAAAACGATCCAAATGACGCGACGAATGGATTTTTTTTGCAAGCCAAACACTAAAGAATAATATAGTCATGCTTACATAAATTTTTGGATGTCCAGATGTATTCAGAACGTAAGTTATGCGCGAAAATGCAAACTTGTGCACTTTTTGGCACTTTTAGTCTCTGAATGACCCAAAAGTTTATTTTAGCACACCGAACCCCTCAAAGCCTATTTCTAAGCTATGTAAAGGATATTTATGGTATGTTTAACTTATGGTCATGTTCCGAAATGTTTGTTACAGTTCAAATTGGCATACTTTCGCAGTTTGTCAAGTTTAGTCCCTGTAAGCGAATTAACTTGTTTTTGCCATACCAAAGCCTTCAAAACTTATTTCTAAGTTATGTAAAGGTTATTTAAGGTATGTTAAGTATATGTTGATGTTCCGGAGTATTTGTCGCGTTAAACTGAGTACGTTTACGCACCAGTTTGCGTATAACTCTCCAGAAAGTGAATGTAGAGTTTGAAATTACATAAAAGTCAAAACATGAAAAATGTAAAACACAACCAAACAAACATTGGGATCAAATAACATTGTTTTATTGATAATAGAACTGTTCACAATGATTACAAGCACAGATGTTACAGTTTCCCCTACTTTTGGAAATTTCGTCCCGAAATTTATTTAGAGGAAACTCGTGGAAAAAGATGTGGATATTTCGCCTTCATTTGATCTTCGCGTTCCCAAGTAAACTCGGGTCCACGTTTAGCTTCCCAGCGAACTTTGACCAAAGGAATGCGCTTGCGTTTAAGCCACTTGACTTCACGTTCCATGATTTCCACTGGCTTCTCAACAAATTTCAGTGTTTTGCCAACACGAATTTCGTCAAGCGGTATGTGGAGGTTCTCATCAGCTAAACACCTCTTGAGATTGGACACGTGAAAAGTTGGATGAACATTTCCAAGTTCAGGAGGTAACTCAAGTCTGTAGGCTACCTTTCCGATTCTTTCGACGATCTTGAATGGTCCAACGTATCTAGGTGCAAGTTTTCCTTTCTTTCCAAATCTGATCACACCTTTCCAAGGTGAGACCTTAAGTAATACTCGATCACCGACTTGAAATTCCAAGGGTTTGCGTTTTGGATCCGCGTAACTCTTTTGACGGCTCATAGCTGTCTGAAGGTTATCGCGAACTTTCTTGACCTTGTCAGTTGTCTCTAAAATGAGGGCAGGTCCAGTAAGTTGAGCCTCGCCGATCTCATTCCAGCAGACTGGTGAACGACATATTCGACCATAGAGAGCCTCGAAAGGAGCCATTTTGATGCTGGTGTGATAACTGTTGTTGTAGGATAATTCAATCAACTTAAGATGTGAATCCCAACTACCACCAAAATCGATCACACAAGCTCTAAGCATATCCTCCAGAGTCTGGATTGTTCTCTCAGATTGACCATCCGTTTGCGGATGATAAGCTGTGCTCAGATTAAGTTGGGTCCCCATAGCAGATTGCATGGTTCTCCAAAAATGAGAAGTGAAACGAGCATCTCTGTCAGAAATGATGTTCAAAGGAACACCATGTCGAGCTACAATTTCATCCACATAGATTTTTGCAAGTCTGTCAGCAGGAAAATCCTCGCGGATTGGCAAGAAATGTGCTGACTTAGTAAGACGATCAACGACTACCCAGATAGCATCATGACCTTTCTTTGTGCGTGGAAGTTTAGTAACAAGATCCATAGTAATGTTTTCCCATTTCCAAACTGGGATCTCTGGTTGTACCAATAAACCAGAAGGACGTTGATGTTCAGCCTTAACCTTCAGACAAGTAAGGCATTTTGATACGTATAAGGCAATGTCTTTCTTCATACCAGGCCACCAGTAGTGAATACGAAGATCCTTATACATCTTATCTGAGCCCGGATGAATAGAATAACGAGACTTATGGGCTTCATCCATAAGCAAAGTACGAAGATCATCCTGGCTTGGGACCCACAAACGGTCCATGAAGTAATACGATCCATTGTCCTTCAGTTCCAGAGCAGGTGTTATGTGATAGGGGAATTCCTTATCCATCAAACCTTGTGAAACACAAGATTGTTGAGCCTGAGAAATGCGTGCTTGGATATCGGATCGAGCTTGAATAACAGATTGAACACGTACACAATGAAGCTTAGTACGTTCCTTACGACTCAATGCATCGGCTACGACATTCGCCTTACCAGGATGGTAGCGAATTTCGCAGTCATAGTCGTTTAAAATCTCAACCCAACGTCGTTGCCTCATGTTGAGTTCTTTCTGGTTGAAGATATGCTGAAGACTTTTGTGGTCTGTGAAAACCACACATTTTGTACCGTACAGATAGTGTCTCCAGATCTTGAGAGCGAAGACAACTGCACCCAACTCAAGATCATGAGTGGTGTAGTTCTTCTCATGTATCTTCAACTGCCTTGATGCATATGCTATGACTTTGTTCCTTTGCATCAGAACACAACCAAGGCCCAATTTTGATGCATCACAATACACGACAAAATCATCATCACCCTCAGGCAATGATAGAACAGGCGCATCGCAAAGCTTCTGTTTCAAGTGTTGAAAAGCTTCCTCTTGTTTGAATCCCCAATCAAAGGGCTTGTTCTTCTGAGTTAGAGCAGTTAGAGGAACTGCAATCTTAGAGAAGTTCTCAATGAAGCGGCGATAATAACCCGCTAGACCAAGAAAAGAACGAACTTCAGTAGGAGTAGTAGGTGTATCCCAATCCTTAATCGCACTGATCTTGGAGGGATCTACATGAATACCTCGTTCGTTGATAATATGTCCTAAAAATTGAACCTCTTTAAGCCAGAATTCACACTTGGAGAATTTGGCGAAAAGTTGCTCTTTCTTAAGGAGTTCCAGAGTAAGACGAAGATGTTGCTCGTGATCAGCTCGCGTCTTAGAGTATATCAAGATGTCGTCAATAAAAACAATGACGAACTGATCCAAATAGGGTTTGCAGACCCTATTCATTAAGTCCATGAAAACAGCAGGAGCAATAGTCAAACCAATTGGCATGACTGTGAACTCGTAATGCCCATACCGAGTGCGGAACGCCGTCTTGGGAATATCTTCTTCATGCACACGAAGTTGATGATATCCGGAACGTAGATCAATCTTCGAAAAATAAGAAGCGCCATGTAAATGATCAAAGAGATCGTCTATGCGCGGTAGGGGATATCGATTCTTGATGGTAAGCTTGTTAAGCTCACGATAATCGATACACATCCTAAAGGATCCATCCTTTTTCTTGACAAAAAGAACGGGAGCACCCCAGGGTGAAAAGCTGGGACGGATAAAGCCTTTGTCAGAGAGCTCCTGAAGCTGCTTGGATAACTCTTGCATCTCCGACGGTGCAAGACGATATGGAGCTCTGGCAACGGGATTTGCACCAGGTACGAGATCAATTTGGAACTCGACTTGGCGTGCTGGAGGTAGACCAGGTAAATCTTCAGGGAAAACTTCAGAATAATCCCGAACGACAGGAATATCTGAAATAGACTTACCCTTGCCTTTATCTTCTGTAACATGTGCTAAGAAAGCCACATAGTTCTTTTGTAGATACTTCCAAGCTTTAAAACAAGACATGAGTTTGAGACCATCGGTAGGTTTATCACCACGAACCTGTAGGATCTCGCCTGTCGAAAGCGGCACACGAACGATCTTCTCGAAACAAACTACCTCCGCGTGATGCTTGGATAACCAATCCATACCCACAATGACGTCGAAGCTTCCAAGTTGCATAGGAGTGAGGTTGATAGGAAAAAGATGGTCGTTAAGGTTTAACTGGCAGTTGCGTAGAACAGAATCAAGAACAATGGGTTCACCACTAGCAACTTCTACTGTCAAAGGTTTTCCTAGTTTTGTTCTAGACACGCGAAGCATTGGTTCATAAGACAATGACACAAAACTCTTATCGGCTCCAGAATCGAAAAGAACAGATGCAGGCTGATTATTAATAAAGAACGTACCGTTCACCACATTATCGTCCGCCTGTGCCTCTTGGGCATTCATGTTAAAAGCTCGCCCTCGAGCCTGAGCCTGATTCTGGTTCTGGTTAGCCAGCCTTGGGCACCGATTTCTGTAATGGGTCAGATCCCCACAATTATAACAAGCACCCGGTGGGTAATATGGTCGTGCAGCTTGACCCTGTTGCTGAGCAGGAGGCTGAGCAACTTGTTGAGCCGGGTTCTGAACTGCGCGATTCTGAGCAAACCGACAAACATCGGCAAGATGACCTGACTTCCCACAGCTAGTACAGAAACGGCACTGATGTTGCGGCTGATGGTGACTGTTGCATCTATTGCACAAAGGTGCATTCCCTGAATAGGGTTTCTTCGCTGGAGGCTGTGCGGGTTGGTTGGGAGCTGCCTGATTAGCTTGGGCAGTGACAGCAAAATTTTGGGAAGCCTTACGCTTCCTTGACCTCTTCGAAGAACCAGAGTCCTTTCCATTCCTGTTTTGACCTTTCTTGCTATCCCCCTTGTCAGCCGACTGTTTCTTGCCCTTGTCACCCTCTTCCTGTGCAACTTACCCTTCCTAATCTGCGACTCAGTCAATGTCGCTGATAACTCGATCGCCTGACGGAGTGTGGTAGGGTTACTACCAGTAAGGATGTCTTGTACTGAGTCAGGTAGGCCGTCGATGTACCTTTCGATAGCCTTGTCGAGTGGGGTAACCATTGTCGGGCAAAGCAGACTCAACTCTTCAAACCTATCAGTATAAGCCCTGTGCTCACCACTATCTTGCTTCAAATCATCAAATTCCTTCTCCAAAGCTCGCAGTTCATGACGAGGACAGAATTCCCTCATCATAAGAGCTCTTAGTTCAGCCCATGTCTGTGCCAAGGCAATCTCAGCTCCCCTATCTCTCATAACCCCGTTCCACCATGTCAAAGCCCTCTTCTGAAATACGCTTGAAGCAAACTCGACTTTGCGATTTTCAAGACACTGCACATGGCGGAAAGTATTCTCAATGCTCTCAAACCACTGAAGAAGCCCAGTCGCTCCCTCAGAACCACTAAACTTGAGTGGTTTAGCCGAGTTAAAATCCTTGTATTTGCATGGAGCATTGTTGTTGTTGTTGGCTTGGTTCCATTGAGCAAAGAGATTTGGGAATTGGGCAGCCATCTGCTGCGCAATAATTTCTGCCAGTTCGGCAGTCGCTATTTGGTTTTCGCGTCGAGGAGGCATTCTAAAAGAGGAAACATGAAAAGAAAAGAGTGAGATGATTGGATGAAAAGAACGAGATGATAAAAATAAGAATTGACAATAGCAAAGATGGTGGTCATTCGTCCGTATCACAAAGTAAACAAACGACACACAGCGACTAATCAAAGTAAATGGATCAAAAATAATGTATTGCGAAGACATGCTCGCCTATAAGTGAACACTCATCCCAAGAATTCCCAGGTAAGCACAACTGGTCTCGCGTCTGGTTGAGATGTATACGAAGTGCTTGCCTAGATAGAAAACTCAGAATACAGGCATTCACTCTTCCAGTTTGCACGTGTTCACATTATTTATAACCCAAAACGTTGACGAGATTTTGAAAATTTGAAGGCACAAGGCCAAAAATTTAATCAAACTGGAAGGGTTCAAAACCATATAACAGAGGGTTCAAAACCTTACAATAGAGGGTACAAAACCTTGTAATAAATTATCCAAAAATAGATGATTGTTTTTCAAAAATCGTTTCGGAAAATTTGGCTTTTGTTTTGCTAATCACCTAAGAATAGGTGATGTACATGTTTTAAGATCTAAACACAAGATAACTTGTGTTAGGGTCCTAGAAAAGTTATAGTCTAGGTCAAAGCATTACTAATAACCTAGTTCCCTATAACCATTGGCTCTGATACCAACTCTTCTGTCACACCCCGACCACGTAAAACAACAAATCGCGGCGGAAACGCCGGGGCGTGTCGTAACAGAATAAATTGTTTCATAACCATGGTATTCAAAGTTGTATTTTATTTATTAAACAGGAGTGTTACGTTGTCTTGAACAGTAAACAAAAGAGTTTATAACATAATTAAACAAGTCTATCTTCGTTTTTAGTCTCTAAGGCACAGGTCCGCCCTAGTGTCATGATCAACATCCTACGGAAAAGCTCCTGAAAACACATGTGAAAATAGGTACGTCAGCATAAAAATGCCTGTGAGATACATAGGTTTTGTGAAAATAGGATTCATGACTTATGTTTGAGAAAATGTTTAGTCATGAACCTTGTAATTTGCTTTGTCTTGTAAATCGTTTGAAAAACGATAAGATCAGTTGATATGTATAAATAAATGTAAGGTTAAATGAATAACCATTTAAAATGAGTTGTATAAAATAAACTGTTTTGTAAAACAATGTCTTGAGAAAAGTATGTTATTTGTATAAAATGTAATATGTCTATACTGAAATGATTTAAATAACGTTACGATATGTAATATTATACAAACACTTATATATAGGAAGTACCAGCGGCGTATCCACCATGTTTGTATCATATTACACACGCCTCGTTACTCAAATCACTTACCCAAACAACCACCAATGTAACTTGTTCATGTACAAATCAATTGTCAAGTGTTATTGTGTAAACCATATCAAAATGTCTATGTCCAATGTAAACCACCAAATGTGTATATCAATGTCAAAATGTTCATGTTCAATGTAGATCATGTAATGTATAACCACAAATGTCATGTATGGTAAGTGAAATATATCAACTAAACCATATGTAAAATGTACAAAAACAAGGTATTGAAGTAAAACACAGTTTAAATCAAAGTTATGTTTTGTGTAACAAATGCATGCTATACTGATACAAACATCTATGCGGTATTGTTATAATGCATACATCCAAGCCTTGAGACTGTGGCGATAAACCCTTAAACAAATTTAAGGTTTATCTAAGTTATGTATATCGAATTCGGTCATTCCTTCCAATCCAAACAAACCCAGGATTTCAGGAACGGGAGTTGTCAATTCCTATGGTACCACTACCTACTAACGAACGGCGTGATCAATGTTAATGAATGTATTGTTCCATGTTAAACAAACCAAATGTCATAGCAAAATGTGAGCATGTGATGTAAACAATTGTACTAAGTATGCACACAATGGGCATACATAGCATGAAATGTAATGTAAAACAATGTACTAAGTATGCACTCATTGGGCATATATAGCATGAAATGTAATGTAAAACAATGTACTAAGTATGCACACAATGGGCATATATAGCATGAAATGTAATGTAAAACAATGTACTAAGTATGCACACAATGGGCATATATAGCATGAAATGTAATGTAAAACAATGTACTAAGTATGCACGCAATGGACATACATAGCATGAAATGTAATGTAAAACAATGTACTAAGTATGCACGCAATGGACATACATAGCATGAAATGTAATGAAATCATGTACTATAATGTACTAACGAACATAGCAGGGATATGATGTGAAAACATCGAAAGTATGAAAGTAACAAGTAGGCACATGTGTTTCACCCCAAAACAGTTTGGAAAACAGTAAAAGAGGGGTCTATGTACTCACTTGATATTGCTCAGATGTCTTAAGATAATCACCAAGTAATGCTAGAGATCTCGGAATCAAACAGCACCTAATATAGGTAACTATGTTAATAAACCGGACCTAAATCAGAAGATTTGATAGAATGAGGGTTTGTAAACCAAACGAGTATGGAAACTCGTGTAATATGGTTTAACAAAGCCTACATACTAAATGAAACCTAACATAAGTGCTTACGACCCATTACGACCCGTTTAGGTAGCTTATGCTACTTTAACGCGTCGTTCACGTGAAACGCGTTCGGACCGCCTAACTAGTCATATGACAAGTATTATATGCCTAAACATGTTACATAATCAGTTATGTGACAAAAGTTTAGGTTACATATGCCTAATTACCAATTATACAGGAAAAGGGTATTCTGGTAATTTACCTAAGGCATATAAACTACCTATCATACAACTACTCAAATGATGTGACCATAAGGTATAACCTCGAAAGGTTATTCCCTATATACTATGGTCACCTAATGTATCTGGTCGGATCCTAATGATCGACCAAACTGGGTCGGGTTCGAAGGTATAAGCGATTTATTAGATCGCTTACCCTTACGACTCTAGACAACGTGGTAATCAGTAGGCATAGTCCTAAGGGACTATGACCATCGTGATTACAATCACGTTGCGAAGTTCAAACGAACTTCGCATTGACCATATGCTGGTCAACGCTGAAAGTCAAACAAAGTTTGACTTTCGGACTCGAAAAGCAATAAAAGAATGAAAGAATACTTACGAAGGGTCCCCGAATGCTAATCTAGATCGAAATAACTCAGGTATGAAACAAAGGTTCCAACTTAGAGTCTTTAAGATCATATTCTAGTGGTTTTGAAGCAATGGGGGGGTGGGGTATTTATAGTTTTCGGGTAACCGTTAAGATCGTTTGTCGAATATCGTGCCTTAATCGCATCCGTACAAGTGTCGGAACCATATGGTAGCTAAAAAATGATCCTTATCAGGTGACTAGGCAATTGAGAATGTGTGGGTGTGGTTAAAACAGCTGGAACCTGCTGTTAGAAACACTTAATCTGGTCTGATAGTCGGACGCGGCCCGCTTCAGGATCAGACAAGTATAATGCGGGCCGCCTGGCCTGCCTGATCAGCCAACATGTTTCAGAAATGACAGTTTCAGTCCCTGCATGTGTTTAAGGCCATTCCCGACACTTCTAAGGCCCGTAAAGCCAACTTTAAGGCCCTAAAATGATGCCTAAACATTGTGGACATGAAACATGCTCAAAAATATCTCAGATGTCGGTTCGTTTGGTCGTACAAACGCGATGTTCGCTTAATTACGACGGAATGCGCATAAGCGCGAAAAACGATCCAAATGACGCGACGAATGGATTTTTTTTGCAAGCCAAACACTAAAGAATAATATAGTCATGCTTACATAAATTTTTGGATGTCCGGATGTATTCAGAACGTAAGTTATGCGCGAAAATGCAAACTTGTGCACTTTTTTACACTTTTAGTCCCTGAATGACCCAAAAGTTTATTTTAGCACACCGAACCCCTCAAAGCCTATTTCTAAGCTATGTAAAGGATATTTATGGTATGTTTAACTTATGGTCATGTTCCGGAATGTTCGTTACAGTTCAAATTGGCATACTTTCGCAGTTTGTCAAGTTTAGTCCCTGTAAGCGAATTAACTTGTTTTTGCCATACCAAAGCCTTCAAAACTTATTTCTAAGTTATGTAAAGGTTATTTAAGGTATGTTAAGTATATGTTGATGTTCCGGAGTATTTGTCGCGTTAAATTGAGTACGTTTACGCACCAGTTTGCGTATAACTCTCCAGAAAGTGATGTAGAGTTTGAAATTACATAAAAGCCAAAACATGAAAAATGTAAAACACAACCAAACAAACATTGGGATCAAATAACATTGTTTTATTGTTAATAGAACTGTTCACAATGATTACAAGCACAGATGTTACAATACTCCCCACCGGGCCCACCGGTAATACGTGGAAATATCGGGGTGTGACACACCACCACCCATCGCCGCCGTCACCCACCAGCGCCACCTATAACCACCCACAATCACTACCACCAGCCACCACCACCACTCACCGCTGATTTTATTACTTCGTTTTTTCTTGCTGTAAGACCCAACTTATAATACTAGATTTAATAACATAAGACTTTGCATTTCATGCTAAAATTTGGAGTTTACAAAAACTTACAAGACTTGAAAATTATAACTAAACACAACATTCACATGTTGATCCTATGAAACCATTTTCAAACAGAAACTACAATTGTTTACATATTTTTAAAACAAAAGATCGAGTGCGGAAGCGTTGGTTTGAGTGTTCGGTTCGGATACTTATACTTGATCATCATCCTTCTATCAGAATACCTGAAACTCAACATTTTAGACAAACATTAGTATTATGATTCTTGGAATTTACGTGTTCAAAACTAGGTCCGAAAACGTATTCAAGAAAATCAAGTTTTAAACTTTAACTGGGCTCCACCGTAACTTACGGTGACACCGTAAGTTACGGTGGCTTGTAAACTATTGAGGCCTACCGTAAATCAGTTGAATCCCATCGTAACAGATTAATTGCCACCGTAAATTACGGTTCCACCGTAATTTACGGTGGTCGTTGTATCAGTTTTTTCTTGTTCTATTTTCAGCTTTGCTAATTCTTTTCATGTATCGAAACAGCTTATTTTCACATACAATTATAAAGTGACTAAACTAATTACCCATATCCAAGATTTGACTTGACTATTCTTTCAAGAGAATGACTACGGAACAACCTACAAGCTTGTTTTGACCCGTTTGAATGCTGATTTAAGCACCATTCAGGGCATACAAGAAAACCATGTTTATCACTTATTCAAGATACTAGTCATATTCGTGACATATTAGTAATTTCGATTATCATGTTCAAAATGTCTACATAAAGCTAACAAATAGGCATAATGTAACGAAACGCTAAATTCCGTACCTCTAGAGCACGCCTTTCCCCCGTGAATTCCCTCCGGCTTGTCCGCTTGATGATCCGGACTCTTTGCCTAGAAAATTCAGTTTTACAACTTGTTTAGAACTCTTTTCATGACCATAATCACATTATTACGAGTCATGACTAAATCTGCGTTTTCCTCTTATTCTAATATTTAAATCCTCATTTAGGCATTTCAACGAACACCTAACGAGTCAGATTTTTCTACAATCATTACTAAGTTCAGGACTTGCAATTTAACATCTAATTTCACTTTAATTAAGCAATTTGTACACATTTAAACATTCAAATTACTGAATTTCCTCATACTATTCAGCTTTTCACTAGATTAAAATTCATAATCCTAGTGCTTGTCTAGTCTTTACAATATCATAAATCACCTACAATGGTGATTGTAATTTCTTCAAGTAACATGCAATGATTTTCACAATAATCATCTAGGGTTTAATCCTAAACAACATATTACTTCAAGATTCATTCATGCATGACATATCTAGGTTCAATTTCAGTTATTCACCATTAACCTAGAATTTATGGTGAATCAAAATATCAAAATTATACATACCTTTTGATCCCTATGACGAGGTGATCACTAATTTATGTTTAGAATTCGATTTGAAACGGATTTGAGGCTTCAATTTAGTAGATTTTGGTGTGAAGCTAGGGTTTTTGAAAATCCCCTGTGTCGCCCCCTTCTCTTGATCGACCAGACACACCAATTTTGGTGTGTTTGGTTTGGTTTTGTTACTATTAGAAATTATCTTTCACTTTTGACAAGTTTAAACCCTTAACTATGATTTTCCTTCAAGTTTAAGTATTTTAACCATATTATGAATTATTTCAAGACTTGAATTTAACTAGGTTAAGTTCCTAGTTGGTAAATTCTTGTTTGTTATTTCATTAGAATTTTTAATATAAGGATTTATATTTTCGGGGTGTTACAAGTTCACCCCCCTTAAAAAGGGTTTCGTCCCCGAAACCGAATTACGTACCAAATAAAGTAGGGTGAAGACGTCGCATCTCTTCTTCGGACTCCCACGTAGTGTCCGAACCTTTCATATGCTCCCATTTGACTTTAACTTGGTCAATTTGTTTATTTCGTAAATGTTTGACCTTTCTATCTAAAATCTCCACCGGTCTCACCGCATAATTTAGACTATCATCCACTTCGATATCATCGTAATGGATATAGGTCGTTTCGTCTGCTAGGCACTTTCTTAATTGTGATACATAGAACGTGCTATGATTTCCACTTAACTCTTCTGGTAATTCAAGACGGTAAGCTACCTTGCCAACCCTCCCGATAATTTTAAACGACCCAATAAACCTTGGGCTTAGCTTCCCCCTTTTTCTGAATCTAATAACGCCCTTCCATGGGGAAACTTTTAGCATGACCCTGTCACTAACTTGAAATTCGATTGGTCTTTTCCTTTTATCAGCATACGCCTTTTGTCTGTCTTGAGCCGCTTTCAAGTGTGCCCGAACTATATCGATCTTTTCATTCGTGGCTCGTACTATATCTTGGTGGGCGAGTTCACGTGGTCCCACTTCACCCCAACATACCGGGGTTTGACACTTCCTACCGTAAAGCATTTCGTATGGTGCCATCTTAATACTAGATTGGTAACTGTTATTATACGAAAACTCGACTAACGGTAGGTGAACATCCCAACTGCCTCCAAAGTCGATTATACACGCCCGTAGCATGTCCCCTAATGTTTGTATCGTTCTTTCACTTTGTCCATCCGTTTGAGGATGGTACGCAGTGCTAATGAACAATTTGGTCCCCATTTGCTCTTGGAAATCTCGCCGGAAATTCGAAGTAAACCGGGTATCCCTATCAGACACGATGGACACCGGCACCCCATGACGTGCTATGATTTCATTGGTATAAACTTCTGACATCTTTTCTGACATATAAGTCTCACGAATCAGAATGAAATGAGCACTTTTCGTCAATCTATCCCCCACTACCCATATGGCATCAAAACCACGATTCGTTTTTGGCAACTTGGTTAACAGATCCATTGTAATATGTTCCCATTTCCAAACCGGAATTTCTAACGGTTGGAGTTTGCCGTATGGTTTCTGGTGCTCCGCCTTGACTTGTAAACATGTCAAGCATTTTTCCACATACTTCGCCACGTCCCTCTTCATTCCGGGCCACCAATAATTTTGTTTCAAATCATTGTACATCTTGGTTGCACCCGGATGAATCGAATAACGGGATTTATGAGCTTCATTAAGTAATAGCGCCTTTACTCCACAAGTATGTGGGACCCATATTCTTCCGGATAGAGTCTTCAACCCGTGATTCCCAACCGACAAATCTTTCAATTGACCGATTATTCTTTCTTTCTTCCAATTTTCTTCTTTTACTGCTTCTAACTGTGCCTCTCGAATACGTTCAAGTATACCCGAGGTCACCACGAGTTGCATCGACCTCACTCGTATTGGGACATAGTCCGCTTTTCTGCTTAGAGCGTCCGCTACCACATTTGCTTTTCCGGGGTGATAATGTATCTCACAATCGTAGTCTTTCACCGTTTCCAGCCATCGCCTTTGTCGCATATTTAACTCCTTCTGATCAAAGAAGTATTTCAAGCTCTTGTGGTCGGTGAATATGGTGCACTTTACCCCATACAAGTAATGCCTCCATATTTTTAATGCAAATACCACCGCTGCCAACTCGAGATCGTGCGTGGGATATTTCTTCTCGTGTATCTTCAATTGTCTCGAGGCATAGGCTATTACTTTGCCCCATTGCATCAACACGGAACCGAGCCCCGATAATGAAGCTTCCGAATAAACCACCATGTCTTCGACTCCGTCCGGCAATGTCAGTACCGGAGCTTGAGTTAACTTTTCTTTTAGCGTTTGAAACGCTTTCTCTTGATCAGCACCCCAAATGAACTTTTCCTTCTTCCGTGTTAGCTTTGTTAGCGGTGACGCAATCTTGGAGAAATTTTGAATGAATCTCCTATAATATCCCGCAAGCCCCAAAAAGCTTCTAATTTCCGAAGGGTTCTTCGGATGATTCCATTTTGACACTGCCTCTATCTTTGACGGATCCACCAATACTCCGTCGGCACTTATTACGTGGCCAAGAAATTGTACCTCTCGTAACCAAAAGGCACATTTAGAGAATTTTGCATACAACTTCTCTCGTCTAAGTGCCTCTAACACTTCTTGTAAGTGGTGTGCGTGTTCAGCTTCACTTTTCGAATACACCAAGATATCATCGATAAACACGATGACCGACTTATCCAACATTGGTTTACAAACCCGGTTCATGAGGTCCATGAAAGCCGCGGGTGCGTTTGTTAGTCCAAATGACATCACGAGGAACTCGTAATGTCCGTATCTCGTGCGGAAAGCCGTCTTCGGCACATCTTCTTCTTTGACCTTTAGTTGGTGATACCCCGATCTAAGGTCAATTTTTGAAAACCAGTTCGCACCTTGTAGTTGGTCGAATAAATCATCTATCCTCGGGAGCGGGTATCGGTTCTTTACCGTGAGTTTGTTTAACTCCCGGTAATCGATACACATACGCATGCTCCCGTCTTTCTTTCTCACAAACAATACCGGTGCGCCCCAAGGAGACACACTCGGCCTTATGAATCCCTTGTCAAGCAGGTCTTGAATTTGGGACATCAGCTCTTGTAATTCCGACGGTGCGAGTCGGTACGGGGCTTTTGCTACGGGTTTTGCGCCCGGAATCAATTCGATCCCGAACTCTACTTCCCTTTCAGGCGGTATTCCCGGTAAATCCTCCGGAAACACATCTTCATAATCTCGTACTACCGGTACCTCTCCAATCTTTCGTGATTCTTTTTCGGGCTCATTAGCGTATATTATGAATGCCTTGCATCCTCGCTTCATAAGCTTGTGAGCTTTCAACATTGAGCATACTATAGGGTTGCCTCCTTTTTCGCCATAAATGGTGACGTGTTTCCCGCTCGGAGATGTTAGTTTTATCTCTTTACGAAAACACACGATCTTTGCATGGTGTTGAGATAGCCAATCCATCCCAACGACTACTTGAAATTCTCCCATTGACATCGGAATCAGGTTTATCAAATATTCTTCGTCGTCAATGCTTAGTTTACAGTTTTTACATACATCACAAACAATAAAGCTCTTGTTATTACCTATCTCTACTTCTAAGGGCACAGGTAATTTTGTTAGAACAAATGAAGGATGTCGAATAAATCCATATGAAACAAAAGATTTATTCGCACCCGTATCAAATAACACGTGTGCAGGAATTGAATTTACAGAAAATATACCTGAGACCACGTCAGGTTCAACCTTTGCTTCTGCGGCGGTTAGTTGAAAAGATCTTGCCTTTGCTTTCGGGGCTTCACCTTTCGATTCCTGCCCATCCTTCTTTCCAACCAGTTCCGGGCATTCCGACTTCTTGTGACCCGTTCGATAACAGTTGTAACAAACCGTCACTTTCTCCGGGCATGATATAGCCATATGTCCCGTCTTCTTGCATATGGGACAAGGCTTATCCTTGTAACGGCATTCGCCTTTATGACCCTTTCCGCAGATTCTGCAACTTGGCGACCCGCCTTTCATATCTGATTTCTTTGCGCTTTCGTTTGTTCGTGCCTTCTTAGTAGGGCTTGGATTCACATCTTGTGCCCTTCGTTCACCCCGTTCTATGCTCTTCTTCAGTTCGATCTCCCTTTCCCGAGCAGCATTGACAATCTCGGTAAGGGTCTTGTATTTTGAAGGGGTTATGAACTCTCTATACTCCGCGCTTAGCATGTTATGGTAGTAATAGACCTTTTGTTCTTCATTTGTCACCAAATCATCACAGAACTTTATCTTGTCCATAAACATCCCCGTGATCTTGTCTATGGATTCACCCTTGTGTCTGAGTTGCATGAACTCTTCCTTGATTCTATTTATGACCGCTTTGGGACTATGGTGTTTAAGAAACGGCGTCTTAAACTCCTCCCATGTCATGGCCTTAGCCGCTTCACTTCCAATCTCCTTCTTTTTGTTATCCCACCAGTCTTTCGCTTGACCTCTTAATTGACCCGTACCATAAGCTACGTAGTCATTTTCATCACAATGAGTTCTCTCGAATACTCCTTCGATATCACTTAGCCATCGTTGGCACACAATTGGATCAACCTCCCTATTATATATTGGTGGTTTACAGGCCATGAATTCCTTGTATGAACAAGGCTTTCGTCCACCATGCTTTTCCTTTGCTGAATTGGAATCATCTTCCAATTTCTTGATTCTCTCTTCTACTATTGATAAAACTGTGTTTTGAATTTTATCAATAAAGCCCGACAAACTGTTTTCGATCGCCTTTCCAACCTATTCGGCAATCACTTCCCTCATTTGTTCGGTGACTCTTGGCACCGCATTATCATTACCTCCATCAGCCATCTCTATTTCTGAAATGTTTACATAGATTGTTAAACATTCCATTTATAACACATGCTTTACTTGTTTTGATTTAATCAAGTTCATAACTCGATTTAATCATTCTTGTTTCAATTCAATCAAGTTCGTAACTTGATTTAATCATTCTTGTTTCAATTCAATCAAGTTCGTAACTTGATTTAATCATTCTTGTTTCATGCATTTCTTGTTTTTGAGTAAGCTTACACACACTTTTCATTTTCATGCATATTTGTTCATTTCTCGTTCTCTACGTAGTACATAATTTATTAACAAAATAAGTTAGTCCTTACCGGATGATCGATCAAGCTTGAACCGAACACTTATTGAAAACCTTGAGCTCTGATTACCAACTTGTAAGACCCAGCTTATAATACTAGATTTAATAACATAAGACTTTGCATTTCATGCTAAAATTTGGAGTTTATAAAAACTTACAAGACTTGAAAATTATAACTAAACACAACATTCACATGTTGATCCTATGAAATCATTTTCAAACAGAAACTACAATTGTTTACATATTTTTAAAACAAAAGATCGAGTGCGGAAGCGTTGGTTTGAGTGTTCGGTTCGGATACTTATACTTGATCATCATCCTTCTATCAGAATACCTGAAACTCAACATTTTAGACAAACATTAGTATTATGATTCTTGGAATTTACGTGTTCAAAACTAGGTCCGAAAACGTATTCAAGAAAATCAAGTTTTAAACTTTAACGGGGCTCCACCGTAACTTACGGTGACACCGTAAGTTACGGTGGCTTGTAAACTATTGAGGCCTACCGTAAATCAGTTGAATCCCATCGTAACAGATTAATTGCCACCGTAAATTACGGTTCCACCGTAATTTACGGTGGTCGCTGTATCAGTTTTTTCTTGTTCTATTTTCAGCTTTGCTAATTCTTTTCATGTATCGAAACAGCTTATTTTCACATACAATTATAAAGTGACTAAACTAATTACCCATATCCAAGATTTGACTTGACTATTCTTTCAAGAGAATGACTACGGAACAACCTACAAGCTTGTTTTGACCCGTTTGAATGCTGATTTAAGCACCATTCAGGGCATACAAGAAAACCATGTTTATCACTTATTCAAGATACTAGTCATATTCGTGACATATTAGTAATTTCGATTATCATGTTCAAAATGTCTACATAAAGCTAACAAATAGGCATAATGTAACGAAACGATAAATTCCGTACCTCTAGAGCACGCCTTTCCCCCGTGAATTCCCTCCGGCTTGTCCGCTTGATGATCCGGACTCTTTGCCTAGAAAATTCAGTTTTACAACTTGTTTAGAACTCTTTTCATGACCATAATCACATTATTATGAGTCATGACTAAATCTGCGTTTTCCTCTTATTCTAATATTTAAATCCTCAGTTAGGCATTTCAACGAACACCTAACGAGACAGATTTTTCTACAATCATTACTAAGTTCAGGACTTGCAATTTAACATCTAATTTCACTTTAATTAAGCAATTTGTACACATTTAAACATTCAAATTACTGAATTTCCTCATACTATTCAGCTTTTCACTAGATTAAAATTCATAATCCTAGTGCTTGTCTAGTCTTTACAATATCATAAATCACCTACAATGGTGATTGTAATTTCTTCAAGTAACATGCAATGATTTTCACAATAATCATCTAGGGTTTAATCCTAAACAACATATTACTTCAAGATTCATTCATGCATGACATATCTAGGTTCAATTTCAGTTATTCACCATTAACCTAGAATTTATGGTGAATCAAAATATCAAAATTATACATACCTTTTGATCCCTATGACGAGGTGATCACTAATTTATGTTTAGAATTCGATTTGAAACGGATTTGAGGCTTCAATTTAGTAGATTTTGGTGTGAAGCTAGGGTTTGGAAAATCCCCTGTGTCGCCCCCTTCTCTTGATCGACCAGACACACCAATTTTGGTGTGTTTGGTTTGGTTTTGTTACTATTAGAAATTATCTTTCACTTTTGACAAGTTTAAACCCTTAACTATGATTTTCCTTCAAGTTTAAGTATTTTAACCATATTATGAATTATTTCAAGACTTGAATTTAACTAGGTTAAGTTCCTAGTTGGTAAATTCTTGTTTGTGATTTCATTAGAATTTTTAATATAAGGATTTATATTTCCGGGGTGTTACACTTGCCTACCTAACAATACACAACAATAATTCATTCCATTCACACATGGTAACCAAACAAGACATGGAATGGTAATAATCCATTGCATTCCCTCTTCCATTCCATTACCCCATACCAAACAGACCCTTGGTGTGCAACCTTGAAGCCATTCTTTGTTCTTGTTGTTGTAGATCTCATTCACAACCCTATATTAAAACAGTGAGAAGATTCAATAAAAAAATGAGAACAATGTCAATTGCTTCAAATCAATTTATTTAATAATCTTGAACAAAAGTATCCACATAAAATCCTTAAGATGGTGATCAATTTAAAGGCTTAAATAAGCTTACCAAATAGATTTGAGCCCTAAATACTGATGTTGAATCCGCTGTAGATGCTGAACCACTGTTGTTACTGACCAGTGGTTTTCATTAGTTTGATCAGGCCTTAGGTACATAAGTGTTTGTCTTTAGTGGGGCTTTGTCTTCAACGATGGATATGACTCATCAGTCTTTAAGTCCATCAATCTTTATAAGGAGCAGTGATTAGTTATAACAGTCCTTAACATGATCAGCTGTTATAACCACTCCATAACCCTTTGAGAGGAAGCAAGTGTCCGTCTATTTAATTGAGAGGAATCATTGCATTACATCCCTGCATGAAAAACAAAATCGATAAATTTAGGGAAAATGGGTTTGAAAGATGATAACCCAACAGTGGAGGATCTCATTCTGCAGCTCCGATAAATGCAGGGTGTTCTCAAATAATGGTTCCTAGATGTTTGAAGACCGACAAAGAACGAAAAATGTCCACAGTGCTGCTTCTTTGGACATTTGTCGGTCTTCAAACATCTAGGAAGCATTATTTGAAAACACCCATGAATTTATCGAAGCTGTAGAATGAGATCCTCAACTGTTGGGTTATCATCTTTCAACCACATTTTCCCTAAATTTATCAATTCTGTTTTTCATACCTCCCAAAGCCACCTATCAGCCTCCAAAGAGATCGAGACAGCTTGAAGCATAACCTGTACTTGTTGTAATTCCACCAGTTCAGTATTTAATCCCAATATACCAACTCAATACACAAATTAAATATTTAGTGTGCTACAACTGTAAATAACTCAGGAAACAGATTTGAAACCATAATTATGGATGTCTCACATGCCTTGCGTAGCGTATTTTCTGCATTTTAATCAGAGCGCACCAAATTTTAATCTAATTCAAGAAGGATGTCTGACCATACTGAGATGCAACATGAACTGCCGAGTTAACATTCATAAATTTGAAAAAAAAGTCCTACATAGTTGCAGTACTAACGATTGTTATGTAATTGAAAAGTATACCTAATTCCATAACCAGTTTCATAAAATGTATGCACTACTTTTCATGCACATATACTAACTGTAGTGAAGGTGGTGATCGATACCAAGCAGAGAGGCACTGGAAGCAGCCATGATTTCAGCAACGTCTATTGTTTCCTTATTTAGATAACAATTCAATCGTGATGAATAGCTTAAAACCTGAATCAATGAAAAGGTTTTGTTAGAGTTATGGTCATGAAAACAACCAATCATGAAAAGGTTTTAACTCATAATTATAATCAAATGCAAACATTTGACAGAACACCTAACGATAGAAGGTGCCCAAAACCACCAAACTAACCTAAAATTATCGCTTATTAGAGTCGTAAATAAAAGCTATGCGAAATCGCTGACGCCACGGCCTTTCAAAACCGCCATCCCCTTCCTTTGCGCCCCTGTGATGGAGCTTAGACTGAAATTGTCGAAGGATTTTTGAATGGCCGTACCTACAAAAAAACAAAAACAAAAATAAGAAGATAAAAAAAAAGAAAATAAGAAATTGCACAAAGATATTCATTAGCATTGCGAACTTACTAAAGAAAACTAAAAATTTCCCGAAAGTGTGTGAATGCCCAGTACGTGTTCTGCAAGTTATCATGTTGCGTTAAACACAAGAAATGTCTGTCTTTCAGCCTAGAGTTGACATAATAATCTAACTTGCTTGACCATTTGACCCACTTAGTAGAACTTTAGAAATGAATGAAAACTCTTGGTATCTAGTTTGACACATCCTCTTGAGATGGATTCTCACTCGGTCAAAAAGAAGATTTGCTTAATAAACCATATTATTACCAAAACAGGTTCCAGATTAGCAAGTTGCGGAACAACAACTGAGCCATCTAATTTAGGATACTCTTCAGACACAACACAATCACAACCATCGAAAATGAGTTCTGATGGAAAAATATAGATAAGAAACCAAATATAAACCATTGTTAAATGTCTATATCAAAGTTCCATTCAAGTACCATAAGTTCTGCACATTTAAACATGTTGATATTTAACAACCAAGTCTCAGATTGTGCATTCATGGTGAACTTGCAAAACATTCGCATTATCAGAATGCCAGGCTCAGATTGTGCATAAAGATGACAACACCATGGCTGCAAGGGAGGTTGCATGAACAACTACCATCCTACAACCTTGCCATGCCATGATGCTATCTTCATTCAATTTTTACTCAGATCTACAAAATCATCATAGCCTCATCTTGAAAGGACAAGAAAAATGCACTTTGCATTCATTTTTATTCACCATCACAATCAACCCTAAATGATTCAGGGTGTAATCAATACATAAACAAAAACCCAACCTAAGAAAAAACCCCAAATCAAATTAGCAAAGATACATGTAAATTACTAACAAAACAACTATCAATTACTGTCATTACCTCATGGCATCAAAATTTATTATAAATAATTTCCAAATTATAAATAATCTACAAATTGCAAAATTACGAAGTATTCTACAACAGAAAATAATTCACCTACATAATTCCTCATGTAATCAAATTGCAAATTCAAACATTAAACAACCATAAATTATGGTTTACTAAACTAATAATTATCATCAATTTGCAGTTCTCAGATACACATATATACCATCACAGTCCAATTAAATCACAGTCCAATCAAACCTTGAAACAATTATCGGATCAAGAATCAGACATACCATCCAGATATTCAAAAAGAAAATATAAAAAAATTGACAAATGATTGCAAAATGTCAGACCTCGCGTATATTCGGGCCGATGTTTGCTTCATCAGAAACGCATCTAAGTTACCGGAAAGTGCCCGGAACCCTAGCTTCCTACCAAAACACTCTGGAAGCACCGCCAACCCTAGAATTGTCGGAAAACACCATAGTTTTAGTCTCAGGTGAGAAGCATCTCATTAACATCATTGACTGAATATCCCTTACAATCTAAAAAACGTGGTCTTAGGTGAGATCGATCTCATCATCATCGACCGAACATGGATTACAGCCAACGCTACCTAGGACAGCAGCGAACGGCAGCCGGCAACGATGGTTTATATGTTGCAACAACAGGCCAGATCTCGCCATCGTAGCCTCAGATGACAAAATCATCTTCATCGGTCTGATCATCCAGCAAGATCAGATCCGTCCGAAACAGTTGCATCCATTTTCTGATGATTCGAGGCTTTAGATTCCACATATCTTTCGACGGATTGAGATCATCGATGAAACTTAGAGAAAGAGACGATCCTCCGCCTTCAAACATAACCGATTTTGACATCTCCGTGTAGTTTGAATTTGAAGATCCGAAGAGAAAAAAGAGATTAAAGAAGAAGAGACGGCGTTTGTGTGTGTGAGAGAATTAGGGTGAATGTGATATATGTCAAGAAGAAGAAGAGTTGAGAGGAAGTATGATGATGGTGTTCAGAAACAATTAATGCAAAAAACACTTCCCCATGCAGTTCAAATTTCCTCCCAATATATCTAAAACACACTAATATATATTTTATATATTATATGATTAGAAAAAAATTAATAGAATGTATTAACAATTTGATTGTTATTTATGATATCAGCAAAACCTACATGACATATGTAGTTGGTTGACACGTATGCAAAATTACATCAGCTCTACTTCTCCTTTTATATATAGTTAGATAGATTTTTTCGACGCGTTTCACATATATATTATATACTACACGTGAATAACATATATACATGTATGATGTATCATGTGTCATACATGTATGCCCGGTTCTATTTTACTAATTTTAAGTCTTTTGCTTTTATATTTTACTTTATTATTTTATCATGTAGCCCTGTTATTATATTTTTTGTAATGTTGACTTTTGTATGTGATAAGATGCCCTTAATGGACACCAATGTTACAATGTTTGATGAAAACTACGTGAATACCATATAAGGGATTACATATGAAATATGATCCTCAAATTTTGGCACCAAAATGTATATATGGTACAAAGGGTTCTACGTGCTTTAAAAATTTTGTGAAAGTATATTGACTTTTAGAACCTTATAAATGACATTTGTCATCCTATGTATAGAATCAAAAGATGTCATAAAATTTTGGTCCATAAAGAACCTTTAAAAACTTTGCCTTTTAATGAAAGGTTCGAATGTGTTTTTAATCATAAAAAATGGTCCTCACACGTGAGTACATTGACCGGAAAATGGTCGAGTTAATTTGTCTAATAAGCAGGTTGTATTAGACAACTCAAACTCATATTACTTTATAGCGTGTTTATATAGTGTTTTGAGCCGTGTTAAAAATTACTAGTAGTAAAACCCGTGTACAAACACGGGTGGTTTTTAGAAATTTTACATACGTCATTTTATTAAAGATCGAATAACTATACAACTATAAAAGTACTTATTATACTTATAAGTTATTTAATACACTTTTACACATATCAAACTCATAAACAATACAAATTATAAGTTGCTAACATAACTACCCATGCTACCAACTTATACCCAAACATATAATATATGACACTAAACGTTGATTTTAAGAATATAGTCCTAAAAACAGATGAAGAACATGTGGTTATAATCCAAGCAATTTCGTTCACTTCTCTCTCCAAAGACAATAAGGTGAGATCCCTTTAATTTAACATGCCAGAATTAATTAGATACCGAACAGAAAAAAAAAACACTATTAAAATAAAGGATTGTGTCTGTAATTATCAAAGTTAAAGGTCATCCATTGCAACTAGCTACAAACATAAAGGACGAAAAGTGTAATTTACCCATAATATTATTATAACGAACCATGTAACATAGAAACGAAAAAAAAAGATTTTTTTTTCTAAATAGTTAAACGGTTTAATGGGTCAACCCGTTTTTAATACGGGTCAACCTGAACCCGACCCTGTTAGTCGACCCAAACATGTTTTATTCGTGTAGGGTTCGGGTCGGGTTGATGGGTCGAGTCAAGAATTGCCGCCCCTAGTTATTACGTTGTGAACAAAACTATAATAATTTTGGTGTTGGTTCATTTCTGTTTAAACATGATGGAAAACATGAAAACATACATGTTACAGCAGACAGTGCGTTGGAGAATCCAGTAATGGAGTTCGACATGCTTGTCATCGTGATCTGGTTCCTCCTTATGGCGCTGACTGATGATGGGGACTTAGAAAACCGAAAAGGGTATCGGCTTAGGAGAGGAGGTCGATGATGATGTTATGACTAATGGGGTGTGTCTAATTGTGTAACTGTCTAACCCCTTAACCTCCACATAAGTCTCCTTATATAAGCACCCAGGAGGAAACCTAATCAGTTAATAAGGGTAATATGGTCCATCAACAATTACCAACTAATTATTTAATAGGTTATTATATATTTTGATCTATATTATGTAAATGATTATAATGGCTATAGATTAAATATTAATACATAATATATTTAATCTTACATTATCCCACTTAGCCAAGTAATCATTTACTATGAGTATTATATAAGCCTAATCAGGAGTTAACACCCATTTTAGCCTTAAACAAGTACTATAGCAGAGAAATACAGCCGTTGAATCATTATGCGACTCAGGACCCCCATTAATCATACTATAGCCTTAATTTAAAACCTAATCGTTATGATCAAAATACGCATAAGCCCTTTGTTTGATTTGTAACTTTATTCGTCTATATGCCATTATACCGGTTGAACATATTCTAAGAGACATACAAAATCAAACTGAGGAAATTTCATTAATCATAAAACATAAGCTAGTACAATATGCTAAACAAGGTCTTTACTAAATCTCATATTCCGAACATGTTCTTCGTAAACCTTAGGAGGGAGACCTTTAGTCATCGGATCCGCAAGCATATCTTTAGTACTAATATACTCGATACAAAGATTATTTTCCTCAACTCGTTCTCGTACGAACAGATATTTTGTATCGAGATATAAACCAGCTCCAGTCGAACTGTTACTGTTCGAGAAACCAACGGCAGCTGAATTATCACAATAAAGCTTCAATGGTCTAGAAATGGAATTAACGATTTTGAGTCCAGTGATCAGATTTCTAAGAAACATTCCATGACAGGTTGCGTTATAAACAACAATGTACTCTGCCATCATTGTGGAAGTTGTGGTCAACTGTTGTTTATGACTCTTCCATGAGATAGGGCCGCCTGCTAACATAAAGATATAGCCCGAAGTGGATTTCTTGTCATCTTTGCATTTGGCAAAGTCAGAATCAGAATAGCCCACCACTTCTAAATGATCACTTCTTCTATAAGTCAATTTATAGTCTTTCGTCCCTTGCAGATATCGAAGTACCTTCTTAGCTGCTTTCCAGGGATCTAGGCCAGGATTAGTCTGATAACGGCCTAGCATTCCAGCAATATAAGCGATATTTGGGCGAGTACAAACTTGAGCATACACCAAGCTCCCGACTACTGACGCGTAAGGTATCTGGCTCATTTGCTCCTTCTCAACCTCTGTTGTCGGACACTGGAATGAACCGAAAACATCTCCCTTAACTACTGGAGCGACGGAGGGTTTGCACTGTTGCATGTTGTAACGTGTAAGGACACGATCTATGTAAGCCTTTTGGGACAATCCTAAGATCCCTTTGTGTCTATCTCGGTGAATTTCGATGCCAATGACGTAAGAAGCATCTCCAAGATCCTTCATGTCGAAGTTATGCGAGAGTAACCGCTTCGACTCATGCAACATGTCTAAACTATTACTTGCCAATAGAATATCATCTACGTAAAGGACAAGTATAGTAAAATTGCTCCCACTCATCTTGAGGTAGGTGCATTGATCCACTTGATTCTTCATAAAACCTTGCTTCTTCATGACTTCATCAAACTTGAGGTACCATTGACGTGATGCTTGTTTTAACCCGTAAATGGATTTCTTCAGCTTACAGACTAGATGCTCCTGACCTTCAGGTTTAAAGCCTTCAGGTTGTTTCATGTAAACATCTTCGTCCAACTCTCCGTTAAGGAAAGCGGTTTTAACGTCCATCTGATGTAACTCTAAATCAAAATGAGCTACTAGGGCCATGACGATCCTTAATGAATCTTTACGAGAGACAAGTGAAAACGTCTCTTGATAATCAATTCCCTCTTTCTGAGTGTAGTCCTTTGCAACCAATCTCGCTTTGTAGTGTTCAACGTTCCCATTCGGATCCAGTTTTGTTTTGAATACCCATTTACATCCTACGGGTTTGGCTCTGTTGGGTAATTCTACCAAATCCCAAACGTCATTTTTCTTCATGGATTCAAGCTCTTCAATCATTGCTTTATTCCATTCAGAAGACTGATCACTGCTAATGGCTTCATTGTAAGAGATAGGATCATTGAGCTTTCCGGGATCCATTTCAGTCAGGTAGGTAACATAATCATCCCAATTAGTAGGTCTTCTTTGCCTAGATGACCTCCTGAGTGGATTATCGGGTTCAACGTCTTCTTGGTTTTGAGCATTTGATGTGCCTTCGTCATGAGGTATAATGGGTTCTGATTGTAAAGGTGAAATTGGAGTTGGTGCAGTAGCTTCAGGTGCAGTAGTTGCATTGGGTACAAGAGGAGTAATCGGAGTAATGGTAAGTGACGAGTCTCTCCCCCCGCGTCTTGTACTTCTTGCAATTCTTCGTAAGAGTTGGTACTGCTCCCACTGACCTTGAAATCCTCCAGGAACGCAACACGCTTGGTTTCAACAATACGGGTGACATGAGAAGGACAATAGAAACGATAACCCTTAGAGTTCTCAGGATACCCGATAAAGAAACAGGTAACTGTTTTAGGGTCAAGTTTCCTTAGGAAAGGATTGTAAAGTTTTGCTTCAGCAATGCAGCCCCATACTTTCATATATTTAAGACTCGGTTTCCTTCCTGTCCAAAGTTCATAAGGAGTTTTAGGGACAGACTTAGAAGGAACTCTATTGAGTATATGAACAGCTGCTTTTAACGCTTCAGTCCAGAGGAATAATGGTAAATTAGTGTTGGCTAACATACTGCGCACCATGTTCATAAGGGTACGGTTTCTTCTTTCAGCGACACCGTTCTGCCGAGGTGTACCAGGCATGGTGTATTGGTTCACAATCCCCTGGCCTTTACAAAACTCATAAAATGGACCAGGAGCTTGTCCCACATCAGTATGTCTTCCATAATATTCACCGCCTCTATCTGATCTCACAACTTTAATCTGACGATCTAATTGCTTTTCAACTTCAGCCTTATAATCTTTAAAATTTGTTAGAGATTCAGATTTCTCCTTAATTAGATACAAGTACATGTAACGAGAATAATCATCAATAAAAGTGATAAATGAAGTATGTCCTGATATGCCAGAGATTTGGTAGGAACCACTAATGTCAGCATGAATGAGTTCTAATAAATTAGAACTCCTAGTGGCACCTTTCTTATTCGCTAATGTCATTTTACCTTTAAGACATTTGACACATGTTCCAAAATCAGAGAAATCGAGAGGAGGTAAGACTTCATCCTTTACGAGACGATTTAATCGTTCTCTTGAGATGTGGCCTAAACGTTGATGCCACAACATGGATGAAGTTTCTAAGTCTCGTTTCTCTTTCATCTTTGTGAGTGATTCATTAATGTTATATGACAACAAAGATTTGGAAAAGCCATCATCTAGTTCTAATCTATAGAGACCACCATCCAGAACACCAGTACCATAAAGAACAGAATCATAGAGGATAGAGAGTTTGCGATGACCATGGGAAACAATAAAACTGTCCATGTCTAACTTTGGTCCTGATACAAGGTTCCGAGTTACCTCAAGAACATATAAGGTATCATAAAGTTTAATACATAAACCAGTTTTCATAACTAATTGTAATGTTCCAATGGCCTTCACTTCTAATTCTCGATCATCCCCAACCTTAAGCGTTCTTTGGTTTCTTTCCAGCTTCCGGATTGAAAGGAATCCCTGAGTTGAATTGGTAACATGAACAATAGAACCAGAATCAAACCACCAAGAATTAGCAGGAACACTTAAATTATAGGACTCAAGTATCATAAAATAATCGTTACCTTTCTTAGCCAGCCACTCCTTAAAATCGGGGCATTCCTTCTGCATGTGTCCTGTCTTTTTACAGAACTTGCAGCGGATACTGCCTAAGAAGTTCTTAGAGCTGGAAGGTGCACTTGTATTAGGATTAGGATTAGGCCTTTGGACTTTTGAAGCATCCTTCCTCTGATAATTGTTCTTCCTCTTCTTAGGATTGGAGGTGGTGAAGTTTGCAACATCGGTGGTGCGATCCATCCTCATACGCTCTTTCTCCTGTACGCACATGGCGACCAGCTCACTCATCGTCCATTTGTCCTTCTGAGTGTTGTAATTGATCTTGAATGCTTCAAAGGACGAAGGAAGCGAAGTGATGATAAAATGAACAAGGAAACCATCACTGATTTCCATTTCCAGCCCCTTCAGCTTATTGGCCATGTCATTCATCATCATGATGTGCTCGCGAATGCCGCTCCTCCCATCATACTTAGTTGTCACCAGCTTGAGAATAAGAGTACTAGTGTGTGCTTTAGACGTCCCTTTGAATTGCGCCTCCACATGTTCCAAGTAGGTTTTAGCATTTTCAGAATCAGGAATAGCTCCCCTGATTGCATTGCTTATGGACTGCTTCATAAACATGAGAGACATGCGGTTACACCTAGTCCACTTTTCATGAGTTAACTGCTCAGCAGCAGTACTTTGAGTGGTAAGGTCCGCTGACTTATTCTCTCTTAGAGCATAATCAAAATCCAGCAATCCAAGTGTAAGCATGAGAGCATCCTTCCATGCAGCAAAGTTATCACCAGTTAAAGGTGGAATCCCGCAATTGGGCGCTAATAGTGGAAATAAGATGAGCAAGTTATGATACTAAGGAAGAAGTCCTAATGTGATCTAAGGGCACGTTAAACTAAGGCAGGCATAAATAATGACCATTTTTACATTATGAAGTTGTGATATTGTCTATTACTAACATCAAAATAATAGACTTAGTTAAAAAATTCTACTTAAACGAAGATAAATCAGCTTTGGCCAGAAGTGTAATCATTTAAGCATATGTGCAAAGTGGTTGTAACAAATCAGCTTTGGCCAGAAATTGAGACAATCACTTTAGTTATGCACTCGTTGAGTATGCCATCTATGAATGAATTAAACCAGCTTTGGCCAGAAATTAAGACATTCATGCTTATGATGCACACACAACATAGCTTTCGTAATACTTGAACGATAAGTAGATGTATCAAGTCAGCTTTGGGCAGAAATGATATATCAAAAACTCATTCAAGTTAAGCCATTTTGGTTTTGTAAAACATTATCTGATTCTGATTAATTAACTAAGTAATTACAAAACCAATTATTTAATAGCAAACCACCCGTTAGCGCGGAGCCCGGGGTTCGGGGCGAAGCCCCGAAAAAAAAAATTAGTTCACATTAAACAGCTTAAAATAATGAGGTTTCGAGTCAGGTCTCGACTGAGTTATGAGATCTCGAGTCAGTTATGAGGTCTCGAGTCGCAACCTTGTTGTCTCGAGTCGGAACCATGGTCTCGACTACTATATCTTATGAGATCTTGACTTATGATGAGGTCTCGAGTCGCAACCACGGTCTCGAGTTATGACCTTATGGTCTCGAGTCGAGACCTTATGGTCTCGAGTCGAGACCTTATGGTCTCGAGTCGAGACCTTTGTCTCGAGTTGTAAACTTTTGAGCCCTTATGATTTCGAGTTGAGACCTTATGGTCTCAAGTCGAGATCTGTTGGTCTCGAGTCGAGACTAATGGTCTCGAGCCCACTGTTGATAGCTGTTTATTGTGATAACATAACTGAAAATTCGAATTCTAAGGGATTATGAGATATGGTTTCCTATTCTAATGCTGATCTGATTTTGTCAAATATCTCAAAAAATTATAATCTGTTTATCTAATAAAAGTTTTCGAAAATCTTTAGAGGACAAAATCAGATCAAAAATAGGAAAACACTCAATAATCTGAATCATATTCCAAATCATATAGGAATTTTCGAATTTTCTAAGAACATGATGAACCCTTAAAAACATAAAACATAAATTCTGGAACCCGAAACCTGAATTTTAATAGTTTTTCTAAACAGATTTCGGTTAAAACATAACCCAGTTGAATTCGAGTGAACATATAATTAATCCTTTTTCCGAAAACAGTGATCTCGAGTCGTTCTCAATGACTCGAAACTGGCTGTTCATAAGATTTTCAAAAAATTCCGTTTTCCAAGTTTCAATCCCAGAATTAATGGATACGAAAACAGAACTGACTAATCAACATATGCTCTGATACCACATGTTGGTTCAGTTCTGTTTAAACATGATGGAAAACATGAAAACATACCTGTTACAGCAGACAGTGCGTTGGAGAATCCAGTAATGGAGTTCGACATGCTTGTCATCGTGATCTGGTTCCTCCTTATGGTGCTGACTGATGATGGGGACTTAGAAAACCGAAAAGGGTATCGGCTTAGGAGAGGAGGTCGATGATGATGTTATGACTAATGGGGTGTGTCTAATTGTGTAACTGTCTAACCCCTTAACCTCCACATAAGTCTCCTTATATAAGCACCCAGGAGGAAACCTAATTAGTTAATAAGGGTAATATGGTCCATCAACAATTACCAACTAATTATTTAATAGGTTATTATATATTTTGATCTATATTATGTAAATGATTATAATGGCTATAGATTAAATATTAATACATAATATATTTAATCTTACATTGGGTTGTTTGTGTAGTTGATTATGATTTGGTGCCATGTTCGTTTTTTATCGTTCAGGGTTTTCGAAGCTACAAAAGATTGATGATCGTTATTCTCTTCATTGAACGTTTTCCCTCAAAATGAAACATCAAATTTAATTATTGGGACACTTATATGGTACATTTGCTTTTTGATAAAACCAATTGCTATCGAAAGAAATTTTTTTTTGTGAACTATTTCCCTTTCTATTTTAGGGTGGGGATCAAATAGAAAGTTTATTTTAGCTAAGAAGTATAGGAATCAATAGGATTAGGACATGTGAAAAATTTTAAAATAAAGAGGAAGAGTATTTTAGTCAATCTTATCCTTTTCTTCTTTTTCCTTCTTCCCAGTAACATCAAAATCCAACATTTTCAAAACCCACCATCTTCAACCATTTCTTCACTTTCTATCTCAAAAATCACTACATTATAGTGCGATTTTTGTCACCAATAAATGATTCAAACACCCGATCAACGTGTTCTTCAGCTTTTTTGAAGAAACCCCAGTTTAATTTCATACAAAATCTCGTTTTTCCGGCGATTTTGAAGATAATCACTCGATACGTTCGATTCGATCTCTGATAAGTGTTTCAATCATTCAAATTTCGTCAATCGTTGAAAAAACCGACTTCGATCCATGTATGAAATTATTTAATTTCATTTTTATTATATGAGTTTTTGATTTCATTGCGTTTTACGATCTTGGCGGGGGTCCGGGGGCAGCGCCCCTGGTAGCAGGGTCCCAGGGGCGGCAGCCCCTGGTGGGATCCAAGGGGCAGAGCCCCTGGCTGGGGTTGAGCTTAGGGTTGAAACATCCACGAGAAAAGAAGGATATATCCACAAACGCAGTAATCGTCTAATCGAGACTCTAACCACATTCGATTCTTTGTTTTGGAAAATGGTCTACGTCACTACTGTACGTCCCACACCGACTAGTCTCACGATCAACATTAACGAGATAAATCACGTGTCCCGTAGTGAATCAGATGGTGCTTAGAACTTGATCCCCAGACCTCTACAATAAATTCACACCTCCTTACCACTGATCGAAGCACTACAATGAGGACTCCAGGGGCGGAACTAGCATTCAATGAGCCGTAGCACGGGCTACGGCTCAACTTCGTATCGGTAGTGTATTATTTTTGTCGGTTTTATATATAGATACCCCTAAACAACTACGAGGATACCCCTAAGCAAATGTTAGGATACCCCTAAATATAGGAGGTAAAAATAAAATGGAATGAAATTTTATGTTCGAAGAAAACTGAAATTTCCGGTTGACGGAATTGCAGCGGCATGTAAAAGGGAAGAAGATGAAGATGTATTTTAATTAATATAATAAAATGACCCTTGGGATGATAAATGGAAAGGCAAAAATACTATAAAAGTCAAAAGTTACATTAGTCAAACTTCAGCATTTAGTTTATTTAATTTATTGTAAAGATTACTTATTTGTATTTTTTTCATTTTTTTATTATCACAAGAGATTCCCTCAATATCTTGAACGCATATTTTTTTTCACAAACATTACTTATACATGACATTTTTTTCTAAATAACAAAAAAGCATAAAAAGCTAAAAGTGAAAATAATACATCAAAAAAATATTAAAGTAGTTCTTTTTTAATAAAAAATATTTTATCTAAAAGATTATACGGATATATGAATAAGAAAGTTTTTAAACTCTAATTATATGAAACTAAAGATAAAGGTTTTAGATACGATTAATTCTAAAGCCTAGGATTTCTAATATTGAAAATTCATATAAGATTACATGCTTTAACAAATATCGAAGGACAATGAGTTTTCGGTTCTTTTTGTTGTTGAATATATTTTTATAACAAACTAAATATTATTTATAAAACTTCTAAATAACATTTAATGTTTTATAAAAAAAAATTGGCAGCGTTCTCGTGTGTGTGGTACCCCATTAACAAAACAAATATACCCAACGTGTGCTTTAAAATGTAACACTATAATTATATTTGGATTCTATAATTAAATTGTTTTCATTCTCTTACTTTATTAGAGAAAGACACTATATTATAAAGTATAGATTAGAAAAAGTTGAATAGTGAGTGACAATATATTACAAAGTATGGATTAGAAAAGGTTGATTAACAATTTTGTTTTTTAATACTAGTTTCACAACATCATATTAATACATAATTTTAATTATATCTTATCTAAAAATATCATATTATAATTTCTAAATCTTATATAATATTTTTTATATAACTTGTGTAATATACGAGTCTACAACCTAGTTGCATAGGGCCCCTAAGGCTCTCGAATTCTCAGGGATGAACCTAGGTAAAAGAAAAACTTAAGGGCCCATTTTTACTAGCCGGTCAGGTGCTCTCAAATTCTCAGGAACGGGTCTAGATAAAAGTTTTTTGGGATGCCCCTAAAATTTTCTTCTAGATCCGCCACTGGAGGACTCAATTCTTTATTTTGGACTAGGCATGTAGGTTTGTTACCGTTATATTATGTTTTTGGTTTTGATGTAGTTGTACTAATTTGTGTTGTAGTCAACAATTAAAATGAAAGGTTCTTAGAATACGTAACTAGCTTGTAATGGTTATGATCAACTGGTACTTCAGATGACCCCTCAGAACTGGACCATATGTAATCAGATGCCAAAATTTAAGGATCATATTTCATATGCTAATGTGCTATATTGTTGACTTTTGGGAAGTATTCTTAAAGGGGAAAAGGACAACTTTTTTTCTAAATCTAATTGTATGAGAGTTGACATCATATATGTCTAAATCTAATATTTAATTTAGTTAATTTTGAATGCAACGTGACACTTTAATTGTATGAAATTGAACTTTGTATGGTCACGCTCACACTTAAATATTATGAACTAATTATTAGCTATTTAGTATCTACTTAAAATGAATGTTCAAAAAGTAAACGGTAATGAGCGATACTTTTTCAAAATTTGCCACCAAACACGCCTCCTCCCCACCCCCAGGCATTATTGGGCGTTATTGTTCAAAAAAGCCCCCCATGCGTTTTTTAAATCACGCTTTGTGCAAATTTGAAGGGCCAATTGTTGATGCAACAAACACAAGACCAACGGTGGTAGCTGGGCTGGTTAGGCAAAAGGGTTGAAGGGTTCAACTTTGCCTAACGCAGGTCGTGGGGTCCCCCCACGTTTGCAAAACGCGAAAGGAGGTTCACTAGTTAGTTTTTGCTATTTGCTGATGATCCATCTCTGAATTGTATCCAGATTTGGATGTGGGAGCAAATAGAATGTGTGTGGTATGTGTGAAAAGGAGTGACTCGCTTGTAAGCAAGTACTCTATGCAAATGACCAGAGATTAGAGAATCAGAGCTGGCCAGGAGATGTCTCTTGAAGTAAATGAAGTGTCGATTTATAGGAGAAGACATCTCCTGAAGTGGAGTTCCTTTGACTAGTGATCCTTCCTGCAGTGAGGGGCTTACCCTTTCGGGGGTTGAAGCCTTTTGTCCCCCGGATAATAGCGTGCATTCCTGCAGACCTACATTGCTTTAGCGGCTGTGGGTTGGTGAAGCAATCCCTGGATGTGACTGGCTACTGTTCCCGTGTTGCTTTTCCCTTCCTCACAGCTTTTTAAGCCTTGAACCCTTTAACCATCTAAGCGTTTACGTAATTAGCCATTTTATTCAATCTTGGGCTACCCCCGTCATCAGCCCCCCAAGTCAGAGGTTTTTGGGGGATGAGCTCAAAGACGTCTGACTTTTATACGCGTGTTTTACTGCCTAAAAGTTTCAAGGGTTCGATGCTTTGAAGGCTTGAAGGGTTGTGATCAGTTAATATTTGAATTTTGAAATGACTGACGGTTGATGTGATTGATGTATGGCAGTTTTTAGGGTGGCAGTTACTGTTTGCCATTATTACCCCTATTTGTAGATTATTTTACATTTTCATATCTCACTTATTTACATATTTTACTCTGGATAAACATCACTTTTTCTTCTTCTTTTCTTTCAAGTTTCCCCCTTTCCTTCGAAAACCAGGTCAGTTCCTTTCTCTTATTCTCTTTTTAATTGTTCATAGTTATGGGTGCTCGGAAGGATATGGCAAAATCCTTCTCTCGACTGACCCAAGAGGAAGTCGATTTATTTTGTGCGGAATGGGGAATAGGGACAAAGTATAGACCGGTTGCACCGGCTTGTGATAAATCTGTCAATGCTTGTCCTTCTGGTATGATTGCCTTGTATTGTCGTCATTTTGAGTTTTCAAACCTCCGTTATCCGTTTTCAAACTTTGTGTTGAATGTGTTGGAATATTATCGAGTGTCTTTCGGTCAAGTTCATCCCCTAGGTATGGCTAGGGTTTTGCATTTCGAAATTCTCTGCCGGGCTTGTGGGTATGATCCCACTCTTTTATCATTTCGTCGTTTTTTCCGACTTGCCAAAAATGGTGATTGGTTCACCTTCGAAACCAGTCAAGTTGATACTTGTTTGATTTCGTCCATGGTTTCTACACTTGGGGTTTGGAAAGATCGGTTTTTCTGGGTGTCGGAGGAAATTGTTCCTTTCAAACTTGTTTGGAGACACCCGGATGCTGTTCTGAACGAGCCGGAACCTTCTGATTCCGAGATAAACACCCGTTTTTTAGAAATTCTTAGGGAGTGCCCTTCGAGGCTTCGTCCCTTCCCTGAGCATCTGTTGGTGTTATTGGGTATAAGTAAACTGTGGGAAAATGCTAACCGAGACCCGGTGCTTATTAGAGATGGGAAGGGTATGCCTTTTTTCCTTTCCTGCTTTTTATCTCTTTTTATTTGTCTGCTTATGTCCTTTTATATTTTGTATTGTAGTTATGTCTGCCTTGGATTTTATTAAGAGTGATGATACCTCGGACGTTGTTTTTGGTGATGCTGCTGCTACCCCTGGTGAGAATGCGGTTGTTAAGGGTGCTGACTATAGGTTTGAGGGTTCTGGTTATGTCAATGTTCCAAATGTCAAAGGCTTTACCAAGGTTACTGTGTCCAAAGGTTCTACTCGTCGTTCTCAACGTCATCTGAAGGGTGTTGAGCAGCCCTCTGGCTCAGAGCCTGTTGACGTTAGTGATGACATCGAAGCATCAGAGGATCAAGCTGTGGATGTTGGTAAAGGCAAAGAAAAGGAGTTGATCGTTTCGAGCAAGAAGAAGAAATTGGTCAAGAAGGGTACTATGTCTGCTATTGAAGGTTCGTCGGCCAAAAGTGTTGAAAGCTTCGAGGGTTCGGATGACATTTATGTGCCTAATTGGAAGGTTAAGGTTGGTGACAATTTTAAGGATCCTGTTGTGTGTGCTGAAGCTTTGGCTCATTTTTCTCCTCCTGGTGTTCGAGATGCCATATCTGAGATGGAGGGTGATCATCTTATCTCAAGGATGATGCTCAGTTCCTGCAACCTTTCTGCCTTTTTGGCTGAAGGTGTCACCCGCTTTGCTAAAGGGATGCGGGAATATGAAGAGACTTCCAAGAAGAAGGAGAAAATGAAGGCTTCTATTGCTGCTATGAAGAAGGAAATTGAGAGCTTTTCTGAGAAGGAGTTGGGTTGGAACAAGAAGATTGAGGAGTTAACTAAAAGGCATGACATTGAGATGGGTGATCTTAGGAAAAGCTTTGAGGCTAACTTATTGAAACTAAAGGCTGACCGGGAGACCTTGGCTGTGCAAAAGAAAGCCTTTGATAAGGAGAAGGATGGTTTGAAAGCTTTGGTTGCCCAAGCTACCGGGGATAACCAATGGCTCATTGAACATGGTTTTCGTCAGGTGGATACCTATCTCTTGCACTCTAAGGAATTTAACTCCGCTCTTGGTGATGTCTACACTAAGCTGCTCAATCTGGGAAAACACCAAGGCCTTATTGCGGGTTATAAGCTTCATGAGTCTGGCAACCCTTTAGAGCAATCTCCTCTGTACCGTCCCGAAGCTTCTGACGTCTTTAAGAGTTCCGTGGAGCACATGGAGAGGTTATCCTACCCGTATGTAAGTCAAGTTTCCTCTTGTTATGGTAAGCCTCTCTCTGCTTTACAGGAACTGAAGCCGGATGGTTTGAATGACAAGTTATGTGCTGAACTACTTGGCTCCCTTTCGAGGAAACGTTCCTTTTCGGGGGATAGTGAGGATAGTTTTCCTGGGGAGGCCGATGTTCCGAAGGATGCTAGTTTGGAAGTTTCGGTTGTTGATGATCAAGGTCCGAAGGCTAAGAAGGTTAAGAAGAGTAAGAAGGCCAAGGGTAGCACTTCTGGGGCTACTAAGCCTTCTGTTGATGCCTAAAATTCGTAGCTTTCTTAGCACTTTGTTAAAACAATTCGTGGTTTGTAACTGTTGAACAATATTAGGTTTTTGGGGACCCCTAAGGTTCCTTTTGGTTATGTTGAAGGCCTGTATGGCCGTTGAACAATGATTAGATTTGCAAGTTACTAGGACTTGCCTTAACTTATGCTTGGAAGTCTTTTAGGACTTTCTTTGACATGGTACGATGTTTTAACTTTCTACTTTATGTTGTGTTTTTTAGACTTGTGCCTGCTTTCTGTTAAGGTAGTCTATTTGGTTTTTAACCGTCCAAGCCTTTTGGCTGTCTGTCAATAGGTTGAAGCCTTTAAGGTTTCGGGGTATTGCTCGGGTGGTTTGAAGCCTTGAAGACTTCTTGGTTTTGCGTTCTGGCTTGGTTTGTACCTTTGTGATTTTTGTCCAATTGACTTTGTTCTTTTTGGATTCGCTTTGTTCTTTTTGTAACTTTGTCTTTGTCGGGTTTGTGCTGCCCTTATGTTTTTTATACCTCAAAGGGTTCAGTGCTGCAGACACTTAGCCTTGGCATTTTTAACAAGAAGAGATGGCACCTATCCTTTTAATCATTTCTTTTGGTTTTTTAGCCTTTTTGTAGACTATATTTCTAAGACTTAGGGAGCATTTGGTGTGGGCTGCTTATACCCGTCTATGAGACAATTTTATTTTTTCTTAACAAGTCTCATGGAGTTGTATTGATTTAGGAACTCACCCCTTATATAGGCTCATTCAACCCTTGAACCTATTGAGCGATGTGGCCTGGGAGCTCATCCCCTTACATGGCCCTTGCCATGGAGTTTTTTGCTAGGTTCTCAACCTGATTTCGGATAGAAAGACAAGTTTGATAAAAACAACTTCATTCATTAAAGCAATACTTGCTTTTTACAAAAGGTATTCATAATCCTGCTTAAAATACATTTTGATACAAACCAAACTTTCCATTTAAACATGGAACCTTTTCAGTGTTTTGCCGTTCCAATGCCTTGGAAGCCTTTTGCCTTCTGAATCAGCCAACTTGTAGGATCCACCTTTGTGTGCTTCAAGGATGGTGTACGGGCCTTCCCATTTTGGGCCAAGCTTTCCTTGATTTTCTTTCTTGCTGGCTTCGTTGTTTCTGAGAACCAGATCCCCTGGCTTGAAACGTTCGTTTTTGACTTTTTTGTTGTAGTAAGCTTCCATTTGTTGCTTGTATTTGGCTTCTTGAATTGCGGCTTGATCTCTTGCTTCCTCTAGGAGTTGTAAATTCAACATGGTCTCTTTTTGGTTTGTTTCGGGATCCATGTTGACAATTCTTTGGGTTACAACTCCTATTTCGGCAGGGATCACAGCTTCGGATCCAAATACCAAGCTGTAAGGTGTTTTCTTATGGCTTGTTTTTTCTGTTGTTCTAATTGCCCATAGGACACTAGGCAATTCTTCAATCCAGTTGCTTTCGTATCTTCCCAATCTTGTCTTTATGCCTTCCACTATGCTTCTATTTGTTCTCTCAACCTGCCCGTTTGATTGTGGATAAGCCACTGAGCTGAAAATCTGATCGATTTTGTATTCTTTGCACCAAACACTGAAAGGCTTCTCAGCAAATTGCCTTCCGTTATCAGTGACAAGTACTCCTGGCAATCCATAACGGCAAATGATGTTTTCCCAGACAAAGTCAATGACTTGCTTTCCTGTGATCTTGGCAAGTGGCTTGACCTCGGGCCACTTGGTGAAATAGTCTACCGCCACTAGTAGGAATTTCACTCCCCCTTTGCTTGGGGGAAATGGACCAACAATGTCCATTCCCCACTTATGGAATGGCCAGGCCAAGGTTATTGGGACTAAATCATGCTTGGGACTTTTTGGGACTGGTGCGTGGATCTGGCAGGCATCACATTTCTTCAATTCTTCGGTTGTGTCACGATGCATTGAGGGCCAGAAATATCCGAGGTTCATGAGCTTTGCAACTACCGACCTAGCTCCAAAGTGAGCTCCACACACGCCCTCATGAATTTCCTTGATCAAGTACTTACTTTGCTCAGGACCGACACATCTTAGCAAGGGAGCAAGGTAACCCTTTTTGTAAAGGGTTTCTCCTTGTAGTATGTATTGTCTTGCCTTGATTTCAACCCTTTTGGCTTCCACTTGATCATTGGGTAATTCACCATTTTTGAGGAACTTTCTTATGGGAGTCATCCAGTTTGGTTCTTCTTCGGTGACCACGTCTTGAACCTCCAATTCATCAATGGATGGGGCCTTCAACACTTCTACCAGTACCTTCTTGGTGAGATGGGCAAAAGTGAAGGATGCAAGCTTACTTAGGGCATCGGCCTTCTTGTTTTGAGATCTTGGGATTTGTTTGATGTTGCATGCTTGGAAGGTACTCATCAGTTCCTTGGATTTTTCTCTGTATTTTTTCATGTTGGGCTCTTTAGCTATGTAGCTGTCATTCACTTGGCTTGAGACCAGCAACGAATCCGTGAACACTTCAAGCTTTTCAACCTTCATTTCTTTGGCCAGCCTTAGGCCGGCTATTAATGCTTCGTATTCAGCCTCGTTATTGGTGGTCTGAAAATCAAAACGAAGAGCATATGTGAACTCCAAACCTTTTGGGTTGATCAAAATTAATCCAGCCCCTGACCCTTCAACGCTTGAAGCCCCATCGGTAAAAAGCTTCCAGGCTTCAGGGTTGGAAGGTTCAGTGGTGGCAGTGTTTACTTCAGTGAGTGTTTGGTTTGGGACTTCCACAATGAAATCGGCCAAGACTTGAGCCTTGATAGCTTTCCTTGGGACATAGGTGATGTTATGTTCACCCAGTTCTATGGCCCATTTGGCTAATCGCCCCGAGTTTTCAGGTTTTTCAAGCACACTCTTAATAGGTTGGTCGGTGACCACTTGTATGGGGTGTGCTTGGAAATACCTTCGAAGCCTTCTAGCTGTTTGAACTAAGGCTAAAGCAAGCTTTTCAAGGGGAGGATATTTCGTTTCAGCTAATTTTAAAGTTTTGCTGAAAAAATAAACGGGTACCTGGGCCTTGGCTCGCTCAATGGTGAGGACTGCACTGATGGCCTCGTCCGTGATTGAGAGGTACACCGATATTAACTCCCCGGTTTTTGGTGCCGCAATGTCTGGAAGGGAAGCTAGATGTTGCTTCATCTGGTTGAAAGCTTCTTCAGCTTCTTCAGTCCATTTGAAATCCTTTTTATCTGAGCAGTTCTTGAGCGTTTTGTAGAAGGGCAGGGATCTTTCGGCTAACTTGGAGGTAAAACGCTTCAAGGCTGCGAGCTTCCCATTCAAGCTTTCAACCTCCTTCTTGGTCTTTGGTGGCTTGGTTTCAAGGATGGCTTTTACTTTGTTAGGGTTGGCTTTGATGCTTTGTTTTCCAACGATATGGCCCAAGAATTTTCCTTCCTCGAATCCAAATGAACACTTTTCCGGATTAAGTTTCATGTTAACCTTTCTGAGGTTCTTGAAAGTTTCTTGAATATCATCGAGCATTTGATATTCCGTCTTGCTTTTAATAACCAAGTCGTCGACATATGCCTCCATGTTCTTGCCAATTTGGCTTTCGAAGGCTTTGTCAACGAGCCGTTGATAGGTTGCTCCTGCATTTTTGAGGCCGAAAGGCATCTTTTGATAGCAAAAGATCCCTTTGTCCGTGTGAAAGGCTGTTTTTTCCTCATCCTCTTTTTTCATGAGGATTTGGTGATAGCCTTTGTATGCATCAAGAAAGCATTTGAACGAGTAGCCTGTGAGGGAGTCAACTTTGAGATCAATTTCTGGTAGTGGATAGCAATCCTTAGGACAAGCTTTGTTGAGATCCTTAAAGTCTATGCACATCCTCCAAGAGTTGTCTGGTTTCTTGACCATAACTGGGTTTGCAACCCATGACTGGTACTTGACTTCTCGGAGGATACCGGCTGACACAAGCATTTCAACCTCTTGGCAGGCTGCCAGACTTCTTTCAGGTGCCAAGCTTCTTTTCTTCTGGACCACAGGCTTGACCTCTGGTGGTATTCTCAACTCATGCTCGGCAATATCCCGGGGGATCCCGGTCATATCTTCAGGACACCAAGCGAATACATCGCTGTAATGTGTTAGCAATTTTTCAAGGTATGAAAGGGTCTCTTGAGAAAGGTCTGGGTTGACCCTTATTCTCTGTTCAGGGTACTTGGGGTTTATGACCAACCTTTGCCTGTGTTCTTCACTGTTTGAACTCTCACCTTCAACCACGTAGGCTTCCTGAGAGGGTTGAAGGGTTGCTATGCCCCTCTCGGTAGGGAATTTGACTGTGCCATGGCCAACAGAGACGGCCATGTAAAATGCACACTGTCCTGGTCTTCCGACGATCACGTCATAGCTTGAGGGGATGTTGATAACCACAAAGGTGAGTGGTTGAGTTCTTTCTTTTAAACCTTCACTGAAACGAACATTAAGTGTCAATTGCCCTAAAGGCTTGAGGGCTATGTCAGCGATACCTTTTATGGAGGTTCCAGAGGGTTGAAGCCTTGAACGTTCTTCATTACTCAATCGATTGAAGAATTTTTCGAACATGATTTCAGTGGCTGCCCCCGTGTCTATGTATGCCTTGCATGTTTGCAATGTTCCCACGGTAGCTTCTACCATGAGAGGGCTAGAGAGAGGGTCATTCTCCGTAGGGGGGAAACAGACACACTGAAGCTCCCAAGCTTCCAACCTCTGCCTCTTGTGAGGAACCTTTCCATCGAAATCTACCATGTTGACTTCCTTACCCTTTCCTTCGGCCATTTTGTCCCGGACTCCCTTTACCAAATGAGCGAGTTCTCCGGACTTGACAGCCTCTTCTATTCTTTTCTTGAGTTGGAAGCAATCATTGGTGTGGTGACCCTTTTCTTCATGAAACTCGCAGTATTGGGTGGAGTTCTCATTTTTCCTGCTTTTGGGGAGAGGTCTAGGAGGCCGAAAGTTTTGTTTAACTTCTTCTGTTGCGAGGATTTCTTGAGGGGTCTTTGTGAGGGGTGTGAAACTTATGCCTTTTTCCCTGCTTGAAAGGTTCCGACCTTCGGACCTTCGAGGGTCTGAACCCTTTGACCGCCTATCATAGGAGTTGAAGTTCCCTCTTTTTCTGGCTGGACTGTTGCTTCTCCAGCCGGACCCTCTTTTTCTTTGTTCCTTAATGTCTACTGCCTCCTCTCCCCGGATGTGGGCTTCAGCCCTTTCAAGAGCTTCTTCTAAGGTCTTGGGTAGAGATTTGTTGAAATCCCTTGTAAGGTACTTAGAGGTGATGGCATTCATGAAGCCAGCCACCCTCATTTTCTCATCGGCCCCTACATAAGTCAGACCTTCCTTCTTGTATCGTTCAATGAAAGCACGGAGACTTTCATCATCACGTTGTTTTATCTGAAAGATCACTGTTGCGTCTTTGACATATCGTCTTTGTTGGGAGAAATTGGCCAGGAAACCCTTACTGAGATCGTCAAAGCTTCGAACGCTTTGAGCAGGTAAATCGTTGAACCAGATCCTGGCGGATCCAACAAGAGTTTGCATGAACATTAGGCAACACTCAGCGTTGGACCATTTCTCTATCCGAGCTGCACCGGTGAAGATCTGAAGATGGTCCTCAGGATCTTCAGTCCCATCATATGTCCTGATGTGGGCCGGCATTTTGATCTTTGACTGGAAATCATAATCGGCTATCTGCCTTGAAAAGCATGAAAGGTTACTTGGCTTGTATGGTTTAGCCAAGTCTTCTTCAGTCCTTGCATCCACATTACTGCTATTGCCGTTGTTTCCCTGAGTGGCAAGCACTTGATTTATGAAGTGTTGCCATGGGAAGTTGGCCATCATCTGGGTCATCATGTTGGGCATAGGGTTGAAGCCTTGAAGGCTTCATGGGCCAGTGGAGCAGTTTATCCCGAGGGGAGCACTCATAACAGCACTTCGTGCTAAGGGGAGCACGGACAGAGCTTGCTCCCATGTAGTTGTAGTAGATGCTGGATAGCTTGTCACCGGGGATTGTAGGAGCTGGTCAAGAGTTAGCTCATGTCCCAGAGGAGCACCACTAGTAATTGGTTGGGAAGAGAAGATAGGATGCACCGTAGGATTTGTCATAGTGGACAGATAAGGGTGAGGGTTTGAAAGGTTACTGGGACCAGCCTCACTTCTTGTTGCAAAAAGAGGAGGAGGTGGTCCAGGAGACAATGTTGGCTCAGGTTCGTCATAGTCTAAACGAATCCTCACTCCCTTTTCTCTTTCTTTACTCACGTGCTGGTTGAGAAGAGTCCTTAGCACAAGGAAATTGTTAGCAACCCCTTCAGGGGTGAGTTCAACACATGATGGGGCATCAGAGACACCGATATTAGGAGATGGAACTCCGGATTGGGACGGAGTTGGTGTGTTGAAGTTGAGGAACTCGGGTGTGCTCCCCGGAGTTGAGAAAGAAGTTGGTATAGCCACGTGAGCTTGGCTACTACCCGGAGTAGAAGTGTTTGGAATCTGATTCACTTCCTCCGGGGATCCACTTTCAGACATGGTGATTTTAAGTGAATAGAGCTACACTACTAGGTCTTTTTGAGAAGAAATAGCGGCGTAGCCCCACGGTGGGCGCCAACTTGTTGATGCAACAAACATAAGACCAACGGTGGTAGCTGGGCTGGTTAGGCAAAAGGGTTGAAGGGTTCAACTTTGCCTAACGCAGGTCGTGGGGTCCCCCCACGTTTGCAAAACGCGGAAGGAGGTTCACTAGTTAGTTTTTGCTATTTGCTGATGATCCATCTCTGAATTGTATCCAGATTTGGATGTGGGAGCAAATAGAATGTGTGTGGTATGTGTGAAAAGGAGTGACTCGCTTGTAAGCAAGTACTCTATGCAAATGACCAGAGATTAGAGAATCAGAGCTGGCCAGGAGATGTCTCTTGAAGTAAATGAAGTGTCGATTTATAGGAGAAGACATCTCCTGAAGTGGAGTTCCTTTGACTAGTGATCCTTCCTGCAGTGAGGGGCTTACCCTTTCGGGGGTTGAAGCCTTTTGTCCCCCGGATAATAGCGTGCATTCCTGCAGACCTGCATTGCTTTAGCAGCTGTGGGTTGGTGAAGCAATCCCTGGATGTGACTGGCTACTGTTCCCGTGTTGCTTTTCCCTTCCTCACAGCTTTTTAAGCCTTGAACCCTTTAACCATCTAAGCGTTTACGTAATTAGCCATTTTATTCAATCTTGGGCTACCCCCGTCATCACCAATCATATTTAATCTTCCTTTTTCTTGGCCAATAGTTTTTTTGTTGGGTTTTTTAATTTTATTTAATTCTCTACACCCTTTTAACATAATGCTTACATCCTGACTACACCCATTTTAGAAAAATGCCCAATAATGCCCTTTGCTGACTGTACTACCACATGGCGGAAAACGCCCAATGGTGGAGGCATATCACCCTTACCACTACGCATGATCTCATACATGTTTATTCTTTATATATATTAGTAGGTTAAAATCTCGCATATTAGATGGATAAATACATGTAATGTTATATATTTAGTATTAATAAATTATGTGTAATACAAATTTATTTTTTGAAATAGACAAGTAAAGTTAGATATTATAAATATATATAATTAATTTCATAAAATATTCATTTGGTTATAATAATAAAATAATTATCTGTATTTAAATAATAATCATCTATAATTAAATTTATAATTAAAGTATGTTAAATATCTAAAAATATATTTTTCTAAACACATCATCATTTTAGTTTTATTATATAATAGGAGAGATAGGTGAAAAAACATAACCTGAGACCTATATATTATGACATGTGTTCTCTATAATTTTTATTTATTGAATATAATAGATATAAAAAACATAGTTATTTAAACCAAAAGGGTCCAATCATATAGATATAAAGTCTAACAATAACATTATATTATTTCATGATAAATTTAAGAAAAAACTCACATAACTAACCATTTGGCCAACAAAAGTGACAAAATAAACATTGATTTTTTTTAATCAAAAAGTTTATTCAGTTGTGCGGTTACACATCAAAAGTGAGAAGGATTGGTTTGGTTTGCATGGCAGTTGAGGGAACCACACAAGGCCTCCATAGACGAACCCTAGACAAATGGGATCAAAGTAGGTATTATCCTTTGAGTGGTTGGTAAGCTAATTAAAAATTATGATCAAAGTCACTTAAATGATGGATAAATTTGGTGGTAGGAGAGAAAATCAATTTTGATGCCCAGTTTATAAGGGTTTTTTTTTTAATGGCGTATGGTTAGAATATTGCTAACCCGGTTAGTAGTTAGTGTGTTAGCATCACCAAGTTAGTTTCATTGCCCAAGACCAACCCATGTGATCATAACTCGTAGCTAAAGTCAAATGTCGCATGAGTTTCCTCAAAGACAGTGATAAGGTATGAGATTGAAGGGAAAAGATCAAATAAGAAGTTTATTTTGGCTAGGAAGTGTAGAAAGCAATAGGATTAGGACATGTGACAACATTTAAAATAAAGAAAAAGGGTATTTTAGTCAATCCAACCATTTCTTCTTGCTTTTCAAAACCCAGTAACTTCAAAACCCACCATTTTCAAAACCCACCATCTTCAACCATTTCTTCACTTTCTATCTCAATAATCACTACATTATAGTGCGATTTTCATCACCAATCAATGATTCAAACACCTGATCAACGTGTTCTTCAGCTTTTTTGAAGAAAACCCAGTTTAATTTCATACAAAATCTCGTTTTTTTCGGAGATTTTGAAGATAATCACTCGATCCGTTCGATTCGAGCGCTGATAAGTGTTTCAATCATTCAAAATTCGTCAATTGTTGAAGAAATCACTTCGATCCATGTAAGAAATTCTTTAATTTCATTTTTACGATCTGGGTTTTTTATTTAGTCATTGCGTTTTACGATCTTGGCGGGGGTCGTCTTAATACAATCGTGTGTTAAGATAATGGTACATGAATTCATGTCATATTCCGGTGTACCTCCTAACGGTTCTTTCAATATCGATCGAATGTCTTGCGATTATTCATTGCTTTTTTCATCTTCGATAGAAAAAATTATTTCTTTGATGTTCCATTTTCAATTAAAAATCCTATGATGTCTGTTTGAAACAAATTTTCAGATTTACTTCATTGCGCTCTCATTTGACTTCAAACATGGTAAACTTGTTCGGTCACCGCTATTATTGAATTATCTCGATCACTACGACACCTTGCGGCATCGGTATAACTTGTAGCTTGTGCTAATCATGATCGAGCATATCATGTAAAACTATTTCATTTAAGCTTGTTGATTCTAAGTTTCATCTAGTGGATGTTGTTGTTTCTAGAATTCATTTGCATATTGTGAATGTTCGTTGGAATTCTGTTGGTCGAAGTTCCTTCGTCTCGTTTCCCTTGACATCAAATCCTAAAACACATTCCTTTTAACCGTTGGGTTCTTATTGTTGTAGCAAGTCCTTGAATTCACATAATTCAAATATGTCTTGATTCGATTTCATTACCATTCACTTTTGTACCAACTAGTATCTACCTAAGCATAACATAACTCTAGGGAGTTAACATAGTCTAAATTTCGAGGACGAAATTTTATTAACAGGGGGAGCCGCGCCCCTGGTAGCGGGGTCCCAAGGGCGGCAGCCCCTGGCGGGGTCCAAGGGGCAGAGCCCCTGGCTGGGGTTGAGCTGTAATAAAAATGCATCAGAAAAATTAATTTTCTGTAAATTGCCTCTGGAAACTGCATTCGTAAACTGCATTGGTTCAGACAGTTCACAGCACAGACAAAACTATTGTCATGGTTCAATGCGTTTTAGAGAGAACACTTTCTTTGGTGTTTTTAGGCAATTGCGTTTTAGAACTAAAACATTTTTATGTGTTTTCTGGCCATTGCGTTTTAGAAAAAAACATTCTTGATGTGTTTTTGGTGCATTTCGTTTTAGGTAAAACACTTTTTTAGGTGTTTTCAGTCCATTGCGTTTTACAGAGAACACTTTCTTTTGTTTTTTAGGCAATTGCGTTTTAGAATGAGTCATTTTTAAGTGTTTTCTGGCCATTGCGTTTTACAAATAAGACATTTCTTTGTGTTTTTGGTGCATTGCGTTTTAGGTAAAACACTTTTTTATGTGTTTTCAGTCCATTGCGTTTTAGAAAACAGACATTTTAAGTGTTTTCTGGCCATTGCGTTTTAGAAATAAGATATTTGTTTGTGTTTTTTGTGCATTGCGTTTTAGGTAAAACACATTTTTATGTGTTTTTAGTCCATTGCGTTTTAAAAAGTACATTTTCTTTTGAGTTTTTAGGCTATTGCGTTTTAGAAATAAGACATTTCTTTGTGTTTTCTGGCCATTGCGTTTTACAAATAAGTCATTTCTTTGTGTTTTTAGTGCATTGCGTTTTAGAAAAATGTCATTTTTTGGTTTTTTTTCATTGCGTTTTACGTAACTGGGGGTTTTTCTATTGCGTTTTACGTAACTGGGTTTTTAATTTTTTTTTTTTTGAAAATATAGCAATATTATACTTGTTTTAAAGGTAAAAAAATGCTCCTTTTTGGTGCAATTTTTATTAAAAAATAATGTCGTATGAAAGAGTTATTAACGTTTAAAAAACGGGGGGGGGGGGGGGGGAATTGGAGGAGAGAGAAACTATTGGCTTGGATTGACTAGAATGCCCATAAACAAACTCACGCGCCTCTTTTCTTTCCCTTCAATTTCCCTGATTTAATCTTAGCCCTTGATTAACTAAATGGATGATCAAGATCACTTCCTAGCCAAATAAACTTCCTATTGTATCTCCACCTTGAGATTGAATATATATATTTGTTCCCAATAATACAAATATGGCATGAAGCCGCTGAATTTTGTGTGGTCAGCTCAAGTGGGTTGCCAAGATTTAAGGGAAGAATCAACCGGTCACGTTAAAACTACTTTGTCGACGTCAGGAAGCTCAATGTGGTGTGTCGAAGTCCCAAGTTTGATGGTGAACGAGGTGTCCCTGGAGCCAGTCTAAGGGATATCTGGTTGTTGTAACATGGAAACGTAGATCATATCGCCACAAAGAGTAATGGACTTGCCAATGGAAGGATCACCATAGAATTGCTTCGGATTAAACAATTCGTTCCACGTCGGGGTCAATGTTTACGAGTGTCCCTTTAGCTAAGAAGCCAAAGTAAAGCCTTAATTTATGTGGGGAACTATGAATGAGCAGCGAAATATTTTACGCTTTGTAGGCATGTAGTGTTTGTTACAGTTTATTTCGTTTTTGATGTCGATCATGCTAATTTGTGTTGTGTGGACTTACATGGTGTTGATATTAGACAACATTGTGAAATACTAACCCTATAATTAAGAGGAAAAGGAAAAAGATGTGGATAAACTTTAGGGCATAGCGTACCAATTGATCATATCATCATAACCATTACTAGCTAGTTACGTATTAAAAAGAACATTTGGTATTAATGGTTAACGTTTGGAAAGTATTCTTAAAGGGGAAAAGGGCAACCTTTTCTTATCTAATTAGATGTTTGAGAGTTGACTTCGTTTATGTCTAAGAGGTTGTTTGTTTTAGCTCTTAATGGTTTAGACATCTTATGGGTTTATCACTTAATGGTTCAGACTGTTTGTTTCGCGAGCAGATGTCTGAATGGTTCAGACATTTGCCTCTGAATGATTAAGCATTATACTGAGTCTGAATGGTTAAAACTTCTTATCTGAATTGGCCAGACATTTAACTCAGAATGGTTAAGCATTATACTGTCTTCTAATGGTTCAGACCTCTTACTGGTTCAGCATTTAATAATTCATACATCTTAATTGTTTTGTACTTTACTCATTTGGAAGTTGACAAACAACCCTAAGTCTATTTAGTTTAGTTTATTCGGAATACAACGTTACACTTTAATTGTATGACTTTGAACCTTGTATGGTCACTCTCACACTTAAATGGTTGCATTAATGATTAGGTATTTAGTATCTACTAAAAATTATCAAAAAGTAAACTATCATTAATGTTTAGTGTTTGTTAATATCTTTTTTATGATAAATTTAATAAAACATCACAAACTAACCATTATGGCCAACAAAATAAGCGTTGATTTTGTTTTTAGTACCAAAAAGTTGATTCAGTTCAACAATGAAACATTGCCAAAACCTCAAGTCATGCACTACGTCAACCTCTTATGGCAAATACTATTTTTTTGTATATCTTTTACAACGGTACAATACTCGTAGTGCAAAAATAACAAAAAAAAATGAACTTGTATCAAAATTGAAACCATAAAAATGAATACTCGTATCGGTACCGGTATTGACACTCAATATAGATCATGATACCAAGAAATTCATTATTATCAAAACTCTGTTATTTATAAAATTTATATTCAATTGTTGACAAAAAGTAATAATAGACGTAAGTGTGTATTTAGATGTTTTTAAAGTTAACGAGCCCAAGTTATTGAAGAAAAATCAAATTAAATGATAAAAGAACTAGGATCCCAAAGAACTATTATAGAAACCATAAACTATCAAAATGAATTCTGATAGTGGTATCGATTTTGTTCGATTGGTATGGGTTTAGTTTAATACAGGCTCGACAATCGCTCGATATAGCTTACATATCAGAAATACTATATTCTGAATAGAAGTCCGTTTTTAATAAAACTCATATTAGAATATTGACAACAAAACTTTAAACATACATGTGTATTTAAATTCCTTTAAAGTTAACAAGCACATTGTTATTAGAGAAATAAAATTAAGTGATAAATTAAATATTATTATAATATTAAATAGATTAAAAATGTAAATTATTTAGAAAAATGAGTTGAACAAATAAACAGGTTAAGGTGTGTCTAATTAATAAGATAATAAATAAAGAAGTTGAATTAAAACTTAAAAAAAAAAACACATCACAAGTTGTGATAGATAAAGTTAGTATTCATGATTTAGTAATTGTTATCTATATAATGAGGTGGTACTTCTTTTTAGTTATATAAAAATATACGGTTTTACTAAATAACTTTATAAAAAAAAATTGTATTAAGTTGAACTTTGCTCTACTAACATGCATGATCTTACTACGATTTTTACCAATCGATTTTCGGTTTTCTTTTTCATTTTATATTTTTAAAGACAAACTAACCTTGTTCTACATATTCTTGTATTTGCATTCCAAAGAATTTGAACCCTTCACTTTATATAAAGCGAGGAGACATCTTACTACTTTCGGTTTATTAGAATTTTGATTTTTTTTTAAATGAATTTGAATGGGAAAAGGCTATTTGAATTCAGAATATTGAATTCGGACTCATAGAAATAAACTGAATTATTATAATAAATAATATGTATACAAAGAAATAAAAACTAAATGTATCTACTAAATACTTACAAAAAATATACATATGTATAGTGACGAAGCTTGACCAAAAGTTCCATGGGAGCGGAAGTAATGAAACCAAATTTTTTTTCTTATCGCTATGTTTCGTGTCAGCTATTCGATTTGGGTCGAGTCAAACAATAATAACTCCGAATAAAACCAAATAATTTTCATTCATTCAAAGGACTCATTCTTATGCATAAAAAAAACTAAATTTGAACCCTCAAGTTTCATTTATATAAAAACTAGTTTCATAATTTATTTAAACTCACTTCAAGTTAAAAAAACAATTATAATTAATTACTATTTATGTATAACTTTTTTGGACAATAAACTTGGTAGGGGCAGAAAATTTTTAGACAAAATAATTGATGGGGGCGAACCTCTATAATCTTAAAAATTTTGAATGAAAAATAGGAAAAAAACACACTACTAACTGAAACATTGGTGGGGGCGCGTGCACCCCCTTCCGCTTAAAAGCTCCGTCCATGTATATACATGTGTGCAATTTGAATTAACCGGTCAAATAGGTTCAAAAGTCATAAATCCAATTCGATTAAAAAAACGCATTCAAAATATAGTTATGATGTTAATCTAATTTAAATCTGAAAACCGAATTCTAATAAGTTTGATTCAACTTAGAGTATAGTTTTTTGAGTATGATTCAAATAATAAACATCTCTAGAAAATAAACGGTTTATGTTAAACTATGGATTGGTGCTTAGCCAATTCTTGAAGTAAACCCGCAATAAGAAGTAACCATATTATTATAATCAATTATCCAAGTAAATAAAGCAAGATTACTACAATCATACAAACCAAAACAATCATCAACCACGATTAATAATAAAGTAAATGTTGTGAAACTAACCTATTAACACAGGAATATGGGCAGAATTATAGGGAGAAAAGAACTAATATTTCATTGATAGGTATATAATACAAGAGATACAATGAGAAATATATATATGAGAATAAAACTTGGAAAATAAGCTAATCTATTTTTGGTGTTGATAACCATATATTAATAATATATTTATAACACTCCCCCTTGGTTATCAACTTGATACGCTTGATGCTGTCTCGTTAAAAACCTTGCTAGGAAAACCCGATGGGACAAAGCCATAGCTAAGGGAAAAAGAGTGCAGCGTATAATGCGCATTATCTCCCCCTGATACTTCTGGATCAGGTATGTTGCCTCATTAAAAACCTTACTAAGAAAACCCATTGGGATAAAACTTAGTTAAGGGAAAAAGAGTGCAACTTGAATAAATCTCCCCCTCATTATAATATGTATCCTTTAAGTAAAGTGTGTCTATCATCCTCGAAAGTTGCTCAAAACTTTTGTAGAATGATTTGTCGTTTGATGCCTTGAAGTGCAATCCTTTATATTGAGTAATATTGTAAAATCTTCTTGTGAGAATTCTAATGCTTCCTCTTGCGAACGAATACCAGAAGATCCAAGAGGTGTTACATTCTTTATATCTACAAGACTAACAGAACTAGCTTTCATGGGTTAGTAAAATATAGACACATATCATTCTTACCTTTAGGGTATCGACATATCTGCTTTACCATTCAAATGTCTCCTCATTGGACATGTGCTATATCATGTTGATAAATTCAAATAAAAAATAAATATTATCATGCATAGCTAGAAAGTTAAGTTAATGCACAATTGCACTTTAGCCATGGTACTTTTGAAATGAGAATCTCTACTTTGGTAGGAGATGATAATAATCATTTCTTATAAAAAGTGTCTGAACAACCCTTTAACATACTATAAGGTTGAACTCTCTACATACTAAAATGTCCCACCAACATCTTCTATATGTAGTTTGATAGATGAATAAAAGTATGATTGCAAATATACTCGAACTGCAAGTCGAGTAATAATTAGACTGTGCTAGGGTCATTAAAAAAATTCCCCTTCTAAAAGCTCACAAGTTTCTCTTGATGATGCTCAGACATCATCATTATAAATTGCGATTATAGTGAACTTTTAAGAAAGAACATTTGATAAAGATGGATAATATTATCAAACTTATATTGCTCTTTATCAGAATATATCATGAGTTGTACAACACTCAACTTGACTATTTTAGTTTATACTATCTTTAACTTTATAAAGATACATTCTTGAGGACTTGAAATCAATGCTTCAGGCATTTGCAATCATATACATACTTCTTTCAACTTTGAAAAACAATGTATGTGCATTCACTCTTTAGGAGTTCTATTACATACACCTCCTCAATAATTTCTATATCATATGTAAGGATGTCTTGAATATTTAATCCATATTGTACCATGCTTATACATTGTACATTAAGATGCCATAATAACCAGGCACAAGTTTTCTATGTATAGTTATTGGTGCACAAGAATTACATCCTTAAGATGTTTCAGCTAACCTTATAAGCACTTAAATGCTTTACGATACTCATCAGGAGTTCCAATTATATTCAACATATTCAAATATGAATTTGTATACAACGATCGTATCGTTCTCGAGAACTCATTTTACATGATTTTTGATAATTCAAATCCTTTAGGGACTTTCATGTAAACTTTTAGTATCAAGTGATACATAACATTCATAAGACGCATATTAATTCTCTCTTTATATTACCAGACTACTAAAATATTGGAAAGTCATTACATCCACCACTAGAGAATATGTCTTATTATAATCAATCATGGGTTTTTGCGAAAATCCTTGTGCATCACATTTGCCTTATCTCATTTACTTTGATTTTCACATGATTTGCATAAAAGCCCCATTAATATCCAACATACTTTACAAATTCGGTTGTATGGATTGTTGGTCCGAAAACTTTCCATTTCATTAGAGAATTTAAATCTGCCATACTTTGCGTCTTTCCATTTTGGCCAATCATTTATGTATTTTCATTCATAGGCAGATCTTAAATCTTGATCCTCTTCATTTCATCATTTCAAGCGCTATATTATATACAAAAGTATAACGACGTCGATTTTGTTTCGATTCCATACATATCTTAGACATGATACAACTTATCGAGATCTCTTTATTTTCAGGTACCTGAGGTTCTTCTTGAACCATCATGTCTACTGTCTCTTCAGGAGATCTTATTACTATAACATCGACTTGACCATCTTAATTACTTGCTCCAATTTTCGAGGAATTTTATTATTGGAATCAACTAATCTACCACGCTTTAGGCGTGCAATAGATTTATTACAAACTATGTGGTTGTCCTCCTGGGACACAAATATAACTGGAGCATAAGCAGTTGATTATGTGACTTACTTAGTCACACTATTTAGGTCAGTGAATTTGTCTGGTAATTTGTTCTTTAATATTGGTAAATGAATTATCCTTTGAACTTTTGGTTCACCGTTTATAGTCTGAGGATCAAGATGACATGATAATTCATTCCACTTTTCACTTTCCAACTGCGTGTTATCTCCCCCCAATGTTGGGAACATTCATTCACAAAAGTGAAAACCAATGAGCGGTAAGCAAATCTTTCACCGATGGCTTTACTATTTAATCATAGACAATTATTTGTTACCCAACATATATTCTCATACCTTTTAGAAGTCCCATCTTTGTGCGGTGTGGTGGATGAGTTTCAATATATGTCACACAACCAAAATCTTTGATGAGACATCTTTGGTTCCTGACCAAAAACCAACTGTATAGGGAGAACTATAACTTATTGGTTTGATGTGAATTAATGGTACTATATGTGAAATTACATGTACCTAAATGAACTTTTGATCATCTCATGATCATTGGATTTGTTATCAATAGTAGATGTTTAGTGATCATCTCAACAGTAATACTTATTCCAATGATCGTTAATAATTTGGGAATCAAATTCATTATTACTAAATAAATATACTAATCTGGATTAATATGCTTGCTATCACATTAGCTAAGCCACAATCGCACAAACTTCAGGTTGTGGATTTGAAAACCATTTAGACGATGCATCGATTTTAAAATACTAAATGGTATCATGTTGGGATATGCATATCTTTTAATCATTTCCAGATTATCTAGGGATTCTCACCCTACTTTGGTTGGTAAATAATGAATTTCCCTTGAGAAAAAATATTACATGCGATTACCAACTTGAAGAATCTTCTAGTTCTTCAATACATTTCACATCATCATTGACACAGTGTAGTCTAACCGGTCATGCCAATTAATTAATTAATTATGATCCATAAACTTTTGGTTTATGATCAATAACATAAAACGTGAGATAACAATGTGTTATCATTTGAAAGTATCATGTTATATTACTTTGTATCCTTTCTTCACATTATGTTCTCATATAATCACTCTCATAATTTGTCACATCTAGTGTTCAATCTCATTATGACATTTTTACAATTCTGATAGTTGATCTCATTATTAACCTAGCTATCATAACATCTGATGGTCAATCTCATTATCAACTTAGCTATCATAGTACTTCTGATGATTGATCTCATTATTAGCATGACCACCATTACAAATTTCTCAATTATGTCCATGAAATTTTCAGTGATCATCATATAATCACATCCACTTCAGAGAATAGAATAATCATGACAAACTTGATAGCTTTTCATTATTTACTCGGCCACACGGATATAAAATCGTTTCATCCTGTTAATATCCTCTTAATGATATTGCTACTTCAGGAGCATGTCTCACGTGTGATATATGGAAATTTGTTATCCATATTTTCTACATAAATAATCTTCTCTTCACATGACATCAGTTGAGAAGTAATTACATAACCGAGTGATGTATGATTTATTGGTCTGAAATCTTACAACTTTCTATAGATTAGTAATGAAATTTTGGAAGGATGATACATTGAGTTCCATGTCTATGCATATTTATACTTTTCCATGAGAGTGATAACAACCCATATAACTTTGTTTTAATTGTGTTATTGTACTTTATGTACACATAAATAATAACATAAAAAGTACATGGTATACCAAGAAATCATATTGTACAATGCATGACGTTATAACATATCATCATATAAAATGAGTTATAATCAGAATTGAAGAAATAATATTTCTTCATCACCTACAAGTAAATGCGTACTTGGTTTATTATTAACATATCACGATGTAAGCATTCACAAATATATGTTATTATATAAATATTTATCACCTTAATTTTGAGACATAAACAAATATCCCAATTAAGTTCCCATGGTATTTTAATTACACATCGTTAAATTAGTAATATATTTTATAAGAATTATGATTTAGGGAATCCTAGACTTTCGATAAAGACCAATGGTGAAGGGAAACACAACATTCCTCATTACATATGAAAATAATGGTTCCAAATTTATTAAATAAAATAAGTAGGCAAGGAAAATTCGCCATAACCATATTTATTTGTATTAAGCATCAACATATACTATCTTATAAAATAAGTATTAAGTATTGCCATAACATATATTTGGTTATACTACACTTATAAGATATCTAAGTTTTGCCAATTAAACATTTAACAATTCCTAAACAAGGATAGAATCATAATGTAGTTTAGTATACGAGTTGACTACATAATATTATAACTAAATAAAAAGTACCTTATAGAACTGACCATGAAGGTAGGTTAAAAAAAAATACTATTCATGAAGTTGAAGTATAACACAATCGATACTTTATTCCTTAATTATTGAATAAAAGATTTAAAAGAATTGGTATTTAAGTTTTAATTGTTTTTCATAAAAGAATATTAATTTGATTGAATATATGACTCCCAATAAGGTGAGTCTATTAGACCAGTGAGGTATTCAACATAATAACTAATTGTTAACTTCCCAAGCATACTACTGTGGCCATAAACCCAATCCCCAACCAAAATCAATTTGACATAATTCCATAACCCAAAACAAATATCAATTCTCGGTTGCTAATGTTCACATAAAATCAAGAGTGGGTTTTAGTTTTACCTGGCGTCACCACCGATTCGATCCTTACCGCTAAGCTGGTAGATAAGTTTGTTGGAAGTCGGTAACACGTTTGATTTCTTTGTGATCGATCATAGTTTGAAAGTCATCGTACATAAACTTTCTTGAAGAAAATAAAATATTAACTTCAAATCTTAAAACTTTTCAAAGTTATCCGAATATAAAATGCAGTAAATGGAAATATTGATTTTCATTAATAATCAACGAAATCCTTCCTTTATACTTTTAGATATATATAGAAAAATAGTATTATATTATTAATAAACTGTTTGTTGAAAATACCAATAACAAAACGTGTCATCAAGCACATAAATTGTTAGTCATGAATATTTCTTTTAATAAGAAACTCTAAATTTATTGAAAGGGGTGAAAACTTACCTTGGCGGTGGAAGACTGACTTTTTGATTGATGTTGAGATAGTTTTGTTTTGTGCATAAAATTAAATACATACACATATTAGATACATACATACCAGATTACTATTAATAGGCAAATCGGTATTTACTCCGCTTTAAACAAAGTGAGATGGCAGGAAAGTGAGGCCGGAGAGGAACAAGCAACATATGGATGGGTTTACACTAACGGCATGGATGACGGCACCTCCATAAACTATAGAGCACTCTCGTGCTGATAACGTGTTGTGAAACTAACCTATTAACACAGGAATATGGGCAGAATTATAGGGAGAAAAGAACTAATATTTCATTGATAGGTATATAATACAAGAGATACAATGAGAAATATATATATGAGAATAAAACTTGGAAAAGAAGCTAATCTATTTTTGGTGTTGATAACCATATATTAATAATATATTTATAACAGTAAATATATTTGAATTTTGACCACATAACAAAACACACTTTATCAAGTGAAAAGAATATACAAGGGTGGGGACGTGGGGTAAGGCTCTGAGACTATTAAGTCTTGGGTTCGATTCTCATAAAGAGGAATTTTTCTCAGATTTATTGGGTTTTCTCCTGAATTTGTTTATAAACTATATAGCCTAGTGGAGATGGATATGATTGGGTGATTCTGCTGGTGACATGATGATACTTTAGTTACCCGTCAGTGATCCTAATTTGTCGTTTAAAAAAAAGTGAAAAGAATATATTATTGGGAACAAGAATGTATATCAAAAACCCACACCAAATAAAAAGTAGGCCTGGAAAATCTCACAAGCCACAAAGAACTTGTGGCTCATATTTACTCCCCATGCCTACGTGTCATACCCTCACCTCTGCTTTTTATAACCATCTGCCGCCAATACAACAAAACAGATTTACGTTACAAACACTCTTCTCCGATCAACTTCATGCCGGAAGTTAAAGATCCGGCGATCAAGCTTTTTGGAAAGACAATTCAGTTGTCTCATGTTGATCATGGTTCTCAACAATATTGTTTTGGAGACAATAAGGTATTGACATACGAGGTTTTGGAGTGATTTATGTTCCATTTTTTTTAATTTCTAAAAAGTTTATTGGATTGACCTCTGCTTTTCTCATTAGAAATTCCCCAGCCCAGTTGGTCCCATGTGGTTGGGCTTGTGTCTTCCTTTGGGAGGTCACAGGTTCGAAACCCGGCTGTGGCTTTTCGGGGGAGGACGTCCCAATGATGGATCGTTCCTACCGAGGCATGGTGTGGTCCTGAGGGCAACCCGGTTTTACCCAGCTGTTACCCCAGCGAGTCTCTCGTGTGGGGGCAGTATGGTTTCCGGGCGGAGGTCAGCTTGCGCAACGGCCGGGGGCCAATCAAACATCGCGTCCGGAAGAGCGGGGGCTGACGGGGGAATGTCATCGACATGAACCCGGTGACCTATAGGTCCTGTACATAGAAAGTCACCTTCCAAAAAAAAGAAATTACATATTTATTTTTAGCAATTTAAGGATGGATTTGTTACTCTGTTTAAACCCTTTTTACATTTATTTAGGATTCTGTCAATAATTTTCAAAGTTTTTTAATGTTTTTTAATGGATTTGAGCAACTTAATGAAAGATCGGTTACTTTCTTTTATATTGTTTATGGGTTTTTTCAAGATTTTTTAAAAGATTAATGGGTTGACCTCTGTTTTTCATCAAAAAATATATATTTTATTGATTAATTTGAGCAATTTAATGGAAGATCAGTTACTCTGTCTTAGTACAAATAGGGGATTTATTGTTTAACTTATTTATGATTTTTTTAACAATTTAAATTCTTATAAAAGATTACAAAATTGACCACTGTTTTTACTAGATATTACAAATGTTTATAGATTCTTTCAACAATTTTCATGGTTTTTTTTTATAAGATTACCCCAAAAAAAAAAAATCTGTTTACCAGATATTAATCATGAAATTCTCATAATTACAGAAAACTAGAGAGACAGAACAAGTAGAAGACACCAGCTCTGATCAATCAACATCTATAGGAATCAATGATGATCCCAAAACACCAAATCCAGACAAAGAATTCCCAACAACAGCCACTCCAAAAAAGGATATCCCAAACCCGAACCCGAGCCCGAATCCGGAAGAAAAACCTCAAAAACCAGACAAGATTCTCCCATGTCCAAGATGCAACAGTTTGGACACAAAATTCTGTTACTACAACAACTATAACGTTAACCAACCTCGACACTTCTGTAAAAACTGTCAAAGATATTGGACCGCAGGCGGAACAATGCGAAACACTCCGGTCGGGTCAGGTAGACGAAAGAACAAGAGTTTGTCATCCGCTTCGTATTACCGACACTTGATTTTTACCGACGGTTTATCGAAGACGAATGGGAGTGTTCTTAATTTTGGCTCTGATGTTCCTCTTTGTGAATCCATGAATCAAGCTTTAAGTTTTAGTGATAAGTCAAAGAATAGTTCAAGTTCAAGTTCTACTTTTAATTTGGTGGAAAATGGTGGGAATTTTGGTAATTTAAGGAATTTACCAAAATACCCTCTTCAAATCCCTTGTTTTTCTTCTAACCCATGGTGTTATCCTTGGAACTCTGCTCCGTACAGACCTCCAAACTCGGGCGTTCCTGTAAATGTAACTATGTACCCGCCACCGCATTACTGGGGTTGTACGGTACAAGTGCCAATGCAAATGCAAATGCAAATGCAAGTACAAATGCGAATGCCAATGATGAACCCTAATTCTCCATTGGGAAAGCATTCTAGAGATGGGAATTTATTGGCAACATCTTCTAGTAATGGAAATGAAGAGGTTTTGAATGATCCGAATAAGGCGGTGAAAAGCGCGGTGTCGATTAATGGTGGCTTTCTTTCGAAGGCGTTTCAGTCGAAAATCGATGAAACTAGTGGAGTTGCGGGTAGTTCTTTGGCGAATTTGCAAGCGAATCCCGCGGCTTTATCGAGATCGCTTAGTTTTCATGAGACTTCATAGTTTGGATGGATTAAAGGTTTTGAGTTTTGAAGATGGTTAGGGGCTATAGAGGGGTGGGTTTGGTTTGGTTTTGGTTTGTGATGACTTTAGGGTTGTAAAGTGTGAATGGTTTAGTGTACATGAGTATAAAGAAATAAAGGTGGTTAACAAAGGGGATTTAATGGGAAAAGAATGATTCTTGAATGTGCAAAGTGCATGGTGATAATGATGAATAAGTGAATCAAATTCAAGAATTTGTCACAGTTTTCTTCTGCTTATAGTGCTTAAACTTTTGTCAAAAGCAAGACTTTCTTCAAGTGTAATAAGCATGTCGATGGAAAGATTGAAGGATTTAGACGTGCATGTTGATCTAGAAGTCTTTAAGAGTTTGAATATTTTATTTGTATTTATTATATATTATATTATATACTAATACAAAAAGTAACTTGAGTCATGAGTTTTCTGTTTATATATATTTTTATTAATATATTAAACATATATTTATATAATAATAATTACCATTTATATAAATATAAAAAAATAATTTAATTATATGTATAATAATAACTAGGTTTATCACCCTAGCCGCGTTGCGGCGAACTTCTTTTGTTATTTAGTCTGTGTTTACATGTGTTTTAAATCACTATGAGCGCGTTGCACACGGAACCACTAAGAAGAATAAAAAGAAAATGTAAAAAGCAATAACAAATAATCGAAAGAAAATCAACCAAAAAAGTTGTATGTTAATGATGTTGTTGGTATGAAACCCGTGGTCAGAGTCTTAGAGATGAGCAAATAATACTGGGTACCGGTACGAAATTTCCCGAACAGAATGATCCTAAGTACCAATTCGGTACCGACTTTTGGCATTCCTAGTACCGGTTCGCTACCGATTTTTATCTTCATATACCGGTACCGTAACCGGTATTTTCGATACCAGTTGCCACCGAGCTCTGATCAGGGATGAGTAAATTGTACTGTCTAGCAGTACCGAATTTCCCGAACTAAAAGATTTTCAAACTCAATCCGGTACCGACTTTTGGCGTTTTCTGTATCAGGCTGGTGCCGATTTTTACCTTCATGTACCGATAATGAACTGGACCGTACCGGGATACCGACTTTTGGCGTTTTCTGTATCAGGTTGGTGCCGCCGATAATAAACTGGACCGTACCGCGATTTTCAATACCAATATTGGTTGAGACCAGGAAATAAAAATAATAATAATAAGTATTAATATATTAAGATATGAATATAATATAATAAATTAATTGTTCATTCAGTTGATTTATTATCATATACTAATAATTATAATTAATATGAATTAATTAATAAATACTAAACGAGTCGAGCCCGAGCCGAGCTCGAGCTTTAGAAATAAAGCTCGAATCGAGCCGAGCTCGAGCTTTCATATGTTAAACGAGCTCGAGCTCGGGCTCGGGCTCGGCTCGTTTGCACCCCTAAACACAGCCGTTTGAAACAACATCAAAACTTTGATCTCAAATCAAATAAGTTTCAAAGTATAAAACTCGGTTCAAATAATTTCGTATAATATAACAAAAACAAAATCAAGTTTCATTTCTTAAACACGTATTCGATTAAGGAACTAGACTCATAAGTGAATCTGATCGTAGAAGGATTCAAAAACGAAAGAAATGAAAAAAAAAATCGTTGGAAGATCAAAAGGGAAAATCTAGGGCAGTTTTATTTTTGGTTAGTTTGACTTTTTGAAATTCAACTAAAGGTACGATCTTGCTCATTCTTTGAAGATATTATTTCTTAATTATTTTTATTATCAAAGTATAACTTAGCAATTTAAATACTGTTTGTATAATGTACTAATACAAAAAGTAACTTGAGTCATGAGTTTACAACACAGCCGTTTGAAAATTATAAATTAATTACTTTTTTATTTTTATTCATATTTCGATTACAACTATAACTCATAATATAAAACGGCAAAACCTACAAATAACCTAATTAAGCCCTAGCTGCAAAGCGCATGAAGGGACACATCTCATGGGCCGATACGAGAAAACGAGGAAAATACACATACTAACCACACTCAGTACAATTTTCCAGTACAATCAATTTCAGGTTGGTTCAGTCCAGACCTGACAGAACCCGAGAAACCCAATAAGTTAAAACGAAAAAGGTTGTAACTTAACATTATTATGTTGTGAAACTAGTCTAATAGCAACCAATAGAAGGAGAAAGAAAAGAATGTCAGAGGGAGAAAGGATTTGATATTTTATTAATTGAGATATATTTACAATGAGATACAATAGGGGTATAAATAGGAGTACAAAACTTGGAGAGAAAGCTAATCTATTTACGAACTTGATAACCACATAAGAGTGGGGCGTTTTTAAAAAAAAAATCAAAAAAACGCCAAAAAACGCCTTGCCCCCATTACATAGGGTGTTTTTTAAAAAAAAAAAAAAAAAGCCCCCTTGGCGTGGTTTTAAAAAAGCCTTGCCCCCTTCTCCTTGTCCAATCATCTTTCATCTCTCTTAAAACTATCCGATAAGATTTTTTCTTTATTTTATTTAATGCCCCAATAATGCCTCATCCCCACTACACCCATTTTAGAAAACGTCCAATAATGCCCATTTGCTGACTGGACCGCCACATGACGTAAAATGTCTTAGGGTGGAGGCATTATCTTCCCCTTCCACTACACATGGTCTTAGGGTGGACTTTGGTGGGAAACCAAACGACAATAACGAGATTTCAAACTTCAATTCATAGCAAAATTATAATCGGTTTCTTCAGTCAGTGTTAATCGATTTATCATTGTTCAGACGGTTCCTTCATTCACAATTAATATTTAAATTGCCGTTCAAAAAAAAAAATTAATATTTAAATTTTCTTAACAGTAGGCTTGTATAGGGTTTTTATTTATTGTTTCCGCTCCTAACAAATTTACCCATAAGATTCAACTCAACCAACCGAAACCGACCTAACCCTTAATGGTCCGATCCTTGGGTTCCATTATCGACTGTAAAACATTTTTATATATTTGACAAAATGCACTTTACATCAATATCGCAGGTAAGCGAGCAACAATCTGCGCCGCTACCCCTTTCTGGATAGCAAACCCTAGCCTATTAAAAACAAACCCCTGCCCCCTGTTGATGAGCCACTGCTGTGGACAACCTGTTGGACCTTAGTCAGCAAACGGATAGCTTCTGGAGCCAGGGATCCAAAGGTGTCGAAGACGAAGGGGACAAATGCATGTTGGTCCCAGGCATGTTCAACTTGGTTTTGACCCGACGCACATCTCTATAAACATATGTCTATCTTCATATTATTTTAAGTTTTATCAACCTTATGAAGAAATAATTTTGCTCCAAAAATCAGTTATAGTTCATTTTTGATGTTTATTTTGTGTGTTATGTTTTTGAATGTTTCAAGTTTTACACCGTAATTTTATCCACCAATATGATTATTATTCAACTATGATAATAAAATAATAATATAATATAAGTATTGACCGGTAATTTCTTTTATCTCGTGAAACAATCAATGATGAGAAGATTCTAATTTCACTTGTGTCAACAATGCATCGAAATATCCATGTTGGAGTCAGAATTATTAGAATATTATGAAAGAAGAAGGACAAATTGAGAAATATAAAGTTATGAAAGGACAAATTGAGAAATATAAAGAGGGGTTATGTTGCCCCGCTTGCGGTGTACACTATAATGTATATATGTGTGTGCGCTCGGGGGGGGGGGGGGGGGGGGCAAAAGTGAAATTGTACTAATTTTAATGTTATTTTACTAATTTTGTGAAAATAATGTTAAAAGCGACAGATGGTTAATCATGTATCATGTGGTGACGTTGATAGCTAAAAGACACGGCGTACATGCACCAATCAGTCTCTGTCCCGATTGTTAGAGTGTTATGTGTCTTAGGTCCAAGGCTTGATACAAAACTACAATCGAGCTGGGGGACTCACTGGAATCATCTACATCTACTTTAGTTTTGTAAGGCTGTCTACATCTACCATTCTCAGACCCTACTTTAGTTTTGGTATTTAATAAGATTTACTTAGTATGGATGATAATGATGATGATGAAAGAGGAGTTATGTGGGGTGACTTGAATTCAATTCAAAAAACCCAAACAAACATGTCTCTTTCAACCAAAAAGCTATAATAATAAAGTGAGCATAAAGTTTTTCATTTTCTTCTACTTTCACCTTTTTTTTTTCTTCTCACTTTTTGTATTCTTGCCTAATAATTGCACATTCTTTGGAATTATGAACAGAAATATACCATGACTATCTTTGCCTTACAAAACAAATAAAAACTACCAAGTCACAAAAGTTAGCTTAAAAAGGCAAAATACTTAGGCTATGGGGTGTGGATGGGGCTCCATGGGGCTTTATAGGTGCCACGTAGGATCCACGTGTACCATGGAGCCCCCCCTTTAATTTGGATGGAGCCCCTATTAAACAAAATTAAAAAATAAAATTCATTGGTTGAAAACAAGTGGGTACCACCTTCTAGCTCGTTGCCGCTCGCCATAGCGGTGGCGGGGCTTCAATGGCGCCCCGGCTATGGCGCCGACTGTAACACCCCGAAAAAAATGTAAAACCTTAAACTGGAATTAGTAAGATAAACGAGAATTTACTAACTAGGAATTTTAACCTAGTTAGTTAAAAGTCTAGAAATAACCATAAAGTAGAGTTAAAGTTCACTAAAATCAATATTGATCAAAGTGAAGGGGTTTAAGTTGTTGAAATTGAAACTTTAATTCTAATAAACAAACAAAACACAACTTAACCCCCCACTTGAAATCCCTGGTCGACCAGAAACCTCAGGGGCGACACCCACTTCTTATCAAACCTAGAATTCTACTAAAATTCACAAATTGAAGGAGCAAATCTGGTCCAAACGAAAATCCGAGCATAGAATCGTGATCCTCATCACAAGAGGATTACAAGGTATGTAAAATTTAAGGATTTCTCTCAACTTGAAATTTTGATGATTTGGGAAAAATCTGGAATTAAGGTTGCATGTGTATGTTATGATGATCATGGAACAACTATAGTGTTTAGGGACAAACCCTAGATCAAAATAAGTTGAAATCATAAGAAAATTTTGTGAAACCTAAGAACACCATTGTAGGTGATTTGTAAATTATGTGTACTTGAATAAACACTAGGAAATAGATTGTTGATTTTGTGTAAATTAGCAATCTGGAAGTGATTTCAGCAAATAGAAGCTAACATTCATGTAAATTGGTTGATTTATATGAAAAATAGGGTTAAATGAATAAACTAAAGATGTGATGTTTAATCATGTAAAAATCTGCTTATGAAGTGTTTGTTGAAATGCCTCTATGAAGGCTTTAAAACTGAAATTCGGAGCTTAAACGCATAATCATAATGTTTTGGTGTATTATGCGAATTATGATTTAAAGAGAGTTCTAAAACGCATCATAAATGGACTCTATAGGAACGGACGCAGGAACGTCAAGCGGACAAACGGGTGGCGAACCACGTTTAAAGGGCAAACTTTGAAGGTATGTAACTTGTTCCGTTACATTTATGTTGTCGGATGATTTAGATATGTAATTGAATTTTTCATAAGAGTTGTTTTGAAGTAAGCCTTGAAGTCGCTATATTGATTGATTATTTAAGTTCGGTTGGTGCGCGTTGGTAGTCGTCATATAGGAGGATTTCCTTATACGAGCCAAACGGGTCAATTAATCAAGTGAAACATGATATATATATATACTCCGGAATATGATGGATAGTGTTATGTTATTGGTTAATATTTATCACATTATTAGAAATACTAGAATTTGGATGTTATGGGTTGATAGAAAAGCAAATTACAAGATTTGTTTGAATGAGTTGAACCAAACAAAACTAAACATTGATTTCCAGGTCTTACCGTAAATTACGGTAATACCGTAATTTACGGTAAAGGTCATACTTGTTACGGTGTATACCTCCTGATTTACGGTGACCAGACATCTTCAAGACTCACCGTAAATTACGGTGATACCGTAATTTACGGTGGATCCAGAATAGTTGTTTGTTATTATTATTTCGAATGTGATGTACAACTTAGGGATTATATTATACAATAACGTCAAAACTAACATTTTTAATGGTTTTGATCATAGGTAAATTTGGTAGATCTTACTGGTGACGATCAAGCAATTAGATGAAGAACCGAACACTCCGTTTTGAAGCTTCCGCAATGTTTTAGATCTATGTAGTTTTTGTGTATGGTTGTAACCGCATGTTAAACAATTTTTGAAACGTTTTAACTTAGTCATTAGTTGACTAAGGTCTTAGTTACTTATGATCTTCGTTAATGAAAGTCATGTACTTGATCTATATTTTGTATAAATTTAAGGGTAAAAATTTAGGGTGTTACAAGTTGGTAATCAGAGCTCAAGGTTGTCAATAAGTGTTCGGTTCAAGCTTGATCGATCGTCCGGTAAGAATTAACTTGTTTTGTTAATAAATTATGTACTATGTATAAAATGAGAAATGAACAAATATGCATGAAAAGAGTGTGTAAGCTCACTCAAAAACAAGAAATGCATGAAACAAGAATGATTAAATCAAGTCACGGACTTGATTGAATAGAAACAAGAATTATTAAATCAAGTTACGAACTTGATTGAATTGAAACAAGAATGATTAAATCAAGTTATGAACTTGATTAAATCAAAACAAGTAAAGCATGTGTTATAAATGGAATGTTTAACAATCTATGTAAACATTTCAGAAATCGAGATGGCTGATGGAGGCAATGATAATGCGGTGCCAAGAGTCACCGAACAAGTGAGGGAAGTGATTGCCGAAGAGGTTGGAAAGGCGATCGAAAACAGTTTGTCGGGCTTTATTGATAAAATCCAAAACACGGTTTTATCAATAGTAGAAGATAGAATCAAGAAACTGGAAGATGATTCATATGTAGCAAAGGAAAAGCGTGGAGGACGAAAGCCTTGTTCATACAAGGAATTCATGGCTTGTAAACCACCAACATATAATGGGGAGGTTGACCCAATAGTGTGCCAACGATGGCTAAGTGACATCGAAGGGGTATTCGAGAGAACCCATTGTGACGAAGAAGACTACGTAGCCTATGGTACGGGTCAACTAAGGAGTCAAGCGAAAGATTGGTGGGATAACAAAAAGAAAGAGATTGGAAGTGAAGCGGCTAAGGCCATGACTTGGGAGGAGTTTAAGACGTCGTTTCTTAAACACCATAGTCCCAAGGCGGTCATAAATAAAATCAAGGAAGAGTTCATGCAACTCAGACACAAAGGTGAATCCATAGACAAGATCACGGGGATGTTTATGGACAAGATGAAGTTCTGTGATGATTTGATAACGAATGAAGAGCAAAAGGTCTATTATTATCATAACATGCTAAGCGCGGAATATAGAGAGTTCATAACCCCTTCAAAGTACGAGACCCTTACCGAGATTGTTAATGCTGCTCGGGAAAGGGAGATCGAATTGAAAAAGAGTATAGAACGGGGTGAACGAAGGGCACAAGATGTGAATCCAAGCCCTACCAAGAAAGCAAGAACGAATGAAACAGCAAAGAGATCAGATGCTAAAGGTAGTACACCAGGTTGCAAAATTTGTGGGAAAAATCATAAGGGAGAATGTCGTTACAAGGATAAGCCTTGTCCCATATGCAAGAAAACGGGACATATGGCTATGTCGTGCCCGGAAAAAGTGACGGTTTGTTATAACTGTTATCGAACGGGTCACAAAAAGTCGGAATGCCCGGAACTGGTTGGAAAGAAAGATGGGCAGGAACCGAAAGGTGAAGCCCCAAAAGCAAAGGCAAGATCTTTTCAATTAACCACCGCAGAAGCGAAGATTGAACCTGACGTGGTCTCAGGTATATTTGCTGTAAATTCAATTCCCGCACACGTGTTATTTGATACGGGTGCGAATAAATCCTTTGTTTCATATGGGTTTATTCGACATCCTTCATTTATTCTAACAAAATTACCTGTGCCTTTAGAAGTAGAGATAGGTAATAACAAAAGCTTTATTGTTTGTGATGTATGTGAAAATTGTAAACTGAGCATCGATGATGAAGAATATTTGATAAATCTAATCCCGATGTCGATGGGAGAATTCCAAGTAGTCGTGTGGATGGATTGGCTATCTCAATACCATGCAAAGGTCGTGTGTTTTCGCAAGGAGATAAAACTAACATCTCCGAGCGGAAAACACGTCACCATTTATGGCGAAAAACGAGGCAACCCCATAGTATGTTCGATGTTGAAAGCTCACAAGCTCATGAAGCGAGGATGCAAGGCATTCATAATTTATGCAAATGAGACCGAGAAAGAATCACGGAAGATTGGAGATGTACCGGTAGTACGAGATTATGAAGATGTTTTTCCGGAAGATTTACCGGGGATACCGCCTGAACGGGAAGTAGAGTTCGGGATCGAATGGATTCCGGGCGCGAAACCTGTGGCAAAAGCCCCGTACCGACTTGCACCGTCGGAATTACAAGAGCTAATGTCCCAAATTCAAGATTTGCTTGACAAGGGATTCATAAGGCCGAGTGTGTCTCCTTGGGGCGCACCGGTGTTGTTTGTGAGAAAGAAGGACGGGAGCATGCGCATGTGTATCGATTATCGGGAGTTAAACAAACTCACGGTAAAGAACCGATATCCGCTCCCGAGGATAGACGACTTATTTGACCAACTACAAGGCGCGAGTTGGTTTTCAAAAATTGACCTTAGGTCGGGGTATCACCAACTAAAGGTCAAAGAAGAAGATGTGCCGAAGACGGCTTTTCGCACAAGATACGGACATTACGAATTTCTCGTGATGTCATTTGGACTAACAAATGCGCCCGCGGCTTTCATGGACCTCATGAACCGGGTTTGCAAGCCAATGTTGGATAAGTCGGTCATCGTGTTTATTGATGATATCTTGGTGTACTCGAAAAATGAAGCTGAACACGCACACCATTTACAAGAAGTGTTAGAGACACTTAGACGAGAGAAGTTATATGAAAAATTCTCTAAATGTGCCTTTTGGTTACGAGAGGTACAATTTCTCGGCCATGTCATAAATGCCGACGGAGTTTTGGTGGATCCGTCAAAGATAGAGGCGGTGTCAAAATGGAAACCTCCGAAGAACCCTTCGGAAATTAGAAGCTTTTTGGGGCTTGCTGGATATTATAGGAGATTCATTCAAGATTTCTCCAAGATTTCATCGCCGCTAACAAAGCTAACCCAAAAGAAAGCAAAGTTTGTTTGGGGAGTCGATCAAGAAAAAGCGTTTCGGACGCTAAAAGAAAGGCTAACTCAAGCTCCGGTACTGACATTGCCGGACGGAGTCGAAGACATGGTGGTTTATTCGGATGCTTCATTATCGGGGCTCGGTTGCATGTTGATGCAACGGGGCAAGGTAATAGCCTATGCCTCGAGACAATTGAAGATACATGAGAAGAAATACCCCACGCACGATCTCGAGTTGGCAGCGGTGGTATTTGCATTAAAAATATGGAGGCATTACTTGTATGGGGTAAAATGCACCATATTCACCGACCACAAGAGTTTGAAATACTTCTTCGATCAGAAGGAGTTAAATATGCGACAAAGACGATGGATGGAAACGGTGAAGGACTATGATTGTGAGATACACTATCACCCCGGAAAGGCAAATGTGGTAGCGGATGCTCTAAGCAGAAAAGCGGACTATGTCCCAATACGAGTGAGGTCGATATAACTCGTGGTAACCTCGGGTATACTTGAACGTATTCGAGAAGCGCAATTAGAAGCAGTAAAAGAAGAGAATTGGAAGAAGGAAAGAATAATTGGTCAGTTGAAAGACTTGTCGGATGGGAATCACGGGTTAAAGACTCGATCCGGAAGGATATGGGTCCCACATACCTGTGGAGTAAAGGCGCTTCTACTTGATGAATCTCATAAATCCCGTTATTCAATTCATCCGGGTGCGACCAAGATGTACAATGATTTGAAACAAAATTATTGGTGGCCCGGAATGAAGAGGGATGTGGCGAAGTATGTGGAAAAATGCTTGACATGTTTACAAGTCAAGGCGGAGCATCAGAAACCCTATGGCAAACTCCAACCGTTGGAAATCCCTGTTTGGAAATGGGAACATATTACAATGGACCTGTTAACCAAGCTGCCTAGGACAAATCGTGGTTTTGATGCCATATGGGTAGTGGTGGATAGATTGACGAAAAGTGCTCACTTCATTCCGATTCGTGAGACTTACACGTCAGAAAAGATGTCGGAAGTTTATACCAATGAAATAATAGCCCGTCATGGGGTGCCGGTGTCCATCGTGTCTGATAGGGATACCCGGTTTACTTCGAATTTTTGGCGGGATTTCCAAGAACAAATGGGGACCAAATTGTTCATTAGCACTGCGTACCATCCTCAAACGGATGGACAAAGTGAAAGAACGATACAAATATTGGAAGACATGCTACGGGCGTGTATAATCGACTTTGGAGGCAGTTGGGATGTTCACCTACCGTTAGTCGAGTTTTCGTATAACAACAGTTACCAATCTAGTATTAAAATGGCACCATACGAACTGCTTTACGGTAGGAAATGTCGAACCCCGGTTTGTTGGGGTGAAGTGGGTCCACGTGAACTCGCCCATCAAGACATAGTAAGAGCCACGAACGAAAAGATCGATAAAGTTCGGGCACACTTGAAAGCGGCTCAAGACAGGCAAAAGGCGTATGTAGATAAAAGGAAAAGGCCAATTGAATTTCAAGTGGGTGACATGGTCATGCTAAAAGTGTCCCCATGGAAAGGCGTTATTAGATTTAGAAAGAAGGGGAAGTTAAGCCCAAGGTTTATCGGGCCATTTAAAATTATCGGGAGAGTTGGCAAGGTAGCTTACCGTCTTGAACTACCGGAGGAGCTAAGTGGGATCCATGGCACGTTTCACGTATCTCAATTAAGAAAGTGCCTAGCAGACGAAACGACCTATATCCATTACGATGATATCGAAGTGGATAATAGTCTAAATTATGTGGTGAGACCGGTTGAAATTTTAGACAGAAAGGTCAAACGTTTACGAAATAAACAAATCGACCAAGTCAAAGTCAAATGGGAGCATAGGAAGGGTTCGGACACTACATGGGAGTCCGAAGAGGAGATGCGACGTCTTCACCCTACTTTGTTTAGTACGTATTGCGGTTTCGAGGACGAAACCCTTTTTAAGGGGGGTGGACTTGTAACACCCCGAAAAAAATGTAAAACCTTAAACTGGAATTAGTAAGGTTTAAATAAACGAGAATTTACTAACTAGGAATTTTAACCTAGTTAGTTAAAAGTCTAGAAATAACCATAAAGTAGAGTTAAAGTTCACTAAAATCAATATTGATCAGAGTGAAGGGGTTTAAGTTGTTGAAATTGAAACTTTAATTCTAATAAACAAACAAAACACAACTTAACCCCCCACTTGAAATCCCTGGTCGACCAGAAACCTCAGGGGCGACACCCACTTCTTATCAAACCTAGAATTCTACTAAAATTCACAAATTGAAGGAGCAAATCTGGTCCAAACGAAAATCCGAGCATAGAATCGTGATCCTCATCACAAGAGGATTACAAGGTATGTAAAATTTAAGGATTTCTCTCAACTTGAAATTTTGATGATTTGGGAAAAATCTGGAATTAAGGTTGCATGTGTATGTTATGATGATCATGGAACAACTATAGTGTTTAGGGACAAACCCTAGATCAAAATAAGTTGAAATCATAAGAAAATTTTGTGAAACCTAAGAACACCATTGTAGGTGATTTGTAAATTATGTGTACTTGAATAAACACTAGGAAATAGATTGTTGATTTTGTGTAAATTAGCAATCTGGAAGTGATTTCAGCAAATAGAAGCTAACATTCATGTAAATTGGTTGATTTATATGAAAAATAGGGTTAAATGAATAAACTAAAGATGTGATGTTTAATCATGTAAAAATCTGCCTATGAAGTGTTTGTTGAAATGCCTCTATGAAGGCTTTAAAACTGAAATTCGGAGCTTAAACGCATAATCATAATGTTTTGGTGTATTATGCGAATTATGATTTAAAGAGAGTTCTAAAACGCATCATAAATGGACTCTATAGGAACGGACGCAAGAACGTCAAGCGGACAAACGGGTGGCGAACCACGTTTAAAGGGCAAACTTTGAAGGTATGTAACTTGTTCCGTTACATTTATGTTGTCGGATGATTTAGATATGTAATTGAATTTTTCATAAGAGTTGTTTTGAAGTAAGCCTTGAAGTCGCTATATTGATTGATTATTTAAGTTCGGTTGGTGCGCGTTGGTAGTCGTCATATAGGAGGATTTCCTTAGACGAGCCAAACGGGTCAATTAATCAAGTGAAACATGATATATATATACTCCGGAATATGATGGATAGTGTTATGTTATTGGTTAATATTTATCACATTATTAGAAATACTAGAATTTGGATGTTATGGGTTGATAGAAAAGCAAATTACAAGATTTGTTTGAATGAGTTGAACCAAACAAAACTAAACATTGATTTCCAGGTCTTACCGTAAATTACGGTAATACCGTAATTTACGGTAAAGGTCATACTTGTTACGGTGTATACCTCCTGATTTACGGTGACCAGACATCTTCAAGACTCACCGTAAATTACGGTGATACCGTAATTTACGGTGGATCCAGAATAGTTGTTTGTTATTATTATTTCGAATGTGATGTACAACTTAGGGATTATATTATACAATAACGTCAAAACTAACATTTTTAATGGTTTTGATCATAGGTAAATTTGGTAGATCTTACTGGTGACGATCAAGCAATTAGATGAAGAACCGAACACTCCGTTTTGAAGCTTCCGCAATGTTTTAGATCTATGTAGTTTTTGTGTATGGTTGTAACCGCATGTTAAACAATTTTTGAAACGTTTTAACTTAGTCATTAGTTGACTAAGGTCTTAGTTACTTATGATCTTCGTTAATGAAAGTCATGTACTTAATCTATATTTTGTATAAATTTAAGGGTAAAAATTTAGGGTGTTACACCGGCGGTGTGGTCAAAGTAGGGGGAGGGCGCTATAGGTGCTTATGTGGCCATGGGGTGGCGCCTCACACCCTCCAGCCTTATATAACTATTGTGAATTGTGCCTGGTTGACGGTTTAGCAGATTAAATATTATAACCCGAACATTACACATATATTTGTTTGTGTTTAAAACACTAACGCTAATCCAGACAAACTTAAAATCATTTAACTAACAACAACGTATTAAACCTAAGCGATAAAACATGTAGACACGTTATAATCAAGTTATATACGTGTCAATGTCAAATCATCATAATAAATGACTTACATGGGGCGGGGGTAAGTAGGTTTGTTTGCTTAGTTAAAGGGTTTGACGGGTCGATATGTTTAATTACTTGGGTTTAACAAGTCATATCCAAACACGACCCATTTAATTAAACATATTGAACATGTGAACACGAGCATGATTTCATTATATGAGATTATTAAAAAAATTACCACCCCTAGTTCTATAAAGCGATAACGAGACATTAAACGATAATTATATATCTTTACTTCTATCATATAGAATGAACACAAATAAACCAATCAGATGAACTCAATCAACTATCAGCTTATTGTACAGTCAATTCAAGAAACAAACAAGATTTGACAAGTGCCCAAAACTTAGTTTAGTTTTGTGGTATATGTACAAAAATGTTACCAACACATGTAGTGTCAAGTGTCATCCTGTAGGGGATTGAGTGGGGGTATCTGTAGTAGTGTTATCAACATTTGATAGCCACAAGCAGGAAAAATGTGGAATTCTGAGGGACCTATGTCATGTGATACTTTTAATGCCCCTTTAATGATCTTTGTTTCTTTTCTTCTGTTGCTTTCTTTTCTTTCTTCTTTCTTTTTTCTTTCTATTAGTAGAAATTTATTTCTTTATTTTAAAAAGTTTAGTATTATCCAAAACAATACAAGCAGACCAAAATCTATAAATATTCTTGAATATAATAAAAAAAAAGTTTTTATGAACTTTTCTGCAAAGCCGAAATAAAACACATATTACTGTAGCTAAAGTTTTCTTTTTCTTTTATGTTTTATCTTTTTTTTACCCTTAACTTTCATCATATTATCACTTGTACCTCTTAGTTTTATAAAAACTTTGTGAAGTGTCATTTTGACCCTCTCAAATTTTTAATGCTTATTTTTATGTACATGGGGTCACATGTAAAACGTTTCCGTGCTTATTTTTATGTATGGTTTCGGTTGATCTACGTTTTGGCAATATATTATTCTTATATATGGTTTCGGTTGGTCTACATTTTGGCAATAGATTTTCTTGCTTATTTTTATGCATGTTTTTTGTTGGTCTACATTTTGTCATAAATAATACGTTTTCACTAGACGTTATAAATTCGAATAACTTTACGTTTCAACGCTACCGCAACACGCAATACTGTTTTTTAACATATAAAATATTGTTTTCTTATGTGCTTTATTTAAGTATATTTCGGTATAAATCCAAGTTAGTTTACGTTTGGACGTAATTTTTTTCTCGGTAATGAGTGGGGTGAAACATAATACGTTTTCGAGCTTATTTTATGTATGTTTTCAGTTGGTCTATGTTTTGACGTAAGTTTTGCTCGAAAACGAGTCGGGTCAGACATTTGACGGTACAAATTCGAGTTATTTTAGATTTTGAAGCCGTCGCAACGCGCGAAGAGTCAAAATTATAGTTAATAACACGACACCAATGAATGACTTTCCTATTTGCAAAGTTATATAATTGTATTTATTTTTATTTTTTAAATGATAATCTCAGACACTTTGTATTCAACATCTTTGTCATGACAAGACTTTTATACACTCATTTTTTAATCACAAAATGACCCTAATTTTTATCTAATAAAACAATAGTTCTATATATAGGAGTTCGATCATGAACCTGCTTTTTTTAAGAGCTTAGAAAGCAATTAAAATTTGAGTTCGATACAAGTTGAGATGTTTATAATTGTAATTTATGTTAAATTAAGAGGTTGAAAAAAAATCATAAACGCATAAATGGAGTACAACTACATCTACGATTCTTTTCGACTTTCTTCAACAGAATGATACTAAAATTGTGGGACCTTTTTTTAAGGCAAATTTGGATCACTAACGGACTATCGGAGTATTGTCGTGTCACCAGCAGAACCACCCGATTATATCCATCTCCATTAAGCATAGTGCCTATACACCAATTCATGAGGAAATCCAATAATATAGGAACAACACAGAGGCGTCTCTGAGAATTCACGTACCATGTTCGAGATTGAAAAAATGTGCATTTCCATTATGTTTTGTTATTATTTAAAAAAAATCAAATTAGTATTGGGCTCAATAAACCTGATTACAAGTGAGCTAAATTCTAAACCATAAAAAATATTTGTAAATTGGCCTATATTGGAAGTGGTATGTGTTTACTATTTAAAAAAATAACATATACGTATCGGATTTTTTTTTAAATTGCATGCCCCTCGAAATCGCGGGCCTTGTGCGAAAGTCCTCCCCACACACCATCAAAGCGGCTAGTGGAACAACCCCTCTTGTGGTGTTAGAAATCAAATTACCCACACCTTGGAATATGTGATTAGATGATCATATTATAACATTCACATTTAAGGTGGAGGATGTGATTAGATGATCATATTATAACATTCACATTTAAGGTGGAGGAAATGGTCAATCACTAGTTGAGTGTTTGAGTTATTTTCTAGCCAATAATACCATGCCATGTCAAGTCAAGTCCCCATTTTGCACTCAATCACTGGCAATTGTCAAACACATGAAGAGTGGTAAAAAAAAAATGATTGGTTGAAAATGGTAGGGCCCAACATTAACCCCTCTATCTCCTCCACAATTCTCTTTCCCGCATCTAGGGCTGTAAACGAACCAAACATTCAGCGAACAGTTCATGAACCGTTCGGCGGGAATTTCGTTTGTGTTCGTTCGTTTATTAAACAAACGAACACAAACAAGAAATTTCGTTCGTTTAGTTAAATAAACAAACATAAACAGAGGTCGTGTTCGTTCGTTTATGTTCGTGAATGTTCGGTAACGTGTTTGTTTGTGTTCGATAGTTCATTAGTGTTTTTAGTTTTTATATCTATTTAAATATTTCAAAATTCCGACAAATTAAATATCTAATAAGTGACCGTGTATTAATTATTCTGTTTATGAACGATTGTTTGTGTTCGTTTGTTTCCATTTGTGTTCCTGAACTTTGGTTTGTGCTCATTTGTGTTCGTCAACGTTCGTTGCCTAAAATTAACAAACAAGCATAAATGAACATGAACAATTTCATTTCCTTAACAAACGAACACGAACATAAAATCTCGTTTGATAAGTGTTCGTGAACGATTTGCAAACACATATATTTCTTAACAAACGAACACGAACAAGGTCTTGTTCGTGTTCGTTTGGTTCGTTTACAGCCCTAGCCGCATCGGTGTATACTCACCGCCCTTACTCCTCCTCGCTCACCGAAATCGGGCCGGCATCCGTTCACCGATCGGTGAACTCCATTCACCGAATGGATCCCCGAGACCACACCGTCCCCCCTTAATCCTTCATAATTATGTGAGTGTGTTCTTTATATTACATAGAATGGTTGTAATTGGTTGTGAATAGAGGAGAAAAGATGTTACTGTTCATCATTAATTTAGAGAAAACATTGTTCACTCTTTATAATTTTTTATATATTTTTTAAAGTGGTTGTGAGTGGAGGAGAGAAAAAAGGTAATGATAAAATATAAAAAATATATTATTTATTTGAAAAAAGAGTGAAAAAGTAGTAATTGTTAGTATAATTATAGAGATATAAATGAAACATCAATTGTGAGAGCATTCACATTGAGGCTGGAGGGTGTGGGGGCGCCACCCCCGCCACCTCAGCCACTATAGCGCCCATATGGGCTCCATCACCACACCCTCCAAGTAAAGAGGGGGGCGCCATACCTTCATCGTCACCATGGTAACGCCAAACTTGAAGGTTTCAGGTGGGGCCCACAACATGTCAACCAATCAAATTTTTTTAAAATTTTGTTTAATAAGGGGCTTCATCCACACCCTGCAAATTAAAGGGAGGCTCCATGGCTGACGTGGATCCTATGTGGCCTGATAAAGCCCCTAAGGGGCTCCAACCACACCCTCCAGCCTGAAGACTTCATCTCCATCTATATAATTTAACTAAAAACACATTTTTCTATATACTTTGCTTATTTTTCAAAAACCTTTCACATCCAACCCTCTATCTCTATCATACTAAAAACACTTATTTTATTACTTTTTTCTCTTTTCTACACGCTCACAATAAAAATATAGATGGTTAATATAAGCCTCTTAATATAGATGTTGTACTTTGCTTTGTATAAATATTCCATATTATAGAGATTCTAATGTAGTGGTGTTTTTGTTGTTTTCTTTGTTGGTGTTTACTCTATATTATATTAGGTTAGAATCTCGTGTATTACACGGGTTGAATAAATGTAATTTTATATATCAAATAATAAAAAGTTATATCTTTATGAACCCCGTATATTGTACGGGTTAAATAAATATAATTTTATATATCAAATAATAAAAAAATTACATCTTTAAAAACCATGTGTATTACACAGATTAAATAAATGTATTTTTGTATACTAAATAATAAAAACGTCGTATCTTTAAAAAACCTGTGTATAACCGGGTTGAATAAATCTACCAAATAATAAAAAAAACACATCTTTAAAAACCCCGTATATTACACATGTTGAATAGATCTAAAAAAGAGTTATATCTTTAAAAACCATGTGTATTACACAGATTAAATAAATGTAATTTTGTATATTAAATACTAAAAACGTCGCATCTTTAAAAAAAACCCATGTATAGTCGGGTTGAAAAATCTACCAAATAAAAAAATATCCTTAAAAAACTCCGTGTATTACATGTGTTGAATAAATCTAATTTTACATAGCAAATGATAAAAAAGTTATATCTTTAAAAACTTCGTGTATTACACGGGTTATATAAATGTAACTTTGAATAGTAAATAATAAAAAAATATTTTTAAAAACCCCGCGTTTTACACGAGTTGAATAGATATAATTTTGTATACCAAATAATAAAAAAGTTATATTTTTAATAAATTAGGATAACATTTAATATTAATTTATTATTTATATGTTTAATATAAGATAAGTAGGAAATAAAGGTATTTGTTTTAAAAATATATTAAATTAACAATTTAGATTTGAGGATAATATTGTATTAAAGTATGATAAGATTTAATATTAATTTATTATTTATTTAGTTAATATAAGATAAGTATAGATTTGAGGATACCTTCAATGAATGACAAGTGTCCAAAAATTGGTTTCTTTTATTATAGTAGACTAGCGGTAAGACCCGTGTGCATATACAGGTCGTTTCTTAGAAAACCATTCAAATAACAAACATATCACTACCGACAGATTCATAAACGATATCAACGCCTTTTGGGAATTCCTTCTTAAGAACCTACTCATTTGTTTGAGTTATCTAAAACTCTGTTTGACTAAAGTCAACTACTGTTTGTAAAGGGTAACCTTTGTTTCGCCAAATCACTGTTTCTTAAGACTCTGTTTATAACCAAACAGAGGTTTCAAACATATGTTTCTCATACCACTGTTTGAAATCCTGACCTTTGTTTCAAAAACAGAGATTACAAAAAGAAAAACAAACATCTAATTGACCAAAAGTGAACAGACATTTAACCTTTGTTTTCAAAAACCAAACATCTGATTAATAAACAGATTTTAGGTTTCAAAAGAGTGTATCATTTGTTTGAGGTATCTAAAACTCTGTTTGACTAAAGTCAACCATTGTTTGTAAAGGGTAACCTCTGTTTCGCTAAATCACTGTTTCTTAAGACTCTGTTTATAACCAAACAGAGGTTTCAAACATATGTTTCTCATACCACTGTTTGAAATCCTAACCTCTGTTTCAAAAACAGAGATTACAAAAGGAAAAACAAACATCTGATTGACCAAAAGGGAACAGACATTTAACCTTTGTTTTCAAAAACCAAACCTCTGATTAATAAACAGATTTTAGGTTTCAAAAGAGTGTATAATTTGTTTGAGGTATATAATACTCTGTTTGACTAAAGTCAACCACTGTTTGTAAAGGGTGATCTCTGTTTCGCCAAATCACTGTTTCTCAAGACTCTGTTTGTAACCAAACAGAGGTTTCAAACATATGTTTCTCATACCACTGTTTGAAATCCTAACCTCTGTTTCAAAAACAGAGATTACAAAGAAAGTAATTTACTCAAAGATAAACTTTACAATTTGATGTTTTTATGTTTATTTTGAAGAAAGGTTTTATTAGTATTTAAGTAACTAAATACTTACAACGAAAGATGAATTTTGGAATTAAATCAACATGAACAATCATAATGAGGTGACAGATTATGTCAAAGCTTGGTAGTATTTAATGGAAAGAAGGTAATGTAATTTTTAATTTTGGAGCACTTCATTTTAATGTTTAAAACAAAGAAGAATTAGGTAACATACTAATAGAAAAATCTGAGCAAAAGAATAATGTAATTAGAGAAATATTGGGTAACATACTAATAGAAAAACTGAGCAAAAGAATAATGTAATTAGTAAAATTACAATATATATAGGGTAAGGTTCCAGCGTGAACAACCTCCCAAGAGTGAACTGCGTGAACAAATCTTGACCGCTGATTAATATGATCTTGATTATTTAAAGGGGTGACATGATTGTAATTAATAGGTTAGATTTTATTGTTTTATTAAAATTAAAAGGGTAGAAGTGTAATTATATTATTTTGCTTATTTAAAACTAGGAAAGAAAATTATTTCCAATAATAAGAGAGTAAATCCCGTAAATATACCATGTATTATACACATGTGTACTATCGTGTTGGAATGTATAGAACAGTAGAACACAGCAGTACACATGTGTACTACGGAGCTAAGACAACAATGTTGCGGGTCACATGTGTACTATCGTGTTGGAATGTATAGAACACAGCAGTACACATGTGTACTTCGGAGCTAAGAGTTATACACAATAAAAAAGATGACTGAAAACTCTAGTTCAACCAAAAAAAGACTAAAACTATAATTCGAATCTTGCTACTATGACCAAAAACAATGACAATATTAAAATAAGTTAAGATTATCCTAACATATTTAAAATAAGTAATTGTTTTGTAGATGTCAAAAATGTTGGTAATTGATGATGATTTAAATATGTTAGGATTTTGAAATTAATAAGACAATGATTTAAATTCAATATTTATATAAAGTTACAATCTTACCCTTGTTAAATGTATATGGAATCAGTGGTTCAGATTAGTTCACGCGGTTCACTCTTGGAAATTTGTTCACGTTTGAACCTAATCCTATATATATATATATATATAATATTTAAAAAATCAACTCTGCAAAATTAAAATAGATACAAAATTATTCAAAAGACAAATTGCCGCTTCGAATGTGATGCTATTGATCGCTAATTCCTTTACGCAAACGCGAGTTGGATGATCCTAAATCTGTCGGTTTTCCACCATAAGGAGAAGAAAGCTTTGGTGAAAGCCACTTCTTCGCAACCACCCCTTTAATTCTTATTTTTGTAAATGACTTGTTTCCTATGTATGAAATCTTTAGCCTTCTTAGTAGTGCTGAAATACCATGGGTTAGAATAGCATGTCAGCCAGTATAAATAAACAAATCATTAAATGAGGTTAAAATAATTAGATTAAAATTAAAAAAAAAGAAAGAGAAATACTCACCTTCCTGCAACATTCATTGTTTTATCTCCCATGGGCTTCTTCATTTGTGTCTTTACTATAGGCAGCAAGATGCTTATATTGGGCAATTTCACACCTGAAAATGCAATTTAATATCAACCAAATGTATATAAGTGAGAACCAACAGATTATTAGTATGTATCCGACAATATCAATGCCTAAAAATATCTACATAATTTGATTTCCTTTTTTACTGTTATAAAAATTTGAATTAAACGAAGCATGTCAACTTTACCCGCAGCCAACCGATGCTTAAGACCTTTCAAGACTGTCAAGAAATAAACCTACAGAGTTTGAATACTTCCAATAACTAATTTGAGCATAAGCATAATTTAAAAAGAATCTTTAACTCAAGTAAAATAAATAAATAATAATAATAAACGCTCACCTCGAGTAAAAAACGGAAAGTCAAACAACGAGTCATGGTACTTTTTTAGGCCGGAATCTTTGGTCTGTGGCGGATTTCCGGCTTGTAGAGGCCTTTTAGATTGAACATGGTCAGTTACCGTTGCAGGTTCTGAAATGACCGATTTACCCTTGTCGATTGGACGGTCAATAACATTAGAAGTTTTCTGAACCCCGAGTTCGACTTCATGTTCTTGTTTAGCAGGAAGAACGGGTGGAGTTTCCTTCTGTCTTGACATAACTGTTGCTGCATTCTCCTCGTGCCCTTCTCGTTTTATATTGTTCGTTCCGCTTGTGAAAGCTGCAGCTTGAATTCTTTATCGTTGGACTCTAAGCGTCTCGTTTAGTCATTAGGTTGACTTTCACTTTTCACATTAATAGTTCCAGCATTAGCAGTTGACGGTTGCATTTGTGCTTCAAGTGGCGGTCGCGCAATTGCTTGGATTAGTTCATTTGGTAGCGTTTTTTCTCTTTTCTGCCATCAAAACATATCAACAAATTATACAACAATCAGATCACTCGAATATATAAAGTAATACACTTAACAAATATCTTTATACGTCTAAAAGCTAATATTTTCTTGATCATTGGGACAACAAAAGTAATTTACTCTTCATTAGGTGTATAGACAAAGCATCAATAACCAACACATCTGGAACAAAAAATAGACTTTTATACAGACAAACCATTGGTAACCAAACGACGATCAAGAAAATGTGCCGGAATCAAGGATTCTGTTGTCAAATGGTGTTGTTTTGGATGTTTGTACCTCTAGAGCAACATACTTCATCATCGAACCAGTGACTTGAACATGGAAGATTGGAAGTCAAATGGAGAAAGGGTCAAAAAGCAAGCTATCTTGGGCTTCTGAAATCGCACAATCAGGTTTAGAATCAAGTACAGAGTTATAGAAGGAGATTTTGCTATTGTAAGATCTGGCTCATACTCTGTGGACGAATGGAAAGTGTCCAGTTATAAGTTCAGGTGGTTTTAGAAATAGTGGTTTATCAATAATCCAAAAATCCAAAAAGAAGCAATTACCGCAAAGTCTCAGCTACAGACAAATGGTGAAGGAATTTGAAGCAACTGCTAGTATTAATCAACTTCTTAATGAGTCTGACTCAGCCATTTTTAAAGCTCTCTGTTATACTCTAGAATCATCCGCCACAGAAGCAGATGGTTCTTCCCTTTAAGTGAAACTTGACGATCAAGTCATTGTGAGGTAATAGATTAGACACTATAATTGAGCCACCTGGCACTACCCTAGTCCAATTCGGGTTCGAGTGAATGTAGGCAGTATGAGAGCTGTTCAAAGCAACAACAAATTCACAATCACAAAACAAAAAGCAGGCGTTTAGTTAAATAATAATACACGAATTAGCAAGTTTTTATAGGGACCGAGGATTAGAAGACTAAAGAATTTATTAGACCATTGGGTATGGGGGAGGATAGTCTCCAAAGGACTATCCACCTAAGCGCCACGTAGGCAAAGGAGAAGGACCCTCCCTTTGGAGACTATCCAAGGGTGTGAGGATGCTCCTCCTTTTTTATTATTATTTATTTTTTGTCATATTAATTAAAACAAAGTAAATAAAAATAAAAAAAGTTACATTTAAATAAAAACTTAAAATTACATTTAAAATAAAAATCCTAAAAACTTAAAATTACATTTAAAAAAATAAACCTAAACTTAAATTAAAAAAAAGCTTAAAGTTACAAATAAATAAAAAAACTACGCGTTGTTTTCTCCGAGACTCCAAATGTGATCGATCAAGTCCGATTGAAGATTGACATGTGTGAAATCGTTATGTAACGAGAACATGTTCAAATCTTGTTGTTCTCCGCTAACCGGAACATTATTCTCCTCCACCGCGTTCTCGTCATACTCACAAATTGCATGTCCTTCGTCTTCGAGGATCATGTTATGCAGCAGAATACAAGCATACATACAGTATCGCAACGTTTTGGGTGTAAAAGCGCGTGCTGGGTTTTCAATAATATGCCATCTTTGTTGGAGAACCCCAAAACACCGTTCAATATCTTTTCTAGTCGCTTCTTGAAACTTGGCAAATTTCTTTCTTTTTTCATCCGCAGGATGCCTAACCGTTTTAACTATTGTAGAGTATTGTGGGTATATTCCATCGGCAAGATAATACCCGCGTCTGTACTCCACGCCCGAAACTGTAAAACTCGTATCAGGACCGACCCCTTTTATAACATCGTCAAAAACATCCGAATTTTGTAGAACGTTGATGTCGTTATTCGAACCAGGAATACCAAAGAAAGCATGCCAAATCCATAGGTCTTGAGACGCAACAGCTTCTAGAATTATTGTTGGATGTCCCTGATCGCCTCGCGTATACATTCCTCGCCAAGCGGTAGGACAATTCCGCCATGACCAATGCATGCAATCAATGCTCCCGAGCATGCCTGGAAAACCGTGCCTTGCTTGGTGGTGTTGATACAAATTTTGAACGTCATTGTGATTCGGTTTTCGCAAATATTTTTGGCTGTAGAGCTTCACCACAAATTTGCAAAACTTGTATAAACATTCTCTAGCTTGTCTTTCGGACATCTTTAAGTATTCGTCCCAAGAATCGGCTGTCGTCCCATAAGCAAGTTGACGAATCGTCGCAGTACATTTCTGTAAGGTGGTGAAGCCCATTTTGCCTCTAGCATCGGGTCGCTGGGTAAAAAACGGGTGATAAGCGGCTAAATCGTCGGCTATACATAAGAAAAGTCGACGACTCATTCTGAAACGGCGTCTAAAAATAGCCTCCGAGTACAGCGGCTCGTCTGCAAAGTAATCAACGATTAATCTTTAGTTAGCACCTACGAGATAACAAAATATATATATATAATTTATAATTAAAAAAATAAGACTAAAAACATAAACTTAAAAAATTAAGAATAAATATATAAGAATATAAATTTAAGAAAAAAAATATCACTAACTTTCTCGGTCTCGCTCGATGTGTGGGTTCCTGTTTCGTGGTTGTGACGAAACCTCCTCCTCATCTTCTTCCAAAATTATTTGTGTCGCCTCTACCACCTTGTTTATAAAAAAATTTACGGCTTCCATGGTGTCCGTCGAACCCGATGAAGAAGAAGATGACATGGTGTATATTTTAGAGAAGATTATGTGGGTATTTTGTATAAAAAATGTGGGAGTTGTTTGGAGAAAGTAGGTGAATTTTGGTATAAAAGTGGATAGATATGTGGGTATTTATAAAGGTTTTAAATTAATTTGATTTTTTTTTAAATAGCCCAACGGATATATTGAATGGACCCCACCCTCCATGCCTCGTCTCCACCGTCGGAATTCCGACTTCTTTGCCTTGCCGGGCCCCTAGGGGGCGGTGTGGGACTATCCTCCATGTGGGAGACGGGCCTAAGACTAGCCCCATACCGGTTGGTCTTACAAGTTATAGATTGAATTAATTTATATATATTCTACAGATTCATAAATTATTTTTATGATCAAGAAAGAAACCATTTGTATGCATATGACTAATGCAACCCATTTGTCTAGCAACCAGCGATCAATGTGCTAAGAGATTCAAAAGTTTTTAGAAGCATCCTAGAGAAATTGTCACCCTTTTCATCTGGGAATTATGTCACATCCCCTGATGGATTGACCAAGGTTTTAGTGCATCTGGTCTCACCATATACATGTTTCCGGTGACTCGGATGCCCAAAGACGGTGGTGATTGGCCAACGATCACCGATATGGTCCTCCAGAACCAACGCCTGGTTGTCTTTACATCCAAATCTGCAAAAGAAACTGCTGAGGGTATCGCTTATGAGTGGTCATTCGTGGATATTTCATCATATCTAACATGTATTAGACATAAAAAACCGATTTAAAAAGTAAACAAACCTCAGCAAGTCCACTATCAACCAACAGCTCTTTTCTTCTTAGAGTGAGATCTTTTTTCCCACCTGCTACTGATTTTACATTCTCTTCTGCATCACTCATGTCCATATCATTATCCTTAGCCTCTGATGATTTGGTCTTCGATTCTGATTCTGAGCCACCCTGATGAGAAAAGAAAAGACGTATAAAACTACATGCCAGCAGAATCACTTCATTTTATGTAGAATTTGAATGATATGAAACTCACCTTTGTTAGTAAAGAAGGCATTGACGAATCTAACAAAGACAAACCATTTGGACGAAGAATTTGTAATAAAGGGCGTCTTACATTCAGAATCACATTAAAATAAGAGTAAATTACAAAACTCGTCCTTTATGTATGTCACTTATTGCAAACTATGTCTTTTATCTTCAATAATTACAGAAAACGTACTAGATGTTTGCAAACCCTTGCAAGTTATTACCTTTAACCTTAACTCAGTTAGTTTTTATGGTTAAATCTGACCAAGTGGACCCCACATAAGGGGCATTTTGGTCATTTTTAAATGCTAAAATAAATAATCATAAAAAAACAATGAATATATACTTATAAATATATACAGATCTGTCATCTCTCTCTCTTCTCTCTTCATACACACTTTCTCCCTCTAGAACCACCACCACCGCCACCACCCACCCCACTACCATCCACCTCTGATCAAAATACAAAATTCCCAATCACATACGGCTTCAATATTCAAGCTGTTTGGAACGTTTATTATTATTATTGTTTGGGTTTAATGACCCAAAAAGTTTGATTTTTCTGGTGGATTTTTTCAAGGGGGGTTTACTGATCCAGGGTCTGGGCATGGGTGGGAGGTGCGAAGGGGAGAAAAGTCAGCTCGTGAATGGCAATCGGCTCGGGGGGTCTAAGAATAACTGAAGTGGAATTCAAACGGGGCACCGAGGAGTTGGAAGGAGACGCCGGAGTCGCCGACGACGACAGAACGGCCAGCGTCGGAGGAGATGACGGAGCCGCGTTTGATGGGTTTGTAGAATTTGGAGCGGCGGTGGAAGGTTTTGAAGGCGGGGTTTGATGGGTGGTGGAGGGTGGGGGTGGAGGTGGGTTGGGGAGGGAGGAGAAGAGGTTGGGGTTTGGGAGGGAGGCTAGAATCGCATTGATGAGGGTGGTTGTGAATTGAAGTTGCAGAGGAATTAAGACAGAGTGTTCTTCAAGATCTGATTTTTTATAATTTTATTCTTTTAGTATTTTGGGTAAAATGACCAATATACCCTCATATGGGGTCAATTTGTTCAGATTTAACCACAAAAATTAACTAAGTTATGGCTAAAGGACATAACTTGCAAGGGTTTGCAAACATTGAATACGTTTTCTGTAATTATTGAAGATAAAGGACATAGTTTGCAATAAGTGACATGCATAAAGGACGATTTTTGTAATTTACTCTTAAAATAATTATTATAGTTTTAATCTCATTTTAAGTTTTGAGAAGTAATAATAAATTCAAATACAAAAGTCCATCACACTTAAGGCCAGAAGGGAAGAATCACCTCTCAAGTATGACGATACATGTAATAATGGAGAAAAATACAGTAAATAACCTTTCAATTTGATCAATTTAAACGAAAATTACACAACAAACAATTAGAAAAATACAGTAAATAACCTGATGATCGATAATAAGTGTAGAAGAAGAGGATACTTCGATGAGGAGGTTAGCAGTTACTTGCACACGCGTCTCGTCTCGGCTGGTCTTTGAGTCCAAATTACGTAATTTGGTCTTTGAGCGGGTTGTCAAAGCTCGTTTTCCCTGTCTATGAACCTGTTGGCATTTAACGACATTTCACAATGAGAACTTTGTTTATGAAAACTATCATTCTTCAGAACTGATCCAGATGATGTGTTTATATTGAGATCTATTAAGTCGCTGAAACACCAAATGCGAAATAAATGTAGACCTAACTTATCAACAAAATGCAATCCCAAAACCATGGTTCTTAATATCGTAATAGAAAACCAAAAATAAACAATTCACACATCCCAGAGAAACAATTCATTAAAGAAGTATTTGAAAATCCCATTAGCTTCCCAATTTTAGTTTTTGGATGAAATTCATGCTTTATTTGAATTTAGAACTTAATTCAGGCATTTTATCAAACAACTTGTGTGCAGCCTAATAACACCAGATTCAACATATAAAATGCATACTCGATGTGCCCAAAATGCAATGAAACAACCACAGATCACCGAATTCGCACAATGAAAGATTGCCTGAATAGATGCTGCAACCGCTTGGCGACGAATTAAAGGTTTAAATGATCTAAAACACTAACAGTCATCTGAGGCAGCCTTTTTATGAAAAATAAGTCATCCAAGATAAGAACATAACATCCAAGATTAACATTATCATATCATGTAATAACTAATAAGAAAAGCGACTAACCATAATTCTCTGTCCCAATATAGGGCTCCCATCAATAAGCTTATGAGCATAGGCAGCCATCTCAGATGCTTCCACGACATGAACATGTTTTGCACCAGCCTAAAAAATGCCAAGAGAGTGTGATCAGTCGCTGTACGCGACATCACAGATGTGATGTTAGTATTTGATAGCAAAACGGTGTTTAGATATGCGTTTTGGTAAGTACACCTAAGCGGCAAACAATGACAATATGCCACCTCGAGCACCAACATCAACCTGTTGCCCTTTCATATCTTGAAACCTAATCTTTACGGTCAATAATATCCAATATTGTTGGATCTGAGTTTGATTCTGATTGTATTTTGTGTTTGCAATTAAAATGAAAATGGATGAGAGTGCAGCGGAATTATGATGAAAACAAACTTTGCATACAATCAAACGAGAGTAATACTTTGATCAAACATCTTTTCTCAATGAATCGGAAGATTGAATTTATTTCAATAACGATTACAATGATTGATGGATGAATGCAAACTCCGCCTCAGCAAGAGCACAGTGTTTGTTCGTGCAAAGAAGACGATGATGCAAAGAGCTAATAGAACAGTACCAAGTACTGAGCTATTTATAGGCACTTGCAAACCACTGAGCATCTTAGCTGACGTCACCATGAAAGTGACATCTAACCTCCTAACAAACTCTAACCTCTGATCTATACAAACACTGCTATGTTAACTACTGCTATTACATTACATTACAAAACAGACTATAGATCAGCTGCTGCAACCTTCCACTGCTGTGAACCCAGCAGTACTTGTCCGGATCAGCAGTGCTTGACTCAAGGCAGTAGATTGAATCAGCAGGGCTTTAGTCTTTCATCAGGTCTTTACTTGAACAACAGTTGTAGATCAGCAGTTTGCAAGATCAGCAGATAGGAGGTCAGCAGATGTTGAAATCACTTTCAAGGGGAGAGACTTGTATGTAAACATCTGCTTATTCTGGATCCACTGCTCTGATCCAGTTTTGGCTTTAATTATCTGTTCCTCTGATAGGGTTCGATCCCAACAATCTCCCCCTGGAACAGATAATGCCAAAACTCTTCATTATTGTGGAAATCTTTATTGCCTCATCAACAGTTCCCTTATCTGACCTTTAAATTGTAGTTCAAAGTCTAGGGCATCTGTGTCTTCATCATCCCTGCTAAGTGGAAGATCAAGGAGATCCTGCAAATCTTCAGGACTCAGGCCAAGAGCTTGTTCCCTTGATATTTTCTCCACTTCTCCACCAGACCTGAGCAAAGTCAATACGCAGGTCTGTTTGTCAGTTTCCCACTTTTGTAATTTTGAGCCTAGTGGGTTTCTTGGGAGATGTTTATTTGCAGAGGTATTTGGTGAGGCTGACCTATTCATAACTGGCTGAGCAGTACTTGCAGTTTGATCCAAACCAAGAGTTTCTATGATCATTTTCTTTATTCCTTGTTTTACAAGGTCATCTCCTTTTATCATCTCTTGGATGGTTTCACCTCCCAACTGTTTGTGTGTCCTTCTTTTATAGATGGTAGCACCAGTTGGAGCAGTGGCTCTCCTGATTTGCAGCTTTGTTGGTCCTTTTGAAACCTCTGCTTCAGGATAGTCAGGCTTTTGAGGAACATTTGGATCTTTCTTTCTTAGTTCCTCCAACCTTTTGTAGGTGGCCCTGACCACATCTTCTTTCCATCTAGCAATTTGTCTTTTGTTTCCATATTCAGAAGCAACCAGTTCTTCTTTCATTCTTTTCAGTTCTACCTGTTTGTCAGGTACATCCTTTCTAAACTTTGCCCAGTCAGGAGGAGTGTGAGTGACTTTTCTTTTTATCATGTCTTGAATTCTTGCTGCTTCATTTTCAAGCTCAGGAACAATCCATTCTTTGTACATGTATCTCTCTCATTTGTACTTCTTGTGAGCCATGATGCTTTCAATGTAGTCTTTTTTCAAAGTTTCAGCTGCTCTTTCTGAAATTTGTTGACCGACATTTTTTTGCAAATTGTTCTAGGGATCTGACTTGTGTGAGCAGATATTGATAGTTTCTTGAAATTTCTTTGTCAGATTTCCCTTGTGTGTTTCTTTTTGAGATATCCTCAGCTTGCTTGGCCTTGATTTTCAAATATTCATCGACATTTTTAGGCCAGGGATATCCTTTTATTGATGGCAAACTCCTTTTGGCAGGGTCATCCTCATAATAAAAAGATTTTATTTCTTCTCTAACAGCTGCTAGTTCAAGAGGAAATTGAACACCTGCAGGAGGTAAGGGCTTGTGCATTTGAACTGAAGAGAGAGGAACTGGTTTTGGTATTGTGACAAGAGCTAAAGATTTTAAAGATGTTTGTGGTGGTGAAGTGTCATCCTCTTTGAGAATTAGCCTTCTCCTCTTTGTTTGAAGAGGGGCTGATGATGTTTTGGATGGAACAGTGGTGGTGGATGTAGTGGCAGTGGTTTGTGATTGACTAACAGTTGTTGAAACAACTGGTGTTCCAACCACTGTTGTATTTACAGTAGATGTTGTAACAACTGTTGTCTTCTGCCTTTTGACAGGAGGTGATTTTGTTTTTGGTGGTGATGGTGGTAAAGCAGTGAATGTAGTGTGTGTTGAAGTGGTGTGTGTTGAAATGGGAGCAGATGTTGAAACCACTGAAGTACCAACAGTAGTGGGTACAACAGGAGTTACAACAGCTGTTTTAGGTGGTGGTTTTGGAACAGACTTTGAACGTCTGGTTGGAATGGATTTGGGTAGCCTTACTCTTCTTGTAGGCTTCTTCTTTTCATCAACAAGATTTTCATCATATTTTGACCATGAAGTACCCTGATCCGGATAATCCACCCTGGCTTTCTTTTTGGCCTCTCTATCCCTTTTTACACTTGCAACTGCTTCTGCCAGTGCATTTGTGGTCACATCAATTTTCTTGCTTCCATCTAGCAGAGGGATCTGTTTGGTCATGTTTTCATTTTCTGGTTCAATGTAGAGACCATCCTCTATTCCCTTCTTTTTCCACTCCTGAATTTTCTCCCCCTTTTTGGCATTATCTGGGGGAAGTTGATCAATGAAGAGAACTGTCGGGGGAGCAGTGCCAGTGGTGTGCAGGATCTGAGTTTTGAGAGCCTTTAGATCAGCCTGAGTGTTCTTGAATCTTGACTCCATTGCATTTTTCAGCTGTTGGACATGTTTTTCATGTTGCTGATCTGCTAGTTGTGCTTGTTGATGGAGAAAAGGTTGAAATAAATTCCAGAGCTCATTTGTAGCAGGTGCCTGTTGTGGAGCAGGTGCTTGAGATGGAATAGCAGTTGATTGTACCTTTTGTACTTGTAACAACTGTTGTAGCATATCTTTGAGTTCTGCAACAGAGTTATCAAGCTTTTCAACACGATCCGTCAATTTCTGGTACTTTAAACCATCACCCAATTCAATGGGATCATCTGATTTCCCACTAACAGTGGTTTTATCAGTGGTAGAGGTAGGGAGTATACTCCAAACATTAACCACTGATGCCCCTTTTTCTTGGTACTGGGGTCTTCTCCCTTCAACACTTGACAACCTTTTGATGTTGCCAGTAGGATAAATAAATCCACTGGTGGTTGGCAGAGGTGCTATAGAAGGAATTGCCTCCAAGGAAGTCTTATTAATGTAACCACTGTCCAATTGTAAACCAGTGGGTTCAACAGTTGTAGTGGCTGCTTCACTTGGATTACCACCAAGAGTTATTTGTAACTCAAGGGGTGTAACCTCCTCAGGTTGTGTTGGTGGGATAGCAAAGATTGATACATCAGACCCAGTCTTTTGTTGAGGTATGTTCTCATTGATGGGTGATTGAGAAGGACTGTTTAGTGCCTGGTTCAAATCAATTGCATCCAACAACAGTTTTGTTGGTGATGGAATTTTGGATGTGAGGTTTGGTGTAGAAATAGGATTTGCTCCGGGCATTGAGCTGTGGATGATGAAACCAAGTGGTTTCAGAGCATCATGATGTGGAGGCCCTATGTGTACAACATGTTCTTTTTGTGAAGAAGCAGGAGGAGTTTTGGTTATGGGTTGAGATATTTGTACCAACTGCTGTGAGGAAGTAGCAGCAGTTGTTTCTTGTGACTTTTGTGCTGTCACAGGCAGTAGCTCTGGTATCTCATCCTCCAGAGTTGCCTTTTTGATGGGTTTTGGGGGTTTTTGAGTTTTTCTTTTTGGCTTTTTGGTGATTTTAGGTGTGGGTTTCAAAGCAGTTGTGCCGCTGTTTTAATCACCTTGAGCAGTGGGCTCAGCAGCAGATACCTGAGGAGCAGTGGTAGCTGCTAAAATCTGCTCAGGCACCTCTGCTTGTGTTTTGCAAGGTGTTAACATTCTTGAAAAAGTTTCAGTTGTTAAACTGTTTATTTGAGTATAATCACCTTGGTTTATTACAGCTAAATCATCCTTACTGAATTTCTTTTCAAAATAGTAACTTAAAAACCTTGGAAACAATAAGAATGATTTTGTTTCAACATTATTAACCAAATCTTTAAAGATTTCCCGAGAATAGTTAAAAATTTCTTCTTGAAGAATTGCATATCCCAGATTTTGAATCTTTAAAGGGATTTCATTGAAAGAAGTGGTTTTGTTTGAAACACATAGGAGGAGGGTATAAAATAAAAATCTGGTTGCAGAAGGAAAATAACCTTTTTGTAAGGTAAGTTTCTTCATCATTGTGGCTTCATACCCTCTCTCAATGAAGTCAGTTTGTAACTCGTTTTTAGTGAAAGAAGTTTTACCTTCCTGATCGTCGAGTTGAAAGACCTCTGAAATGGATTGTGGCATGATTTGGACAGCTTTACCCTTTATAGAAGAGTGTATGGTGGTAGCAGTGTCTCCTTGTTTTTCAAGGGTTGCATTCTTCCAGAACTCTCTTTGGGTTGCCAAATAGATTTGTGCATCGGCGATGAACAAAGTTTTGTACTTTGATTTTGCCATGGTGTCAATGATGGAATCGAAAACATTGGTGGTTCCTAGTTTTGTTAGAAGACCCAGGAGATTGTGAGATGGTTTATATGGGATTTCAGTGGAGAGTGCCTTTTGAGAGGCTGTTTTCGATGATGATTTGGAAGTGGGTTTTGTGGATGGCTTTGATTTTGTCATTTTGAAGATGATGATCGAAGGAATATGTGGAGAAATGAGATGAAAACTGCTTTGAGAAGAGAATTTTTGAAAATTCAATTCGACAGTAAAACCCTATTTTTGTGGTGAGGGGGGGTTTATAGGGAAGAAAGTGAATGCTGACGTGGCAGCCGTTACAAAAGGTCTGACCGCTATGTACTGCCCACGTGACAACCCCTGGTGAAAGTGAAGGACATTACTTTTATGAAAGTAACTGATGAAGGCAGTGGTATTAAAGCAGTGGATGATTTTCACTATCAGTGGATAGCATATCAGTGGATAAGACACTGCTTTTGAACAACAGAGTTTATCAAAGAAATGAGAGAACAGGGGTTGACTTTCAGCAGTGGACAGACTTTGAAGTAGAGCAGACTTTTGAACAAATAGTGGTTATGGCAGACTTTTAAGGATTTTAATGAAAACTTCATGTTTAGCTATTTTTAAGGATGGAATTTTGATTTTCTGAAAACATTTTGTTGCTTTTATTCATAGAAAAACAAGATGTTGCTTGTTATTCCATGTTTAGCATCCCAATCCTAGAGACCAAGCTTTCAAAAGTGGCTGTATCAAGTGCTTTTGTGAGCACATCTGCCAGCTGGTCTTTAGTTGGGACATGATGCAGAGAAATCAAACCTTTTTCATAGCAATCCCTCACAAAGTGATGTCTGATGTCGATGTGTTTGGTGGCTGAATGGGAAACTGGATTTTTGATGATATTTTCTGCTGCCTGGCTATCCAACATGAGTGGTGTCTTTAAGGCAGTGATACCAAAATCCAGCAACTGATTTTGAAGCCACAGGAGTTGGGCTGTACAGCTTGCAGCAGCAATGTATTCAGCCTCAGCAGTGGATGTTGAAACTTCTGCTTGCTTTTTACTTTGCCAAGAAACCAAGCAATCACCTAGAAACTGGCACCCTCCTGAAGTGGACTTCCTTGTGGTGTGACATCCAGCAAAGTCACTGTCTGAAAAGCCTGAAAGCTTGATATTCCCATTAGCTGGATACCAGATACCAAGTGTGGGAGCACCTTTTATGTATCTGAAGATCCTTTTTACAGCAATGAGGTTTGATTTTCTGGGAGCTGATTGACTTCTTGCACAGACACATGTTGCAAACATGATGTCTGGTCTAGATATAGTTAGGTACAATAAAGACCCAATCATGCTTCTATAAAGTGTTTGGTCAATCAGCTCCTCTTTTTCATCAGACATGACCAGCTTATTTGTTGCCATGGGTGTGCTGCATGGTTTACAATCATTCATATCAAATTTGGTCAAAAGTTCTTTAGCATATTTGCTTTGATGAATGAAGGTTCCATTTTGCATTTGCTGTACTTGGAGACCAAGAAAGCATTGCAGCTCACCCATTGCACTTATTTCAAACTCAGCTGTCATGAGTTCTCTAAACTCTTCACACATTTTGTTACATGTGCTTCCAAAAATAATCTTATCCACATAAATTTGGACAATCATTAAATCCTTCCCTCTCCATTTAAGAAACAGTGTTTTATCAATGGTACCTCTTTTGAAACCATTTGAGAGTAGAAAGTTGGAAAGAGTTTCATACCAGGCTCTTGGTGCTTGTTTCAAGCCATACAAGGCTTTGTTTAGCCTGTAGACATGATATGGATAAAATGGATCCTCAAAACCTGGAGGTTGACAAACATACACCTCTTCTTGAATTGTACCATAGAGGAAAGCACTTTTGATATCCATTTGAAACACCTTCATGTTGTGGTTGACAGCAAAGGCCAGGAACAGTCTAATGGCTTCCAATCTTGCAACATGGGCGAATGTTTCATCATAATCAATCCCCTCTTCCTATCTGTAACCTTGAACCACAAGCCTGGCTTTATTCTTGATAACAATGCCCCTTTCATCAGTTTTGTTCTTAAAGACCCACTTTGTGCCAATGGGACTAACCTCTTCTGGCAGTGGTACAAGCTCCCATACTTGTTGTCTTTTGAACTGTTGGAGCTCCTCTTGCATGGCTTCTACCCAGCTGCTGTCTTTCAGTGCCTCTTGGTACTTGACTGGCTGATGGAGTGATAGAAAACCAGCAAAAAGACAAATGTTTTGGGTTTGGCTTCTTGTGAGCACCCCTTCATTGATGTTGCCAATGATTTGATCAGGTGGATGAGATCTCAAGTAGATTAAATCTCCTTGGTATGGGATGATGGCATTTGTTGGTGAAGGCTGCAAATGTGTATCATCTGAGCTAACCACTGCTGGGGACTTTGATGATCCAGCAGTGGCTTCAAAAGGTGGTGGAATAGGAGGTAATGAAGTGGACACCTGCTGACTTTTATCCACAGTTTGGGGACTTTTGTCAGCAGTGTTTGAGGATGTGGAAGCAGTGGTTAATGGGCTACTTTGGTCAACAACTGTTGAGGTAGCAGTGGTTGAGCTTTAACAACTGTTTTGAACAGCTGATGCTTTTCCCTTTGTTGTAGACCTTTGAGGGATGATGATTTCATACCCATAGTCTGGTGATGTATCCTCTGATGGACCTGCACTGTTAGTCTTGACAGCAGTATTTTCAAAAGTGAATTTTTCAAGATCAAACAGATCTGCAGGATTTGCTGGGATTTTCATTGATGAAAGTTCATTGAACTTTACATTCAAAGTCTCCTCCACTGCCTTGGTCCGTGTATTGAACACTTTGTAGGCCTTGGCAGTGGTTGAGTATCCCAGATGATAACCACAATCAATTTTGGCTGCAAATTTTGAAATGGAATCTTTTAAGTTCAAAATAAAGCATGGGCAGCCAAACACCTTGAAATATGAGATCAGTGGTTTGATTTTATACAGAATTTCATAAGTAGTCTTTTTGTGCCTGGGGTTTATTAAAACTCTGTTCTGGACATAGCAAGTAGTGTTTACTGCCTCTGCCCAGAAAGTTAATGGCAAACCTGAATCTGCAAGCATAGTTCTGGCAGCCTCAATCAAAGTTCTGTTCTTTCTTTCAACCACCCCATTTTGCTCTGGTGTTCTAGGGATGCTGTACTGCCTTACAATCCCTTTCTTCACACAGAAGGCATCCAACTCCTTATTTTTAAATTCTGTGCCATTGTCACTCCTGAAGCTTTTCACTGGAAGGTCAAATTGCTTTTAAACCTGTGTCACAAAGTCTTGCAAAATGCCTGCAGTCTCATCTTTTGAGTGTAAAAAGAAAGTCCATGTAAACCTAGAAAAGTCATCAACAATAACCAAACAGTATATTTTCTTCTTGAGGCTCATGACTTGAACTGGGCCAAACAAATCCATGTGTAGTATTTGCAAACACTGGGTTGTTTTGGACTGTTCAATGGACTTATAAGAACTTTTATGCAGTTTTCCTTTTAAAAAGGAAATGCAATGTTCAGGACATGAAAACAATTTTTGTGGTAGGCCTCTCACCAAACCATTTTTTGAAATTTCAGTGATTGTCTTAAGATTTGTGTGCCCCAGCCTTCTGTGCCAAAGTTCTGTCTCTTTGTTAGAGACAGCTGAGAACAGACAGGCATCAGCTCTGGGACACTCTTTTGACATATCAACAACATAAACATTGCCACTTCTTTGAGCAACAAGTTTAGTTTGACCAGTTTTGATTATTGCTTCAATCTTCTTGACAATTTCTGGTCCAACAATCCTACAACAATCTTTTGTGAAGAATGACCCAAACCCTTTGTCACTCATTTGTGATACACTCAGAAGGTTGAATTTTAGATTGTCTATCAGATTGACATTTTCAAATTTTACATTTCCAGACTGCACTGAACCAGACCCCAGAACTTTCCCTTTACTATTATTCCCAAAGGATATATCACCCCCTCCATGGATTTTAAAGTCTTTGAGGAGGGCTTTACATCCTGTCATGTGCCTGGAGCCTCCACTATCTACATACCAAAGACTATCAAAGCATGCAGAAGCTCCCTGCACATGAAGTAAAATGATTAGTTCATTTGGGTCTCCAAAGCCAACAGGGCTTTGGATGGGGTCTCAATAGTGTCTGGGATGGATGCAGATAGATGGACAGTGGTTAGGTCAGGGGTTTGGACAGTTTTAGTACTGTTTCTTGCTAACCACTGCTGGGGGTCTTGACCAATCACCTGTTGGTAACCAAAAGGATGCCTATTCACTTTAGGTTTAGAGGGCCTTTTGTAGGCCTCATAAACGTGTGGAATCCTTTGGTAAGACTGTTTTTCCTTGCCTTTTCTGAACTGATTGGCAGGGGGTGCATCAGTAACCTGAACATCTCTTTTGACAGATGTTTGGTTCAGCTGTTTTGTGACAGCTGTTTGAACTGGCACAAACAGTGGTTGTTTCTTGGTGAATTTGACAGATGTTGATGATGATGATGGACTCAAGGATGTTTTAGCAATGTATTCATGCTTTTTCACATCAAAGTTTTTGAGATACACACATGCTTGAGTTTTGTGGTTTGTTTTACCACAAACAATGCAACTTTCAGCTGAAACAATGACACTTGTTCTGTTTAAATCACAAGCTTTTAAGTGGAAACAGGCTTTTGTTAGATGATTCCTTTTCTCACAGAATTCACAAAACAAGTTATCAATTTTTTCTTTCTTCTTTCTCTTTTCAGACTCCTTTGCAGCAGAGGTTTTAACCACTGATGGGATGTCCTTGAGAGGTATGACTTTAGCTTTTGGAGCTTTAACACCATCAGTTGATGTAAAGTCCATTGGCTTGAAATTTTCAAGAATATCACACTCATCAGACCATTTTGGTTTAAACTGATAATCTTCAAGCTCCTCAAAAGTATAGGATCCCATTGGTCTGTCAAGTGTGATTTTGTTACCAAGTTTGTCAGTGATTTTCACTTCTTGGCCATTCTTGTTTGTGGGGATGAACTCAGTGGTTACATCAGTGGTTTGAACAGATTTTCCAAAAGCAGTGGTTTCATCATCATGTTTTCTATAACCAACCCCAAATTTCACATTGCTTTTTATCTGTTTTTCAAGCATAACCTCATACCCTTTGCATGATTCCACCCATCTCTCACATGTGATCTGGGTGGACTCCAACTCCTTTTTGCAAACTTGGTATTTTTCTACCATAGTTTGGAGTTGAGTTTTGGTTATGCTTTGTTCTTCTTTCAGACTGCTGATCTCTTTTTCCTTTTCAGTCAATTTGTTTTTAAGTTCTTTTAAAGATCTTTCAAATTTGACTTCACCAGTTAAGATTTTATCCCGAAGGTTTTCATTTACCTCTTTGATGTTAGCAAAAGCAATAATGCAATTGTCAGAACACAGTTTTTCAAGAACTTGAGGTGATACCTTGGCAGCAGCCATCATTGCACAATCACATTAAGGATTTTCTTCATCATCAGCTCTTTCTTCTTTCTCACCTGCTTTTTCTTCTTTCTTTTCTTCCTTGTTCTCTTCGGACCATGGGTCTGTCAGTGGTTCAATCAGGGTACCTGAACTTTCTCCCAACAGTAGTTCACCAGCCACAGCAGTAACCACTGCTTCAGTCACCTCATCCACTGTTCCAGTACTCAGTTGTTCCCCTTCAGTTTCAACCCCCTCCTGTATTGACTCTAATGCCATCAAACAAAATTCATTATGAGAAGAATCATTAGAAGCATAGAGTGCAAAATTCTCATCACTAAGATCTTCAGGCATACAGCTCCAGTCAACAAACCCTTGAGTGAAAAAACTTTGTTGATCTGGTTGTACTGCTGCTGGAGCAGTGGTTTGAGGTGCAACAGGTTGCACTTGTACCTGTGGAGCAGGGGTTTGAACGTACTGAATTTGTGGGACAGTGGTTTGGACATAATGCACAGGCACAGGGGCAGCAGCATAGTGAGCAGTGTTCACTTGAGATGCAGGGGTATATTGGGTATAGTGCACAGTGTTTTGACTTTGTGGTCTAGGGTTAGAGCTAGGGTGAGTAACTATTGGTCCAGTGTTTTGACTTCTGCACTCCCTAGCAAAGTGCCCTAACCTATTGCACTTGTAACACTTGATTTTCGATTTATCCAACCCAACCCTCAAATTCCCATGAAGTCCTGGGAATTTTCTCCATGTTCTTTTATAGAATTTGCTAGTTCTAACACTGAGCAAAGCCAACTGGTGCAGAATATCCATCTCTTCTAAGTCAGTGGGATCAAAATGTTGTAAATCATTGAGTTCAAAGCTTAGATTGTCTGACATCTGGTTTTCGTTGCAGTGAATGCATAACTTGCAGAGTGAGGATCAGGGTTGTTAAAATTTGCTCCAGCAGTTATGTCAATGAAGTGATCATAACCCCGATCCTTACCACTGCTCCCAGATTCTTCTTGACCCAGAAGAGCAGTGTTACCGAATGCATAATCATCAACGGCTTTTCCTGACTCTTGTAACTTCCTTTTCTGGTTCAACTCCCTTTCGTAGGTCAGGAGTCGACCGTGGAGTTGGGTCAAGGTCAGATCCTTGAACTCAGGTGAGTTTCGGGTGACAAAAGCTATGGTGTCCCATTTTTCTGGCAGTGATCTGAGGAACCTGCTATTTTGAGTTGAGTTTGTAAAAGTGGTATTAACAAGCCTCAGTTCACTGATGAGACAACTGAAACGCTCAAATTGTTGCGTCAGTGATTCACCTCTAACATGACAAAATGTTTCGTACTGTTGGTTCATGATTTCCCTATTGTTTTCTATGACTTCTTCGGTCCCCCCAAACTGTTCCTTAAGTGCGTCCCATAACTCTTTGGCACTGTTACAGTGTAACAGTCCAGCATATATCTCATTGGGCAGCGCTGATGCTATGATGCTAAACGCTTTAGCATCTAGTTCAAACTTTTGATAGTCGGTTTCGGTATAATTTTCAACTGGTTTTGGAACGAACTTTTTAGCATCTTCAGCGCTTGGCACTGTGGGAACGTGGGGACCAAAGACGACAGACCTCCAACATCCTGTGCTTTGTTGAGCGAGGATGTGACCCATCCTCCTCTGCCAGATGTTGTACTCATTTCTTTTTAGCATAGGTGGTTTAAAAAGCGAGCCGATGTTGTTTTTATCATCCTGAGATTGTGACGTCATTCTTGTTGTTTTACAGACACTGAGAAATCAACTTTAATGGTGATTAATCCTTGCTCTGTTTTTCAACGAACGAACAAACGATCAGTATCAACTGTTATAAGCCGAACTATTTACGTCAAAATGATTGTTAAATCAAATTTGACTGTCCAGGCTCTGATACTAATTGTTGGATCTGAGTTTGATTCTGATTGTATTTTGTGTTTGCAATTAAAATGAAAATGGATGAGAGTGCAGCGGAATTATGATGAAAACAAACTTTGCATACAATCAAACGAGAGTAATACTTTGATCAAACATCTTTTCTCAATGAATCGGAAGATTGAATTTATTTCAATAACGATTACAATGATTGATGAATGAATGCAAACTCCCCCTCAGCCAGAGCTCAGTGTTTGTTCGTGCAAAGAAGACGATGATGCAAAGAGCTAATAGAACAGTACCAAGTACTGAACTATTTATAGGCACTTGCAAACCACTGAGCATCTTAGCTGACGTCACCATGAAAGTGACATCTAACCTCCTAACAAACTCTAACCTCTGATCTATACAAACACTGCTATGTTAACTACTGCTATTACATTACATTACAAAACAGACTATAGATCAGCTGCTGCAACCTTCCACTGCTGTGAACCCAGCAGTACTTATCCGGATCAGCAGTGCTTGACTCAAGGCAGTAGATTGAATCAGCAGGGCTTTAGTCTTTCATCAGGTCTTTACTTGAACAGCAGTTGTAGATCAGCAGTTTGCAAGATCAGCAGATAGGAGGTCAGCAGATGTTGAAATCACTTTCAAGGGGAGAGACTTGTATGTAAACATCTGCTTATTCTGGATCCACTGCTCTGATCCAGTTTTGGCTTTAATTATCTGTTCCTCTGATAGGGTTCGATCCCAACAAATATTGAAACCTAAGCTTTAAGGTCTACAATAAGACACATAAAGGTCAGTAGTCGAAGCATTTCCCCTTTCAAACATTGCTTCTTCAACACTCTGTACATATAATGCAACACAAGAAATTAATTTGTGAAAAGATATAAGAAAAGCTATTTCAATGCTAAAAGTAACCTATAAACAATTTTGACAGAATTTCTTTGCAAAAAAACCTCGATTCTGAAAACATGTTAATCATTATTTTCATCAGAATCTCCAACATCATTATATAAGTCCAACAGAAGAAGATCTCTACTTAATGAACTGTAACAAAGATAAAAAAAACATAGAATTGATAAACTGTGAACAACGAAACTCGTCAAAATCAACTAACTGATAAACTTACAAACATCAACTTCATTTTCCATATCTGAATCGTATAAAATCAAGAAGTGATATTTGTAGCATTGGTGAGAAGGGGAAAAACAAAACCCTAATCGAACATGATATGAAGAAGAAAACATGATATGAAGAGAATATGAAGATGAAAAACAAACCATTTACCTTTTTCAGATGATCAATAGATCGAAATTGTGTACCTGTTATATCGGAATTGGTGTCAGAATTAGGTCGTGCATCTGATGTCGATAGATTGTGGATGAATCGCACCATTAAATGCAATTAAGGTTCAAAATAGAGCCCTAATACAGATGTCAGAGGTTGAGCATTTTTTTTATGGAAGTACATTATATAACTGATTCTTATTGATTTGGATCCAACCGATCGCCGAAGAACAAAATAGTTTGAATTTTGAATGACTATAGTCTGGACTGGAGAGCGATGAAGATTTTGGGAGTGAGATCTGCATTGGATTTGGTTGAGAGAAAGTATTAAAAGAACTATTTATACGTATATGATTTGAATTTTGAATCTGGTGCCAGAATTTTGAACTGGCCAGAGGTTTGAATTTTGAATGATGAGCAGATGTTTGAAAAAGAAAGGCTAATGACAGACCTTTGCCCGTTTATATATGGCCAGACCATTGCTGGGCAGACCTTTGAAATTGAATGTGGGCCAGATCTTTGAATTTTAAAGTGTTTTAATATTAAACTTTATGATATAATAATGACATAAGAAAAGACTTGTTGGACAGCCTCTCTAGCTGACACATCAGTTTTTCTTATGTCACTCAGATTTCTCCTTTTATAGAAAGTATAGATAGATAGAATATATGAATAAAAAGCCTACAACGTGAATGCTCTAAATAATGCCAGTGTTAAAATCACATATGTGATTCTTATAATCCTCAGCTTTATAGAAAAAAACAAGATTGTACATGAAACCTCACATTTGATGAGACAAAAACATATTACATTTATACATATGGTATCCTACTCTAAGGCGTTGTTTAACAAGTTCTGAATAAGTGTTGAATGAGTAAGAGGTCTAAACCATTAAGAGACAATATAATGTTTAACCGTTTAGAGACAAATGTTAGACCAATTCAGATAAGAGGTCTTAACAATTCAGACCTAGTATAATGCTTAACCATTTAAAGGCAAATGTCTGAAAAATTTGGCAATCTGCTCATGAAACAAACGGTCTCCATTAAGTTCAGAACCAACAAGAGTTCTGAACCATTAAAAGTCTCAATAAGAACTAAACAAACAACTCCTAAGAGTGGTAGTTTCTTCTTATTAATTCTTGGAATTCATATAATAACTTTGTGACGAAACATGGATGATCAGCTTATCCTATGTGACAATTTGATACCAACTGTTGAACCGACCCAAACAACAAATGGTATTAAATACGTTACCGACACTATGACCCTCATATCCATATAGGACTTCAACTTCAAGAGAAAACCAAACACACCCCTCAAACATTCTTTAATTACTCGAAGTATCGTGTAACTTTATATATATGGGAGTGTTAAAGATGACATAAATAATTATTTATGCGACAAATGAGAGGGTCACTAAAAATATTCATTTATTTGTGTAGGGGAGGGTTTAAATGATAACGCTAAATATTGTGAGAACCGTGAGAACAAATGAAAAAATCGCAAGAACTTGGTCAAAAACAAATCAAATTCAAATTTTTTTTCTACACTCATCATTATTATTCGAATACAATGTTAGAAATTTAATTTACATGTTTAAATTTACGTGAATTCGTAAAAAAAGAAAATTTACACATGTGTAAGTTTGCCATTTACACATGTGTAAATCTGCTATATTTACACATGTGTAAAAAATAAATAAAAAATGATTTTGAAAGAAGAAATGAATTATTTGATGTTGTAAATTCTTTTTTTTTATGTTGTATCTTAATTATAATGAGGTTTGTATTAAAAAAAAATTGGTTTTGATTGGTTTTTTGATTCGTTCTCACGGTTCTCGCAATATTTAACGTTCTCAAGATAACCCTCCCCTATTTGTGTATTTATTTGTCTAATGTAACTATTGTCATGCGTCATAATGATGTGATATATACATAAAAATGAATTTATGTGAATTCGTATATTATAAATAGAGTAAACTGCAATTTTACACTCTGTGGTTAGGGGTGATTGGCACCCTTACCACCCTAAGGAAATAATTGCAATTTTACCCCCCACTGTTTGCTGTTATGTTGCAACCTTACCCCCCGACCTCAAATTTGTTGACTAATCTGTTGACTATAACTTGAAATGACTATAATGCCCTTTCATATTACCCCCTGTGTTTTGTGCACTTTGTGATATTACCCCCTGCCACCACTATCACCGCCATTCACCACCATAACCACAACTGCCACCTCCAGCCACCACCACAACTTAATATCCCTTTCATATATAACATCACCACTACTTCCGTCACCGGAAACCTGCAACTCCGGTCATCTTCTCCAACGACTGCCACCTCCAGCCACCACCACTACTACCACTGCCACCTCCAGCCACCACCACAACCACCACTGCCACCGCCATTCACCACCACAACCACAGTTCCGAGTCCGAGGGAACCACAGAGTGCAAACCGTCGCCGGAAACCTGCAACTCCGGGGACCGCAAACGATACCGGCAGTATATGAATTAGGACAGAGTTCCATCAATATCACTCGAATAAAATAAATGTATGCTTTTCTTTTCTTTCCTTACAATTAATTCTTTTCTCTAAATGGATCTCTGGAACACAGCGACCCCCTTTTCTTTTTGGCTTTCCTTTCGTCCAAATTGCATGTATTATTCAATAACAGGAAGAGATTTGAAAACCCAAATCCATAATTGCATGTATTATTCAATAATAACAGGAAGGAAGAGATTTCAAAAATCCAAATCCATATCCATATTTGAGAAATGGGTGTGAATAATGGAAGAGGAGTTGTTTTGGTAATAATTGGGTTTGTTGTTTTCGCATCATCATCATCTTCTGACAATGTGGTGTTGGAGGTTCACCATAAATTTGCTGGTAGAGAAACCACATTAAAAGAAGTCATATCTCACGATGCCAACCGCCACCGGAGAATTCTCTCTGCCGCCGACCTCCCTCTCGGTGGCGACAGCCGCCCTGTGACAACCCTCACCAAACCAGGTATCCGTACGAATTAATATTTAATTACTGTGCTTGCTTACAACTGAGATTAAACTGCTTACTGATTTTTGATACATACATGTTTATGCATCATACTTTATTACTGTCACTCTATTATTTACACACAAACCTTAGTGACAACCTTGATGCACAAAAGCACAATGAGCACACTATACGGGATACCCAGTAAACATGCTGACATAGCCAGCATCAGACAGTTACTGTCTCTGAGGCCAGTATGAGCCGGGAATAGTTTACTACACTAGTAGAGAGTGTAGGGAAGTGAGGATTATAGAACTGCGTCACTAGGTGATATTTATAGTGACCGGATGTGCCTAAAACGTACTTTAAGTACAAAATTCTGCACTATAAATAAAAAATTCAGCATTTATCTAAACTAGTAAAGTGCCAAAAGTTTATGTTATTTAAGTTACACCGGTATTATTTATGATTATTTTGTGAACTACGTAAATATTATTTTTAGGGTAAAAATAATATTACTGAATATTAACGGCTCCAAAATAACGCGAACGCCTTCACAATAAATATTTAAGTTACACCGGTATTATTTATACCACCCGAACTTTACAAGGTAACTTACGTATTTTCAGAAAATACACATAAGTGTGTATTTTGACAAAGTATTATTTTGGAAAATGGTATGTAATAAAATATAATATTTTTGGGAAAAATATTTATATTTTGGAAGTAAAGTATTTTGGACAAATGAAATAAAATATATTTTATTAAGTGAGACTTAATAATATATTTCGAAGCTATACGAACGCACATATATTAAATCCCCCATCCTTGGGAAGGAATATATTTACAAAATAATTACGAAATGTAATCACGAAATAGTTGCCTAACTATTTCCCAAAGACATTAAACCTTAAGCTAAGGCACGACCGTCCGTCTAATAGAAGTTAGTACGTGTAGGTCGTCGCACAGCAGGTTGACTGGGAGATACTTTTTAGAGACGCACTTCGGTGAGTTCATGTCCCCCTTTTCTCTTAACTGTTTTCAGTTTTCTAAACCGCGAGGGTGAAATACATGTTACTATGATTACGAGTACTTTTTACATGGTATGGTTAGCGTAAGGAGGGTTACTACTTAGATCATGTGAGTGGGTAGGCGGGAACTGGAGGCCATTAATCCTCATTGTAGGACCGAGGGACGTAAGCGGTAGATCTATCTGGGTGTAGCGAGCCCAGCCCCAGGCCCAGCAGAACCGACCTCGGGGTGACTTTGTGCCCAATGCAAAATCCGCTAGGTTTGAGTCTTCCTACTTGCACTTCACACATATCAATGGCCTTGCAAACCATTGGTGATCTCTTTTTCCTTACTTGCTACATACCAGGGATTTTTATACTTACAAAGGTTTTACTTACTCACTTACACATGAACTCGCTCAACATTATGTTGATTTTTCCAACTTACATGTATTTCAGGGAACTAAGGATCTGGCACGGTATGCTACGTTTTCACGCTGCGTTAGAGTTATGGGATCATCCAAGTTTAGGGGTTGTGGCTTTTACCTGGACGAGTCACAGTTCTTAAACTACGTCTATTTTAAGTTTGTGGTTGTGTCTTTCAAACTATGTTTTTATGTTATTAGGTTGTAATTTCCGTTGCATGTGTCAACGCCTTAAGACAATGTTGTGGTATTTTACTTTTCAGACTTAAATCAATGGATGATCTGCATGGTTTTATTTTCATATAGCTTTGTTATGATTAAGCTATGGTATTAAGAAGTCACACAAAATAAACCCACGCTTCCGCAAAGCCAGGGTGTGACAGCTTGGTATCAGAGCTCTGGTCATAGCGAACTAGGATTCCTCCTCGAGTCTAGACTATGATCACTAGGGCTCTCACGAAAACATTTTTACATTGCATATCACTTAAGTCCAGATCCAAAACGTTTTTACAAACAAATGTTGAGCACATTTTATTTGATAGTTATTGCTCAGTCTGGGAGGCTGAGGCTCAGTCTGGGAGGCTGAGGCTCAGTCTGGGAGGCTGAGGCTCGGGTTGGGAGGCTGAGGGAGTTGTCTAGTGGGACTAGGGAGTCAGTCTGGGAGGTTGGGAGAATTATCTAGTAGGACTAGGGAGCCAGTCAGGGAGGTTGGGAGAATTATCTAGTGGGACTAGGGAGTCAGTCTGGGAGGCTGAGAGAATTATCTAGTGGGACTAGGGAGTCAGTCTGGGAGGCTGAGAGAATTATCTAGTGGGACTAGGGAGTCAGTCTGGGAGGCTGAGAGAATTATCTAGTGGGACTAGGGAGTCAGTCTAGGAGGCTGAGAGAATTGTCTAGTGGGACTAGGAGATTCAGTCTGAGAGGCTGGGAGGCTACTGGGACTAGGAGAACTATTTGATTTCTTATTAGTGACTAATATGTTTATCTGACTATATGATTGATTGTTGTACGTATGTGTGTTTGTGTTACAAAAAGTCATGCCTTCATCAGATACTGGAGAGTCGGACACTACAGATCCCACGACCATAGTATCAGGCGACAAAGTTTCATCGGAGCACGAGGTGTACACTTTCGATACGACCAGTACAGATGAGGACGAATTTCAGCCCTTTGCACTACCTGATGTCATAGCAGAGCCTGCTGAGGGCCATCTTGTTGGGGATTTGCCACTCGCAGTGATCCCTGCTCCTGTTCCCCTTGCCGCTTATCCCGTTGATGATATGCCCCCCGACGTTGTCTCTGACGACGATGTCGATCTATTAGAGGAGGACCCACTTGAGGGCGAGGCCCTATTGTTGCTGGTGATAGCCTACTACTTGCTGACGCTCCTGCAGAGGAGGCTCATGCCCATTCACCTGTCCCAGACTCATTTGAGCCTGTGGCGTCCGCATATTTGCATATACAGGGAGTGCAGCACCACTCACACGACGCCGACCCTGATATGGCGTCATCAGCTGCACCAGTTCCCGCACACAGCTTTGAGTTTGATCGCGATATTGAGGACGATTCTGTTTACCACCTGGTTTTGATCCAGACCATGAGATTGAGTTCATACACTTAGACCAGCCCTTGGAGGATCCTGTAGCCCCTGTCGGCCCTATGTTTGTTGATCCAGCTGATTTTGAGATGGAGTTTGTTGATCCGGAGCCGACTGTGGCCCCTGAGCCAGGCATTGGAGCATGACCCTGTTCATGTCGATGCACCTGCTGTTGCTCCTTGATTGATCATCTGCTTGGATGAGAGAAAATTGGGATAACTGTGCAAGACAATTTATTATTACGGGGGCCCACGTAATAACGACTTGTAGTGCACAGAAATCCTGGTGGACTCTGCGGGTCAAGCTAATGAAAACCACACAAAATAAATCTATAGGTGTCATCTCCTTCATCTGGTAGAACAATCCATAGATTAGTGCTTTAGCACGTTAGAAAGTAGGAAGCCTGTCTTAGCCTACTTCGTGACTAACGTTTCTACCTGCATACGAGGCGTTTGAGGAAACGACATTTAAGCAAGTGAAGAGGAGTATCATTCAGAAAGAATTAGAGACGATACACTCTCTAACACCCCTACACGAACAACCCCATCTAAAGGAAAATATACGCACCAGTAAAGCTAAAGACCTAAGAAAACCAATGTAGCAGGAAATAACTAAAACACGGATGACCAAGGCGAGGCGATGTAGCCTCGAGTTCATTCTATTACAAGCCAAATTGGCAAGCCTATGTGAAGGCTCAGAAATTTATTTCCCCACTCATACATTGAGTATATTTACGTGTAAAATTGGGTGATTACATGATGGCTTATGGTGCTATGTATCTCATAGACAATTGAAATGTTGTCTAGGCCGCTTCATACCACTTCGACAGAAGAGAATGCCACCCAGACGTGTCACAGACACCAGTACACTGCCAAGGACAGAAGCCGAGCTGCAAGAACGCATCTCACAGGCAAATGCACGACATGAAGCCCTCCGCTCTAAGCACAGTGATGGCATTACTGGAAATAACCCTCCAACTGGCTGCACCTATAAGCAGATCCTGAACTGCAAGCCTTTGAACTTTGACGGAACAGGAGGCGCCGTTGCATTTGTTCGTTGGTCCGAAAAGATTAACTCCATTCTAAGAATGAGTAACGGTTCGCCCCAACAGAGTGTTACCTATACCTCGGGGTTATTTCTAGATGACACACTCTCATGATGGAACCTTCAGGTTCAGACCCTTGGCACAGATGCTGCTTATGCACTGAGCTGGGACGAGCTCAAAGGAATGATAGAGAAGAAATACAATTCTAGGGCTAGAATCCAGAAGCTTGAGGTGGAGTTCTGGAATTGAAAATGGACGGACCAGAGATTCCTGAATACGTCCAGCAATCTCACGACTTGTCTAGGGTCGTCCCTTACTTTGTCAAACCGGAGTTCAAAAGGATTGAACGATTCATTTGGGGACTTGCACCCCAGATCAGGGGCATGGTTACTACCTCGAAGCCCTCAACCAATACAAAGGCTATCGATAAGGGTGATTTATTTATAACATGAGATGTTATGTGTTGATATTACATACGTACACTTTACTTACTATCACCTGACCAACGTGAACCATCTTTTGGAAGATGCCACCAAAACGCGATCCGCGCATGCCTGCCAATGAGGCAGAACTTCAACAAATCATCGCTGCCGCCATAGCGCAGTACGCAGCCTCACAAGGAGGACCCAGCGAGAGCAGCTCGAACAATAACGGCAATAACAATCCACCACATGGGTGCACTTACAAGCAGTTCCTAGACTGCAAGCCCGTAAACTTCGACGGCACTGTAGGTGCTGTTGCTTTTGTAAGATGGGTCGAGAAAACAGACTCTATTCTCCGAATGAACAAGTGCGCTCCAGGCCAACAAGTTACTTACATTTCTGGGCTATTCTTGGACGGAGCCCTGTCCTGGTGGAATTTACAAGTTCAAACTCTTTGTGAAGTCGTTGCATACGCAATGACATGGAATGAGCTAAAAGAGCTTATGCGAAAGAAGTATTGTCCACGCGCTGAAATCCAAAGGTTGGAAACTGAGTTTTGGCATTTGAAGATGGAAGGTCCGAAAATTGTGGAATATGTTCAGAGGTTTCACGACTTATCTCATGTGGTTCCTTACATGGTTACACCAGAATTCAAGCGAATCGAGCGCTTCATTTGGGGTTTAGCTCCTCAAATCATAAGTATGGTGACCTCTTCAAAACCAGCAACAATCACTGAGGCGATCGATCTGAGCGTGGCTCTCACTGAGGAGGCTATCCGCTTAAGCAAGTTTTCTGATGTTGAGCAAAGAAGAAGGAGACTCACGTAGAGTCGTCCGGGGGTAATAAAAGAAAATTCTCGAAATTCAAGCAAGGCACAAGCAGTGATGGCAGGAAAGGAGAACCAAGCGCACCGGTTCAAGCTACAACCGGTGGCAGAAAGAAAGGAAAAGGGTATATGGGTACCCATCCCAACTGTAACACCTGCCAGCGTCACCATTCTGGCCGGTGTGGGTCAAAAGTATGTGAAGCATGTGGAAAGGTTGGTCACTCGAAGGATACTTGCTGGGCCACTGTTGGCCGAGGAGGCCAAGGAGGTTTTGGAAATGGAAACAATAATCGTGGTGGTAATGGAAATCGTACTCAAGGAAATAATGGAGGAAATGGCATTCGAGGCAACAACGCGAATCAAGCTAGTGCTGTGAATCGTAACCAAAACAACAATCAAGTTGGGAATGGAGGTGGAAACGGGCAAAGACCAAGTTGTTTTAACTGTGGTGACATTGGGCACTATAAGAGGAACTGCCCAGAATTGAACCAAGCACGGGGAAGGGTTTTCAATATCGAAGCGAGGGAAGCGCACCAAGATCCCAATGTTGTTACTGGTACGTTCCCTATAAACCAACGCTTTGCATCCGTTTTATTTGATACTGGTGCCGATTATAGCTTCGTATCGTTAGAGTTTAAGAATATGCTCGGGTTAGCCGCTAGAAAGTTAGATATTCCCTACTCAATTGAACTGGCTAATGGGAAGTTAATAGAAGCTAATGAAGTGGTCAAAGGTTGTGTAATCGAATTGGGAGAGCGTGAGTTTGCTTTGGATCTACTACCAGTCAAGTTGGGAAGCTTCGACGTGGTAGTAGGAATGGATTGGTTATCAAGTAACAAGGCAGAAATTGTCTGCCACGAGAAGATCATTCGCATCCCAACCGAAGATGGTGAAACAATTGTGGTTCATGGTGAAAAGCGTGATACGCCTTTAAGAATCATTAGCTGCCTGAAAGCGCGAAAGTGTTTACAGAAGGGATGTGCGGCCTTCCTGGCACACATCGTGGATAAGAAAGCTGCTAAGCCAAAAATCAAAGACATCCCTGTCGTAAGGGAGTATCCTGAAGTCTTCCCTGAGGACTTGCCAGGATTGCCACCCTAGAGGCAAGTGGAGTTCCATATAGACTTAGTTCCAGGCGCCGTGCCTGTAGCTAGGGCACCTTATAGACTTGTACCGTTAGAGATGCAGGAATTGTCGACGCAACTTCAAGAGTTGCTAGATAAAGGATTCATCATACCAATCTTCTCAACTTGGGGAGCTCCGGTCCTGTTTGTTAAGAAGAAAGACGGTAGTTTTCGCATGTGCATTGATTACCGGGAGTTGAACAAGTTGACTATCAAGAATCGGTATCCCCTGCCAAGGATCGATGACTTATTCGATCAGCTCCAAGATTCAAGCTTTTACTCTAAGATCGATCTTCGATCTGGATACCATCAGCTAAGGATACAAGAGGAGAGCATCCCGAAGACAGCCTTCAGAACTCGCTATGGACACTACGAGTTCCTAGTTATGCCGTTTGGGTTGACAAACGCGCCTGCTGTTTTTATGGACCTAATGAACGGAGTTTGCAAGCCGTACTTGGATAAGTTCGTGATTGTGTTTATCGACAATATTTTGATTTATTCGAAGACAAAGGCTGAACACGAACAACACTTAAGAGCTATTTTGGAGTTGCTGAAAAAGGAACAGTTGTATGCCAAATTCTCTAAGTGCGAGTTTTGGCTACGTGAAGTCCAATTCCTTGGACACGTGGTTAATGGAAATGGAATCCATGTTGATCCCACAAAGATCGAGGCGATAAAGAGCTTGGAGACTCCAAAGACGCCGACCGAGATTCGCCAGTTCTTAGGTTTGGCTGGCTATTATCAAAGATTCATTGAGGATTTTTTCTAAAATCGCTCAACCCCTTACCGCGCTCACACAGAAGGATAAGAAGTTTGATTGGGGAATCAAACAGGAAGAAGCGTTTCAGTTATTGAAGAACAAACTTTGTGATGCGCCGATCTTATCGCTACCAGAGGGAACTGATGATTTCGTGGTATACTGTGACGCCTCACGTCAAGGATTGGGTTGCGTGTTAATGCAACGCCAGAAAGTTATAGCTTACGCGTCACACCAGTTGAAAGTTCATGAAAAGAATTATACCACACATGATTTGGAGCTAGGCGCAGTGGTATTTGCGCTGAACATCTGGAGACAATATTTGTATGGTACAAAGTGTACAATCTTCACAGATCATAAGAGTTTACAGCACATATTCAACCAGAAAGAGCTGAATATGAGACAAAGACGTTGGGTCGAATTGTTGAACGATTACGACTGCGAGATAAAGTACCATCCAGGGAAGGCGAATGTGGTCGCCGATGCCCTAAGTCGAAAAGATCGGATCAAGCCCATAAGGGTTAGGGCTTTAGAAATGATTATCCAAACAGATCTTTCCCTGCGCATTCGTGCCGCGCAAAAAGAAGCTCTTAAGGAAAGAAACCCTGAAGAAGAATATCTCCGTGGGAATGGAGAAGCAATTAGTGCCAAACGAGGAAGGAACATTATGTTTTATGAAAAGAATTTGGGTTCCTCTGATTGGTGGTTTGAGAAAAGTTATTTTTGATGAGGCACACAAATCACGGTACTCTATCCATCCAGGAGCGGATAAGATGTACCAGGACCTTAAAGATTACTATTGGTGGCCTAGAATGAATGGCGACGTTGCAGTTTACGTGAGCAAGTGTTTAACGTGCGCCAAGGTTAAAGCTGAATACCAGAAGCCTTCGGGACTTCTGCAACAACCTGAAATTCCCAAGAGGAAATGGGAACAGATTTCAATGGACTTCATAACTAAGTTTCCAAAGACGCCCAGAGGTCATGACACTATTTGGGTGATAGTTGACCGCCTAACAAAGTCCGCACATTTCTTGCCAATCAAAGAGAAAGACAATACGAGTAAACTTGCGGAATTTTACTTGAGAGAAATCATTGCACGTCATGGAGTGCCTCTCTCGATCATCTCTGATAGAGATGGACGTTTCACATCAAGGATTTGGCAATCCTTCCAAGAAGCTTTTGGCTCACAATTAAATCTGAGCACTGCGTTTCATCCGCAAACTGATGGCCAAAGTGAAAGAACTATTCAAACATCGGAGGATATGCTGAGAGCATGTGTGATGGATCTTGGTGGTAGCTGGGATAAGCATTTACCATTGGTCGAATTTTCATACAACAACAGCTACCACACCAGCATTGGGGCCGCACCATTTGAAGCTCTTTACGGACGCAAGTTTCGATCACCACTATGATGGGCTGATGCAGGTGATAGGCAGCTTGTTGGTCCCGAAATCGTCCAAGAGACGACAGACAAGATCGCGCAAATTCGAAAGCGCATTGAAGCAGCTCGCGAAAGACAGAAAGCCTATGCAGATCCAAATAGGAAACCTTTGGAATTTCAAGTTGGAGATATGGTTTTATTGAAAGTTTCACCCTGGAAGGGTGTGGCACGCTTCGGAAAGCGTGGGAAGTTGAATCCGCGGTATATTGGCCCTTTCAGAATCCTGCAAAGGATTGAGCTTGTAGCCTACAAGTTGGACCTACCTCCCGAACTCAAGGGTGTTCACGATACATTTCATGTATCAAATTTGAGAAGGAGTTCAACACAAGAAACAGTGATCATTCCTGCTGACGAAGTTCATATCGACGACACGCTCCACTTCACTGAAGAACCTGTTGAGGTCACGGATTGGAAAGTTAACAAAACGCGCAGGAGCAGTGTCAAACTCGTCAAAGTTCGTTGGAATGCTAGACATGGGCCTGAATTCACGTGGGAACGTGAGAATCGTATGAAGGAGAAGTACCCCCATTTATTTCCAAAGACCCCTGCATCTAGTATCAGAGCTTAAATTTCGGGACGAAATTTCTTTAACGGGGGGAGAATGTGACAACCCTCACCAAACCAGGTATCCGTACGAATTAATATTTAATTACTATTTAATTATTGTGCTTGCTTACAACTGAGATTAAACTGCTTACTTATTTCTGATACATACATGTTCATGCATCATACTTTATTACTGTCACCCTATTATTTACACACAAACCTTAGTGACAACATTGATGCAAAAAAGCACAGTGAGCACACTATACGGGATACCTAGTAAACATGCTGACATAGCCAGCATCAGACAGTTACTGTCTCTGAGGCCAGTATGAGCCGGGAATAGTTTACTACAATAGTAGAGAGTGTAGGGAAGTGAGGATTATAGAACTGCGTCACTAGGAGATATTTATAGTGACCAGATGTGCCTAAAACGTACTTTAAGTACAAAATTCTGCACTATAAATAAAAAAATTCAGCATTTATCTAAACTAGTAAAGTGCAAAAAGTTTGAAAAATATTACTAGACACTTTCCATAGTGTCGGGAATTTATTGTGTCACTAAAAATAATAATAACGACACTTTAAATACTTATTTAGCACTTTAACGGAGTAATATCCAACCGAACAACCGGACTTAACCTGGAACCTAAAAATATTGTCAATGACACTATTTTTCCTTTTTCTGATACAGTTAGGGTCCCCGAATACCCTAACACCCATCATAATACATAACACACAAATAACATATATTAATTCCTAATTTACATATCTAATGAGAACCATTTAGTTGAAAATGAACTAAACCCCTCCACCCCTTGCAAACGAAATACGGTTCCCATGTGGGGACACCCCACTAAATTTTTGATTATTTTATTTTGTCATGTTTAATATCTTAATAACATAGGAACCAATGGTTAATCATAATGAATGGTCTATAAGTAGACCCAAAGAACACTTCACATCTCATAACCCACACAACAAAAAAAAACAAAAATTGCTCATCTCCTCTCCCTCTCATTGAGTTTGGCGGAAGACACAAGCACCATCAACACTCACTTTCAATTTTGATCAAGGCATTCTACTCACATACAAAGGTGAAGGAGTTCTTACGAGGAAGCTTGGTGCTTACGGTTTGCCAAAGACCTCACCACAACGCTATTAACCACCCGTTTTTCGACTAGTTTCTTCCCTAGCCTCGAGCTAGTAGTAAGTGACACTAAACGCCTTCTTGATCTATTCTAAAGTGGTTAATAAGAGTTTTGTCGGTCAAAAATTATGAAACATATAAGATCAAGACTAAAAGTCTACTAAAAATAATAAACATGGTGGTTAATGGATGAATATTAGTGTAAAACTTTTGAAACTAGTTTTGTTATGATTATTTATTATTGTTGAATGCTAGTAGGGGAACGGATCGCCATCTAACCACGCTAGGTCATGTTCATGGAACGTGAACTAGCACTATGTGTAGTGTAAAAATAACTAGATGACGAACCCTTTCACTCACAAACATAAACTTGTGTAAAAACGATTTTTCTTATGAAATGGAACTCAAAACTAGTAGATCTATAGATCTACAAGTGGTATTTTCGAAGGACCAAGTGTAAAATGAAATCATATTTTTAAAGCCGGATCTTTCATAAACAAAAGAGATTTTGGTGAACACACAAATGTGTAGACACTTGTGTAACAAAAAGTTTCAACGAGGAATTTTTCTGTAAATTTTGACTAGAAGATGTACAAGTGCATTTTCTGTAAATATAAGATTTTCGAGAAACCAATCTCATTTATAAAAATAGAAAGATCTATTAAAAATAATAGAAAGTTACTACGCACTTTTACATAAACCACAAGTTCATGTGTTTTGCGATTTATATCTATTTTGATCTAGTTAATGTTGAAATATTGTTTGCTAATGTTGGGAACATTGTTGATTTGAATTCTTAAAAGAAAATGATACGCTTGAAAGCGTGGCCACCTCCAGTTATAGGGGAAACTCTGGCGAAATTTTTCCAAAAATCTAACACTTGTAAATATATTTTTTATCAAGTGTTATGAATATAATTTTTAACTTATTTTTCCCAAATAAATTTCGCCATGATTTTATTACAAAATTTCTAAGTGTCGGAGGTGGGATTTTCACAAATAAAACTTGCTAAAATATATATTTAGAATATATATTTTCATAACAACACTTGTGTAAATTTTTATGATTATTTTGTGAACTACGTAAATATTATTTTTAGGGTAAAAATAATATTACTGAATATTAACGGCTCCAAAATAACGCGAACGCCTTCACAATAAATATTTAAGTTACACCGGTATTATTTATACCACCCGAACTTTACAAGGTAACTTACGTATTTTCAGAAAATACACATAAGTGTGTATTTTGACAAAGTATTATTTTGGAAAATGGTATGTAATAAAATATAATATTTTTGGGAAAAATATTTATATTTTGGAAGTAAAGTATTTTAGACAAATGAAATAAAATATATTTTATTAAGTGAGACTTAATAATATATTTCGAAGTTATACGAACGCACATGTATTAAATCCCCCATCCTTGGGAAGGAATATATTTACAAAATAATTACGAAATGTAATCACGAAATAGTTGCCTAACTATTTTCCAAAGACATTAAACCTTAAGCTAAGGCACGGCCGTCCGTCTAATAGAAGTTAGTACGTGTAGGTCGTCGCACAGCAGGTTGACTGGGAGATACTTTTTAGAGACGCACTTCGGTGAGTTCATGTCCCCCTTTTCTCTTAACTGTTTTCAGTTTTCTAAACCGCGGGGGTGAAATACATGTTACTATGATTACGAATACTTTTTACATGGTATGGTTAGCGTAAGGAGGGTTACTACTTAGATCATGTGAGTGGGTAGGCGGGAACTGGAGGCCATTAATACTCATTGTAGGACCGAGGGACGTAAGCGGTAGATCTATCTGGGTGTAGCGAGCGCAGCCCCAGGCCCAGCAGAACGGACCTCGGGGTGACTTTGTGCCCAACGCAAAATCCGCTAGGTTTGAGTCTTCCTACTTGCACTTCACACATATCAATGGCCTTGCAAACCATTGGTGATCTCTTTTTCCTTACTTGCTACATACCAGGGATTTTTATACTTACAAAGGTTTTACTTACTCACTTACACATGAACTCGCTCAACATTATGTTGATTTTTCCAACTTACATGTATTTCAGGGAACTAAGGATCTGGCACGGTATGCTACGTTTTCACGCTGCGTTAGAGTTATGGGATCATCCAAGTTTAGAGGTTGTGGCTTTTACCTGGACGAGTCACAGTTCTTAAACTACGTCTATTTTAAGTTTGTGGTTGTGTCTTTCAAACTATGTTTTTATGTTATTAGGTTGTAATTTCCGTTGCATGTGTCAACGCCTTAAGACAATGTTGTGGTATTTTACTTTTCAGACTTAAATCAATGGATGATCTGCATGGTTTTATTTTCATATAGCTTTGTTATGATTAAGCTATGGTATTAAGAAGTCACACCAAATAAACCCACGCTTCCGCAAAGCAAGGGTGTGACACGCCCCACCGCCGCAGCGTTAGTCTATGCACTTTTCTTATTGTTCTTTTGGTTTCTTAAGTGAAATTTTGTTGATAGATGTGTTTTGTTGCTTGATCGTCCGCCCCGCCCACATATACTGAAACCAGAATCATCCATCACCTTAATTATTAGTTAAATCTTACTTTACGTGTTGTTTTGAGGGAAAAACCAAACGGATATTGATAAGCATGCATGCTGCCTGCTGATATGTTTGTTAAATATATGAGAGATATACCCTCGGACTCGGAACTGTGGTTGTGGTGGTGAATGGCGGTGGCAGTGGTGGTTGTGGTGGTGGCTGGAGGTGGCAGTGGTGGTTATGGTGGTGGCAGAGGTGGCAGTGGTGGCAGTCGTTGGAGAAGATGACCGGAGTTGCAGGTTTCCGGTGACGGAAGTAGTGGTGGTGTTATATATGAAAGGGATATTAAGTTGTGGTGGTGGCTCGAGGTGGCAGTGGTGGTTGTAGTGGTGAATGGCGGTGGCAGTGGTGGCCGGGGGTAATATCACAGAGTGCACAAAACACAGGGGGTAATATGAAAGGGCATTATAGTCATTTCAAGTTATAGTCAACAGATTAGTCAACAAATTTGAGGCCGGGGGGTAAGATTGTAACATAACAGCAAACAATGGGGGGTAAAATTGCAATTATTTCCTTAAGAGGGGGCGGGGGGTTAAGGGTGCCAATCACCCCTAACCACAGGGTGTAAAATTGTAGTTTATTCTTATAAATATCTACACAAGTGTACATTGAATATAGTTCTCTAATATGCATATACATACGAAACTTGTTATGAGGAAGAGAGATCATGAAATAAAGTGAAGAAATTTAGTTATTTTTTTAATGGTAGAAATAGTTATTTAAAGAGATTAATCCTTTGTTTTTTTTTCTATAATTTCATCTTTTCATTGCTACGATGGAAGAAATAAAGGCTGGAAATAAATAGATCTTTGTTGAGGTTAGACTAGAAGAAACAATATGTTATTTTTTTTAACGGCAAATTTCATTAGAACTTCCCATTAACAAGAATCTAGACAAGGGAATCAAAGGCTATTCATATATCCCAATCCAAATCTAACATTTTTGAACGATTCTTAATCTAAAGGAAACTAAATGCTTTAACGTCTCTAATGCTGCCGTCCAACTTGAGAGGTTTGTTATTGAAAACAATACTATTCCAAGTCTTCCAGACGATCCAACACGCCACCATTACAATAATTTGCACCGCTTTCTTTCTTTGAGACGCGCCACTAGCAAACTTATGAGTATCCTAGAGATCATACATAGAGAATGCAAAAATAAATAGGTCCACGGGCAAACAATATGTTGTTGGTTTAGTAATTGTCATGGTATATATGATTTATGTTGGATTGTATGTTTCCAAGTAGAAGACATGCCATATCATCAAGGACATGTAAACTAGTATTGGTCAAATTATTAAATTATTAGTATATATTATTATTAGCCAATGACTTATAGTCACGATTAATAAAATTATTATTAGCCAATGAGTTATAGTCCGCTTTCTTTCTTTGTACGAAAAAACAGATTCAATAATTATTTATTAAACAAGATTGACCCCGTGTACGTAAAAATCAGATTCAATTTTTTCAACATTTATATTTATAACATAATTTATTAAACATGATTGAGCTTTTAATATTGTAATAAAATCATTTTTTGCTTCCAAGAGGTGGGACAGAAGAAAACCAGTTAAAACAACTTGAGAAGGAACTTCATATTGTGTCTTGGTCTATAAAAAAGAATATATCTACTTTATATCATAAATGATTCCTATTTTTAATGATTTTTTTGAAGTAGAAGCCTTTGAAAAAAATTCTGATGGGATAACAAAAAGGAGTAATGGTAGCATTTGTATTAGATGTGCAAATTAAAATCAAGCGGATTTTTACCCAAAGTTAGAGCATAAACCTAGAAAGGTTAAAGAGGCCCATCTAACATTGGAGGATATGCTGAGAGCATGTGTGATGGATCTTGGTGGTAGCTGGGATAAGCGTTTACCATTGGTCGAATTTTCATACAACAACAGCTACCACACCAGCATTGGGGCCGCGCCATTTGAAGCTCTTTACGGACGCAAGTTTCGATCACCACTATGATGGGCTGATGCAGGTGATAGGCAGCTTGTTGGTACCGAAATCGTCCAAGAGACGACAGACAAGATAGCGCAAATTCGAAAGCGCATTGAAGCAGCTCGCGAAAGACAGAAAGCCTATACAGATCCAAATAGGAAACCTTTGGAATTTCAAGTTGGAGATATGGTTTTATTGAAAGTTTCACCCTGGAAGGGTGTGGCACGCTTCGGAAAGCGTGGGAAGTTGAATCCGCGGTATATTGGCCCTTTCAGAATCCTGCAAAGGATTGGGCTTGTAGCCTACAAGTTGGACCTACCTCCCGAACTCAAGGGTGTTCATGATACATTTCATGTATCAAATTTGAGAAGGAGTCCAACACAAGAAACAGTGATCATTCCTGCTGACGAAGTTCATATCGACGACACGCTCCACTTCACTGAAGAACCTGTTGAGGTCACGGATTGGAAAGTTAACAAAACGCGCAGGAGCAGTGTCAAACTCGTCAAAGTTCGTTGGAATGATAGACATGGGCCTGAATTCACGTGGGAACGTGAGGATCGTATGAAGGAGAAGTACCCCCATTTATTTCCAAAGACCCCTGCATCTAGTAGCAGAGCTTAAATTTCGGGACGAAATTTCTTTAACGGGGGGAGAATGTCACAACCCTCACCAAACCAGGTATCCGTACGAATTAATATTTAATTACTGTTTAATTATTGTGCTTGCTTACAACTGAGATTAAACTGCTTACTGATTTCTGATACATACATGTTCATGCATCATACTTTATTACTGTCACTCTATTATTTACATACAAACCTTAGTGACAACCTTGATGCACAAAAGCACAGTGAGCACACTATACGGGATACCCAGTAAACATGCTGACATAGCCAACATCAGACAGTTACTGTCTCTGAGGCCAGTATGAGCCGGGAATAGTTTACTACAATAGTAGAGAGTGTAGGGAAGTGAGGATTATAGAACTGCGTCACTAGGTGATATTTATAGTGACCAGATGTGCCTAAAACGTACTTTAAGTACAAAATTTTGCACTATAAATAAAAAAAATTCAGCATTTATCTAAACTAGTAAAGTGCAAAAAGTTTGAAAAATATTACTAGACACTTTCCATAGTGTCGGGAATTTATTGTGTCACTAAAAATAATAATAACGACACTTTAAATACTTATTTAGCACTTTAACGGAGTAATATCCAACCGAACAACCAGACTTAACCTGGAACCTAAAAATATTGTCAATGACACTATTTTTCCTTTTTCTGATACAGTTAGGGTCCCCGAATACCCTAACACCCATCATAATACATAACACACAAATAACATATATTAATTCCTAATTTACATATCTAATGAGAACCATTTAGTTGAAAATGAACTAAACCCCTCCACCCCTTGCAAACGAAATACGGTTCCCATGTGGGGACACCCCACTAAATTTTTGATTATTTTATTTTGTCATGTTTAATATCTTAATAACATAGGAACCAATGGTTAATCATAATGAATGGTCTATAAGTAGACCCAAAGAACACTTCACATCTCATAACCCACACAAAAAAAAAAAAAAAAAAAAAATTGCTCATCTCCTCTCCCTCTCATTGAGTTCGGCGGAAGACACAAGCACCATCAACACTCACTTTCAATTTTGATCAAGGCATTCTACTCACATACAAAGGTGAAGGAGTTCTTACGAGGAAGCTTGGTGCTTACGGTTTGCCAAAGACCTCACCACAACGCTATTAACCACCCGTTTTTCGACTAGTTTCTTCCCTAGCCTCGAGCTAGTAGTAAGTGACACTAAACGCCTTCTTGATCTATTCTAAAGTGGTTAATAAGAGTTTTGTCGGTCAAAAATTATGAAACATATAAGATCAAGACTAAAAGTCTACTAAAAATAATAAACATGGTGGTTAATGGATGAATATTAGTGTAAAACTTTTGAAACTAGTTTTGTTATGATTATTTATTATTGTTGAATGCTAGTAGGGGAACGGATCGCCATCTAACCACGCTAGGTCATGTTCATGGAACATGAACTAGCACTATGTGTAGTGTAAAAATAACTAGATGACGAACCCTTTCACTCACAAACATGAACTTGTGTAAAAACGATTTTTCTTATGAAATGGAACTCAAAACTAGTAGATCTATAGATCTACAAGTGGTATTTTCGAAGGACCAAGTGTAAAATGAAATCATATTTTTAAAGCCGGATCTTTCATAAACAAAAGAGATTTTGGTGAACACACAAATGTGTAGACACTTGTGTAACAAAAAGTTTCAACGAGGAATTTTTCTGTAAATTTTGACTAGAAGATGTACAAGTGCATTTTCTGTAAATATAAGATTTTCGAGAAACCAATCTCATTTATAAAAATAGAAAGATCTATCAAAAATAATAGAAAGTTACTACGCACTTTTACATAAACCACAAGTTCATGTGTTTTGCGATTTATATCTATTTTGATCTAGTTAATGTTGAAATATTGTTTGCTAATGTTGGGAACATTGTTTGAATTCTTAAAAGAAAATGATACGCTTGAAAGCGTGGCCACCTCCAGTTACAGGGGAAACTCTGGCGAAATTTTTCCAAAAATCTAACACTTGGAAATATATTTTTTATCAAGTGTTATGAATATAATTTTTAACTTATTTTTCCCAAATAAATTTCGCCATGATTTTATTACAAAATTTCTAAGTGTCGGAGGTGGGATTTTCACAAATAAAACTTGCTAAAATATATATTTAGAATATATTTTTTCATAACAACACTTGTGTAAATTTTTATGATTATTTTGTGAACTACGTAAATATTATTTTTAGGGTAAAAATAATATTACTGAATATTAACGGCTCCAAAATAACGCGAACGCCTTCACAATAAATATTTAAGTTACACCGGTATTATTTATACCACCCGAACTTTACAAGGTAACTTACGTATTTTCAGAAAATACACATAAGTGTGTATTTTGACAAAGTATTATTTTGGAAAATGGTATGTAATAAAATATAATATTTTTGGGAAAAATATTTATATTTTGGAAGTAAAGTATTTTAGACAAATGAAATAAAATATATTTTATTAAGTGAGACTTAATAATATATTTCGAAGTTATACGAACGCACATGTATTAAATCCCCCATCCTTGGGAAGGAATATATTTACAAAATAATTACGAAATGTAATCACTAAATAGTTGCCTAACTATTTCCCAAAGACATTAAACCTTAAGCTAAGGCACGGCCGTCCGTCTAATAGAAGTTAGTACGTGTAGGTCGTCGCACAGCAGGTTGACTGGGAGATACTTTTTAGAGACGCACTTCGGTGAGTTCATGTCCCCCCTTTCTCTTAACTGTTTTCAGTTTTCTAAACCGCGGGGGTGAAATACATGTTACTATGATTACGAGTACTTTTTACATGGTATGGTTAGCGTAAGGAGGGTTACTACTTAGATCATGTGAGTGGGTAGGCGGGAACTGGATGCCATTAATCCTCATTGTAGGACCGAGGGACGTAAGCGGTAGATCTATCTGGGTGTAGCGAGCCCAGCCCCAGGGCCAGCAGAATGGACCTCGGGGTGAATTTGTGCCCAACGCAAAATCCGCTAGGTTTGAGTCTTTCTACTTGCACTTCACACATATCAATGGCCTTGCAAACCATTGGTGATCTCTTTTTCCTTACTTGCTTCATACCCGGGATTTTTATACTTACAAAGGTTTTACTTACTCACTTACACATGAACTCGCTCAACATTATGTTGATTTTTCCAACTTACATGTATTTCAGGGAACTAAGGATCTGGCACGGTATGCTACGTTTTCACGCTGCGTTAGAGTTATGGGATCATCCAAGTTTAGGGGTTGTGGCTTTTACCTGGACGAGTCACAGTTCTTAAACTACGTCTATTTTAAGTTTGTGGTTGTGTCTTTCAAACTATGTTTTTATGTTATTAGGTTGTAATTTCCGTTGCATGTGTCAACGCCTTAAGACAATGTTGTGGTATTTTACTTTTCAGACTTAAATCAATGGATGATCTGCATGGTTTTATTTTCATATAGCTTTGTTATGATTAAGCTATGGTATTAAGAAGTCACACCAAATAAACCCACGTTTCCGCAAAGCCAGGGTGTGACACGCCCCACCGCCGCAGCGTTAGTCTATGCACTTTTCTTATTGTTCTTTTGGTTTCTTAAGTGAAATTTTGTTGATAGATGTGTTTTGTTGCTTGATCGCCTGCCCCGCCCACATATACTGAAACCAGAATCATCCATCACCTTAATTATTAGTTAAATCTTACTTTACGTGTTGTTTTGAGGGAAAAACCAAGCGGATATTGATAAACATGCATGCTGCCTGCTGATATGTTTGTTAAATATATGAGAGATATACCCTCGGACTTGGAACTGTGGTTGTGGTGGTGAATGGCGGTGGCAGTGGTGGTTGTGGTGGTGGCTAGAGGTGGCAGTGGTGGTGGCAGAGGTGGCAGTGGTGGCAGTCGTTGGAGAAGATGACCGGAGTTGTAGGTTTCCGGTGACGGAAGTAGTGGTGGTGTTATATATGAAAGGGATATTAAGTTGTGGTGGTGGCTCGAGGTGGCAGTGGTGCCAGTGGTGGTTGTAGTGGTGAATGGCGGTGGCAGTGGTGGCCGGGGGTAATATCACAGAGTGCACAAAACACAGGGGGTAATATGAAAGGGCATTATAGTCATTTCAAGTTATAGTCAACAGATTAGTCAACAAATTTGAAGCCGGGGGGTAAGGTTGCAACATAACAGCAAACAATGGGGGGTAAAATTGCAATTATTTCCTTAAGAGGGGGAGAGGGGTTAAGGGTGCCAATCACCCCTAACCATAGGGTGTAAAATTGCAGTTTACTCTTATAAATATCTACACAAGTGTACATTGAATATAGTTCTCTAATATGCATAGAGGTGCACAAACCGGTTAATTTTAATAACCGGACCGGTTAACCGGTTATACCGGTTAATTTGACTTTTTGACTTTAACCGGTTAATGCTTTAACCGGTTATTACTTTAACCGGTTATTTTATTAACTGGTCCGGTTAATTACTTTAACCGGTTATTTTCGGTTAAAAACCGGTTTTTTTTGCCTTTTTTTTGAATTTTTCGGTTATTTTTTCGGTTAACCGGTCTATCGGTTAAAAAACCGGTTTAAAAAAACCGGTTAATAACCGGTTATTATACTAAAAACTTGTAACCGGTTACTAACCTACGGTTAAAAATAACCACTAACCGGTTATTCCTAAATCGGTTATTAACCGGTTACGGTTTCGGTTAATAACCGGTTACGGTTAATTAACCGGTTATTTTGAACACCTCTAAATATGCATATACATACGAAACTTGTTATGAGGAAGAGAGATCATGAAATAAAGTGAAGAAATTTAGTTATTTTTTTAATGGTAGAAATAGTTATTTAAAGAGATTAATCCTTTGTTTTTTTTTTTCTATAATTTCATCTTTTCATTGCTACGATGGAAGAAATAAAGGCTGGAAATAAATAGATCTTTGTTGAGGTTAGACTAGAAGAAAAAATATGTTGTTTTTTTTAACGGCAAATTTCATTAGAACTTCCCGTTAAGAATCTAGACAAGGGAATCAAAGGCTATTCATATATCCCAATCCAAATCTAACATTTTTGAACAATTCTTAATCTAAAGGAAACTAAATGCTTCAACGTCTCTAATGCTGCCGTCCAACTTGAGAGGTTTGTTATTGAAAACAATACTATTCCAAGTCTTCCAGACGATCCAACACGCCACCATTACAATAATTTGCACCGCTTTCTTTCTTTGAGACGCGCCACTAGCAAACTTATGAGTATCCTAGAGATCATACATAGAGAATGCAAAAATAAATAGGTCCACGGGCAAACAATATGTTGTTGGTTTAGTAATTGTCATGGGGCATGTTTGGGTAAGCTTTTTGAAATGACTTATTGACTTAGACCACCCGTATTGGGGCGTTTTTTTAAAAAAAAAAATTCAAAAAAAACGCCCGAAAACGCCCCCCACCCCATTACACCCGGCGTTTCCGGGCGTTATTTTGGAAAAAAAAAATCGAATTGGCGTTTAAATTAAAACGCTTTGCTTCATTTGCTTGAGCCAATCAAAAGTCTCCAACATTGTGGTCCACCCAAAAGTCACTGACAATTACTTTTGTACACCCAATGAAATTTGACCCACCCCACATGTCAGTGACAACCTTTTGAGCTACACACATTTCGTTTGTTTTTTTTTTTCTTAAAAGATGAAATGGGGGTTATTGGCATAATGCCTCACTACGCCACTTTTGCTATAATGCCCCATCGCTGACTAGGACGCCACGTGTCGGATAATGCCCCATGGTGGGGGCATTATAACACATTACCACTACACATGGTCTTATTGGCTTCTTGGAAAAGGCAGGATTTTGTGACTTATTGACTTATTGGCTTTTTCCCCTCACATACACCTTCTTTGTCAAACATCATTTTAGAGCTTATAACTTTTCAAAAAGTTAATAAGTCAATAAATTGTTTCAAAAAGCTTACCCAAACATGCCCATGGCATATATGATTTATGTTGGATTGTATGTTTCCAAGTAGAAGACATGCCATATCATCAAGGACATGTAAACTAGTATTGGTCAAATTATTAAATTATTAGTATATTTAATAAAATTATTATTAGCCAATGAGTTATAGTCCGCTTTCTTTCTTTGTACGAAAAAACAGATTCAATAATTATTTATTAAACAAGATTGACCCCGTGTACGTAAAAATCAGATTCAATTTTTTCAACATTTATATTTATAACATAATTTATTAAACATGATTGAGCTTTTAATATTGTAATAAAATCATTTTTTGCTTCCAAGAGGTGGGACAGAAGAAAACCAGTTAAAACAACTTGAGAAGGAACTTCATATTGTGTCTTGGTCTATAAAAAAGAATATATCTACTTTATATCATAAATGATTCCTATTTTTAATGATTTTTTTGAAGTAGAAGTCTTTAAAAAAAATTCTGATGGGATAACAAAAAGAAGAAGTAATGGTAGCATTTGTATTAGATGTGCAAATTAAAATCAAGCGGATTTTTACCCAAAGTTAGAGCATAAACCTAGAAAGATTAAAGAGACCCATCTAACATCAAGAAAATGATATCGTGATTTAAATTGGATTTCGATGAAATAATCCATTAATGAGAAGTTAATTTGATAAGTTTATGAATTCTTTTTTGGTATGATACGTTATAAGGAAGAAAGAAAAAAAATCGTATTTAGGAAAAAATCAAAGAAAATCTTATAATAATAATAATAATAAGTTTTATTATTATTATCATTATTATTATAGGTTATAAGCAACTTGCTATGAAAAAAGAAAAAATATACTGGAATCTGCACATTGATTCTTTTTTTTAACCGTATGCGTCAAAAGGCGAATGTACGGTTCCGAAGGGATACAATTTGACCCTAATCAGCTTCGTGGAGAAAGATTGCTTTTTATATAGGTCAAGAGCAGGGCCGGCTCAACCATTTTGGTGGCCTAAGGCGAAGTAAAATCTTGTGGCCTTTTTCCTAAAAAAATGTATGTAATTGAAAGTTAAACTTGAAGGGCCCAAGTGTAATTATTTGAAAGATTGTGTTAAAATTTGAAAACAAGAAAAAAAAATGGTGAACCAAGGATTCGAACCCGGGTCTCAACAACATCCATACATACACAAAACCACTACACTACCAACCATCAATTTGTTGATAACTCACACGCTAAATCTTTTATAAATGGACTGTAGTTTCATCAAATTATGAAGGCCCTATAGTTTTGGTGGCCCAAGGCCCAAGCCTCATTTGGCTTACCCTTGGGCCGGCCCTGGTCAAGAGATTGATAATGAGATCTCGAATCAATTGATTGGTCTTATGGTATATCTAAGTATCGAGGATTACCCAAGATTTGTATTTGTTTATGAACTCTCTTTGCAGAATACCGTGAGTGGCTCTTTATGGTACTACGTACGCATTTTGTGCAACCAAATGTGCATACAATATGCATGGTATCAGCTGCTTCAATGAGATCTTTTGTCATGGCCAGAGGAGAAATTACCAATCGTCTAGTATTTCCTTATGCTTAGCGCCAATGAAGCTTTTACATGAGATAAAAAAGAAGACTATGCTCATTCCGTTAGTGATTCAAATTTATTGTTAAAAAAAGTAATAATAGCATAGCACTTTGAATTTGGATTTGATATAAGAAATTTTAGACGCTAAAAGTTAGGGCCTCTATTTGCCCAACTTATATTCATTATTTGTATCTGGTGCAAGTCCAATTCTTTTTTCCTTTTTTTTTTTACTTCTCTTGGGTTTTTACTAGTTAGAACCCACGCAAGATTGAATAGGGGTATGGGATAGGTCTGGCAAAGAGGTTAGACACGACAAGATAAGACACAATAATCTGAGATTCTAGACACGAACATAACACGATAACTTATCGTGTCATTTTTCCAAACTTAAACATGACTTGTTTAGAAATAGGTCACAAAACGCTTTGAAAAAAATCCCTTAACTTTTCATTTTGTTTTAGGCCTTTCAATAATGATTGATTGGGACCCGTATAAGATCTTTCATTGCATTAAGAATGAGGTTCATTTTTGAGGGGTGGGTTGAGGAACTATAAATTTTTTTGAACGGCAATTTTTTACTTTTTTTCGTCTGTGAGACTTGAATTCAAAACATTCCCTCCTAAGGTGTTTAAAGGCTTTGTTTTTGCTAATAGACCACTACCCCATTGGTAGAAACTATAATATTTAATAACATATCTTGTGTTGCATAATACCCGGTCCACATCTTCGCAATAAAATTTCCAAGAAAAATTCAAGATGTACAACATTAAAGTCATGGTCCTGTTGACTTGACGATTTCATCTATGCACATATAACGTGTTGTCCCCTGTGCTTTTAGGAACCTTCGATCAAAACACTATCTTATTTCGGTGTAATTGAAAAGAAAACTAAATTATATAAGTTTACTGATCTATAAAAGAGTTTCATTAACAAATTTCTACTTTTTTGTTGCTTCAGTTTTTTATTCCTAAAGAAAATGTATAATATAATTACATAAATACATGTAAAAACAAATCAAACCCAAAATTTCTACCAAAAAGTATACACAAATAGAGGTGCACAAATAGGATTTTTTTTAAAACTGAATCGGATTTTATTCTAGATAAAGTCAAACAATGGTTAAAACCGGATTGTGAAAATCCGGATCGGATTTTATCCGGTTCTAAGGTCCATAAAACTCGATCCTATACACCCGGATCGGATTATCAGAAACCGGATTTTATAAAAAAAATCCGGATTTCGGATTTAAAAAAACATATAAAACATATAAATATATAATTTAAACTAAAAAAATCATATATTATCTGTTCTTGAACTTTTTATTAGTTATATAACATAAATTAGTAAAAAAAAAATATAAAAATTAATAAATAAACAAAATAAACTCACCAAAGTTATCTTTATATATTTTTACAAGCAATATGATATAGCTTGATAAAAAATGTACCAAGTAAATAATACATGTATAAGACAAACTCAATAAAATTTATATGAAAAATAAAAAAAAACCTGGTTTTTTTTTAATCTGGATCCAAACAATCCCGATTGGATCCGATGCAATAAGATCGGGAAAAATTCCGGTGGGTTGAAAACTTTGAAATTCGGATTGGATCCGGCGGATCCTACCGGATTGTATCCAATTTTATAAAATCCGGTTTCCCCATCGGATTGGTTTTGAATTATTTTTTGGATCGGTTTCACATTCAGATTTTTTGTACATCTCTATACACAAACCGAAACTGTTACAAAACAAAATTTATAATTATATACTTTCTGTTTTTTCTCCTAAAACTTAATTATGGATTTATGGGTGTGGGTTTCTTGGGTTACCTTTCACTCAGCTTCATAGAAATTTCTATGAAATCATGTGATAGGCAAACAAAAGCAATGCTAGCATATTAAATTCAATATATATAGAAGGGTGTTAAAAACATAATCCCTCATTCCATATTATAATCCATACTTCAAGTCGTATTGTAACGAATTTTTTGTTGCTAGGTCAATCAAGCACTTGATCCACAATGGGCTTATGCTTCAAAATCGCACATTATGATATAAACAATTGTGAAGGCTTGTTGAAATCCCTTCAAGCTTCGGTCCACTCTTTATTGACCCGTTATTCGGTCTCATGGAACAAGTTAATTACGACTACTCCCACTTCCCCTGACCGGAAAGACACCATCAAGAAAGAGTTTGTGACCCTTGAAGAAATAAACATGGTCATGGCTCAACTAGGGTTCCAACAATGTTGCGGTTATGATGCCAATATCGACATTGTGTCAATGTTTGATGACGAGGAGCCAAGTTTGGGTGAAGTTAAGATGGCTTTTGATGTGTTTGATGAGAACTCAGATGGGTTCATAGATGAGTTTGAGTTGCAGAGAATGATGTTTAAATTTGGACAACTAGAAATGGCAAAGTTGGAAGAATGTAGAAATATGATCAAAGGTTTTGATATCAATGGGGATGGACTCATTGATTTTAATGAGTTTGTTAGGCTCATGGAGTCATGTTCATTTTGAGAGGTGGCTTTTATTTTCTTTGGTTGTAAATTTTTGTTTTATGGTATCATCTCAATATGAAGATTATATGGATCAGAAAAAAAACATATATAGTTAATAATGCTATTTACTTATTTTTTTAACGGCAAATTTTTTTATTTTCTACTGTCTGTGGGACTTGAACCCAAGACCTCACCCTCTCCTAAAGTGTTTAATGCTATTTACTTATTGATAATGATAAGTCAAATCATAACTCAATCAAATATTCAAACTAGATTTTATGAAAATTCTTATGATTATTTGTAAACTGCCGTTATTAAATAAAAGTTTAAAAAACAAAAATATCCATCTTGATGATGAATTCTCCAATAACAACTTAACAAGACACAGAAATTTATCATTCAAATGTTTGCTCAGGGTTTCTTAACTGTTATTCCTATTGAAGGTTTGGGTCAACGTATGTCAGCGGTGGAGTACCGGTCAATCCTTAAGTACCGTTTGATGATCCCCATGTTCCCGAATGATGAAACTTGCCCAATCTGCCGTAAAGCATGCCTGGATAAATACGGGGAGCATGCGTTACACTGTAGAGAGTTGCCGGGGTTTAAGTATCGCCATGACTTTGTGCGAGACGCGTTAATGGATATTCTCAGACGAGCAGGGATCTCGGCGAAGAAAGAGGCACCGGTTAATTTTCTTACAGACCCGTCGGAGGGGAGATCCACCCTACGCCCAGCTGACGTGCTAGTTTTTGGTTGGGAGGGCGGGAAACATGCTTGTGTCGATCTCACAGGTGTATCCCCACTAGCCGGGTTCCGGGAAAATGGGTTTGTGGCGGGGCAAGCGGTACTGAAAGCAGAGTCAAAGAAGGTGGAAAAGCACGCGAAAGCTTGTGAGGATAATCAACATGCCTTTGTCCCCCTGGCGTTTGACACGTTCGGCTCCTTGGCGCCGGAGGCAGTTCGGTTCTTGTCTAGAGTTCAGCGTGTGGTCCATAGCAACTTTTCGACCCCTCAGGGGCGGGGCTTTGTTTTTAGTAGATTAGGGTTTTTCTATTAAAAAAGGGATGGCGGCGCAGTTTGTTGCTCGTCTACCTGCTATCCTTGTGTAATTTGCCCTGATGATTGGAATGAAATTTTACCTAACATTCACGTAAAAAAAAAAAAAAAACAATAGAAACACAAGCGATCGAAGAAGTTCACTCAGTTCACAAATACACTAGTGTTCACTCTAGAACTCACCTTTGGGTTATATTGTATATAGTTTTTGGTTTATATTTTTTTAATCATTAAAATTATTTTCTGGCATTTTGATTATCTGTAGAAGGCTATTAGTTTAAGGGGGTTTTTTTTTCTTTTTAATATTTTGGCCAAATTCGATACAACTTTTTTTCGCTTTTACCAAGTTTTGTTCACTATTCATACCTTGAGAAGAACAAAGCTGAAGCTCGGCCCGTTCCATGGCCTAAAGAAAATACATGAGTTAAGCCCATTAGTCCTAGCGGGCATTCGCTTGGTATGATCGTGATAAAGCCCAGGTAGGTCCATGATGTCCATCCGGTCTTTTACTAAAGAACAAGCATGGGTTAAGCCCATTAGTCTTTACACTCCGTTTGGATTTTTTAAATAATATATTTGCTTAACAAACTATAAAAAATGATCATATAATAATTTGGTATCTAAAGTTATATAACATATAGTAAATTACAAGTTTTGTCTTTTATGTTTGTACCAAATTGTAGGCGGTGTCCTTTACATTTAAATTTAACGAGTTTTGTCCTTAACGTTTCAAAATCTTGCACGTTATGTCCTTTAGCCCTAACTCAGTTAGATTTTTTTGTTAAATATGGTCATGTGCCTTGAGTAAATAACTTATATTAAAGGATTAAATATTTAAAAAGATTAAAAAATAAAACATAAATAAAAAACCTAATTAATATTTATATTTTATGTAGGACCCACCACCCACCCTACCCACTTTATATTCCCCACTCTAAACCACCCACCACCATCTCTACCTTTCACCACCACAACCATCTACCCATCGCCTTCAATTTATAATTTACTATCTTCCCCATTGAATTTCTGGTTGCCGCACCTCCCAGTTTTATATAAATGGGTGCTCAAAATTTGTGAGAAACACATTTGATCTTGAGGGCCCATGACATTTTATTCCCTTGAGGGCCCATGACATTTTATACCAAAACAGAGTCACCCCAAATCCTAAATTAAACCCACTAATTCAACCAATTAACCCGCCACAGGTGTAGCATCGTTCGTTTTTTAACACCTCCAATCGGAATCCACACCCCTTCTAAGAACGAGAATGTGAGCCGCATATGGTTTGTTTTTCCGGCAAAGAACCTGTCACACCCCCAAAATACCACATACGGAAAACCCCGCTAGGCGTGTGACGTACCAGAGTCTAGCCAGTAATCTTGTTGAACTCATAACAAGTTTTGAAATGGATTTGTCAGTTATAAATGAAAATGTACCAAACAATAAGTTTAACAAAAAGAAAACTAACAAGTTCAGCGGAAACAAATAGTAAACCATTGTCTAAATGTTCTCAAAACCAATGTATAAAAATCAGTAAGCATGTCGTGTGTATCCAATCAGTTCGACCCATGACCACTCCAGCCATTCCAAACAGCAAGTTCCAAATCCAAGAAATCTAACGACCTGCGAGCATGCAACAAGTGTATCAGACAAAGCTGGCGAGTTCGTAGTTTTATGAAAACGTTACCAAGTGTTTAGTCCAGTTCATAGATAATAATGCTGATAATAACTCGAGTACCGTACAAGATGGCTACCAGATTGTTTTTCCCGTCCCCAATGCCCCCTATCTAAGCATTGGTCATGATTTAAGGTCATTAGTTCACGCCCGTCCTCTCAGGTACGGTGTGAGGTTGCCAAGCCTAATAACGCTATCAACTAATACCCAGTTACCTCTCAGGTAACTAATTCGGTATAAGTTGGGACTTAAAGTGATAGGAAAAGAGTGTATTATCTAACATTTTCAGTTTTACCCAAAAGACCTATACCTCTAAGGAATACACATTTGATTGTCCCACCCACCGGGACGCATGCTCAAGAGAAATGAACTCACCTTTGGTTTGCTCGGTAAGATTAGTTATATGATCCAATTCAATCAACCAACCCTAATGTGGTTATCATAGAATAATCAGTTTGGCATAAAAAATTATTTACACATCTTTGCACATATGTCAGCAAATAAAGTCATGTTTACACCTTTCAAGTTGATTACACCTAATCAGTTTGCATGTAAATCAACTAGTCATGCACGTATCTTATTAGTTATTACCAATCCAATTTAACATGTTATATATATATATACATAGACAAACAATATTCCTTTACTAAACAAATTAATCATGTTAAAGTTCAATATAGTCTTTACAAGACCGGCATCATACTAGTCGCTCACTTCACTGTCTGATCTGCTAACCGCACGGCCCGACCCAAAGTGTGTGCGGCCCGTTAATCATGAGCCCAATTATAAGGTGTGCGATCTAAGTTTTGTGGACAAATACTATCCAGCCCAATCCTGAATGTGGCCCGACACACTGTGCGACTCACCAATGGTTGTTTGGTCAATCTTGTATCCATCTGATTTTACTAGATCCCACCATCGGCCCTTATCCGTTTCATTCTTACGATACAATTAAAGATATTCTCCATGTTTTGCAAAAGCTCTAAGTACTCCTTAACAGTTTCATAATCGTGATTCGTATTCAAGGCAAATTGACCAACATGATTATATCAACAACTATGCATCATCATGCAACTCAAAAACATCATTAATGACTCGCTGAACCCTAGCTATCCTAATCAACCAACTAACAGATACATACATCTCATACTCATCTAACACTTTTTATCATGCAAACTTCATCAAAGTCCTTTATGTTTAGCAATACCATTAAACAAACATCTCTACAGAAATCGAGCCCTTCATAACAGAACTTGTAACAGCCTTTAATCCTAATCATAGTCTCATAATTATAAACATTCAGACAACAAGTTCGAACACCACTAAGAGCAATCAATAAGAAGTATAGATCGAAACGAAACCGCGACAACAAGCTCTTAATTGTCAACTATTGAAATATCGGAACGTATCGACTATGGAGATGATTCACGGTGGCAGTTGCGGCGTCAATGAGGATTGCGGCGAGCGAAAAGGGGCAAGGGGGTGTTCGGCAGGTAATACAGGCGGGTTGTAGGGTTGACGTTAGGGTTTGGGTACGAGGGAGACGACGCATGGGGGGGGGGGTAGTTAGGATTAATATAGTTTTTTTCCAAATCTTAAACTTGCAAAAACAACCCTCAACTATTCCTATATACCCACTTGCACAACAAGTTATTATTGTTATAATAACTAATGATTAGTACTAAAACATAGCTACCACTCATGATAAGGGAATAACCAGATCGGGCACGCAAAGCGGGTTAATAATTCGTGCACACAAGTGACATCTTCAAAAAATACACTTATAGGTTTGTGTAGACATGTTAAATTCAGTGTAATATGATGTAGGACGGTAACAAGCAGTGAAACATAACGAAACAAAAATTGCGAAGAATAAACGTAACTAACCTCGGACACATGGGTTGTCACATCATTCCCAAGTTGAAAGAAATTTCATCCCGAATTTGATACGTAAACCCAGGGGTGAAGTGATACATCGAAATTACTATGGATTCTCCTCAGGTGCCACATCATCCCCAACTTGAAGTGGAATTTCATCCCGAAATTCACCAGTGATCCCAGAATTAGATTGGTCAACAGGGAAGAGTTGAGGATATTTGAGCTTCATTTGATCCTCGCGCTCCCACGTGAACTCCGGTCCACGTCTTGAGTTCCAACGAACCCTCACGATCGGGATTCGACTATGCTTACGAACCTTGACTTCCCGATCCATGATTTCGATAGGTTCTTTTACAAGCTGTAACTTGTCGTCAATCTTGAGCTCTTGAAACGGTACCACCAGTGTTTCATCGGACAAACACTTCTTCAGTTGTAAAAGCATGGAAGACATCATGAACATTACCCAACTCAGCAGGTAACTCGAGCTTGTAAGACACTTTACCGATTCGCTCCAGAATTTTGAATGGTCCGACATAACATGGATTAAGCTTGCCGCGCTTCCCAAAGCATACTACACCCTTCCACGGCGAGACTTTCAACATAACACGATCGCCCACGGTGAACTCCAAAGGTTTCCTACGCTTGTCAGCGTAGCTTTTCTGACGGTCGCGCGCTGCCGCCATACGGTTTCTGATCTGGACAATCTTTTCTGAAGTTTCAAGTACAAGTTCTGGACCTGTGATCTGGCTGTCACCCACCTCAGTCCAACAAAGAGGAGAACGACATTTTCGCCCATACAATGCTTCGAACGGAGCTGCCTGAATACTGGTATGGTAGCTGTTGTTGTATGAGAACTCTATCAACGGCAAATGTTTCTCCTATCCCTTCCCAAAATCAATCACACATGCCCGCAGCATGTCTTCAAGTGTCTGGATGGTTCGTTCGCTTTGAGCATCCGTCTGTGGGTGATAAGCAGTACTCATATCGAGACGTGAACCGAATGACTTATGCATCGACTACCATAAATCGGATATGAAACGTGGATCTCGATCTGAGATAATGGAGGTTGGCACCCCGTGCCTAGAAACCACTTCCCTAAGATAAACAGCTGCGATTTGTGAGAACTTATCCGTTTCCTTGATTGCTAGGAAGTATACTGACTTCGTGAGACGGTCAACGATCACCCAAATGGTATCGTTTCCGCTTTGAGTTCTTGGCAACCCTGTGACGAAATCCATAGCGATCTGCTCCTATTTCCACATGGGTATCTCTGGTTATTGAAGCAGGCTTGAGGGTTTTTGGTACTCCACTTTGACTTTAGCACAAGTCAAACACTTACTCACATATGTCGCTATGTGAGCATTCATCTTCGGCCACCAATACATGACTTTGAGATCCTGATACATTTTATCTGAACCTGGGTGAACTGAATACCGAGACTTATGCGATTCGTCCATCACAAGCTCTCTATGATTACCATACAGGTGCATCATCGTTCGTTTTTTAACACCTCCAATCGGAATCCACACCCCTTCTAAGAACGAGAATGTGAGCCGCATATGGTTTGTTTTTCCGGCAAAGAACCAGTCACACCCCCAAAATACCACATACGGAAAACCCCGCTAGGCGTGTGACGTACCAGGGTCTAGCCACTAATCATGTTGAACTCATAACAAGTTTTGAAATGGATTTGTCAGTTATAAATGAAAATGTACCAAACAATAAGTTTAACAAAAAGAAAACTAACAAGTTCAGCGGAAGCAAATAGTAAACCATTGTCTAAATGTTCTCAAAACCAATGTATAAAAATCAGTAGGCATGTCGTGTGTATCCAATCAGTTCGACCCATGACCACTCCAGCCATTCCAGACAGCAAGTTCCAAATCCAAGAAATCTAAAGACCTGCGAGCATGCAACAAGTGAATCAGACAAAGCTGGCGAGTTCATAGTTTTGTGAAAACGTTACCATGTGTTTAGTCCAGTTCATAGATAATAATGCTGATAATAACTCGAGTACCGTACAAGATGGCTACCAGAATGTTTTGCCCGTCCCCAATGCCCCCTATCTAAGCATTGGTCATGATTTAAGGTCATTAGTTCACACCCGTCCTCTCAGGTACGGTGTGAGGTTGCCAAGCCTAATAGCGTTATCAACTAATACCCAGTTACCTCTCAGGTAACTAATTCGGTATAAGTTGGGACTTAAAGTGATAGGAAAAGAGTGTATTATCTAACATTTCCAGTTTTACCCAAAAGACCTATACCTCTAAGGAATACACATTTGATTGTCCCACCCACCGGGACGCATGCTCAAAAGAAATGAACTCACCTTTGGTTTGCTCGGTAAGATTAGTTATATGATCCAATTCAATCAACCAACCCTAATGTGGTTATTATAGAATAATCAGTTTGGCATAAACAATTATTTACACATCTTTGCACATATGTCAGCAAATAAAGTCATGTTTACGCCTTTCAAGTTGATTACACCTAATCAGTTTGCATGTAAATCAACTAGTCATGCATGTATCTTATTAGTTATTACCAATCCAATTTAACATGTTCTATATATATATATATATACATAGACAAACAGTATTCCTTTACTAAACAAATTAATCATGTTAAAGTTCAATATAGTCTTTACAAGACCAGCATCATACTAGTCGCTCCCTTCACTGTCTGGTCCGCTAACCGCACGGCCCGACCCAAAGTGTGTGCGGCCTGTTAATCATGAGCCCAATTATAAGGTGTGCGATCTAAGTTATGTGGACCAATACTATCCAGCCCAATCCTGAATGTGGCCCGACACACTGTGCGACTCACCAATGGTTGTTTGGTCAATCTTGTATCCATCCGATTTTACTAGATCCCACCATCGGCCCTTATCCGTTTCATTCTTACGATACAATTAAAGATATTCTCCATGTTTTGCAAAATCTCTAATTACTCCTTAACAGTTTCATGATCGTGATTCGTATTCAAGGTAAATTGACCAACATGATTATATCAACAACTATGCATCATCATGCAACTCAAAAACATCATTAATGACTCGCTGAACCCTAGCTATCCTAATCAACCAACTAACAGATACATACATCTCATACTCATCTAACACTTTTTATCATGCAAACTTCATCAAAGTCCTTTATGTTTAGCAATACCATTAAACAAAAATCTCTACAGAACTCGAGCCCTTCATAATAGAACTTGTAACAGCCTTTAATCCTAATCATAGTCTCATAATTATAAACATTCAGACAACAAGTTCGAACACCACTAAGAGCAATCAATAAGAAGTATAGATCGAAACGAAAACGCGACAACAAGCTCTTAATTATCAACTATTGAAATATCGGAACCTATCGACTATGGAGATGATTCACGGTGGCAGTTGCGGCGTCAATGAGGGTTGCGTCGAGCGAAAAAGGGGCAATGGGGTGTTCGGCAGGTAATACAGGCGGGTTGTAGGGTTGACGTTAGGGTTTGGGTACGAGGGAGACGACGCATGGGGGGGGGGTAGTTAGGATTAATATAGTTTTTTTTCCAAATCTTAAACTTGCAAAAACAACCCTCAACTATTCCTATATACCCACTTGCACAACAAGTTATTATTGTTATAATAACTAATGATTAGTACTAAAACATAGCTACCACTCATGATAAGGGAATAACCTGATCGGGCACGTCAAGTGGGTTAATAATTCGTGCACACAAGTGACATCTTCAAAAAATACACTTATAGGTTTGTGTAGACATGTTAAATTCAGTTTAATATGATGTAGGACGGTAACAAGCAGTGAAACATAACGAAACAAAAATTGCAAAGAATAAACGTAACTAACCTCGGACACACGGGTTGTCACATCATTCCCAAGTTGAAAGAAATTTCGTCCCGAAATTTGATACGTAAACCCAGGGGTGAAGTGATACATAGAAATTACTGCGGATTCTCCTCAGGTGCCACATCAACCCCAACTTGAAGTGGAATTTCATCCCGAAATTCACCAGTGATCCCAGAATTAGATTAGTCAACAGGGATGAGTTGATGATATTTGAGCTTCATATGATCCTCGCGCTCCCACGTGAACTCCGGTCCACGTCTTGAGTTCCAACGAATCATCACGATCGGGATTCGACTATGCTTACGAACCTTGACTTCCCGATCCATGATTTCGATAGGTTCTTCTACAAACTGTAACTTGTCGTCAATCTTGTGCTCTTGAAACGGTACCACCAGTGTTTCATCGGACAAACACTTCTTCAGTTGCAAAACATGGAAGACATCATGAACATTACCCAACTCAGCAGGTAACTCGAGCTTGTAAGCCACTTTACCGATTCGCTCCAGAATTTTGTATGGTCCGACATAACGTGGATTAAGCTTGTCGCGCTTCCCAAAGCATACTACACCCTTCCACGGCGAGACTTTCAACATAACACGATCGCCCAAGGTGAACTCCAAAGGTTTCCTACGCTTGTCAGTGTAGCTTTTCTAACGGTCGCGCACTGCCGCCATACGGTTTCTGATCTGGACAATCTTTTCTGAAGTTTCAAGTACAAGTTCCGGACCTGTGATCTGGGTGTCACCCACCTCAGTCCAACAAAGAGGAGAACGACATTTTCGCCCATACAATGCTTCGAACGGAGCTGCCTGAATACTGGTATGGTAGCTGTTGTTGTATGAGAACTCTATCAACGGCAAATGTTTCTCCTATCCCTTGCCAAAATCAATCACACATGCCCGCAACATGTCTTCAAGTGTCTGGATGGTTCGCTCGCTTTGACCATCAGTCTGTGGGTGATAAGCAGTACTTATATCGAGACGTGAACCGAATGACTTATGCATCGACTGCCATAAATCGGATATGAAACGTGGATCTCGATCTGAGATAATGGAGGTTGGCACCCCGTGCCTAGAAACCATTTCCCTAAGATAAACAATTGCGATTTGTGAGAACTTATCCGTTTCCTTGATTGCTAGGAAATGTACTGACATCGTGAGACGGTCAACGATCACCCAAATGGTATCGTTTCCGCTTTGAGTTCTTGGCAACTCTGCGACGAAATCCATAGCGATCTGCTCCCATTTCCACATGGGTATCTCTGGTTATTGAAACAGGCTTGAGGGTTTTTGGTACTCCACTTTGACTTTAGCACAAGTCAAACACTTACTCACATATGTCGCTATGTGAGCTTTCATCTTCGGCCACCAATACATGACTTTGAGATCCTGATACGTTTTATCTGAACCTGGGTGAACTGAATACTGAGACTTATGCGATTCGTCCATCACAAGCTCTCTATGATTACCATACAGGTGCAGCATCGTTCGTTTTTTAACACCTCCAATCGGAATCCACACCCCTTCAAAGAACGAGAATGTGAGCCGCATATGGTTTGTTTTTCCGACAAAGAACCTGTCACACCCCCAAAATACCACATACTGAAAACCCCGCTAGGCGTGTGACGTACCAGGGTCTAGCCACTAATCATGTTGAACTCATAACAAGTTTTGAAATGGATTTGTCAGTTATAAATGAAAATGTATTAAACAATAAGTTTAACAAAAAGAAAACTAACAAGTTCAGCAGAAGCAAATAGTAAACCATTGTCTAAATGTTCTCAAAACCAATGTATAAAAATCAGTAAGCATGTCGTGTGTATCCAATCAGTTCGACCCATGACTACTCCAGCCATTCCAGACAGCAAGTTCCAAATCCAAGAAATCTAACGACCTGCGAGCATGCAACAAGTGTATCAGACAAAGCTGGCGAGTTCATAGTTTTGTGAAAACGTTACCAAGTGTTTAGTCCAGTTCATAGATAATGCTGATAATAACTCGAGTACCGTACAAGATGGCTACCAGATTGTTTTGCCCATCCCCAATGCCCCCTATCTAAGCATTGGTCATGATTTAAGGTCATTAGTTCACGCCCGTCCTCTCAGGTACGGTGTGAGGTTGCCAAGCCTAATAGCGCTATCAACTAATACCCAGTTAACTATCAGGTAACTAATTCGGTATAAGTTGGGACTTAAAGTGATAGGAAAAGAGTGTATTATCTAACATTTCCAGTTTTACCCAAAAGACCTATACCTCTAAGGAATACACATTTGATTGTCCCACCCACCGGGACGCATGCTCAAGAGAAATGAACTCACCTTTGGTTTGGTCGGTACGATTAGTTATATGATCCAATTCAATCAACAAACCCTAATGTGGTTATCATAGAATAATCAGTTTGGCATAAAAAATTATTTACACATCTTTGCACATATGTCAGCAAATAAAGTCATGTTTACACCTTTCAAGTTGATTACACCTAATCAGTTTGCATGTAAATCAACTAGTCATGCACGTATCTTATTAGTTATTACCAATGCAATTTAACATGTTCTATATATATATATATATACATAGACAAACAGTATTCCTTTACTAAACAAATTAATCATGTTAAAGTTCAATATAGTCTTTACAAGACCAGTATCATACAAGTCGCTCACTTCACTGTCTGATCCGCTAACCGCATGCCCCGACCCAAAGTCGTGAGTCGTGTAGTTCTTGTCACGAACCTTCAACTGCCGAGAAGCGTAAGCTATTACCTTCTCGCGTTGCGTTAGCACGCAACCGAGACCCTGACTAGAAGCATCACAATATACCACAAAATCCTCGGTACCTTAAGGTAGAGACAAGATCGGTGCACTACTGAGTTTCTATTTCAAGAGCTGGAAAGCATCTTGCTGCTTCGTTCCCCAAAGTATACAACGCCCTTCTGTGTCAATGAGGTGAGAGGTTGAACGATCTTTGAGAAATCCTTAATAAACCGGTGGTAGTACCCAGCGAGACCAAGAAATTGTCGCACCTCCGAAGGATTCTTCGGTGCCGCCCAATTTCTGATAGCATCAATCTTAGCAGGATCCATGTGGATCCCCATTTCGTTAACAATGTGGCCAAGAAAGTGCACTTCTCGTATCCAGAAGTCACACTTAGAAAACTTCGCGTAGAGTTGCTCCTTCCTCAGAAGCTCCAAGATAAGACGTAAGTGTCGCTCGTGGTCTTCCTTGCTCTTGGAGTAGATCAAGATGTCGTCGATGAACACAAAAACAAAATCGTCGAGATACGGTTTGCACACGCGGTTAATGAGATCCATGAAAACCGCTGGTGCATTAGTCAACCCAAATGGCATAACCAAAAACTCATAGTGGCCATACCGCGTTCGAAAAGCCGTTCTTGGAACATCCTCCTCTCAGACTCGCACCTGATGATAGCCCGATCTTAAGTCGATCTTTGAGTAGAAGCTTGACCCTTGCAACTGGTCAAACAGATCGTCAATGCGTGGTAAAGGATAACGGTTTTTGACGGTCACCTTGTTGAGTTCACGGTAATCTATACACATTCTAAAGGACCCGTCTTTCTTCTTCACAAATAGAACCGGGGCTCCCCAAGGCGAAGAGCTGGGTTGGATAAAATCTCTATCCAACAACTCTTGGAGTTGATTATACAACTCTTGCAATTCTCCTGGTGCAAGATGATAAGGAGCACGGGCAATCGGGGCTGCTCCTGGTGTGAGGTCATCTGAAATTCCACCTGACGATGTGGAGGTAAACCAGGAAGCACTTCAGGAAAAACATCAGTAAACTCATGAACAACTGGTAGGTCTTCGATCTTCCTTTCTTCAGGTTGAGAATCTGTAACAAGAGCTTGAATAGCAGGGTAGCCCTTTCGTAAGCACTTCTGGGCTTTCATAGCTGAGATGATACCAACCACTGCACCACTACGATGACCTTGAACCGACAAAGATTCTCCACTAGGGAGAGGAATACGCACAATTTTCTCTTTACAGAGAATTTCCGCCTGATGCTTAGACAACCAATCCATGTCAACGACCACATCAAAACTTCCAAGAGTAACGGGGAGTAGGTCAATGTCGAACACTTGACCCATAAGATCGAGTTTACACCCAATGAGGACATGTGAAGCTTCAATCGATTTGCCATCGGCTAATTCTACTACATGTTTGTTTACAAGAGGTGTAGGAGTCAACCCTAGCTGGGGACTAAACCCCAAAGACACATAACTCTAATCGGCACCAGAGTCGAATAAAACAGAAGAAAATAGATTGTTCACTGAAAACGTACCAGTCACCACGTTGCCATCATTCCTAGCTTCCCTAGCACCAATAGTAAACACTCTCCCACGTGCACCGTTCCCACCATTGTTCCCATTGTTGTTATTCCCGGTGTTGTTGTTATTATTACCCGTATTCTGATTCAACTGAGGGAAATCCCGCCTGAAATGACCCTCGTCACCTCACTGAAAACAACCCTTGCGATTACCCTGATTCTGATGAGGTTGCTGCCTATCCTGTTGCTGTGGCTGCTGTTGCTGTGGGGGTTGTTGCTGCTGCTGTTTTGGGAGTGGAGCCCTACAATCCCTATCCATATGACCCACTTTGTTGCACCTGTGATAGACTTGGGTACACGGCCCACGATGATGAAAGTTACACTTGTTACACTTTGGCTGCTTCCCTGCGTAAGAACTCTGATTCGAATTGCTGCCCTGGTTCTGATTAACAGAAGATGACTGACTAAAGCTGCGGTTGCTACCGGTGTCTGGCTTCTTCTTTGACTATATCGAATTGGACACCTTGTCAACATCATTCCATTTACGCTTGCTTTCAGTAGCAGTAGTAGCTGTAGCGGTAGTAGCAGAAACACGTGGTCGTAGCGAGCCACGCTCCACCTCCTGATCCATGATCTTGTGGGCTAAGCGGATGATTCGAGGCAAGTTGTCAAGGTTTGCAGCAGTGACCAAACTCTTGACTGACGGTGCTAAACCCTTGATGTACAATTCGATTCTTCGGGGTGGTGGTCGTGATAAGTTAGGACACATATTCGCGAGCTCATGTGACCTTTTTGTGTACGCTTCAATTTCAGACCCTTCCATCTTCAAATTGTAGTATTCGTTCTCAAGCTTCTGAACCTCATCTCGAGGACAGTACTCTTCTCGCATCAATTCCTTGAAATCATCCCAAGTAGTTGCATTAGCCATTTCGATGCCCAACATTTGTACCTGGGCATTCCACCAAGTTAGGGCACCATCCTCCAATGTGCCTGTAGCATAGTTCACCCGGTCCCCCACGGGACAGTTATACATAGCAAAGACTGACTCAACTTTCTCAAACCAACGTAGTAGTCCCATGGCTCCCTCAGTCCCACTGAATGTCAGTGGCTTACAATCCATGAACGTCTTAAACGTGCAAACAGGCGGATTGTTTTGATTCGCAGGTTGACCTAAAAACGAAAGAGAGTACAACACACGGTTAAAATTTGGGTACGCAACACAGGGATAAGGAATAATTGGCACATATCGTACCAGCCTGATAAGCCGTTAGGGCTTCAGCCACACGAGTATTGATCAGATCGGTTAACTCGGCCTGAGTCATAGCAATGTTGCCACGTCCACCGCCGTGGCCACCACCACGTCCACCATTACGTCCACTCATGATTCTATATAAAAGAAGGGAAAAAGGTTAAGGGTCAGACTTGAGTAAGAGTCAAACATCACGATGACTTCTATAGACTACCAAATTTACATCAGACAACAGAGCGGAACCCCTTTTACACTCGTTAAACATCATTGGGACTCACATGCACTCCACATTATTATTATGTGTGCACGCATAACGATAATGCAATTTGCATGTTCATCTCAGCTCCTCCCAACTCATGCTAAAAGGTTCCTCAAATTTAAGTAACGAGACAAAAGACATCACAAAACATGGGCCATGAAAGTCTAGAGGAATGTCGCATTGTGACTCTATCATCCACATAACATAGACAAGTAACACATGGATTCAGTCTATAGTGCTAAGTGTGCATTCACATGCAATGCCATAAATAAGTGTACACTAGATATGCTATACAATAAGTAAACGAGAGACGAACCTTGCAATCTGGAGCTGAGTGTGAGGGTCGATTTCTGAACTGTTCGGTTATAGTCTGATTTTATAAAAACGTTTAAAAACCAAGTTCACTATAACCAGTGGCTCTGATACCAAACTGTCACACCCCCAAAATACCACATACGGAAAACCCCGCTAGGCGTGTGACGTACCAGGGTCTAGCCACTAATCATGTTGAACTCATAACAAGTTTTGAAATGGATTTGTCAATTATAAATGAAAATGTACCAAACAATAAGTTTAACAAAAAGAAAACCAACAAGTTCAGCGGAAGCAAATAGTAAACCATTGTCTAAATGTTCTCAAAACCAATGTATGAAAATCAGTAAGCATGTCGTGTGTATCCAATCAGTTCGACCCATGACCACTCCAGCAATTCCAGACAGTAAGTTCCAAATCCAAGAAATCTAACGACCTGCGAGCATGCAACAAGTGTATCAGACAAAGCTGGCGAGTTCATCGTTTTGTGAAAACGTTAGGTACCAAGTGTTTGGTCTAGTTCATAGATAATATTGTTGATAATAAGTCGAGTACCGTACAAGATGGCTACCAGATTGTTTTGCCCATCCCCAATGGCCCCTATCTAAGCATTGGTCAAGATTTAAGGTCATTAGTTCACGCACGTCCTCTCAGGTATGGCGTGAGGTTGCCAAGCCTAATAGCGCTATCAACTAATACCCGTTACCTCTCAGGTAACTAATTCTGTATAAGATGGGACTTAAAGTGATAGGAAAAGAGTGTATTATCTAACATTTTCAGTTTTACCCAAAAGACCTATTCCTCTCAGGAATACCCATTTGATTGTCCCACCCACCGGGACGCATGCTCAAGAGAAATGAACTCACCTTTGGTTTGCTCGGTAAGATTAGTTATATGATCCAATTCAATCAGCCAATCCTAATGTGGTTATCATAGAATAATCAGTTTGGCATAAACAATTATTTACACATCTTTGCACATATGTCAGCAAATAAAGTCATGTTTACACCTTTCATCATGTTTACACCTTTCAAGTTGATTACACCTAATCAGTTTGCATGTAAATCAACTAGTCATGCACGTATCTTATTACCAATCCGAATTAACATGTTTCATATATATATATATATACACACACACATACATAGACAAACATTATTCCTTTACTAAACCAATTAATCATGTTAAAGTTCAATATAGTCTTTACAAGACCGGCATCATACTAGTCGCTCACTTCACTGTCTGATCCGCTAACCGCACGGCCCGACCCAAAGTATGTGTGGCCCGTTAATCATGAGCCCAATTATAAGGTGTGCGATCTAAGTTATGTGGCCCAATACTATCCAGCCCAATCCTGAATGTGGCCCGACACACTGTGCGACTCACCAATGGTTGTTTGGTCAATCTTGTATCCATCTGATTTTACTGGATCCCACCATCCACCCTTATCCATTTCATTCTTACGATACAATTAAAGATATTCTCTATGTTTTGCAAAAGCTCTAATTACTCCTTAACAGTTTCATGATCGTGATTCGTATTCAAGGCAAATTGACCAACATGATTATATCAACAACTATGCATCATCAAGCAACTCAAAAACATCATTAATGACTCGCTGAACCCTAGCTATCCTAATCAACCAACTAACAGATACATACATCTCATACTCGTCTAACACTTTTTATCATGCAAACTTTATCAAATTCCTTTATGTTTAGCAATACCATTAAACAAACATCTCTACAGAAATCGAGCCCTTCATAACAGAACTTGTAACAGCCTTTAATCCTAATCCTAGTCTCATAATTATAAACATTCAGACAACAAGTTCGAACACCACTAAGAGCAATCAATAAGAAGTATAGATCGAAACGAAACCGCAAAAACAAGCTCTTAATTATCAACTATTGAAATATCGGAACGTACCGACTGTGGAGATGATTTACGGTGGCAATTGCGGCGTCAATGAGGGTTGCGTCGAGCGAAAAGGGGCAAAGGGGTGTTCGGCAGGTAATACAGGCGGGTTGTAGGGTTGACGTTAGGGTTTGGGTATGAGGGAGACGACGCATGGGGGGTAGTTAGGATTAATATAGTTTTTTTTTTCAAATCTTAAACTTACAAAAACAACCCTCAGCTATTCCTATATACCCACTTGCACAACAAGTTATTATTGTCATAATAACTAATGATTAGTACTAAAACATAGCTACCACTCATGATAAGGGAATAACCTGATTGGGCACGTCAAGCGGGTTAATAATTCGTGCACACAAGTGACATCTTCAAAAAATACACTTATAGGTTTGTGTAGACATATTAAATTCAGTTTAATATGATGTAGGACGGTAATAAGCAGTGAAACATAACGAAACAAAAATTGCGAAGAATAAACGTAACTAACCTCGGGCACACGAGTTGTCACAGAACCGCCAACCGAAACCCACCCACACAGCTGCAACATCGTGTACCTGATGATGTCGTCGTTAGCTGCCGGTTCGTTTTTCCGGCAGAGAAGGTGTGAAGGTGGTGGTGTTATGGTGGTGTGGATGTGTGAATGTTTATGGTGGTAGTGTAGAGAATAACGTGAAAGAGAGAAAGAAAGGGAAGAGAAAGGGTGGGTAGGTGGTTAAACGATTTTTGTTTTTTAATATTAACTATGTTTTTTTATTTATATCTTATTATTTAATCTTTTTACAAATTTAGTCCCTTAATATAAATTATTTACTCAATAGTCCCTGAATATGTAAAATAACAAGAATACCCTCATGTGCAAGGCACATGACCATATTTAACAAAAAAATTTGACTGAGTTAGGGCTAAAGGACATAACGTGCGGATTTTGAAACGTTAAGGACAAAATTCGTCAAATTTTAAGGTAAAGGACACCGCCTGCAATTTGATACAAACATAAAGGACAAAACTTGTAATTTACTCTATAATATATTAGTAATGACTAATACAGTTTGGGTCATCAAACCGTCGTTTCTTGAGGTTGTGCGTTGTGGTTTGAGAAGAGGTCGGGCTCGGGAATCACCCATGTAGGATTAGGGATGAGCTCGGTACCAACCGGTATTGAAATCCCCAAAAACGGGCACCGGTAATGAAAATACCCGGTACGATACCAAATTTTTTAGTTTAAAATCCAGTAAATTCAGGTACTGAACCGGTACGAAAACGTCAAAAGTCAGTAACAAAAATATTTCGGTTCAAAAAATTCAATACCGATACTCGATACCATTTGCTCATCCCTATGTAAGATCCAGAGGGGTAGGAACACTACTCCCTCTCACCTATATTCCGATCATCATGTTCCATTTTCAATTTAGGAACGGTTAAAGAAGGAAAAAGCTTCATATGGTATCAACAAATTTTACTATAATAACATGTGACCTATTAATAATTCAATTATGTAATAGACGAGATAATGGAATAGATCATTACCATTCCATGTTTTGTTTAGTTACCATATGAGAATGAAATGAATCATTTCTTTATATTGTTTGGTAGAAAATAATAGACAGAGGAATAAAATTAGTGGTGACTGGCGGTAGTAGGTGGTGATAGGTGGCAGTGGTAGCAATGGTTGGAGTTGGCGACAGTGACTGTGGCAGTGGTGGTGGGTGTCGGCGGGTGACGGGTAACGGATGTGGTGGCGGGTGGCTACGGAGGTGGGTGATGTTGCCAGACGACGGTGGTGGGTGACGGCAGGGGCGGAGGTGTCAGCGGTGGGTGGCGGCAGAGGCGGGGTGGCGGCAGAGGCGGGGTGGCGGCAGAGGCGGGGTGGCGGCGAAGGTGGGTGACGCTAGCGGGTGGTGGCAATGAGTGGTGGCAGGTGACAAAGGGAGAGGAGGTGGTTGGCGGTGACAGTGGTGGTTGGCAGTAGCGGTGGTGGGTGGTGGCGACTTTGGTGAGTTGTGAGTTTGTTAATGAAGTGTGAAATGGGGGATGGAAGGAAAAAATAGGGGATGGATGTAATGATTTTGAGTAAATGAAATGCCTCATGTAATAGATGATTCCGTTCTCTCGAAGGTGGTGGGAGGTGGCTGGTGACGGTAGGGGCGGAGGTGTCAGCGGTGGGTGACGGTGGATGGCGGCAGAGGTGGAGGCGGGTGGCGGAGAAGGTGGGTGACGCCAGCGGGTGGTGGCAATGAGTGGTGGCAGGTGACGAAGGGAGCGAAGGTTGGTGGCAGCGACGATGGTGGTTGCCAGCAACGATGGTGGGTGGTGGCGACTTTGGTGAGTTGTGGGTTTGTTAATGGAGTGTGAAATGGGGGGATGGAATGAAAAAAAAAACAAAGGATTAGTGGAATGATTTTGAGTGAATGAAATGACTTATGTAATGGATGATTCTTTTCTCTCGACCAACCAAACACTCTTTTTTTCGTTACCTCATAATGATCCGTTCCATTGCAACTCACATTCAACTTTCAAGCATATCAAACGCTACCTAACACTTTTATAAATTTTGAATTTTGTCAAGAAAACGAATATAACTTTATTAAAACCATGGCCTTCTCTTGACTTTTAAAATTACAACTTCAACTTGTACAATTTGCTAACACATGTACAGAGTCTTTGGTAAACTTACATCTAAACAATGGGAATATTTATACATTACATGTATAAATTTAAAATATCATGAAAAGATGATAAGTGTATGAAGTAACGGGTAAAACTAAAAACATTGAGTTATGAATTTTGTAGCTTTACACAACAACCACAATGATACCCAATATAATTACACTTGTAGCCAAAAACTATTGATACGGTCTTAGGAAGATGAGATATGGACGCACCCTACCTATATTTAATTGAACATAAAGATTACTTTCAGTGAAACCATCAACTCTAAAGATGTATCCATATATAAGAGCCATAGAAAACTTACATATTCACGATACTAGACAAAAAAAAGCAAAAATACATATTGTACCAAAAATATTCTTAGAAAGCTATTAAACCAATAAAACATTACACAAGTGATAACAAGCATAGAACACGAAGAAAAAGAAAAATATATATATTCAAGCTCTCAACAAGAAAAAGAAAAAAAAAATCTAATCTTTTAAGATAAGAAACCAATATAGTAACACATTCCTTAACCTTAATCCTACGTTTCTACGAACACCTATCCTAGATCATGTCCACAAAAAAGTGTTAGTCTAGCAAATTCTTTCTAGTTTGCTCATTCAAATCAGTTTCGGCCTACCTCTACTCTTTATCCCCCTCCACAATGAGAAATTCTACTGTTCTAACCGTGGCTGTCCTGCTGACATGCCCAAACCATCTCAACATCCCATCCCTTATCTTTTCAGATATACTAGTGACTCCTAACCTCTCCTTAAAAACCTCACTCTTTATCCTATCCAACCTGGTATGCCCATATGATGTGTGCAAAATGCAACATATAAATTACATCAATTGTGACATAAAACTAACCCTTTTTTAGTACTAATGTTGGAAAAAGTGTGATTTTGTCTTCCTTTTGTATTTTCAGGATTAAATGAGCTCAAATTAACAAAAGAAGAAAAAAAGACAGCTAAATCTAACATAAATACAAGAAAATGAACAAACGTGGCATGCCCGACCTCCCCGGAAGCATCTTCCCAAGCAAAACAAGAGAACAGAAGGCTGAACACGCCCCGTGTTCAGTGAACACGGGGGCGTGCCCAAGTGTCAGCAGAAAAGACAAAGCTGTAGAAGCTTCTATTGCCCACCACAGGGCCGTGCTCAGCGGACACGGGGCCGTGGTCAACTATAAGATTCGCAGAATCCAGACAAATCTTGATAGTACAGATACGCTTCTGCACACGGGGTCGTGCCCAGCGGACACGGGGCCGTGGTCAACTAATACAGACAAGAGCAATTAATGAAGACAGAGAAGGAGGATGGGCACGGGGCCGTGCCCACTGGATACGGGGCCGTGCCCGAGCTACTGTTCAGGCTATAAATAGGGGTGCTTGGCTCATTTGCAAACCATCCCTTGGCACACCACCCCTCTCACACTTCACCCACCACCATCACAACACCATCATCCACCACCATCATCCATTGTCCATCATAGAGTGTGTGAGTCGTCTCGGGATCCAAGATTGATCTTAAGAGTTCTTGACAATCAAGGCCATGTTTGCCTAAGTCTCTTACATCACTTGGTGAAGACAAAGTGTCTAGTGTAATACTTTTTGTTTTTAATCTTTTCGCACTTTTTACTTGGTTATGTATTAATGACTTTAATAACTAGTTTCTTATGTTGAATGTGATTCTTCCTTATCGTTTGTCCGTGGTGTCTTGGCATTATTTTACTGTCTATATAAAATAAAAGATTTTCACCATTCATATCTCCACGGTCTATATGGAGGTATGTTGGCTACCTGGTCGGGGGTTAAGGGAACGGTTTGGTAAGAGTCTTGCCTTGTTCAGTGTATAGATCCTGCAAGGACCTGGGTCAAATTTAGTAGGACCTCCTTCAATACCCACCGGTATTGGATGGCGGGGGTCCAAACTCTTTGATCCCCTCATATGTAAGCTACTATTAATACTTTAACCCGGCTAGTTAGGACTGTATCCCTGCTGACTCAGACTACTTAGCCGAGGGTAACGTCACCTTCAAAAGAGGGGCCTACCATCATATGCATTAATAACTTAATTAATTATCTTTCAATAATCCGACTGTCACACCCCGACTTTCCACGTGTCACCGGTGGGCCCGGTGGGGCAGTATCGTGACGTGGTTGGCAACATAATAGTCAAACAACACAATATAATAATGCACAGCGGAAGCAAAAGATAAATATATTACATTCCGAATATAAGTAATGTCAAAGTATTACAACAGAAGGTAAAGGATCCACAGGCGGATCAATAAAAGAAAACTGTTCAACAGACTTTAGGCATCTAGAACTTGCAAGATTCCCTAGTGACGCCCTGAGCTCCCAGCCAATTACGCATAGTACCTGTCACTTAACCTTTTGGAAAATACGTCAGTTTACACTGGTAAATACAATTAACTGACTCATTTTGGAAAAAGAGTTTAAAAATTGATTTGAATGCACGAGGCACAAAATATCTTTTATAACTGGATTAAAATGCACAGAGGCAAAATTAATCTTTTATACTTGGGACAATTTTATTAATAAAAATCTTGTAACCGATTTACATGGTTGTCCAACATTTAGGGCCGGTGATTATACAATACAAGCCGGACAAGATTAATCGACACACCACAAATATAATCTCACAAGAAGATACCCTTACGAGTGAGGATACGTTATACATATGCAACAGGAGGTGTTTTGCCTACACCTTGTGCTTACGTCGTGGCCATTCACTTTTTAAAATGAGCCAAGGATATCCAGGACACGGTCATTAACCCCCAATGTTATTTGTTATCAATCAATACAGATTAAAACGGGATTATGCAATTTAATCATCTCCGATTAAAAGGTTTCTACACCCGACCAAGCGGTATTTTTATAATACCGTATCCCAAGCCCGTATAAGGGAAAATAAGTTAAAAGTATTTACCTGAGCTAGCAATGCAATTTATACTCAGCCGTATATCCTAATCAGCAAGCACAAGTACTTCTACTGGGGCTCTCAATCTGCAACGAAGGTTTTATTAACCTATTAAATTCCTAACGGGTCTTATTTAAGTCGTAACTTAGACCGGTTAGTTTTAAAGAAAGGTTTACGGTTCAAAACGCATGATTAAGCGAAGACCGGAATAGAATGTGATTTAGACCTGACAAGTTTGGAGACTTGTATAATATGGGTAAACTAAACACATTCTGGATTTTGAGATAAAAACGATAAGGTTTGACCCGTTTCGGCTATTTTATTTAAACTTGTTACATAAACCGAACCGAACGCGTAATAAGCCTAACGGGTATCTGAAAGAGCCATATACAGGTTTCCTAAGTTAATATGCTTCAAATATGTTGTGACATCAGTAGGATGTCTTTCATTATGCCCCGAACTAATTTAAACACAAACTATGCCCCGTAGGGGTAGTTTGGTCATTTTAAAGGTTGTAAAAGAGTTTAAATGTTTAACTGAATTACAGGTCTGATGTAAACAGCAAACATACTCAATTTGATGAGTTATAACAGTAGGGTAAAGTATATATGTGAATATATCATTTATAACCAAACTATGCACCGAAGGGGCATTTTGTTAATTTCACATAAGCCGAAAAGCTCAAAACTGAAGTCTGAGTTTATCAACCTTTTCTTACTATTAAAATATCATAATTTGCCTCATATATCAGTAGGTATCAACCCGGGTATGTTCAATATGATTTTAAAACGTACTATGCGTTAAAAACGCTAAATAAGGCGATTAAAGGCCATTTTCGGGTTTGATACTTAAATCTGATATTTTTATATTTCCAGAAGGCTTAAAATAATTTATTTATCATATGTGATCAGTAGCAAAAGGTTTGGAGTCGTTTAGATAAGTAAAACTCATTTTATGGCCCGTAAGGGCAAAACCGACAATTACCGGATTAAGCCTACGACTACTAGTTATGCTCAGCCTAAAATTAATTAAAAATCTTTAAAAATCCCAAAATAATATATTATATCAGTGGGTATTAAGTTTGATACCAAAAAGTAGGCTTAACTAGGCTATACGCTAATTACGCCGTTTTATTAACATAAAGCTTTAATTTTGCGATATTGAGCATAACTCTTAATCTATAAGTCAAACTGACGTCAAACTTTGCATACAAGTTTATATATCAGTAACTAAGGTTTCTACACTTTTACATTTTCATAAATCATGTTTTAAGGTAATAAGGGCATAACGGTCAACATATGAGCAATTAACGGAAATATGCATATTAATTGGATAACTAGTGAACCAAGGTGTGTAATCACAGAGGGTTGTTCTAACAAGTAACCTAATTCAATTTAAGCTCTGAGGCATTTCTAAAACATACCTGAACGGGTCAGAACTGAAAGTCAAAGTGAAAGTCAAACTATGTGACTTTCGGTTCCGAACCGGGTCTAAACAGGAAATAGTCGGGTTGAACATGTTTAGACATGTTCTTACACTAATTACCAAGTTATAACAATGATCAAACAGGTTGTATATGTTCTAGATAGCTAATTATGCATAAATGACATTTTAAGCATCCTGTTGACTTTTTAATTAAAAGTTTGACCCGACTTTTGACCTGGTTAGAGTGGTGATCAGGGGAAACCCTTTTGAGGTTTTATTACCCACATAAATACCAACTCATAACTACTTTTAATTCGAGATATGACTGAGCCATTATTGACTAATCTCGAAGTCAAACCGTAATTACGACGGTTTGACTTTTAGCTAATTAAACAAGCTAAACTCAACTAAATAAGAACTAGCAGACTTACAAGAGTCCTATGCACGAGATAAGATCAGATGGACCTGCTTGAGAGCTCCAGGAATGATCAAATTATGCAGATGAAGGTGTGAGGAATTGTTGCAACTCAAGACTCTATTTATAGTGAATTCAATCACCATAAGGTGTTGACAACAAAGTCTAGCACTTACCACAACATCCCAACATGTGTCCTAGTGTTCTAGGGGTTGTTTTAGGGGCCAAGGGATGTGAAAAATCGATTAAAGTCGGATCCAAGTGCAAAGGCAGACAAGAATCAACAATAATCAACAATTCTGCCCAGATGTGGCAGTGGCGTAGTGCCACTGCATGTGCATCAGGTGCTCGCGCTACGCGAGCCCTCAGGGTCGTCCAACATAATTTTGTTAATTGCAGTTTCAGTCCTTGGCTCTTCAAACTTTGTACAGACACTTGTTTATTGCAGTATGAACCCTTATAATTGACGTATAAGGGCTTCAAGACATATACCCCACTTTGTTAAGTCCCCGGGTAACTTTATTGTTACCCGAAAAGGCCTAACTTTCAACGTTGACGTTTTAACCCATTGCACACGAATTTGGTCACAACTTTCTCATACGTTGACGAAACTTTATGAAATTTTAATCGTGTATTCTAGTGAGCATAATTAACCATTACAAAGCTTCGGGTTTGTCAAAAGGTCACTCAGAGGTATAAATTAAACATGTTGACACTTTTAACCCCTGTAGTTTGTAATCTCTCACTTTTAGCTTCGTATGATCCATGATTTATTCGTTTGATGTTATAAACATCATGTAGGGTTATTATGACGTATATTTATTCACTGTTGACATTCAGAACCCGTAAAATCACATACTTTCCATGTTTGTCAACTTTTAGTCCTTTTATAACATTCTTTCACACGTTCAGACTTTATGACACGTGTCAACACATTATAGGACGTGAATTTTCGAGGTGTTACATCCTCACCCCCTTAAAATAAATCTCGACCCGAGATTTACTGAAATAAGTAAGGGTACTTTTCTTTCATCGTGGATTCAACCTCCCACGTGAATTCGGGACCTCTATGGGCATCCCATTTGTCCTTTACAATAGGTACATGCTTCTTCCGAAGCTTCTTTACCTATCGATCTTCAATCGACAAAGGTTTTTCCTCAAATTTTAAGCTCTCATCTTTATGCACATTCGTATGTGGTATAACCAGTGATTCATCAGCGAAACACTTCTTCAGATTGCAGATGTGGAACACATTGTGAATTCCACTGAGCTCTTCAGGTAAGTTTAGCTTATAGGCAACTGAACCGACACGTTCGATAACCTCGAAAGGCCCTATGTATCTCGGGCTTAGCTTGCCTTTCTTACCAAACCGCATCACTCCTTTCCAGGGTGATACCTATTGTTGAACCTTATTTCTTAACAAGAATCTAGGAGGTTTGCTATTTTCATAATCCTTAAATTTTCTGCCGTATACTGGCATCTTACTGATGATTATGAATTTGCGTGATCTTATTGATTGTCTATAATGCAACTTTCAGATCTTAATGTTTGGACTTACCAAACTATTGTCCTATCAATGGACGTTTAACATTCCATCTATACAAGGTCTTCAAGGGAGTAGCCTTGATATTTATATATCAAGTATTATGGAGATGCTTATCTTAAGGTGAGATGGTTATTCCAACCATTACTTAACTAATATTAAGGAATAGCTAATCCGTGTCGTTATTCGAACAATTCGACGATCCTGGGTAGCTGATGGCAAATTCTTAATCGTTGCCTAATTAGGATTGTTGTAATGTATGCATAAGCAAAATGAACCGTCTTTCTTATCTAACAATATCAAACTCTCGGAATATCAAGTTAGGCTATATGAATCTATATCTTTAAAACTTACTTAACCAGGGTTTTCGATTCTGCCAATATGGTACTAGTTGTCTTGGGGATTTCATAATAATACAGCCTTAAATGGGATATGAAACTTAACCCTACCTGCCTCTCAGGGGTAAACAGGGTAATCTTAGGAAAAGATAATCAAGGTACTAGGAGGTTACAGAGATTTCCATATCTCAGGCTCCAGTTCACTCACCATTGCTTGTGTCAAATAAGTGACACATTTATGTTATGAGTCCTCATATTCCGTTACCAGGGAATATTTATTTGGATAACTCTATTATGGATATCTTGTTTGAATGCTACTAGTCAACTTTAGTACAATACGATCATTGGGATATCTTAGGGGTTCCATGTATTAAACCTCCATACTGATCAGGCATGGAAGTAATCTATGGGACACACTAGAATACGCAAATCCTCATATGGCACTTTTATCAAACATAGTTTGGCATTCGCAGGCGATATAAAACAATGAGAAAAATAATTAAAATAACATGTGTTGTCGTACTCTATGCGAAGAAAGAGTACTCTTAGATTTTTCGGAAGGATTCCTTGCCGATACGAGAAGAATCGGTTACTATGGTTTCCTTGGTAATTTATACCTTGTGGCTAATATAAAAGTTACTAAGCTTATGGTTTATGAAGGTTTATTATTGTACATGTGCTTATATTTAATCAAAATGGATATTTCACAAACTAGGCACCTAGCTCGGTTGGCTAGGCGCGCGAAAAGGGTGTGGCCTAGACCCAGGTTTGATTCCGGGGACGGCCGGTTCCACTTCTTTTTTATACTTATAGTTTATGAAGAATTTACTGGTATCCGAACCAAAATAAAACTCTTAGTATTTAAATTACTAATAAAATGCCAATGAATGTACCTGATGCCATTATTTATGGACTAGCTTAGGCATTTTAGGCGCTTTCAATTTTAGGCTTTACTTCCTCCGCCGCATTTCCTTTGACATATTTAGGGCACGTAGTCTTGATGTGGCCTTTCACATTACAGCCGAAACAGACTGCATTCTTAATGTCCTTACAGTCCAACGTTTTATGTCCCTTAGACTTGCAGATCCCACAAGCCCTGGGCTGCGATTTGGATTTTGGTTCGAACCTGCATTTCCCATAATGGCGCTTCATGCAGGTCTCACATATTGGGTTCTGGTCGGACTTTTGTTTGTTCTTTTTCTTAGAACTCTGGGAGTTATCTACTTCCCTTTTCCTTTTTAGTTCATCCTTTGCATCACAGGCATGAACGAGATCCTTCTTAAGGGTGAGGAAATGTGGTCCTAGATAAAATTTGGACCGAGCAGCATGGGGCTCCTTTAACTTTTTCACAGCTCTCTTCACAGCTTTTCCTACGGCTGCGTCTATCATAGTTTGAAGAACATCTTTGGAAATTCTAATGTTTACAATTTCAGCATCATTAGCTTGCGTCGCGTCATCAATGGCGCGATTGACTGTTGTCTTATCCGAGTTTGCCATACTCGATATTGGTTCCTAATACCAATAAAACAATTTCTTAGTTGAAATCCAACAACTGCTAGTTTTCATTCTGATGGCCTTAATATATACTAACCATGGTGTCAATAACCTATACAGGCTATTATAGCACTAACATTCTTAATGAACGTTATTTAAAATGTATTAATATTACTTAGCCTAGGTCGCAAAAGACCATCAATGGCATTAAAGATTTGGACCTAGTCCATCACTTTTCTGACAGAGGATCAAAACGTCACATCTGTCTTTATTATATTAAAGAATTTAGGTAGCTTGAAAGCTTGCCATAGGAATATCAGAAAGGAGTGATTCCTATTAGATATAAAATATCCATCTATGGTTTGTTGGAGCATTTTCTAAAGTATCATCGGCCAATTTCTACCTCGTATTAAATGACCGAAGTCCTAATCAGGCGGAGACAACAGTTCTTTATAGTTATTGTTCAATATTGAATCATATGTGCCAGTATCAAGTAAATTTCTGCATAAACTGCTTGATAAGGAAAGGTACCAGTTATATAGTTATCCTTCTGCGCCATTTCCTTGCGTTCATCCGGAAGACTCATGCGTTTATTTTCCTGGCCTCTCCCGGCTTCTTTATAAGCTTTGGGCAGTTGGTTTTGATGTGCCCTTCCTCGTTACAATTGTAACATGTGGCGTTCTTTAACCCCTTGCAATCTAAGGTTTTGTGACCCTTGGTCTTGCAAATTCCACACAATTTAGCACGTGGGTCGATTGTACATTTTCCAAAATGTTGCTTTTTGCAGTTACTGCATTTGGGTCTGTTATCAGACTGACTCGAGTTCTTCCTAAACTCGGAATCCTTCCCGCGCTCAGAGTTTCCCTTCTTCTTCTTGTTATATCGATGAGAGTTTTCCTCCTCTCTTTCTCTTCTTCCCTCGTCAGAAGCCTTAACAGACTTAATTCTAATTGCATCTAAGGTGAGAGATAAGGATAAGTCCACCACGGACCTATATGTGGTTGGCCTAGATGCTTTAACATTTCCTTTTATCTCTGGTGCTAGGCCTCCAATGAAATGCGCTATGCGTTTAGGTTCAGGGGTGACTAAATAATAGGCGGGACATAGTGTTGAAACTTGTCACATACGCCTGGCAATCTAAATCCTCCATGACTAGAGTCAAGAAGTCTGATTCTATATTTTCTACCTCATGCCGGGGGCAATAGTTTTCCTTGACTAATGCAACAAATTGATCCCAAGATAAGTTGTAGAGTAGAACTTTTCCCGTGGCTTGGAGCAATGATATCCACCATGCCAACGCTTCTCCTTTGAATGATTGTGAAACAAATTTCACAACATCTTGCTCCGCACAACCGCTGATGTCAACAACAGCGTCCATCTCATCGAGCCATGTCATGCAATCGATGGCCCCATTTTCTCCTGTAAAGTCTCTGGCTTGCAGGAGACAAAATATTTATATGAACAGGTCTTAACTGATGCCTCTTGATGAAACACAACTTGTCTAGACGGAATACTCCTTTAATTTGACAAGTCATGAACATCGTCCTCCCTTGACTCATGTGTTTTAAGAGGGGGCTTACAACGAGCCACAGATAGAGTCTTAGAGTGGGTATCATTTGACTCATCATACTACCGATCAAGAGCTCGAGTAACAGTATAATCTATTATTGCCTGTAGTTCTGCTCCAGTTACATTAATTCTGGTAGTATCATTGTCCTCCTTCATGTGGCTGTTAACTTCATCTAATCCAGCCATGTAGCTTGATGTCTACATAAACATTGACAATGATTTATTCAAAGGTCATTATGGAATCGTCATCTTTGACGATTCATCAACCATGGTAATATAAACCATATTGGTTAATTTGTTAGTTATATTTAATTTGTATTTTTATTATAATTTATCCTAGTTATAAAACATCAAGGATATTAAAGTGGCGCAAAAAAAAGGCCTAGTCACAAGGACAAATTTTAAATTTATAAGCCATGATTTCAGAGAACCGAGGCATTAAGGTTTGAACATATTTCATTACATTTTCTTGACAGAGAGCTAAAAACTTCAACTGTCTTTTGTCTTTTAGGACAATAGATATAGCCCGTGGGCATTTCCCTTCTGAGGGATGGTTATAATATGATTATCTTCTCAGATGCTATTAGTCGAGATCGTATGGATCCTACCGACTATTATGCTTGGACCTGGTCCAACATTTTTAGACAGGAGGTCAAAGACCACCATTGTCGTTGTTTTATCGGACAACAAGTTTAGCCCGTAGGCACTTCTGTTGGTGCACACATCTGTCGTCTTCGTCTTGTATCGAGTCTCGGGTTCGGTGCGGATCTATTCAAGCATGATGTCACTAGTGACATCATCACATGACATCACTAGTGACATCACATTACTACATCACGTGAAAGATTACTTGCATACTCAATTCAGATTGTTAATTCACATGAAGACAAAACAAAAGTGTACGGAATTGACATTTCGCTTCAAGACAAAATTGGACTTGAAGATTTCGCTTCAATCAAAAACAATATGCATAGGTTCGCTTGAAGGTTTCGCTTGAAGTGTTTCAAGCGAAATCTAGTGTTCTATATATAGGGACATTGTCATTTCATTTGTAACAGTTCGAACATTTGTCTGAGAGTTATACCGAAGTGCTGCCGGTTTCTCTTCTGATTGTAAAGGTTGTAATATCAATATACAAGAGGTTTAAAGAGTGAAACAAGCTGTTTACACGTCCGTTTCTCTGTTTCCGCCTCTGAAACGGACTAGAACTCTTCCGAACGACTCGTTTAGGTCGCAATCCGATCCTACAATTGGTATCAGAGCTCAGGACGAGGAGTTCTTGCCAAAAACAGCCGGTTTTCACCACGATTTCTGTTTCTACATCATTCTTTTTCGAAATTTCAAACTTTTTACGGATAAAATCGACTAAAATTTTCACATATCACGCATAATCATGTTTTAACAGTTCCTGGAAAGTTTCAGTATCAAAATCAGCCTAAAACTTGTAATTTTGTGTGATTTCGCTTCAAGTGTTCGACATTTGCTGACATCATCTAGGCCTTCGCTTGAGTTTACACATTAGAACACCCTTTCGCTTGAAATTTGATGTTTGTTTGAAGCGAAACACTGGCTCTCGCTTGAAATCTGCACTGAGTCTGCTTGATATATCTTGAGTGTTCGCTTGAATATTCATTTTAGATCTGAACTAACTTGAATCTGATTGATAGTTCATCGTATCGTATTTTCAGTGAACAAGTTTGTGTTTAAGTGTGGAAAGTGCATTGAAATTGTGTGTGAATGTGAATATATCGGTTTATAGTGAGCATGTGAAATACATCAGGTCACGTGAAGTTAAGATGTCGACAATTTTTTAAAATAAAGAATCCATGTGCTTGTTCAGGTCATGTGAAGTGCATTAATTTGGTCGGTTCATGATAATTGTTAAAGTTTGATATGTCAGCAAGCATGAAAAGATAAAGTGTATGGGTCCAATGAGAAATTGTTTAGATCAAGGGTTGTCGGAAATGCATTAATAGTTGTCGTCCACTAATTGATTATATGTTGAATTGAAAATATCAATGTTGTTGACTGAATGTGATATGATTAAGTGTTTGGTCCAATCGTTGTTTTTTTAGGCATTATAATTGTCGGCATAGTGATATTTTTGGTCCAATCAAAGTTAATTCTCATTTTAAAATCTGAATATTACATGTGAATTTCGAACTTATCGAGATGTACTAAGATTGTATGTTTGAATGTGATAGTAGTAAAAGTGTGATTTTGTGATATATTAGTTTACATGTGCTAGTTGATCGAGTCGTGTGCGAATTTAGTTCAAATTGTTTGAATAGAATCTACAGGTTGTGTGGTTTGACATTAAAATCCATTCGCATCAAATATGTTCACTTCACACGGTGTGTACTCAAGTCGCGTGGTTTGAGTCGTGGTTTCTGTCAGTTTGTACGGTTCGGAGTTCAAAGGTGTCAAAAAGTCAATTTTGTATCAAAGGTTCATCAGGTCAATTGAATTCTATCCTGGTCATTCAGTCCACACAACGGGTCATTCAGTTCGCACAGTTGGTCAACATTCAGTCCACACAGAAAATTCACCAGTCTGAGTACCAGTTTGTTTCAGTTAATTGATAAGCGTTTAAACTGATTGTGTTTTTGTTTGTGATTGTAAAGGTACTTGCAAGGTATTTGCCGAAGACATGGAAGAGGATTTCTACAACGCGTTTGCCACACCAGTCGCTCCGGTTACTGCTGCTGAAAATTTATATAGTGAAAATGAAACGGGAACGCATCAAAAACCACCAAAGCTTATGTACATTGAAGAATTTAAAGGATGGCAGAATCGATTTGAGAACTGGGTACAAGCTTACAAGTTTGATGCATGGTGTTCATTGTTGAAAGACTATGAGAAACCAAAGAATGACCGTGGGATGGAAAAAGCATTTGAGGACTACTCAGAGATTGACAAATTAAAATTCACAAGTGAGAAAATGATGATCAGTATTCTTCAGCAAGCAATAAAAGAAGATATATTTGTTTTGCTCCAACATAATGGTACAGCTAAATCAATCTGGGAAGCATTGATTCAGAAATTCCAAGGAAGCGCAGATATGATAAAGAACAGAAAGGCTTTACTGAAAAAATCATTTGATATGTTTTCAGCCTTTGATCATGAAACTACAAAGAATACCATTGATAGATACTGTCATCTAGTCTTGGAAATGAAAAGATTTAACATTGAGAAAGAGGATGATGAGTGGGTTGATAAACTTGCTGAAGCATTACCACAACAGAAATGGGGAACGTATTTGCTGATCTTAAAACATACAAGAAAGTCTGAAAATATGAATTTGGCTCAGTTTATTCAGAGGATTGAAGAGCATGAGTTAGATATTCAGAAAACGGCTATCATGACAAATCCAAATGCCAAACAAGATGTCAGTTTGTATTACAGAGGGAACAAGTTTGAGACTACTACCAGCCCGAGCCCAAAGATCCAAACTGGTTTCAGTGCAGATGGTTCATCCGGAACAAAGAGTAATGTTACTCAAAGTGGTGGATCTTCATCATTCTCAAGTTTTGATCCAAACTTTACAACATCAAGTCCTCAACAACAAAACTCAACAAATCTTCAGTGCAATGTTACTTTAAACATTCAAAATGGTCAGAATCTGTCTCCGGAAGTTGCCAAGCAACACATGGCATCACTGGTTACTATGTTAGAATCTTACGAAAGTTTGATCGGTGGGAAGATTGGGAATCCGATGCTTACCAAAGAAGATTACGACCAAATTGATGCTGAAGAACTTGAAGTGATGGATATCAAATGGTGCTTAGCAAGTGCTTGGAGGAGAGCTGAGAAGTTTCAAGAGATTACTGGTAGGGATGAATTTCGAGGAATGGCTACCTCTCCATTGGGATTTGATAAATCAAAGGTTACCTGTTTCCGTTGTAAAGGAAAAGGTCACTTTAAACGAGAGTGCAAAAGTAAAGAAACTACCGGGAATCAAGATAGAAACAATTATTATCAGAAATCAATCTTCCATCAGACTACTCAACAACCTCAAATTGTACATGCTCATGCTACTGATGATGGAAAGAAGAAAGCTTTAATTATCCATCAAGATGACGAAAAAGTTGCCGAGGGATTTAGTTGGGATAAGTACATTCCATCAGAATCAGGCTTTGTTGCTCGAATTCTAGGTGAAGATGAGGTTAATCAGAAAAGAATCCCGATTTTTCCAGATCTTGGAAGCGATGTAGATACCGATGATGAGGAAGAATATCTTAACAAATGTAGAAAAAGCATTGAACCTGATAGTTTTTATTTTTTCTATGCAGATAAAGTTGATATGCTGAATCAGAAGAAGATTGCCCGCTTAAAAAGGGAACTGGAAGCAGCAAAGTTACTTGCTAATGAAAAGGCAAAGACAGAAGTTGGAGAAACAAAAGTTGAAGCAGTGACTGAAAATGCAATAGAAAAAATCGTTGAAGTGGAGAAAGTGATAGAGAAAATAGTCGAAGTTGAAAAATTGGTCGAAGTAGAGAAGATTGTTGAGGTTGAAAAGCTAATTGAAAAAGTGGTTGAAGTAGAAAAACCATGTTCGAAGTGTTCAGAATCTTGCAAAGCTTGTGAAGAGAAAGATAAGAAGATTGTTGAGTTGGAAAAGATTAAAGAAGATTTATTGTCCGATGTGAAGTATGTAAAGGAGTCATATGATGTGCTCAACAACACAGTTGATCGTCTGAAAAAGACGAATACAGAAATTGAAAAAGCAATGGATAAAATGAGTGCAACATTAATGACAAAGCAGAAAGTCATTAATGAGTATATTGAAGATTGTGCACAATTAAAGAAAGAAGTGGAACTTGAGAAGATTGAGAGTGAAAGGATTAAACGATTACTGTTGAGTTACACTACATGTGATTACTTGATTGATCGTGTTTATCCTACTGTTGCAGGTCTAGAAGCGTTCATGGACAAAAAGACTGAAGATACTGATACTGGTAAGAAACCAAGTGTCAAGTATAACAGATGTCCGCCCCCTATCCATGAAACTTATTCTCCCAGGAATCCTAACGAGGAGCATTTAAAAAAGGCAGTCAACATCAAGTTAAAGTCTGAAATCATTGATGAATTACCAGACAATATTGATGTTACATTCACAGCGTCTGACACTGATCATGAGTCTGAGTTAGTAAAGAAAGTTGTCGATCAGGTGTTGGATACGGATGAGGAGTCAAAACCGGAGTCTAAGTCTGAAAGTCCGAGTTCGTCAGAAAAGAGTCCGAGTTCACCGGTTAATAGGGTTTACAATAGAGAATTCCTGTTATCAAAATCTAATTTGAATGACGGATCAATCAAAGTGGCTTATACTTTGAATGATTCAGACAAATTATATTCTGATGAGGAATTTCCAATCAGAAGTGTAAAAACTGAAATGATCAAACAGGTTTTCAAATTAACAGAAATTAATCTTTCTGATATAAAAGATTTAAATCTTGATGAAAAACCTAAAAAATACACTTCAAGAGTTCAACAGAGATTGAACAAGAAAAAGGGTTATAGTTCTGGTTATGGTTATCGAAAGAAACCAAACTACAACGGTAATCTCAAAAAGAAAGGTTTAGGATTTATTCCTCCTGAAAATTATCAAAATCAGAAAACTTATAAACCAATTACAAAATTTATTGCAGGTGGAAGTTGTGAAGATGAGCAGAAGAAACCATTATGGAAACAATCCAATCAAGAGTTTCTTGCTGAAGTGAAGAAGAATGTGAGAAAGTTTACTCAAAGAGTTGATCGAAGAACTTGTTTTAAATGCCAGGAAGTTGGACACATAGCTTGGAATTGCCCCAAGACCAACTACAAAGAACAGGGAGTTTCTTCTAACTTTGAAATGAAAAAGAAAAATGTTGATAAATCGACTTTGGAAGTTGGTGAAACTTCAAAACGGTTTTACAAAAGAAATGTCGATTTAACCAAACAAAAATGGATTGTAAAATCTGAAAGAAGTTCTGACAATGAATCTGATTCCATAAAATCAGAGGAGTCATTTGTTGAGAAAAAGATTGTGAATTCCGTTCCTGAGGTGAACGATGAAAATTTTCCTTCATTGTCAAAGGAAAATTGGAAGTCGAAAGTTGGGAAGGTAGAGATCTCAAATCAATTCTTCGCTGATAAGGGAGAATTTGATGTTGAGAAGGCTTTCAACGGGAAAGTCAAACATATTTTCGGTAAGATGGTTGATAGGAAGGTAAAAGGTGCTCAAGAATTTTATAAATCAAAATGTTGGTGGGATAGATGTTTGCCACCAAAGTCACCCAAGGCTGGTGAGGCTTGGGTGGACGTTATGTTTGAGTAAAAACCGGACTTGCCGGAGCTCCCAGGTTGGTAAAAGTGGAGCAGGAATCGGCACATTTCTTGAGAAATTCACGAAAGTGATTTCGACTTACAAGTGGTAAATCAGGGACATTAAATTGTATCTGATTTTCTACAAATGATTGAGAAACAATGTGATGAAACCCCTAACCTACAATTGGTAAAATCAAACTTATTTTCCGGAAAAACCATTTGATTAAAACAAACTTAAGTGTTTTGAAATCACAATGGGAAAATAGTTTGTTGTGAGGGGGAGTTCTGATTGTTTATGCCAAGTGGATGGCGATCTGAAGTGATTCGATATCAGTTGTCACTTTATTGTAGAGTTTGTTTTCAAATTTCCTAAAATGTGTTTGCATTTTAGGGGGAGTAAAAATTTTCAGAAAATCCAAAAACATTTGAAAATTTGAAAAAGCCAAAAACATGATAAAATCAAAAATGAGTTTTGTTGTCAAAAAGAGGAAATGATAGTACATCAGTGGACGATCACAACATGCTAAAGAAATGGAAAGTTAAATAGTGATAAACGGTCTCACTGATGATGTGCCAGTAGGTTTTTGCACATTTAGTAAATTGTGACGAGATATAAATATAAAATTTACTTACGTCTACGTGGGGAACACCTCCAGGATATATAGGTAACCCCTGAAATCTTGTTTGAAGGGTCCCGTATTCTGAGATACTAGGTCTTTATACTCAGTGATATCTGGGGTATTATCCCGGGACTTCTGATTTTGCGGAATCAATGGCCTAGTCCCCGGAGAATACTTTCTGCTTGCTTGAAATATAGCACCACCCTCAGCTAAAAAATGATGAAACATTGAAAAATGCTAATCATGGCTGTTGTAATACAAAAGATCCTCTAAAGGGGACACTCCTAAAAGTCAACTAGGCTCTCTGCTGAACGGAAGTTCTGACCTGAGCTATCACGGTTGCATAATTTATTCCCCTTACAGATATCATCTGTGGTATACTCACCTGTAAGACTGAATATTGGGGTCTGGATACGGGAGTATATACTGAGGTGGGACACATGTAGATGTTTAAGTTCTAAAACACTAATTCGTATCTCGAAGCAGTTGAACTTTGTGTGAAAATTTAAGTGGACAAGTATACTGACAATCTAGGTGAATTGTTTAGAACTTAAAATGTTTAAAGCTTAACGGTGTTGGTGATTTGTCTCAAAAACTGATATGATCCTCTTACACAAACTCACAAAAATATTGTATATAAATATTTCTTTACTGCATTTTATTTCTGTTATTTCAAAATCCAAAAAGATTTTCGGTGTGTTTTAGCATAAATTTTGAAAAATTCAAAAAAGATTTTAGACAACTGATGTTGAAGAGCTGATTTTCAAAATTCCGAGTGCTGAACATGACGAACAGGTTTGGAGAATTTGATTGAAAAGTTTTTCAGAGATAAAAATTCGTTAAAAGATCATTGTTAATATTTGATTGTATATTGATTGGAGAAGATCAGTGTTGGTGAATGAAATTTGATAAATTGTTAAATATTTTTTTGTGAATCTTATTTTTGGGTAGAGGATGTGCAGGATAGCAGATAGAGTGCCAGGTTCCAATACCTGAGGATTCTAAAATACTGTAAAAGCCAGACTACGATCCCAGCATGTTTTGAGGGGGAGTCTGTTAGAGAGAGAGAGAGAATTGGAGATAGAATAGAGCCAGGAAGAGATCCTGAAGAAAGCTCAAAGACTGATAAAGACTGAAGATTGAGAAGACTCGACACTTAAGACTCGTCAACATCTGAGGGGGAGTCTGTTGGTGCACACATCTGTCGTCTTCGTCTTGTATCGAGTCTCGGGTTCGGTGCGGATCTATTCAAGCATGATGTCACTAGTGACATCATCACATGACATCACTAGTGACATCACATTACTACATCACGTGAAAGATTACTTGCATACTCAATTCAGATTGTTAATTCACATGAAGACAAAACAAAAGTGTACGGAATTGACATTTCGCTTCAAGACAAAATTGGACTTGAAGATTTCGCTTCAATCAAAAACAATATGCATAGGTTCGCTTGAAGGTTTCGCTTGAAGTGTTTCAAGCGAAATCTAGTGTTCTATATATAGGGACATTGTCATTTCATTTGTAACAGTTCGAACATTTGTCTGAGAGTTATACCGAAGTGCTGCCGGTTTCTCTTCTGATTGTAAAGGTTGTAATATCAATATACAAGAGGTTTAAAGAGTGAAACAAGCTGTTTACACGTCCGTTTCTCTGTTTCCGCCTCTGAAACGGACTAGAACTCTTCCGAACGACTCGTTTAGGTCGCAATCCGATCCTACAACTTCATCACTATCGGATGTTTATAATGTGATTATCTTATAGGATGACACAAGCCATGATTTCTAAATCACTAGGCTAGATAAGAAAATTGGAAGAATCCAATATAAGGATGACTGTTGTGATTTTATCGAATCACATTTGTCAGGAGTGCTAACACGTTCTTAGGTGTTAACAAGGATCTGAATCCCTTGGGTAGGTTTCACCATCTTGGCCGCGTAGGCTTGATTTCACCTTTAAAATTCTTTTTAAAATGCCTACTGGCAGGGAAGGAAGGATATTTATTTTATTCAGGATTTTTATCATAAATCCTAATTTATAAGTTAATAATAGCACAAATGGCCTAGTCGCGTAGACAAGTTTAATTTATAAGCCATGATCGTTTGGGATCGAGGCATTTAGTAATAGCACAAAAGGCTTAGTCACGTGGACAAGTTTAATTTATAAGCCATGATCGTCTGGGATCGAGGCATTTAGTAATAGCACAAAAGGCTTAGTCACGTGGACAAGTTTAATTTATTAGCCATGATCGTCTGGGATCGAGGCATTTAGTAATAGCACAAAAGGCTTAGTCACGTGGACAAGTTTAATTTATAAGCCATGATCGTCTGGGATCGAGGCATTTAGTAATAGCACAAAAGGCTTAGTCACGTGGACAAGTTTAATTTATAAGCCATGATCGTCTGGGATCGAGGCATTTAGGTGTGAATCCAAGTTCATTACTTTCCTTGACAGAGAGTTGTAGGCTACCACCGTCTGTAGTCTCAGAGGACGTTAGTTATAGCCCGTAGGCACTTCCCTGAAAGGGATGTTATTTTCCATTTATTTCATATTTCATGTTTAGAATGAAAACTTAGTTTAATCAATCCATTATATGAAAAATAAAAGTACAGAGTTGCCCTAAGCGGGTCTTTGAAGGGATGATGTGTCCTCGAAGGGACTGCAAGATAAATATGTCCTTATAAGGACTATTAAGGAAACGATCTTCAGCAAAAGGAGTTTCCTCTTCATTTTTATGTCTGAATGCTTTCTCCTTGATTGCACGTTTCATCCTGGCCGCGGTACGAAGCTCAGCATTTCAAGGCTCCGGGTGTGGAGAACTGTAAGTCCAGAATCACTACAATCGGATATCAAACACTAATCAAAGCGCGGAATACTGAGAAAAGTGTAGAAGAACAAGAACAAACAATCGATTGATTAATCAAAGTGCACACGGTTTCTAGAGAACCGTCTGGTACACTTGACAAGAATTCGAAAATACTAAGAAACCTCTGAAAAATGTCTAACCTAATAATGAACTAGGTTCACCCTATTTATAGTTACATAGGGTGACCTAGTTACAGACTGGGCCAGGCCCACATGCACAATATTACTAACCAAACAAGACCAAATCACTAATTTGCCCACATGGCTTATTTCATTACTATCTAACCCACTACAAGGCTAAGCCCAATAGCCTATATTTGTGTTTGATAAAGATAGGCGTAAACCTACACCATTATAGGGCCTTACAATATCCCCCTAGGTTTATGCTGTCTTTATCAAACTGTTGTCAATATCATGTGTCTGTGGGTAGATACTTCATGTCTTCAACCTGAAGCTTGGGCTCTTTGTTCTTCTCTTTCACGATCAGCTTTGCTTGAAAAACTTGTTGAAAAGAATGCAAGCGGAGGATTCTCAGCAACTCTTTTCTTTGTCAATGTCTTCTCTTTCAAGCAGGTTCACAGGTACCTCTTCAAATGTACTATCACTGTCAGATGACTTGTATCTGGTGCTTCTGACTCAGGCACATCTTGTTGTTGTGATGCTTCAGGCTTTGTCAGCAGCCAACAACATCTCAATCTTCAACAACCCCTGTTTCTTGATTTGAATTTTAATTCTGCACATGCTCAGAAATTCATAAGCAACATTTCTAAACAACAGAGGAAAGTACCACGTGAACACTCGGTACATCCAAGTATTTGTACTCGGATTTTACAATTCAAATTTCTTTCAAATTATGATGATCAATCAAATCTTCAAGAACGGTTAAAATATTTTAATAAAACAAAGAAGCACTCTATTTTTGGATTTTTGATTTTATAAAAACTAACAATTTAAATTAAAATACAAATAAACAAAGAAACTAATATACAATTACAATTTGCAATGGGATCAAATCATAGTGTTTCAGGCCAAACTACACTTATCAACACTAATTTACTTTGGGTGATCCGAGCGATTGCCAGTATATTTGTCCACTTAAACTTATCTCCCTAGGCCTTTTTCAAATGACGGTCTGCAACTGATTTATCATGTTTTCATTTTAATTGATATGAACACTCAATTCAATCACGATCAAATCCCGGAATTTTTAATCAGAACACGCTATCATACATGCAGTTTCCCTACCACATATTTCACAAGTCCGTTCTAGGATTCTGAAATCTTGACTGGGACTGGATTGAGAAGAGAAAAGAATAGATCATTTGCAGAGATGGATATAATATACAGATCAAATGAGTTTTCTCAGTTTGATATAGGTTTTTTTTTTTCGGGTTTCTTTTGGGCACTAGAGGGCCTCTTTCGGGTGTATTTGATCTATAGCGCGACAACGTACAGCTAGGTCAGCATGTATCTAGATGCAGCAGAAGCTGACGTTGCCTAGCACCTCCAGGTCTTTGCTCACGCAAAACAGAGGAGATACACGAGTTGGACAGAAAAGATTTCAGAACTAGAACGAAATTGTGTGTATCGGGACGTCACACACGAATTCAAATAGCCATGTCCTAATTCCAAGTGACGTTTTTTCCTGAGGTCATAGAATAATATTAGTGTTCTGCACAAAAACCAGTCAAAGAATCCAGCCATCAGGATAAAGCCTACCAACATATCGCTCTAGAGTCAGACCATTTCAATATTGGTCTTACATGAGTCAGCCTTAATCCACATAATGAAATTATTTCATTTCCCATGTATGCAACAAAATATTTTTTTTTTTTTTTTTTTTTGATTTTTCTGTTTTTTTGAAAGTTTTTGTATTTTCTCATTTTCTCTATTTACTAATATCTCAAGATATCCCCCTAAATTTGTGCGTAAATTTTACGCGCAAATTTACCTGACAACGAGAAAGTATGTACAAAGAGAAACACAAAAGAAAATGAAAATATTTTTGTTGTTTTTGCCTAACCGTTCCATCATAAGATTTAAGACTAATCAATATCGAAATATGAATACGAAATTCAAATGGGTACCTTTTCGCTGATCTTGTCTTACCTCTCTTATCTCCTTCAAACGAAACATATCAACTGTAAAGAAATATACATTTTGCAACAGTGAGATGTTACCCGTTATGTCTCTGGAACAACCGCTATCAACATCCAAGGATTGTCAACAGCTCCTCCTTGGTTGTCCCTGAAAAGTAAGGAGATTAGTAAGACATTGGTACCCAGGCCATAGTGGTCCTGGGTATTCCTAAAGCATCAATATAAGATACTTCTCGAAAACACATGCCCCCTTTTGATTCAAGGACTGGTGATGTCGCTGCTTTGTGTTTTGCCTGCCAAATTTGTTTAGGCTTCTCTAATTTCTGAGGTGCCTTTGGCAAAACTGTTTGCTTTTCAACCTTTTTGTTTTTCAAAACTTGTTTTGGTTTCAAAGCTTGTTTTCGTTTGTTTTTCGCAACATTCCAATCCCCATCAGATGGTTTAACCTGGGGATGCTTATTCATCATTGCCTTAGGTTTTTCAACCTTCATTGGCTTAGAATAAGATCTATCCCTAGATGTAACCTTCTGATGCTGTGTATAATATGGCAAATAGGGACGATATGTGCAATTTCTTGCAATGTGACCGGGTATGCCGCAATTGTAGCAGGTTTGCTTTTTCACATAGGGAGCATAACCCGGTCCATTCCATCCAACCGATGCTGAGTATGAGTTATAAGATTTGTTGGATGATTTATTTGCAGCCTTCTCAGCCTTTTTGCCCTGCTTCATCTGTCTCTGTTTACAACAGTTAGCACATTTAGCATTTTCATTTTTAACTGTTGGCTTTGGAGGCACATATTTGTTTGAAGGGCCTCTCAAAGCTGGCTCAGAAATAGCCTTTCTCACATATGGAGGGGCATCAGCAGACAAATTTGATGTTTTTGAACAAACATCGTTACCCTTTTGGCAAACAACATCATCATCCTCAACCCAATCCTCTACTATTACCTCATCTGCACATGAAGTAGAGGCATCAGTAACATTCACACATTTAAAATCAGGGACTGGCCTTGTTATTTCAACTTCAGATGTTTTGGGCTCAGTCACTGTTTCACTGGTTGATTTAGCTGAACCACCTGAGTTACATTCCTTTTGTAGTGGCTCTGCTGAATCCTCTGCTGCTGAGTCAGCTGCTTCAGAAGAGTCACAACTGGATTCACTAGATTCAACTGATTCCAATTTATCAGAATCAGTTGCTTCAGGTGATTCACATTTGGAGTCAGATGGAGCAGGTGGCTCAGATGCTACTATTGTTTGTTCTGATTCAACTATTTCAGGTGATTCGTTACTAGACTCGGCTGAATCAGCTAACTTTGACTTTTCACAGTTAGTTGTCTCCGAGGAGTCACATGACGAATCAGATGAAACAGTTGACTTAGTTTGTTTGCGAGACCATTCAACAAACTCATTCAACATAGCAAACTCAAAATTGAAAAATTTTGTTTTAGACTCTTTCTCTTGTTGTTGTACTTCAGGTGAATTTTGAGAAAAACTTGACACAGTATTATCTAATACTTGAAAATGTTTGTCAATGTTCGCATTATTCTCAAAATTTAGAGTCTCGTTTTGCTTTAAAACATCAGCAGGTTTCACGAAAGTTTTATCAAATGCCTGTTTTTCTAGAACAATTTCAGTTTTATCAGGCCTTGTGATTTTAACTTTCTTTGGATTAACAGGCTCAGCCTTCCTATCCCCGGGCTTCCCATATTCCATTTCAGGCAAGTCGGCTATCTCCTCCTCAGTCATAGGAATAGAGGTGTAATTGTGATTGTATGGTGGAGGTATGCATACAAATCCCAATCCTTTATTCCTCACTTCTTTTTTGCTATACTTTAACTGTTGATTTATCATCTTTTCGACCTTTTCGCTTGAAACATCAAATTTTTTGAAATTAAATTCTGTATTTTCGAAAGTCGATTTTAAGTCGTTTAATTCAACAGTTAATTTTTCAGATAGCTCCTTGAAGTGGAGATATCGACATTTTGCCTCGCTTAGATCGCTATGCAACTTTCGAATATCACGCTTTTGCGCCTCCACCATATCCTTATACCCACCCAGTTTCTTTTTTGCTTCATAACTAGTGGATCGGGCAAAATCAAGTTGCATAACGAGCGATTCAGCATATTCCTTAAAACCTTTTACTTTTTTCTTACATTTATCAGTACAACACACATCGTCTACACATACCTCAGCCTCAGAAGGAATGTAGTCGTTCATTTGAGCCGACATTTCTAAGTAGCAAAGCTGTGATCCCCCGGAAGTGTGATCCCCCGAAGATATGATCCCCCGAAGATGTGCACACGTAGGATCACGTACACTATTTCCTCAACACAAACCTAAAGCGAGAACCCGTGTACTCGCTAACTCAACCCCTTTGTCACACAAACGAACCAACTTCCTGTATCGCACCTCCAAACCTATCTAAACTTATCACCAACAAACAAACCCTTTTTTTTTTTTTAATTTTTAACAAAACAATTTTTTTTTATATATATAAAAACCCCCTTTTTTATTTATATAAAAACTAATTAATATTATAATTATAATTATTATGTTATTATTAATTATTAGGTAATGATGACTCAATGATTATTATTATTATTATTATATATTAAAAAAAAAAAATCTAAACAACTGTACTGTACGTCTTCTTCGATATAGAAACTGATTCAACCAAAACCCTAATTATAAAACTCAGCCGCCAAACGTCTTCGTCTTCTTCGTTCGACAAACAACTGAACAAAAACCTATTTCCTCAGCTGCTGGAGATGAAGATGGAACAGAGCAGCCGATTAAGACGGTGATGGTTGCAGGTTAACAATAAGAACAGTTGCAGGTTGGTGACGATGGAGGTTGACAACCGGAGAAGGTTATTTCACGGTGATGATGACGGTGGTGCGATGAAGCTGACAGCCGGAGAAGGTTGCAGGTTGGACGGTAATCGGAACACGACGGAGATGGAGATGTAGGTGACGATGAATATCAGGTTATGCGGAATGACGATGTAACAAGGAGAAGAAGCAGCGACTGAGGAGGTGGTGCTATGACTGTGGTGGTGGCAGTTAACGGTTTGCGGAATCGGTATCGGTGCGCGGTGGTGATGATAATATGGGTTCACAGTTTGGTCGGAGGTGGCGGAGGTGGTCTCGAGAAGATGATGTTGATACTGAACGGAGGTGATAAATCGTCGGGTTCGGTGTGCAGTTTCGGTGAACGACGAGGGTAACACGGTGGTCGGAGGTGAACCGGTGATGATGAAGGATGGATCGCACAAGAATAGGAAGATGATCGCACAAGACAAATTTGTAGTCGCACAAGATCAGTTGCTTCAATCGCACAAGAATAATGAAGCAATGATGATGACTAGCTTTGATGGCTGTTATAAAATCGTAATCGCACAAGGACTTGTTTCCGTCGCACAAGCTTGAAAGTTGTTGAACACTTTGACTTTTTGTTGCAATTTTTGTAGATAATTCCACTAATCAAATCCCCCGAGAATTAAGGAATTGATTTGAAATTCAACCTCTTTGATTTATTTCCACAAATAACCTTCGAAAAACAAGCAAACACTTTGACTGTTTTACCAAAACAGATCAAAACACTAATATTTAAACTGTTCTTCAAATCTTCAACCTGTTCTTCGTGTTCTTCGATCTTCAAAAAAATATCCGATTAAAACCGAGCCTTCGCAAGACTACTTAGGCTCTGATACCAATTGTAAGTCCAGAATCACTACAATCGGATATCAAACACTAATCAAAGCGCGGAATACTGAGAAAAGTGTAGAAGAACAAGAACAAACAATCGATTGATTAATCAAAGTGCACACGGTTTCTAGAGAACCGTCTGGTACACTTGACAAGAATTCGAAAATACTGAGAAACCTCTGAAAAATGTCTAACCTAATAATGAACTAGGTTCACCCTATTTATAGTTACATAGGGTGACCTAGTTACAGACTGGGCCAGGCCCACATGCACAATATTACTAACCAAACAAGACCAAATCACTAATTTGCCCACATGGCTTATTTCATTACTATCTAACCCACTACAAGGCTAAGCCCAATAGCCTATATTTGTGTTTGATAAAGATAGGCGTAAACCTACACCATTATAGGGCCTTACAAGAACTCCTATTACGGCTTCTTCGCTTGGCGACGTATCCCATATATATAAAAAATTTTGGAAGAAAAGATTTCCAGATTGGTATTGAGAATATTCCTGTTTTGGTCAAAAATTACCGACGTAATTAAGTGATCAAATTAGTTAAGTGAGGTAGTGTGCTAGAAATGTGTGTCGAAAATATGTTAATCAAGTTGTTTTGTAAAAACAGTTTCAGGATACGGCTCAAGATGTAGAGCTGTATCTATGATCAAACAATGAGCAAAAATAAAGTAAACGACACGAGATGTACGAGGAAAGCCCTTGATCAATCTAGATCGCCGGCATAAAACCTCGGGAGCTGACAATCGCAGCTGCCTTGTTCTTCAATTGCTTCAAAAATCAGGATACAGTGCAGGATGTGGTACGGATCGACTAAGTGTTACAACGAAACTTGAATACAAGTGTGGTGTTTGCAATGAGCTAGAGAGTGTAAGTGTATGAGAGTGTTAGTGAAAAATTGTGTGTTCTAAGCTGATCCGTCCCCATCTATTTATAGTTAAGATAAAATAACAAACTATCCTAAACTTGCGGGATCCACCGAATATTCCTTCTTCGAACGTTGTAGACCTGGTCTTTCGGGCTCAACGTCTCTCTCTCAACAAATTCGTCCGAGTCTTGAGGAGAAGAAGTCCTCTTGACCGTTAGCAAGTCTCAGCCCTTAACCTGCACGTGGTTAATTCAATAAGCCTCAGGATATCGCCCAAGATGTTAGCAATATCCTCTTCCAGCATCCTGGTCACAAATGAACAAACATAAGCAGGATATTGGTCAGGATATATACGTTAAGAAAATGACCCCTAACAATTCCTATGTTAAGTCTAGACTCAGAAGGTCAAGGAATGTGCTACTATGTCATTGAGATTAAACACATAAGGCTAGTGTCTAATTCACTCAATGTTGGCTCTGATACCAACCTGTCACACCCCGACTTTCCATGTGTCACCGGTGGGCCCGGTGGGGGAGTATCGTGACGTGGTTGGCAACATAATAGTCAAACAACACAATATAATAATGCACAGCGGAAGCAAAAGATAAATATATTACATTCCGAATATAAGTAATGTCAAAGTATTACAACGGAAGGTAAAGGATCCACAGGCGGATCAATAAAAGAAAACTGTTCAACAGACTTTAGGCATCTAGAACTTGCAAGATTCCCTAGTGACGCCCTGAGCTCCCAGCCAATTACGCATAGTACCAGTCACTTAACCTTTTGGAAAATACGTCAGTTTACACTGGTAAATACAATTAACTGACTCATTTTGGAAAAAGAGTTTAAAAATTGATTTGAATGCACGAGGCACAAAATATCTTTTATAACTGGATTAAAATGCACAGAGGCAAAATTAATCTTTTATACTTGGGACAATTTTATTAATAAAAATCTTGTATCTGATTTACATGGTTGTCCAACATTTAGGGCCAGTGATTATACAATACAAGCCGGACAAGATTAATCGACACACCACAAATATAATCTCACAAGAAGATACCCTTACGAGTGAGGATACGTTATACATATGCAACATGAGGTGTTTTGCCTACACCTTGTGCTTACGTCGTGGCCATTCACTTTTTAAAATGAGCCAAGGATATCCAGGACACGGTCATTAACCCCCAATGTTATTTGTTATCAATCAATACAGATTAAAACGGGATTATGCAATTTAATCATCTCCGATTAAAAGGTTTCTACACCCGACCAAGCGGTATTTTTATAATACCGTATCCCAAGCCCGTATAAGGGAAAATAAGTTAAAAGTATTTACCTGAGCTAGCAATGCAATTTATACTCAGCCGTATATCCTAATCAGCAAGCACAAGTACTTCTACTGGGTCTCTCAATCTGGAACGAAGGTTTTATTAACCTATTAAATTCCTAACGGGTCTTATTTAAGTCGTAACTTAGACCGGTTAGTTTTAAGGAAAGGTTTACGGTTCAAAACGCATGATTAAGCGAAGACCGGAATAGAATGTGATTTAGACCTGACAAGTTTGGAGACTTGTATAATATGGGTAAACTAAACACATTCTGGATTTTGAGATAAAAACGATAAGGTTTGACCCGTTTCGGCTATTTTATTTAAACTTGTTACATAAACCGAACCGAACGCGTAATAAGCGTAACGGGTATCTGAAAGAGCCATATACAGGTTTCCTAAGTTAATATGCTTCAAATATGTTGTGACATCAGTAGCATGTCTTTCATTATGCCCCGAACTAATTTAAACACAAACTATGCCCCGTAGGGGTAGTTTGGTCATTTTAAAGGTTGTAAAAGAGTTTAAATGTTTAACTGAATTACAGGTCTGATGTAAACAGCAAACATACTCAATTTGATGAGTTATAACAGTAGGGTAAAGTATATATGTGAAATATATCATTTATAACCAAACTATGCACCGAAGGGGCATTTTGTTAATTTCACATAAGCCGAAAAGCTCAAAACTGAAGTCTGAGTTTATCAACCTTTGCTTACTGTTAAAATATCATAATTTGCCTCGTATATCAGTAGGTATCAACCCGGGTATGTTCAATATGATTTTAAAACGTACTATGCGTTAAAAACGCTAAATAAGGCGATTAAAGGCCATTTCCGGGTTTGATACTTAAATCTGATATTTTTATATTTCCAGAAGTCTTAAAATAATTTATTTATCATATGTGATCAGTAGAAAAAGGTTTGGAGTCATTTAGATAAGTAAAACTCATTTTATGGCCCGTAAGGGCAAAACCGACAATTACCGGATTAAGCCTACGACTACTAGTTATGCTCAGCCTAAAATTAATTAAAAATCTTTAAAAATCCCAAAATAATATATTATATCAGTGGGTATTTAGTTTGATACCAAAAAGTAGGCTTAACTAGGCTATACGCTAATTACGCCGTTTTATTAACATAAAGCTTTAATTTTGCGATATTGAGCATAACTCTTAATCTATAAGTCAAACTGATGTCAAACTTTGCATACAAGTTTATATATCAGTAACTAAGGTTTCTACACTTTTACATTTTCATAAATCATGTTTTAAGGTAATAAGGGCATAACGGTCAACATATGAGCAATTAACGGAAATATGCATATTAATTGGATAACTAGTGAACCAAGGTGTGTAATCACAGAGGGTTGTTCTAACAAGTAACCTAATTCAATTTAAGCTCTGAGGCATTTCTAAAACATACCTGAACGGGTCAGAACTGAAAGTCAAAGTGAAAGTCAAACTATGTGACTTTCGGTTCCGAACAGGGTCTAAACAGGAAATAGTCGGGTTGAACATGTTTAGACATGTTCTTACACTAATTACCAGGTTATAACAATGATCAAACAAGTTGTATATGTTCTAGATAGCTAATTATGCATAAATGACATTTTAAGCATCCTGTTGACTTTTTAATTAAAAGTTTGACCCGACTTTTGACCTGGTTAGAGTGGTGATCAGGGGAAACCCTTCTGAGGTTTTATTACCCACATAAATACCAACTCATAACTACTTTTAATTCGAGATATGACTGAGCCATTATTGACTAATCTCGAAGTCAAACCGTAATTACGACGGTTTGACTTTTAGCTAATTAAACAAGCTAAACTCAACTAAATAAGAACTAGCAGACTTACAAGAGTCCTATGCACGAGATAAGATCAGATGGACCTGCTTGAGAGCTCCAGGAATGATCAAATTATGCAGATGAAGGTGTGAGGAATTGTTGCAACTCAAGACTCTATTTATAGTGAATTCAATCACCATAAGGTGTTGACAACAAAGTCTAGCACTTACCACAACATCCCAACATGTGTCCTAGTGTTCTAGGGGTTGTTTTAGGGGCCAAGGGATGTGAAAAATCGATTAAAGTCGGATCCAAGTGCAAAGGCAGACAAGAATCAACAACAATCAACAATTCTGCCCAGATGTGGCAGTGGCGTAGCGCCACTGCATGTGCATCAGGTGCTCGCGCTACGCGAGCCCTCAGGGTCCTCCAACATAATTTTGTTAATTGCAGTTTCAGTCCTTGGCTCTTCAAACATTGTACATACACTTGTTTATTGCAGTATGAACCCTTATAATTGACGTATAAGGGCTTCAAGACATATACCCACTTTGTTATGTCCCCGGGTAACTTTGTTGTTACCCGAAAAGGCCTAACTTTCAACGTTGACGCTTTAACCCCTTGCACACGAATTTGGTCACAACTTTCACATACGTTGACGAAACTTTATGAAATTTTAATCGTGTATTCTAGTGAGCATAATTAACCGTTACAAAGCTTCGGGGTTTGTCAAAAGGTCACTCAGAGGTATAAATTAAACATGTTGACACTTTTAACCCCTGTAGTTTGTAATCTCTCACTTTTAGCTTCGTATGATCCATGATTTATTCGTTTGATGTTATAAACATCATGTAGGGTTATTATGACGTATATTTATTCACTGTTGACATTCAGAACCCGTAAAATCACATACTTTCCATGTTTGTCAACTTTTAGTCCTTTTATAACATTCTTTCACACGTTCAGACTTTATGACACGTGTCAACACATTATAGGACGTGAATTTTCGAGGTGTTACATCGACCCTTTAGGATTGTATCCTTGCTGACTCAAACTACTGGGTTGAGGGTAACGTCACCTTCAAAAGAGGGGCCTACTACAATAACTAAGATAATCTCTTAAAAAGTGCAAAAGTGCGAAAATAATCAAAGGTTACACTAAACACGAGTCGGAGCCAAGTGATTCATCTTGTCTATCTATTTTACTTTTATTTTGTTTTTCAGCATTTTAGTTAGTTTTTATTTTTCTAGTTTTAAACCTTTTTCTAAACTTTTGATTTGATTAGAAGTTGAGGATAAACCGATACTAAAAGCTCTTGTGTCCTTGGATGACCTCGGTATCTTGCCAACACTATACTACGCTCACGATGGGTGCACTTGCCCATATGTGTGTTTAGTGTTAGTAAATATCGTGTTTTATAAATTTAAAACTTTGCTAAAAAGTGTAAAAGGGCTTAAAATATACTTAAACTTATATACACACTTCACACGCATCACCATACACCCACCTCAGCATCCTCATCTTAGTTAAGTCCAGCTTACGTGCATGTGTCTTCTTAATAGCCGAACAATCTGCTCTTTATAACATAAAAGGTGTAACTGCAACCCTGTAAATTTTTCCTTTAATTTAGTTGGAAATCTCTTGTCACACAATACCCAGTGGCTGCTTTCCACCTATACCATCCAACTTGGACGCAGTGGGCTACATCATCCTCCAACATCTCATCCCTTTGTACAAATGATCATAAATACTTGAATTTAGTTGCCTTTGGGACTACTTACCTTTCAATGGTGATCTGAGTGTCTTCGAAGTCTCCTATGTACCACTGAAATCATGGTAAAGGTACTCGGTCTTAACGAGACTAATCCTTAAGCCCTCGCCTTCCAAGGTCGCAAGCCACTCCTTTAGCGTCTCATCCAATCTTTGTTTACCCTCCACAACTAGCCCAAAAAGAAGCAAGTTCACCCCTGATGGATCCTACCTCCACAGGGAAGAAACAATTATGATATTCCATTGTTTTTATTTTTTATTTTTGTAAGTCCAAAAGTCCGTGGTCCATAATCTTACCATAACATAGGTTTAGGTACAAGGGGGATGATGATGTGGTGCTACAATTGCAGTGAAGAACGAAGGTGAATGTCACACCCCAACCGATGGCGGAATCATCGGGGCGTGGCACTGAGCGAAACAGATTGTCCAGAAGTTTCCATAACAACTATAATTACCAATTATTTAAAGCATCACGTCCCATACCATGACATAATAAGTAACATAATTATTACAGACAAGATTTTGTCAAATTGTTCTGTTCCGACAACTCAGATTTCAAATACAGACAATTCGTTTATTTGTTTCTAGACCTTTCCTAGCCTTGATTTCACAGCAAGCCAAGCATATAAACATCTTAAGCACCTGCCACATACGTTAAAGTAAAAGTCAATACACATAGTGTAAAGGTGAGCATACAAGTTTGATAGATATAACAGAGTTCGAAATCGTTTACGTATAACCAGCACGTACACAGTGTGAAATGAAGCACGTTAGTTATCGACATGAACCTATCGATACCAATGACAGCGGGTTGACTGCCCAAGGCAGTTCGTAATACACACTCACCACTGTGAGCCATGTAATTAATTGTCCTTAACAACCCCTGAGTGAACAGGTGCTGAGTCCAAACTATAGTACTATCGTTGCTAAGGTAGGTAGACAACATTCCATGAGTAAACATAACAAACAAGCATTCATTAAGTCACGTATAACATGCAGTAACGGTTAGCGTTAAAGTATCGCGTAGTGTGTTCGATGTGATTTAGTATAAGTAACGTATATAACACCCAAAAGTGCGTAAAGCAAAAAGGGTACGGGTATACTCACAGCGATGATGGATTGAAGGGAGCGCTTAGAGAGCAAGGTTAGCCTGATCAGAAAGATAGTATAAACGATAAGCGGCACGTAAAATGAAGCAAGGTGTCAGTGGATCGGATGGCATTCCGACCAGGTGGCAATCCGATCGGGTGGCCGGTCAGTAGGGTGACAATCCGTTCGGATGCTCATCAGATCGGGTGACCGTGCGAGTGGGTTGTTACCTCGTTTGGGATGGATGTGTTTGTGTATGATGGTTTTTCTTTTGAAGTTTTAGTTGTAGCATTTTGAAAATAGAGAAGTATCTCTACCTTTCAGGTTAGTCGATCGAACGGCTGTTCGATCGGATGGCAATTCGATTGGCGAGGCTTCTCAGGTTGAGAACAAGTTCACAGCAGGACGGTCACTCGATCGGATGACTATCCGATCGGGTGGCAATCCATACGTACTAAACATGTTGAATATTGTTTAAGTGCCAAGGTCCTAGACGTCACACGATCGGACGGTCGCTCGATCGGATGGCGATCCGATCGGACGGTAATCCGTTCAATGCCCAAGTCCTTAAATAGTTTGAATGAAAGTTTAAGTGTGGGACCCAAGGTTTAGTCTGATCGGGTGGCAACCCGGGCGGGTGGCAATCCGATCGGACGGCAATCCATCCCAGTTGACCTGATCGTCTTCTTCGTTGGTTGTTTTGACAGTTTGAAGTTTTATCGAGACTGTTTGATAACGTGCCAAACAACAGAAACCTTCGTCAAGACTTAGTGACCCGATCGGACAGGAATCACCCTTGTCCGACCAGTTAACTGTTCGAGACGGTGTTTCATGTTTAACCCAAAATCAGTAACCTCGTGGATAGAATCCAGATCTCGAACCAACACATCCACAAGAAAGAGTTGAAGATTAGAACAAGCTCCAATTCCATCGGTTTTGAGTGCATTGAGTGTAAAAGAGTTGAAAGAAAGTTGGAAAACCATCTTTCAATCCTTTTCATCATGATTATGTTCAGATCTATGAAAGATCTTTGTTTATTTGTGTGGAAATCGTTCAGATCTAAGCTGTTCTTGGTGGATTGAAGCCAAAACATGAAGTTCTTATGAACATCATGATGACATCATCCTTGAACACCTCAAATCTAGTGATTTCACGGTTAAAAGTTAAGATTCAAAAGATAAAAATGTCTAGGAATGCGTGTAGATCAAGAAAGTTCAAGGTTTAGGTGGAAAACTTACAAGAATCGCGAGAAATCTGAAGAAATAGCGGCTGGAGCGAGTGGAGACGGAGAGAGAGAGCTGTCAACATCAAATGATGTGACAAAGGAGGGTATTTATAGGGTTTCCATAAATGGAAAGGGGGAATGGGTGGCCGGTCGATCGAGTGGCAGCCCGTCCGGGTTTATCGTTCGTGTAGATCGGGTGGCCCCTCGATCGGGTGGCAGCTCGATCGAGTGGCACCTCGATTGGGTGGCACCCCGATCGAGTGGCAACTCGGCCAGCTGGCCACTCGATTCGAGTGCTCGGCGCGATGAGTTTTGCGATTTCGATTCGAGTGTTGAGCGTTGTGATGCGATAGAGTTTCCTATTCAAATTACTTTTAATCCCAACTACTATATCAACATACAATCATCCTAATTTATCGTTCGTTTAGCGTTTGCGATTCGATTGCGATTGAGCTGCGATTGCGTTTTGATTAATCACCACAACAACAACATAAATAAACATGCACAAGTAACACATAAGGCACACACACACGTAAGAACAATAACCCGACGCGTAATTCGAGTTGCGAGTGCGATTGCGATAAGCGATAAATATCGATTAGTAATAAATACTCCACATAATACAACTAACGTAAAAGCATAAAAAGACTATTTACAAGTCAAATAAGTCAAAACAGGAATTGAGTAAGGAGTGACAGATCGAAATAAGCAATCTTGTCTCCCTTTGACTTAAATCTTGACTTTGACTATGACTTTCGAAACACGGGGTGTTACAGCCTCCCCTAGTTGAGGGAATTTCGTCCCAAAATTAGGCCGAAGCCGTAACAAACAACTGCGGGTACTTCGCCTTCATGTCGCTTTCGAGTTCCCAAGTGAACTCTGCGCCTCGTTTGCCTTCCCATCGGACTTTCACAATAGGAATGCGCGAGCGTTTGAGCTGCTTGGTTTGGCGGTCCATGATCTCGACAGGCTTCTCCACGAAGTGTAGTGTTTCGTTTACTTGGAGGTCATCGAGTCAGAGGTACAATTAAATCATGTTCAGCTAGGCACTTTCGGAGGTTTGACACATGGAAAGTTGGGTGAACATTGCTAAGTTCCTCCGGTAGTTCGAGTCTGTAGGCGACTTTTCCGATCCTTTCCAGAATCTTAAAAGGTCCAACATATCGAGGCGCTAGTTTCCCTTTCTTGCCGAATCTGACCACACCCTTCCAAGGTGATACCTTTAGGAGTATGTAGTCGCCAACGTCAAATTCAAGGGGCTTGCGTCGTCTATCGACGTAGCTTTTCTGACGACTCCGAGCTTTCAGCAGATTGTCTCGAATTTGGAGGACTTTGTCAGTCGTTTCTTGTAATAGCTCAGGACATGTTAATTGCGAGTGCCCGATCTCGTGCCATACAATTGGTGATCGACATTTTCTTCCGTATAAAGCCTCAAACGGTGCCATTTGAATGCTAGAATGATAACTTTTATTGTACGAGAATTCGACTAAAGGTAAGTATGCGTCCCAATTACCACCGAAATCTATGACACACGAACGGAGCATGTCTTCAAGGGTACGAATCGTTCTCTCAGTCTAACCGTCGGTTTGGGGATGAAAAACGGTACTTAGATTAAGCGTAGTACCGAGAGCTGTTTGAAACGTTTCCCATAGACGTGAGGTAAACCGAGCATCACGGTCAGAGATGATGTCGCGAGGCGTCCCATGTCGACAAATGATCTCATCGGTGTAGATTCGGGCTAATCTTTCTACCTTGTAGTCTTCTCGTATCGGCAGAAAATGAGCAGATGTGGTCAAACGGTTGACGTGATTGTCGTGGGTCACGCAAATTTAATCCCCAAACAACTATAGATAGTGGTAAGAGGGTATCGAACTCAGGGAGTATGTGGAAAATGTGTCGATTGTATAGCTTTGTACTTAAATTAATATTAAACTAAATTGCAGAAATTAAATTTCAAGAATTTGGATTGTTGTTTTAGAAAACTAAATTAAAAACTAATTCAAATCAAAGTTGGCTGTAAAACAAATTAGGAGAGAACAATGATCATCTTAGGTTTCAGTTTCTTTAAACAATTGTGTGTAATTCCAACTAGAAAGAGTTACATAGACATAACTCGTGTATAGATGATTGAAGTGATAAAAGGGGACAAAGTACTCGGATTATATAAACGCGAGGTTGTTTCCCGATGACCAATTAATCAATAACCAACCCTAACCCTTCCCGTGATATCTCGATTGCCAACGGCACCAAGAACGTACGATTAAGACTAGAAATTGCACTATCGATTAACAAATTACAAGCAATCAAACATACACCATGATATTCAAGCAACGCAAGTTATCATTCTAGAAATTCAGAAATAAAACACACAAAAGTTCAAGAAACATTCACCTAAGATGATCACCGAAGAGTTTAGCCGGACATGGCTTGGTGAATCATCATCATAATCAAACCAATGTTCATACGAATCGAAAATACAAACCGGATGATAAGAATTGTTCACAAACCAAGCAAGCAGCCAAAATTCGCCCCTAGTGAGTCCCAAAAACCGTCCAATGATAAGGCCAATCAAAAGACACCCCAAAAACTAACTTAAATGTGGCAGTTACATGTTTTCTCGCAGCCGTCACCGTAATTTACGGTCTCACCGTAAATTACGGTGGACTTGATTCTTTTACGGTGCAAATAGTCTGTGTTACGGTGAGCCATTATTTGATTCTCAGGTCCACCGTAAATTACGGTAGGACCGTAATTTACGGTGATGACCTGAATGTTCTTCTTTCTTTCGTCTCTTGTTCCACGCTCGACCCGTTCATCACCAAAGACTCCAAAGCTGCACTTAATCCATCATTTAGCCCCCGAAATGCACCTGAAACATAAGCAACAGTAGTTATCTAATTCAAGATAATTACACAATTAAGTGAAGGATTATTTCCTCTTTTAACATGTTTAAGGGTTGTCCAAAGGACCACCCGTCACATCCCCACACTTAACCGTTGCTTGTCCCAAGCAACTCATCAAAATGATTTCAAAACAAGTGATCAAATTAAACCAAGCAAAACATGCAATCTCTTTACCAACCCCTTTTTAACACCCAAGCAATGCACCCCTCTCAAATTCTCTCCTCTCGGCTACAAGTAAAAACTAGCAAAGATAAGCTAGACACACACTAGGCAAACGGGTGGATGCACAATCATAAGCTTGTACCTAAATCGATCATTCTTCTAAAATGGGTCAAACATGAATGCAAATCAAAGGGACTTCAAGGTTGTAACGCGGCTAGGTGTATAGGTAGGGAATGGAATATATATGAAGTAGCGAAAGTTCGACCCGGTCTTTTTATTACAAACAAAACAAACAAACAAACTTAACTACTATATACAAGACAATTAACTTCTCTCTTTTTTTTTTCATTGCTTTTCTTTTTTTTTTCTAATTTTTCTGATTTTTTTTTTCAAGTAATACTTCCAACATACATCAAATAACATTACATACTACTAAACAATCACTAATCACTATAAAACCGGGTCAAGTTGGGTAAATTTTTAGGTAAGTAACTAGGGGTAACAATTGATAGGCTTTTAAGGCACAAAATGGGCAACTAAATGTCCAAACCCCCACCCCTCTCACTACCATGCTCATATATATAACTTATGAGGTCCAACCCACCAAATCCCACACTCGCTCACACCAACGACGAGCCTACCTAAATGCCCTTATCCTTTTTGCATTCATGTCTAACTAAGGACTCAAATCGCATTCAAGCACAAGTTCTAATGCACCCCCACCCGTAGCCACTCTCATCAAAGATAAGCATTATTTATGTACAAGTGTGGCTACAACTCTCACCAAGAAAGAAAAAGGTATCAAGGGTTGCCGGTGCACCAACTTGGGGTTAATCTAGGGTGTTCAAATTTTCACATCGTTTCACTTGGCTCAAAATTTTTTCAAAATCTTCAAAAAAATTCCCCTCATCCCCACACTTGGGATACATTGACCCCAATGTATGGTTTGAGAGGCTTTGACCACTAAAACTTTTTCCAACATCAACAAAAACGCTTCTTCACTCAAACCCCAAATTTCTTTTTGTATTTTTTTTTTTAAATTTTTTTTTCTTTTTTTTTTTTAACTTTTTTAACCTAAGACACCACCACTTAATCACCAACCCAAACACAACATGTCAAAACACCACCCAACCTCCCAATCCTTAAACAAACCAACTAGCAAATATGCACAAAATATACAAAAAGAGAAACACAACCTTACTAGTAATAGCGCGGTCCCGGAGGTCCAAACACGGAAGACATCACGTCATTCCATTCACCGAACGCGAACGAACCGCTACTACTTCCTCCTTCTTGTTGTTGCGCTCCCTCTCGTTGCCTCGGGTCAACCCATTGCGAGTGGTGGATCGGCGGAGTTGGATACGACATACTACCATCATATGGTGGTAATGACGCATAATCGACATGTTGTGGATCCACAACCACCGGCCGCCCGGCATGATAATCCACATGCAATCGCCTCTCTTGATCATCAAAGTAATTGTTATTTATTTCCACTTCCCTGGAATACGCATGAGTGCGATTCCATAACTCTTGACGATCCAAGCTATGTTTCAAAGCCCGTTCCATACTCGCACTATTTCTTGTGTTTTGATCAAACAATGTCCTCTCCGACCCCGACCACGTATCAAACACGGACGCCGGAGGACGTTGATTAGCAATCACCTCTTGCATGGTGCCTTCATAGGCCCAACCCGGTACATACGACTGCTGCGTATAATCATAAAACATCCCACCATGACCCTGACCATAACCACCTTGAACCACATTTTCACCAACATGCGGCGCGTCCGCATAGTCTTCATCTCCGCTCGGAACTACCTCCTCATCGCTCTCTGGCTCATCCGGCTCTCCCGGTAGCAAATCTCGTGCACCCAACTTTAGTGCCCTCCACCGTTGCCCTTCCGATTTCAACTTGTGATACCGCTCCGACTGAGTATACGTCCAAACATTCCCCAACTTATCCAATGTGAAAGGCTGATGCCTTTTCGTTGCTCCGCGATCTTCGGAAGTTAACGCCTTCTGCTGTTTCATCAATCCCGTAATTATCCGACAGTACGGGACGATGTCCCTTCCATACTTGTTCCGACAGATCCATAAGTGGTTCATAATAAGGTAACGTATCGGAAAACGCGGACCCCCGTGCATCAACGAATAAAGAACAGGCACTTCAGGAAACCTCACCTGTTCTTTATCTCCCCTCCTTGGAATAACATTAAGAAGACAGATTGTATGCAACAATTTAGCTTCAATTTTCAAATTCTTCCGATATAGGATACCACTGTATCTACCGGGCAAGAACAATGCTGCCAACATGTCATTCCATCGTTGATGTTTCTCCGGCTTCACAAGCAGATCATCCAAAGTCGGTATCATATAATCGCGGGCTGACAAACTGTCATACTTTCCGAGCTTCTTCAAGGTATCAAAAGACATTTCCACGGGGACTCCATTCACAACACCCGTCAGCTTCATATTCGATGGCCTGTCATACGTGTTGACCTTAAGCGTTGCCATCCACTCTTGGATTTCAGTGATAAACAAATTATTTTTATCTTTGTCAAAACATGCGAGTGCCGACTCCCAAACTAGAGCCCGGAACTTATCAAATACCCCAAACTGCCCAAACTCAGCTTCTCGAACATCCCTTTCACAAATAAAGGCCGCTGCCTTATTCTTCAACTTGTTCATGCAATCATTATACAACGTTGGCTGCCATGCCTCGGGTTGTTCATCCAAAGGACCCGAGTCCCATTTTGGTTTTTCCGCCGGATCCAATTCCATTTCTTCTTCGCTTTCACTTTCATCCACTCTACCCAAATATTGTCTCTTCTTTGGTTGTTTTTCCGGCTGTTTACCCTTTCCTTTTGAAGACGAAGACGAAGATGAACCCGCTCCCATCTTTTCCTTAGTTCGTGCCATTCCTACACACATTAGAGCAAACAACACAACCAAAGAAACAAAATTAAACTCTCTTTTTAAAACATCCCCACACTTGCTTGTTATCATGGTTGTAAATGCTAGTGAACCAAAGATATATCAAGAATTTTCAAAAATTGGGCATGGTGTCTCTACAATGTAGAGATCCCCAAAAGTTCACTACTTTAACCACAAATCCCACATTTACAACCATAACCATGTTTAAATAACCAATTTCATTATCATATCTAAGAACAAGCAAGTGGGTATGGGCAAGTAACCTAAATAACCTTACTTTTCACAATGTAGCATCAAAATACAACAAATAAGCTTTCATACCTTTACTTGAAGATGCTAAAGTGCTTGTGAAACAAAAGCTCCAAAAACCCCCAAAAATTTCGAATTAGGGTTTTGAATTCGGACCCCAAAAGTGCGTTTTCTCTGAAATCTCTCCTCACAATCGACAAGCTTGTGAAAAATTAGTCAAGTTAGACTAAAATTTCACTTGATTTGGACAAAAATTTGGAAAGTTATGGAGGATGGAAGGTTTAGGAAGAAGAAGAAGAAGGTTATGGAGAGTGGTGGTGGGACTTGAGAAGAAGATGGATGATTGTAAAGTGAAAGAGAATGGGTGGATGGGGTGAAGTCACGTTATTATTCGTTTTATTATATATATATATATATTTTTATATATATACAAGCGGACCCCAAACGACGACAGCAAAAATTTCTGCGCACCGTAATTTACGGTCTCACCGTAAATTACGGTGAGACCTGAACATCACTTTTGCACCGTAACACAGTAGACTTCTACCGTAAAACCTCAACACATTTTAATTCCACCGTAAATTACAGTATGACCGTAATTTACGGTGAACACTGAACATCAATTCTTTCATCGTAACTCAGTAGACTTTTACCGTAAAAGCCCAAAAGATTGTAATAACCACCGTAAATTACGGCTATACCGTAATTTACGGTGCACACTGGGCATCTTTGCTTTGCCAAAAATTGAGGTTTTATGTGAAAATTTTTAGATTTTTTTTAATTTTTTCGATTTTTTATGTTTTTTAATTTTTTCAAAAACTCGTAAAAATTACCCTACCCCCTCAAAAATCCCGTGTTGTCCTCAACACAATGTAAGAGTAATTCGTGACCCGAACATCCCCACACTTGTTTCGAACACGGACTTCGAGGAGCTATGGCAATCGTGCAATTTATACAAAACAAAACAAAACAAACTACTACTATATACACTACCGAACCTGGGCCTCTCATGGTTGTTCTTCATTGACTGGGCGCAAGATGTAGCCCGCTTTGTCAAGCTCCAAGTTGTTGATGTCATTTCCCTCCAAGTACGGCTTCAAGCGATGACCGTTCACCGTTTGTTGTTTCAATGTTTGCTCGTCTTGGATGTCTACATCACCAAATCGCCCAACTCTCCGAATCACATACGGACCCATCCATTTGCTTTTAAGTTTGCCCGCGAACATCTTCAATCGTGAGTTGTACAACCAAACTTTCTGCCCCACTTCGAACGTTTTCTTTCGCAATTTCGCATCATGCACTTTCTTTAGTTTATCCTTATAAGCCGATGCACATTCGTACGCCTCATCTCGAATCTCTTCTATCTCGCTCAATTGCAACTTTCTCAACTTACCCGCCTCATCGTAATCCGCGTTGACTGTCTTGATCGCCCAATGTGCCCGATGCGCCAACTCCATTGGCAAGTGACAACCCTTACCATACACCATCCGGTAAGGTGTTGTGCCAATCGGAGTCTTGTAGGCCGTACGGTATGCCCACAAAGCATCGTCTAACTTACTCGACCAATCCTTCCTATCCGTTCTTACCGTCTTCATGAGAATTTCTTTGATTTGACGGTTGGACACTTCAACTGGTCCACTCGTTTGCGGATGGTAAGGTGTGGCAATTCGGTGATTCACGCTATACCTCTTCAATAATTTCCCGAAGTTGAAGTTCTTGAAATGCGAACCACCATCGCTTATAATAACCCGCGGGATGCCGAAACGAGAAAAGATGTTGGATTGAACAAATTTACAAACAACCGAATGGTCGTTTGTTCGTGTTGCAATAGCTTCAATCCACTTCGAGACATAATCAACCGCTACCAAAATGTATAGAAAGCCATTCGAATTCGGAAACGGACCCATAAAGTCTATACCCCATACATCAAATATCTCTACAACCAAGATTGGTTGTAAAGGCATCTCGTCCCGCTTCGATATGCTTCCCATCTTTTGACAATTTATGCAGTTTCTAGCAAATTCACAAGCATCCTTGAAAATTGTGGGCCAATAAAACCCACATGAAAGAACCCGATAGCCCGTTTTGTGCCCACTAAAATGACCCCCGCATGCGGACGAATGAGCATGGGTCAAAATTTCCAACACTTCTGTTTCGGGCACACACCTTCGTATAACTTGATCCGGTCCAATCTTGAAAAGATCCGGTTCATCCCAAATGTATTGCTTCACTTGGACCATAAATTGTTGTCGACGCTTCTTGGTCCAATGACTTGGGATGGCACCCGTGGCTAAGTAGTTGACATAGTGAGCATACCAGGGTGCAACAAAGGTGGAAACGGCTAGTAGTTGCTCGTCGGGAAAACTTTCATTGATTTCACTTACATCATCGATCCCTTCCACCGGAATCCGAGATAAGTGATCCGCCACTACGTTCTCACTTCCCTTTTTGTCTCGGATTTCAAGATCAAATTCTTGTAACAATAATACCCACCGAATCAACCGAGGCTTCGCGTCTTTCTTCTCCATCAAGTATCGGACCGCACCATGATCCGAGTAAACCACCACTTTGCTCCCCCAAATATAAGCACGAAACTTATCCAAAGCATACACCACCGCTAGTAATTCCTTCTCGGTTGTGGTGTAGTTAAGTTGCGCTTCGGATAAAGTTTTGCTTGCATAGTAAATAACCACCGGTTTCTTGTCAACCCGTTGACCCAAAATTGCACCAATAGTGGTGTCGCTCGCATCACACATTATCTCGAACGGCTTTGACCAATCGGGTGGTTGCAAAATAGGCGCCTTGACCAAGTGTTCCTTCAAAACAGTGAAAGCTTGCATACACTCGTTAGTGAAATCAAACGGGACATCTTTTAATAACAAGTTACATAAGGGTTTGGTGATAACACTAAAACCCTTAATGAAACGTCTATAAAAACCCGCGTGTCCCAAGAATGACCTTACACCCTTAACATTTTTAGGAGGTGGCAAAGATGATATTACCCGTATCTTTGCCTTATCCACCTCCATCCCCATTTCAGAAATCACATGCCCCAACACAATGCCCTCTTGCACCATGAAATGACTTTTCTCCCAACTTAGCACTAAATTTTTCTCAACGCACCTTTTCAAAACCTTTTGCAATTCGTTGAGACAAGTATCAAAAGTAGTGCCAAAAATGGAGAAATCATCCATAAATACTTCGAGCGACTCTCCAACCATGACCGAGAAAATACTCATCATACATCGTTGGAAAGTTGTCGGAGCATTACACAAGCCAAATGGCATTCGCCTAAACGCAAAGGTGCCATATGGACATGTGAAGGTGGTCTTGTGTTGGTCATCCGGGTGTATGGCGATTTGATTGTAACCCGAATACCCATCTAAGAAGCAATAATATTTTTGACCCGACAATTTTTCAATAATTTGGTCAATGAAAGGTAGCGGGAAATGGTCCTTAGAAGTGGCGGCATTCAATTTTCGGTAGTCAATACACACCCGCCACCCGGTAACCGGTCGGGTGGCAATTTGTTCACCACTTTCATCCTTGACTACTTGAATGCCGGCCTTCTTAGGCACAACTTGAGTGGGACTCACCCAAGCACTATCCGAAATCGGATAGATGATTCCCGCTTCCAACCATTTAATTACTTCCTTTTTAACTACCTCCCTTAGGTTCGGGTTCAACCGCCTTTGAGCTTCTCGCGTCGGTTTGGCATCTTCGGTCGTGATAATTTTATGCATGACAATGGATGGACTAATTCCTTTGAGGTCGGCAATCGTCCATCCAATAGCACCCTTGTTCTCTTTTAAAACCTCAATCAATGCTTGCTCTTGTGCCAATTCCAAATTAGAGGCAATAATGACCGGTAAAGTGTCATTATCCCCTAAGAATACATACTTCAAATGGTTAGGCAAGTCCTTGAGATCCAACTTTGGTGGTTCCTCCAATGATGGTTTTGTACCCGAATCGATCTCCACCGGTAGACCCTCGAATTGATGGGTCCATGGTGGCCGACCTTCTTGCATTGCCATAGCATCTTGTGCTTCCTCTTCAACCCGTAGTGCATAAGCATGTACCTGTTCAGAAAAGTCACACAGGCAAATATCCAAACCATCCTCCTCATACTCATGCGGGTTGCATCCATCTACTATGTCTGCCATGAAACACTCATCAACACCGTTAGCATTAGAATTGTTAGTAAAAACATTCAAACGCATTTTTCTATTTCCAAAGGCCATATCAACTGTACCAAATCTACAATCAATAATAGCATGTGCGGTGCTTAAAAATGGCCGACCCAAAATTATATTTTGTTGTTGCTTAGGGTCCGCCGATGAGTAATCCAAGACTAAGAAGTCCACCGGGTAATAAAACTCATCAATTTTCACAATTACATTTTGAACCATATCCCGAGGCAACTTATGAGACAAGTCGGCTAAAACAACCGTTGTCTCCACCCTTGATAACAGACCAAAGTCATATTGGTCATATAAGCCCCCCGGTAGAATGCTAACTCCGGCTCCGAGATCTAGCAACGCCTTAGCCATTTGAAAATTACCAACTTGTACATTAATCAATGGCGTTCCCGGATCTTGGAGCTTAGGAGGAAGCTCCCCATTCAACACCGCACTCACTTGTCCGGTTAAATCCACCCGCTTAGGCACTTTCTTCTTGTTTTGCCTTTTTTGTGTACATAATTCTTTTAAGAATTTTGCATAAGCGGGGACTTGTTTTATTGCATCAAGGAGTGGGAGATTTATTTTTACTTGTTTGAACATATCCCACATCTCCTCTTTTTGAGGACCTCTTGATGCGATAAATTTTTTTTACCCGGGTCAAGTAAAGCCGATGGAAACGGGACTTGACTCGGTTCACCCTCAACTTTTTCACTTTCTTTATTTTCACCCAAACCCGGTTTTTTAACATTTAATTCTTTTGGTTTAACCGGTGAAACATCATCATCACTATCATTACCCGTGATGTCCTCAACCACCCCCTCAACTAATTCGGGTGACAAATTAGCTTTAAACTCTTTCCCACTTCTCAAAACACTAACCTGATGAACATTTACATTACCTCTTGACGAACCGTGTGATGGATTTACCTTGGTGTCACTAGGAAGTTGACCCTTACCTTTCTTCAATTCCGCCACATCGGTTGCTAATTGACCCATTTGGGTTGTTAGTGATTGGATGCTTTTATCACGAACCTCATCTTTTTGCATTCGCACTTCGTCAAGTTGATTCCGTTTTTGCATCTCCATTTGCATGCTCTTTAGCATCTTCATCACCTCGTTTCCACCCGAAGACCCCCCTTGTTCTTGACCCGTTGGGTATTGTTTTTGATAACCTTGGTTATTTCCGCCTCGGTATCCACCTTGATTATTGTAAGATGGCCGTGAACCAAAATTACCTTGGCTACCTTGAAAATTTGGGTTTGCTTGATTTGAAGGGTTCCCATATCTAAAGTTCGGATGGTTCCTCAATCCGGGGTGGTAGGTATTAGAATTCATGTTGTAGTAGTTCCTACCACCTCCTCCTTGACCTTGACCTTGAACCGCATGGACTTCCTCGTATTGCCCGTCCAACATCCCTTGGCAATTTTCAGCCGCATGACCTATCTCATTACACAAAGCACAAACATCATAAATTTGGTTAGTGGTTTGAACATTACCCTCATCTATGGCGTGCACTTGCGGTCGGTTAGTGGTCGGTCGGGCTCTTCTTGAGGCTTGAGCTTTCCTCTTTGATGTAGTTGCCATGCTTTCCAAGAACTCCCAATCATCATTCTCATAGTTTGTTCCAAAAGTCCCACCGGTGATAGACATCAAATCACGTGCATCTTCGGCACTCAACCCCTCATGAAAAGCATTCATCAACTCCCATAATTCAATTCCATGATGAGGGCAGTTTTTAATCATCATGTTGAAACGCTCAAATGCCTCGTGAAACATCTCACCATGTTGTTGTTGAAAGCTTCTCAATCCCTTCCTTGCATCGTTGGTCTTTTGGGCGGTGTAAAACTCATCCAAGAAGGTTTGTTGCATCTCCCCCCATGTATATATGGATGCCGAGGGTAACGTGTAGAACCATTTTTTTCGCCTTCTCTTCCAAAGAAAATTGGAACAAAACCAATTTGATATCGTCGGCTGAAAACCCTTGACTCCCAAGAGTGTTGCAAATAAAGTCATAAGCCTCTAAATGAAAATAAGGCTCCTCATTTGCCAACCCCTTGTACTTTGGTAAACTTTGCAAAGAATTGGTTCTTACTTCAAATGTTCGCCCTTGATCATTATGAGGAATGACTACCGGTGAAGGGTTTTGCGTGATTACCGGCCGAAAATGTGCTTCAATGCCCCTCACATTTTCCCTAAGGTGTCTCCTTGGTACACCATACCTACCTCTCGGAATAATAGGACCATTTGGCCTTGGTACTTGCCCTTGTGGTGCGATTGGTTGTTGAAACTGTTGTTGCCGCATCGGTGGGCGTTGAGGTGGTCTTTGAAATTGTTGTTATACATGTTGTGGCCGGACTTGTTGCAATGGAATAGGTTGTTGTATTGGTGGCCCTTGTGGTCTTGGCCGAATGTGTTGTGGTATAATTTGTTGTTGTGGCATTCCACCAACACTTGCCATCCCTTGAGATTGACTTTGCAAATACCCAAACTCCCCTTGATCACCATAACCTCCATAACCGTACCCATCATCATCATACCCCTCAAATTCTTCAAATCCCTCATCATAACCATCTCCTTGAATTCCCGAAGTTTGCCCAAATGGGATGGTCGAATACTGAAAACCCGATTGTTGTGGTTGTGGTCTAAAAGATGAAGTAGTATGCACAATAGTTGAATTGGGTGCAATTGTGAAGGTGGATGATGATTGACCCGTAGTTGGGGGAAAGAAGTGGGATAATGGTGGGATTGTGGTGGATGGATTGTAGGTGATGGTAGGCTCGGTTTGAGAGGTGATTGGTTGGGTGACATTGGATGGTGTAAATTCAGCGGTGGTATTAGGTAATGTGGTGTTTGGTGATGGTTGGGTGGAAGTAGGTATAAAGGATGAAGTTGTTTGACCCGTTGTAGGTGGAATTTGAGAATCAGCCATGATGTTTCTAGGTGTGATGGGTGAAGTGGGTGAACCAATGATTTTGTTTTCTCGCACTAAAACTCTGTTTTGTCGTAGCGTTCTTTCAATTTCCGGATCAAATGATAGCGGTGATGACCTGTGAGAGCCTCTAGTATGCATACACCTGAAGTACCTGCACACTAAACACAACCAGCGTAAACCCGAAAATAACAAAACAAAACTATTAAACTAACACACGTTGCGCACTACTCCCCGGCAACGGCGCCAAAATTTGACGTGATTGTCGTGGGTCACGCAAATTTAATCCCCAAACAACTATAGATAGTGGTAAGAGGGTATCGAACTCAGGGAGTATGTGGAAAATGTGTCGATTGTATAGCTTTGTACTTAAATTAATATTAAACTAAATTGCAGAAATTAAATTTCAAGAATTTGGATTGTTGTTTTAGAAAACTAAATTAAAAACTAATTCAAATCGAAGTTGGCTGTAAAACAAATTAGGAGAGAACAATGATCATCTTAGGTTTCAGTTTCTTTAAACAATTGTGTGTAATTCCAACTAGAAAGAGTTACATAGACATAACTCGTGTATAGATGATTGAAGTGATAAAAGGGGACAAAGTACTCGGATTATATAAACGCGAGGTTGTTTCCCGATGACCAATTAATCAATAACCAACCCTAACCCTTCCCGTGATATCTCGATTGCCAACGGCACCAAGAACGTACGATTAAGACTAGAAATTGCACTATCGATTAACAAATTACAAGCAATCAAACATACACCATGATATTCAAGCAACGCAAGTTATCATTCTAGAAATTCAGAAATAAAACACACAAAAGTTCAAGAAACATTCACCTAAGATGATCACCGAAGAGTTTAGCCGGACATGGCTTGGTGAATCATCATCATAATCAAACCAATGTTCATACGAATCGAAAATACAAACCGGATGATAAGAATTGTTCACAAACCAAGCAAGCAGCCAAAATTCGCCCCTAGTGAGTCCCAAAAACCGTCCAATGATAAGGCCAATCAAAAGACACCCCAAAAACTAACTTAAATGTGGCAGTTACATGTTTTCTCGCAGCCGTCACCGTAATTTACGGTCTCACCGTAAATTACGGTGGACTTGATTCTTTTACGGTGCAAATAGTCTGTGTTACGGTGAGCCATTATTTGATTCTCAGGTCCACCGTAAATTACGGTAGGACCGTAATTTACGGTGATGACCTGAATGTTCTTCTTTCTTTCGTCTCTTGTTCCACGCTCGACCCGTTCATCACCAAAGACTCCAAAGCTGCACTTAATCCATCATTTAGCCCCCGAAATGCACCTGAAACATAAGCAACAGTAGTTATCTAATTCAATATAATTACACAATTAAGTGAAGGATTATTTCCTCTTTTAACATGTTTAAGGGTTGTCCAAAGGACCACCCGTCAACGGTCGACGACAACCCAGATACTGTCGTGACTTGCTAGCGTATGCGGAAGTTTCGTTATGAAATCCATAGCTATACTTTCCCACTTCCACATAGGGATCGGGGGTTGCTCAAGTAAGCCAGAGGGTCTTTGGTGCTCGGCCTTAACTTTCGAGCAAGTCAGGCACTTCCCAACATAGAGGGCAATATCTCTCTTCATGCCCGGCTACCAGTACTTGTAGCGAAGGTCCTGGTACATTTTATCGGCACCGGGATGAATAGAATACCGGGATTTGTGGGCTTCGTCCATCAAAATCTGTCGTAAATCCCTCCACTTAGGGATCTAAATTCGGTCAAGATAATGGAATATCCCATTCGACTTATTCACAAGCTGGGCTCCATCGTGATAGATCATTTCCTTCTTCAAAGTGCGTTCAGTAAAACATGCATGTTGAGCTTCGCGGATAAGGATTTCGAGGTCGTATTGGGCTTGGATATTACGAATGCTGAGCAGATAGCTCCGTCTGCTGAGAGCGTCAGCAACGACATTTGCTTTGCCTGGGTGATAACGGATCTCACAGAGTCACAGTCGTAATCGTTGAGAAGTTCTACCCATCAGCGTTGACGCATATTAAGTTCTTTCTGGTCGAAGATGTGTTATAGGCTCCTATAATCGGTGAAGATCATACACTTAGTACCGTAAAGGTAGTGTCGCTAAATCTTTAACGCAAAAACAACTGCGCCTAGCTCGAGGTCATGGGTTGTATAGTTCTTCTCGTGGATCTTGAGCTGACGAGATGCGTAAGCGATAACCTTGTCCCGTTGCATGAGAACACAACCAAGACCAAGGTTTGAGGCATTACAATAGACAATGAAGTCATCGTTTCCGTCGGGTAAAGTGAGGACAGGAGCATTGCAAAGCATATGCTTGAGGGTTTGAAAAGAAGACTCTTGTTCGTTCCCCCAAACAAAAGGCTTGTCTTTATGCATGAGAGCGGTAAGCGGCACAATGATTTTTGAGAACCCTTCGATAAATCGACGATAATAGCCCGCTAGTCTGAAAAAAGAACGGACTTCAGACGGGTTCTTTGGTGTAATCCAACTCTTAACAGCTTCAATCTTCGCGGGATCGACGTGAATACCTTGACTATTGACAATGTGACCGAGGAATTAAACCTCCTCCAACCAGAATTCACACTTGGAGAACTTGGAATAGAGTCGATTCCCCTGGAGTAGCTCGAGAACCAAGCGTAGATGTTGCGCGTGCTCGGTTTTTGACTTGGAATAGATCAAGACATCATCGATGAACACGATGACGAAGCGATCGAGATAAGGTTTACACACGCGATTCATCAGATCCATGAAAACCGCGGGTGCGTTAGTTAGACCAAAAGGCATAACAACGAATTCATAATGGCCGTATCGAGTGCGAAAAGCGGTTTTGGGTATATCCTCCTCTTGGATGCGCAGTTGGTGATAGCCTGAGCGTAGATCGATCTTCGAGAAACACGTAGCACCTTGTAGCTGGTCAAACAAATCATCAATTCGAGGCAGGGGATAGCGATTCTTGATAGTCAACTTATTCAATTCCCGGTAGTCGATGCACATCCTGAACGACCCATCCTTCTTTTTGACGAAAAGGACTGGTGCGCCCCATGGAGAGGTGCTCGGGTGAATGAAGCCTTTATCAAGCAATTCCTGGAGCTGACTCGAAAGTTTACGCATTTCGGACGGAGCGAGTCGATAAGGAGCTCTGGCAATAGGGTTTGCTCCAGGAATGAGGTCGATGCGAAGGTCGATGCGAAAGTCGATATCACGACTTAGAGGTAGTCCGGGAAGATCCTCAGGAAAAACGTTGGGAAATTCTCGAACAACTGGAACATCGTTTACTCCTGGTCTACCTTTCTTTTCCTTCTCCGCTACTACAATGTTAGCCAAGAAAGCTCTGTATTCCTTGCTGAGATACTTGCTAGCTTGGACACATGACATGAGTTTAAGACCCTTCGAAGCAGTTTCACCATAAACACATAATACATCACCATTCGCGAGGGAGAATTGAATCATCTTATCGAAGCACACAACTTCCGCATGGTTTTCACGAAGAAAGTCCATGCCTACTATGATGTCAAAACTTCCGAGTTGCATCGGAATAAGGTCGATCGGAAAGATGTGATTGTTGAGTTCAAGTGTACAATCACGAAGAACAGAATTGACGGCGACGGTCCTTCCGGTGGCAACTTCGACATCGAACATCGAGGGGAGATGGGAGCGCTTATGATTAAGGAGCTTCTCGAATTCAAACGATACAAAACAGTTATCGGCTCCAGTATCAAACAAACATGAAGCATAAATACCATTCACGAGAAACGTACCATTAACCACATTGTTTTCGGCCTGGGCTTGGCGCGCATTGATGTTGAAAGTTCGGGCGTGGGCGACTTGTTGCTGTTGCTTTAAGGCTGTTGCTGAGGCTGCTGCTGCTGCTGGGGATCTTGTTTCACAACCCTGTTCGGGCACATGTTCGCGAAGTGGTTGGGATCACCACACGCGAAGCAGACTCTGGCGTTGATCGCGGGTGCCTGAGACGCTTGTTGGCCTTAAGGAGCTGGAAGTAGAGCTTGATGAGCAGTAGCTTCAGCTGGTGCTTGTCGAGGACTTGTACGGCAGTTGGCGGTGAAGTGGCTGTACATGTTGCAGTGCACATAAAATCTGCACGCAATACCCACCGGATGATGATAAGAACATGTCGGGCAAGCAGGGTGAGGACCAGTGTATGCACGCTTTGCAGGCGGTGCATAGGTAACTGGCCCTGGAGCTGATCGGTGTTGAGATTGCTGCTGAGCCGGTACGGCTTGAATTGGAGCAGCAGTGGTAGTGACATCACAGTTCTTGTTGCTGGAGTTGCTGTTGTTGTTCTTCCTCTTGTGACGAGAGGACTTTGATGATTGAGAAGCGGCGGCGGTTTCAGCGGTTGGTGCGACGGTGGCTTGGTCCAGGTTCTTGGTAGCTTTATCCCAAAATCCAGCTTTGACTCGTTTGTCGTAGATCTCAGCGGCAAGCAGGTAGGTCTCTTCGATTGTTGCTAGCTTTGAAGCATGCACAAAATCTGCAACACAATCCGGCAGAGCTCGGATGTACTTCTTGATTGTCATGTCAGTAGTCTTCACTTGATTGGGACAGATAATACTGAGCTGCTTGAAGCGGGCAGTTAAATCAGCGTTGTCACCATTCTTCTGCTTCAGATGCCAAAATTTGTCCTCCAACTTTTGGCGCTCATGGGGAGGGCAGAACTCTTCGAGCATAACGTTCTTCAACTCATCCTATGACAGACCATAAGTTGCGTCATTTCCACGTTTGTTCCTCTCGGCCGTCCACCAGTCTAAGGCGTGGGACTTGAAGACGCTGATAGCATTCAGAGTGCGGAGATTGTCAGGACATCCACTCTGACGCAGGGTGACCTCGATTGAGTCGAACCATTGAAACAAAGCCGTAGGGCCATCTTCGCCAGTGAACTCTTTCGGTCCGCAAGCTTTGAACTGTTTGAAGCTAAAAGCAGCTTTGGGAGTAGCTTTAGGAGCTTCGGTCCTGGACTCTTCAGACGATTTGCTCACATTCTCGTATAGTTCACTCACGATCTGAGGAATAACCTTTGCTACTTGCTTAGCGACGAGAGCAGCAAGGCGTTTCTCTGTTCTTGACGAGTAACTCGTGGGTGACGGGGTCCAGATGACGACATTGTCTGCAACAGACATCGCCATAGGGCTCAAATTCAATATAATCGAATCTCACCTCACACGTTTAGTACTACTAAGCTCAAGAATACGATCACGTACACACATAGGCACAGAAGCACATAAGCACGTAAGGCACAGAATCACAGAAGCATATAAGCACAAGAAGCAGTCAGAATACAGAAACGTATCATTCAAAGTCCGTGAGCGTTCGAGAATAGTGATCGCGAATAACATAGCGAGTAGTATATCATAAGCGAATAATATGGCAAGCAACATGGCATACGGTGGTTCCTCATGTAGTAGCGATTTGTTAGCGGTTTGATGTAGAAGTGCAGTGCGAGTAATGTGTGTCGATCAAAGCGAAAGGGGAAAAACGAATAAATCACCAAAAATCGTAACACATAAACAGATAAAAATCATATAAAGCACATAAAATCCACGTAAAATGACAAAAGCGACTCTGATATTTGTCGTTCCAAAATTGAAAATACATAAAATCGGCGATTGGGAGCTTGAAATCAAAATTAGATTGTCTTAGGCTGATAGACATTGACTACCCAAAGTGGTTCGACTATTCACAAGGACTTTAGGTACACACTTTGGCCTTCGAGACTGTGCTCTCGCCTCGAATATGGGCGAATGACACGCATCCTTCCGGTTTCAGCGTGACTTCAAGTCGTTGGAGTCCGTCGAGGCTTTGGTGGGAGTTTTGCAAAACAAAATGGAGATCGGAACAAGTCGTCGAGGTTCGGGTTTCACCCCTGACTTAACGACTTCGTTCCCGTTTTTTATAAAAATAAAGGAGAAATTATGCGTCAAAGTATGGATTTCACTCCTGATTCGGCGTAAATTCTCCTGTTAGTAGATAAAATGCAGGTCGAACAAGCAATTTAGTCGAGAGTTTGCGGTTTTCACACCTAATCTCGACCTAATTGTTCGTTCATTTTCGAAAACTAGAGTGCAGTGATGGTGTAGCGTAGGCGAGAATAGCGAGAAATAGCAAGTAAGCTCGTACATAACCTTTACAGGGTGTGCACACGTCGGTCTGTTGGTACCTAACTATAGACTAGGTCGTTTCTAAGACATCGACCCGGAATAGGGCAAGTCTTGCCTAATTCCCTATAGTTATGGCTCTGATACCAATCTGTCACACCCCAACCGATGGCGGAATCATCGGGGCGTGGCACTGAGCGAAACAGATTGTCCAGAAGTTTCCATAACAACTATAATTATCAATTATTTAAAGCATCACGTCCCTTACCATGACATAATAAGTAACATAATTATTACAGAAAATATCTAGTCAAATTGTTCTGTTTCGACAACTCAGATTTCAAATACAGACAATTCGTTTATTTGTTTCTAGACCTTTCCTAGCCTCGATTTCACAGCAAGCCAAGCTTATAAACATCTTAAGCACCTGCCACATACGTTAAAGTAAAAGTCAATACACATAGTGTAAAGGTGAGCATACAAGTTTGATAGATATAATAGAGTTCGAAATCGTTTACGCATAGCCAAAAGTACGTTAAACTTACTGCATGTTATGCGTAAACGATTTCGAACTCTATTATATCTATCAAACTTGTATGCTCACCTTTACACTATGTGTATTGACTTTTACTTTAATGTATGTGGCAGGTGCTTAAGATGTTTATATGCTTGGCTTGCTGTGAAATCGAGGCTAGGAAAGGTCTAGAAACAAATAAACGAATTGTCTGTATTTGAAATCTGAGTTGTCAGAACAGAACAATTTGACTAAATCTTGTCTGTAATAATTATGTTACTTATTATGTCATGGTATGGGACGTGATGCTTTAAATAATTGGTAATTATAGTTGTTATGGAAACTTCTGGACAATCTGTTTCGCTCAGTGCCACACCCCGATGATTCCGCCATCGGTGGGGGTGTGACAGTGAAGAGGATGATCATAACACAAAGCCCGATCATTGATCCCTAGCTATAGCCTTATCACACCCCGATATTTACAGCTCAGCCCGGTGGGGAGTATCATGACGTAAGATTGATATCGTCATAGTCAAACATACACAGAATAGCACAGCGGAAGTCTTGGAATATAAAATATTATTACAAAACCAAAATGTCTGAAAATACCGAAATGATAGTTACAGATGAGTTTGTAATATTAAATCCACAGTCGGATCCATATAAAATGTACAAAATGAAGTTTAGCAGACTTTAGGGCATCCAAAGGATTTGCAAGATCCTTTATTGACACCAATCAGCTCCCAGCCTATTTGCGTGTAGTACACTTAGTCTTTTGAAAATACGTCAGTTTACACTGGTAAATATAATTAACTGACACATTTGAAAATGTTTATGAAAATTGGTTTAGGTGCACAAGGCACAAAAATATTTTATGAAAATTTATTCAAATACAAAAGGCACAAATATTCTTTTATAATGTGGGACAATTATATTAATAACAATCTTGTATCAGATTTACATGTTTGTCCAACATTTAGGGCCTGTATTAAATAAACCGAACAAGATTACATAACACACCACGAATATAAACTCACGGCAGGTTACCCCAGCAAATGAGTATATCTTTTACATACGCAACAGAAAGGTGTATGCCTACACCACGTGCTTAAGTCGTGGCCATTTACACTTTTTAAATGAGCCAAGGATATCCAGGACATGGTCGTTAACCCCCAATGTTATATGTTATCAAGCAATACTGATTAAAACGGGATTATACAATTTAATCATATCCGATTAAAATGGTTTCTACACCCGACCAAGCGGTAATAATTTACCGTATCCCAAGCCCGTATAAGGGAAAATAAGTTAAAAGTATTTACCTGAGCTAGCTCCTGTCTTAAACAGCAAGATTTAATATAACTCAGCCGTATTCAATTAAGTAAGCGTAGGTACAATTTACCGGAAGGCTCTAGTCTGGAATGATGGTATAAATAACCAATTAGAATGCTAACGGGGCTTAATTAAGTCATAGACTTAGACCGGCTAGTTTTTAAGTATGAAAACGGTACGATACGCTAGATTAAGCGATGACCGGAATAAAATGTAATTTAGACCAAACAAGTATGAAGTTAAAATGATAAGGTTTGACCCGTTTCGGCTAATTTATGCAAACTAGTTACATAAACCGTACCGAACGCGTATAAGCATAAACGGGTCACCTGATGAGTCATATAAAAGTTCCATAAGTTATTATGCTTAAAATATGTTGTGATATCAGTAGGATATCAACAATTATGCCCAAAAAGATTTTAAAACCAAATTAAGTCCCGTAAGGGCATTTTGGTCTTTTTAGAATTTATAAGAGATGTTTAAACATAAACTGATGTTCTGGTCTAAAATATTATGTAAAAATATTTATTTTATGATGTTATAACAGTATGATATCATACATATGTGTGGTTTACCATTTATGGCCAAACTATGCACCGCAAGGGCATTTTGGTCATTTCACATATGTTTTTTAAAGGCAAAATTGGAAGTCTGAGTTCACGACTTGTGCTTACTGTAGAAATATTATAGTTTATTTATAAAATCAGTAGTTAACAAGTCTTAGGTGTTAAATATGGTTTTAAACCATACTATGCACCTAATTAGCGCAAAAGTCGATAATGGCGATATATGCGATGTTTATGAAATTCTCAGATTTTTATCAGCCTTGAATGTTTAAAAATATTTTATTTTTTATATAAAGTCAATAGGAAAAGGTTTGGCATGTTAATGATATGTAAATCTCATTTTATCAATGAAAAGGGCATTATCGTCAATTACCGAATTCATACGAGAACTCTATGTTATGGTCAGTATAAAATCTGAACAAAAATTCCAAAAATCCCCAAAAATTATATCATAACAGCAGGCAATGAGTTTGGTGCCAAAAATTGGGTTTAAATATGATTTACGCTAAAAAGTGTAGTTTAATTAATAAAAAGTTATGTTTTACGATATTGTGCATAACTTTAGTTTGGGACCACAAAACGATGTCAAATTTATTTGACATACTTATATATCAGTAATAAAGCTTTTTGTCCTCTCACATTTTCAAAAAATTCGTTTTTATAACATAAGGGCATAATAGTCGATTTTTAGCAAATAACGGAACATGCAAATGAACTATGATTTCTATGGGACCATGAAATATAACCTCAGAGGGTTATACTAACATATAATATGGTCACAAAGGAACCCTAAGGCATAAGAATACTAAGCTAATTCGGGTCAGAAACGGAAGTCAAAGCAAAAGTCTACTTTTGTGACTTTCGGTTGCGAACCGAGCCTAAACTTTGAATTGTCGGGTTGAACATGTCTAAACATGTTCTTATATTATTTACCAAGTTATTTAAGTGATAAAACATGGTTCATAACTTCTACATTATCAGTTTTAATTATTTTATGAAACTCTGACTAGTTTGAGTTTTTGACTAGTTACTTTAACCCGACAATTAACTAAGTAAACGTGATAATTAGGAGGTGCCCTTTTGATGGATTAATACTTACCTAATTACGATCACGTAGCCATATTTTCCTCGAACAATGGCTGGACCGTTTAGGTCTAAACCGAAAGTCAAAGCGTTATTACGATAACTTTGACTTTTGGTCTTTAAACACATAAAAACCAAACTAGAGTGGCTAAGGACACTTACATCAGGTCCTTGCACGAAAATTGAACTAAAGTGGGCTCCCTCTTGATCAGGAATCCTAGAGAAATGCTCAAGAATGCTCAAGCAAGTGAGATGTTAGAGTTTAGAGTGAAGGTGCAAGGATTCAAGGGAACCCAAGACCCCTATTTATAGTTTTTGAGAGTTGATATGATGATGCGAAGTGTTTAGGGACATCTTAGGATCATTCCAGGTGTCTTAAACAGGTTCTAAAACCATCAAAAATCCATGGTTTTCGAGTTTTAAGTGTGCAAGGTGGTTTGTGTGGGTTGCAAGAACAAACATGCAGCTGTAGGCCACATTCTGGGAAAATTGACCCGTCGCCGCACGCGACAGCAACAGGGGGGAGGTGTCGCCGCGCGCTACGCCTCATATCAAGTTTCAAACTTGACAGTTTTGGCCCATGTACCTTTTTATTCAATATATCTTTCATTTTAGGCACTTTTAACCCTTCTAGTTAGTTTGTAGGTGATCTTAGAAGGATAACCAAACACCGGTAGGCCCGGTTTCATTAAATGATCACCGAATATACTAGTTTCTTCTCGTTGACGCTTTTAACCCTTATTCTTGGGAATTTGCGTAAATAACACATAACGATCTCGAAACCTCGTGAATTTGTTATCACTTATTCTTTGGAGTATAATTGAACATTACAAAGCCCCGGGTTCGTTAAAAGGTCACTCAGATGTAAGAATTAACATGTTGACACGTTTAACCCCTGTATCTTGTAAACTTTCATTTACTTTCACAAACGACTTCTTATATCTGAACAATTACTCGTTTAAGAATATATTCATCGTGTGTGGTCAATCAGAGGCACAATTTGGCATGTTGACACTTTTAGCCCCTCTATATTTATAGTTTTCGTTTTTGACGAAATTAGTCCCTCATAGTCAACATTCGACTTTATTAGGGTTTAGTACACGTGTCAACACATTATTGGACACGATTTTACGAGGTGTTACAAGCCTCATCGTCACATCACTATATCCTTCCATCCCTCACACCCACTACTCAACTTATGTTATAGGTATCCCTAATCTCGCTTTCACCCTTTTTTGTATTTTTGAAAATTAAATAAAGAACGAGAAAAGAGAGGGGGTGGGGGGGTAGAGAGGAAGAATGGGTCGGGGAGATCCGAAGCACATTGACGTGAGCCCTAGAAAGTCACGACATAGGGGGAGAGGTGGCGTGGTATTACCCACACTCCCACCCATCCCCCTCATTTCCCTAGGGATAACGGAGGTATACTGCACAACCTCATATTCGTGTTACATTTTTTACTAATATTTTAAGTTTCATTAACCACAAACTTATACCTTACATACTTTAAATATGGGTGGATTTAATTTTTTTGTTGATTTGTACTAAAATTATCGCCAAAAAATTCAATAGTGATGCACACTAAAAATGGGACCAACCTAATGTAACTTAATTCTGTTATGTTTCCACAGAAACATATGTTTGATGATGACAATGTTGTTAGCTTGTTACAAGCTCACTCCCATGTGAATAACATGAACAATCACACCAGCGAAGATTCTGCTGAGGAAAGGATGTTTGGCCGTTACTCGATTTAATTAAGAATGAATTTCCCACAACACAACAAAACTACACAAAACAAATAGTTGATTAATTATTAATATGAATTCATTATCTAAAGCTTACCCTTGTACTTAAAAATCCATCTTTACCAACAAGTCTTCATGCATATGGTTTGTGTAAACAAAATCATTGTATTATTTGTGGAGTTAAAAAGTGACGCATTAATATTTATAACATCTGTCTCACTATACCAACCAATATTGTCTCGTGTGAAAATAATATGTTTTTTGGCCTAAGGTGTCACACTATGAGTCCAAAGGTACAAAGGTCTTGAATTCGAATCTTGCTTTTACTGTATCCTACCATAACCTCTTAAAGGCCACATGCCCAACGCAAGATGTGATATATCTTATCTCGTTGGTTGGCATCACCATATATTGTGAAATGCAAAACGTAGGGAAAATAAATGGGAGTGATTAATAATTAATAAATTGACAAACAATTCAATTTGACAAACTAAAAAGATTAAATAGAGATAATATAATAACTAATATTAAACACAAGTAATATATTATAAAATATGAATTTTCAAGTGGCTCCGACTCCAAGAAAGTCTATAAGGGGTGGCGAAATGTCAATATTAGCTTCAGAAAACTGCTGGCTTTGTAAAACTTGTGGTGGTGGTGCTGCTGCTGCTTCTGAAGGGGTAGTACTAATGGTTGAAATATTATCTCCAACTGATGACAAACTGCCACTACTGTTATAAACAGAATGATGATGATAATGGTAATACTCATGACTAATACCAGCACTACTCCTCATCACCATTGAAGCTGCATGTTGTTCATGATCAAGATCATGATATTGTTGATGGTGATGGTCATAGAAATCAGTAGTGTTGGTGCTATTAGTACCCATCATCCATGTTGTGTTTGATGTTGATGATGATGATGATATGTTATCCCAACATGTGTTGTTCTTGCTATTGAAGATGTCCATCATCATCATCATCTGATTGTTGTTTTTACCACCTGAAAATATCCCCATTTTGTAAACGGAAATGGTAAGCTATATCTATGACACAAAAAGAAAACAAAATGCTAAACATGGGTTCATGTACTTTCATGCTTTAATAACTTGTACATCATGCATTAATATCCATACCAAGTTTAGTCTTTTCACATTTGAAAGTACCCTAATTGTCCTTTTAGATATTCAAACACACTTGAAAAAGAATGTGGTTTAATAATGATCCTTTTTTTAATCTCAAGTGAAAATAAAATAAAAAAACAAGTGCTCTATTTAAATAAAAACTTTCTTAAAAATTTAATAAACATTTAGTGATGATTTTTTTTTATTACACAAACACTAAAAATTAGGGTTTTGAAGTGAAAACTGAAAACCCTAAAAAAAGAAGTAAACAACTAACCGGAGATGATTCCAAACGGTGGTTGGTGCGGATACATGGCATTGTAAGGTGGCGGAGCATCGGTGGCGAGTAACATCGGTGGTGGCGGTGGTGGCGGAGTGACGGTGTCGGATCTTAAACCGGTTTGAATTTGGTTTTGAATGAGCATTCTTCTTTTCCGATGAGCATTTGACTGTTCTCTATACTTTCTAGCCATGATAACATGCCAATGATTCTTGACAGCATTATCAGTTCTACCTGGAAAAAGTCTTGCAATCAATGCCCATTTGTTTCCGTACATTCTGTGAGCAGTCATCAGTCTTTCTTCTTCTTCATCACTAAAAGCTTTTCTGTTAATTCTTGGATCTAATTGGTTGAACCATCTTAATCTGCAACTCTTCCCTAAAAAATAATAATAATAATAATAATAATAATCATAAATAAATAAATAAAACAAGTTACATAAGTTCGTCACACAAGAAAAACAAACCTACCCAGTAAAATCACACTCGTAGCACGGTAAACAATAGATATGAAAATTAGGGTTAAACTTACAACTATTAATTTTCATATGTTTTTTCTTATTTGACGTTATTTGGATTACTATACTTTACTTACCCTACAAATAGCTGTGCTGTGCTATGAGTGTGATTTTTAACAATAGATATGAAAATGGGTTAAACTTAAAACTAATGATACTATAGTGGTCCGTCAGTGATCCAAAATTGTTGTTCAAAAAAAAAAAAAAAAAAACCTAATAGCACACACAGTAAAATTACACTCATAGCACATCTAATTTGTAGGGTAAGTAAAGTATAGTAATCCAAATAATGCCAAATAAGAAAAACATATGAAAATTAGGGTTAAACTTAAAACTAATAGCACATCAAGTAAAATCAAACTCATAGCAAAACTATTTGTAGGATTTGACGAGGTAAACAGTGTATAGTATAGTAATCCAAATAACGTCAAATAAGAAAAACATAAGAAAATTTATTAGGGTTAGAACTTAAAAGTGTGTGTTTAATGTTTAAACTTTAAACTAACTAAGTACCTGATCTTCCTTGGAGTTTTTCAGCAATAAGGTTCCAATTTTGGGGACCATAAAGAGCAACAAGTTCTTTAAGTTTAGCATCTTCAGCTGGTCTCCAATGGCCTCTTGCACAAGACTTTGTTGGTTTGATTATTCTGCCATTGTTGCCACTGAGGTTGAGGTCAAGCTCTTCAGCTTCTTCTTCATCCTCTTCATCTTCTTGGTTATAGAAATTGTGTTTAGGGTCTGATGATGAAGTGTTGTGAGTGTTGAGAGAGAGAGAACGAAAGGAGTCTGAAAAAGTCATGGTCATTGAACAAGAAACAATAGTTTCATTTCATTTGTTAGTTGTTGTTATTTAAGTTTGGTATATAAAGCAGATGTCTTGATATGTGTGTTACTGTGTGTGTGTGTGTGTTTGTGATCTAGAGAGAGAGAGAGAGAGACGTGCGAGCGTGCGGGTGCTGCTACAAAAACGTCATGATCTGGTTAAAGAAATCTTGAAATAGAGAGGTTTTTTGTGTGTGTTCGTGTGTGTGAATTTTGGAGCAACAAATAGAAACAGGAAAAGCATTAGTGACAGAACAAGTCTCAATTTCATCTGAATCCACTCGTGGGGGTAGTAAGTAGTAGTAGGGTGGGGAAATACACGATTATAGTAAGTAACCATTAGGCTCTAGTAGCCTAGCAATAGATTAGAGACATGTCAATAAGTTGTAAGTTGTTATATATACATGATACACTTGATTTGTGTGTTTAATTCTTAAGTTTGAGCCTTATAATATTGTTATACCTTCAACCAAATTTGTTAAACTAAGGTTGTTGCAAACAAAAAAAAATAAAGCAATAATAAAAAATTATAAAAATAATAATAGTAAGTATTTGGAAAGTTTTGATCTGGACGTTTTTGTCTACTGGTAGAAATAACTTGCCCTCATTGCCAAAAGATTCTTGTTTTTGTTTTCATTTGAGTTTTAAAAATATTACCCCTATACTTTTAGTTAAGTTGTATCTAGTCCCTTTGTAACTTAAATAAATGGCCCTCGAACATAACTTACCAAATGATATTGTGTTAACTTGGCTGGTCGATAACCGTTGTATGTAATTCCTATATATTTATTCTATTTATACATTGCATGTGGGAGCTAGTATATAATTAATGTATTGTGCATAAATCAATCAATCATATTTAGTATAATCTCCTTTATAACCAGTGGTAAAGCTTGACCAAAGTTCCGCAGGGGCAGAAGGTAATGGGACCCCAATTTTTTTTTCCTATCGTTGTGTTTCAGGTTATATATTCGGGTCGGCTATTCGATTCGGGTTGGGTCAAAACACAGAATTTCATACAATTAAGGTCTAAAACTCTAGTAATGCCCAAAATTTCGATTCAATATTAACCCTAGTTCACACCCTACCGTGAAAAATTAAACAATAATGAATAAGAAACTAAAAAAACGATTACATTGTTTAAATTCGTGATTAAAGCCTCCATGCAGCTCGATTTCAGCCTTGTTTCAATCGAATTTGTTGGATGATGATGGATGATTGAAGTTGAGGTGTTGAATACAGAACCTTTTTTATCGTCTGTTTAAATCAAACACACAGATGGGGCGCAACTTAGCCACATATTGTTTTTTTGTTTAAACATCTATAAAAATAATAAAATGAACTCTCAAGTTTTATTTATATAAAAACTAATTTCAAACTATATTTAAACCCACCTGAAGTTTAAAAACAATTTTAAAAATTTACGAATAACCCCACTCTTCACGTTTTTTTTTAACTCAATATGAAACCTTAAACCCGCTCTCTTACTCACTAAAATCTTAGACCTTTAAGTTATATTAATATAATGTTTGATTTCCATAACAACATACATCTAAACCTGAAATTACACAAGATAATTTGTTAAATGCATTTTCTTCATGAGTTGTTATATTTAACACTCGAATAGTTTATGTATGAGTGGTCACCCAACCAACAATATACGAGATTCATATAATTAGTAAGCTCCACCACATTAGGTAGAAGTTTGAGAATGTGACAACTATCTTGATTGATAAAAACTATTTGGTGATTCCTATCAAAGAGCATTTAAGAAAAAGATTGATGATTTCTATCATATTAGATTGAAGAGATGTAAAGGTGATCTTTATCTTTTTAAATACATGTGTTTGGGAAATAAACTCTTTGTACATAGCTAGAAGTAGATGTAAGGTGGATTAGTTACCACCCACCAGAATAACAATAGATCTCACGTTCATGTGTTGACATATTGTCTTGAACATATGTTTTCTCTACAATGAATTGAAAAAAATAGTAATTTATCCCTTTGTAGGTTATTATGGTTATAATATATAATATTGTTGTGCTATTATTTATATTGATAGAACATGTGTAGAACCCTAAACGGGTTAATTACACAATAACATAGTTGAGTGTTGGATTTAGGCTGTTCATGAGTCGAGTTGAGCCGAGTTGAGCTAGGGCAAGCTCAGACTCGGCTTGATTATAAACCGAACCGGCTCAGATTTAAAACCGAGCTGCAAGTCAAAACTCGGGCTCGGCTTGGTTTTAAACCGAGCTAGCTCGGCTCGACTTGATTTGGCTCGAATTCAAAAAGAAAAATTAATACATAATTCTCAAAGTTGAATAGTCTAAAATATTATTCGATGGTTTAAAAGAGCACAAAATGAGTTCAACCTTATATGTTGCAAGCGAAAATCAGGTTCAGCAACACAAATAAGTTTCAAATTTCAACGAAATAAAAATAAGTATATTATCATGGTAATCGACCTTCAAATATACCATGAAAATATACAATTACACTCGTTAAAAAATGTAAATAATAATCAGTTTTTTGTAATACATTATAAAGTATATAAAAATAAAATACATTAAAAGTAAAATAATCTGAGCTAAGCCGAGCCAAGCTAAAGAGCGAACCAAACCGAGCCAATTTGGCTCGTTGCGAGCCGAGCCGAGCCGAGCTAGGCTCACTTTCTTACCGAGCTGAGCCGGCTCAGCTCAGTTTCAAATCGAGTCATATCGATCGAATTTTTTCTGAGCTAAATCCGAGTGAGCTCCGAACGCGAGCTTTTTTGGACAGCCTCTTTGCATTTTTACCTTAACTTGGTTGAGGCTTTTAGTTCTCAACTGAAGTGACATTGTTCGTATCGTTAGCATTGTCATTTCCGGTAACTAGCTATTACGGACATCAATTTGACATTTGAAATTTTCTTTTAAAGTAATTTATTTTAGGAAGTTTATATAAAACTAGAATTACGACCCGCCGCAATGCGGCGGGGATTCTTTAGTTATAACTAAGTCGATTTAGGACGCGCACGTTATGTTGAACCTTTCAAACGGGAAAAAATAGACGATGTAAAAACGTTCACCCACACACGTACGTTGCGTCGTGTTAACTCGCAAAATTTAGAACGAAACGTAAAAACGTTAAACCAAAGACGCACGTTTCGATGTGTTTAGTCACAAAATTTAGAACCAAGCATAAAGCGAAAAATTTGCGTAAAATGAAAATTATAAAGAACCAAAGTTGAAAGTAAAAAAAGTTGTGAGGATAGATTGCAAAAGATAAAAAACAAATAGTTTTGCGTTAAAGGTAATTTATGAAATACATTTGAGTGAAAAGTAAAAAAATCAATTTTTTTTTGAAAAACCCTCAAAGCCAAGGTTACAACAACCATATGCATAACCATTTTTTCTTTGAAAAACTCTCAAAGCCAAGATTACAACACATAAGTAAAAAAAATCAAAGTGGTTAAATCGCAAAAGATGGAAACTCTTAAATTAGAAGTGAAAAATCAAATTAATCAAAGGGGTTAAATTGTATAAGATGAAAACTTTTGAATTAGAAGTGAAAAATCAAATTAATCAAAGGGGTTAAATTAACAAAGATTAAAACTATAAACTTAAATTGTCAAAGATTAAAACTTTAAGGTTAAAAATGAAACAAAGATTAAAACTTTAAACTTAAATTATCAAAGATTAAAACTTTAAGGTTAAAAATGAAACAAAGATTAAAACTTTAAACTTAAATTGTCAAAGATTAAAACTTTAGGGTTAAAAAGGAAAATACCAATTTTTTTTTTTTGAAAAACTCCCAAAGCCAATTGTACAACTCTCATATGCATAAATTAGTTGCTTTTTAATAAGGTTATAATTATAATGACAAAAGATCAAATACAAATAAACTTAACATACTAAACATACAAATTGAAGGAAAAGTAAAAAAGACAAGGTGACATTTTTGTAATTACCACCAACTATCAAAGATACTATACAAATGTGAACTCAATCAAAAATACCTAAAAAACACAATTTTTTTTTAATATTTTTTATAAAAAATCGCTACATTTTGTTACAAAAAAATAAAAATGTTTTTTTTTTCTACTAAAAGTAGCGATTTTTTTATAAAAAATATTAAAAAAATTATTTTGTGTGTTTTTTTATTTTTTTTAGATTTTTTTAAGGTTTTTGGGGGGTTTAGTTTTTAGCATTTTAGCTTGGGTTGGGGGGGGGGGGGGGGGGGTTAGGTTTTTTAGATACATTTGTAGAGTAACTTTGATAGTTATAGATAATTACAAAAATGTCACCTTGTCTTTTTGACTTTTTCTTCAATTTGTATGTTTAGTATGTTAAGATTATTTGTACAAAAACTTTCTCATATATAAAATAACCAAATTTTTGTTGGTGCATATCTAATGTGACAATTAATCACTTAATATTCTAAGGGATTTCACAAGTGAACTTAGGGTGTCCGGAGTGGGGGCGGTAAACTCACCCGACACCGCTTACCATCCCACCGTCAACATGTTGCAGCATGTTGTTTGCCGAAAAGGTGTAGAAAATCGGTGAGGGAACACCGATTCGGGAAGAGGGAGGAAGGAGAGAGAGGGAGGGTATTGTGGGTGGGGTCCATTCCTATCTCAACCAATCACACCTTTTTCCTTTTTAAAAAAAAAATAGTTTACCACTTCACCAAGTGTCTAAACCATTGCCAACACTTTTCACCAAAGTTTAAATACTTTTGACTGATTGACATGGCGCGCTCTGATTGGTCGGCTTTTTGGTTTGCCACTCAAAGTGTTTAACCACTCCCTACACCCTTAGCTAGTGTAGTTAGCAGAGGTGGTGGAGTTAGTAGAGGTAGTGCAGTTAGTAGTGAGGGTACAAATAGTTAGACAATGGCGTATGGTGGGGCTTGGGTTGGGGCTTGGGTTGGGCATTGGTTGACACGTTGACATTCAAAACTCAAGGATTCAACCCACTTTTGAAGTGGGTATGGTGGGCGTGGCTTGGCTGGCGTGGCCAAGCCACATCTGGTTATATATATATATATATATATATATATATATATATATATATATATATATATATATATATATATATATATATATATATATATATATAGGGTTAGTATCTATAGAAAACCCACTTTAATTTAGAAAACCCGGGAAACTCTAACCTCCCGATGTTTTTTTTTTAAAAAAAAAAATATACACATGTTATATACATGTTTTTAAGGTATTTGGGCCAAAAAAATCAAAAAAGCGCCGAGTAGATATTTTTAAAAAAAATAAACAAGTTTTGGTGTAACACGTGTTACATTCATCTGACATATTTGTAACACGTGTTACACCAAAACTTGTTTATTTTTTTTAAAAATATCTACTCGGCGCTTTTTTGATTTTTTTGGCCCAAATACCTTAAAAACATGTATATAACATGTGTATATTTTTTTTTTTTTTTTTAAAACATCGGGAGGTTAGAGTTTCCCGGGTTTTCTAAATTAAAGTGGGTTTTCTATTTATCTTTAGCCTATATATATATATATATATATATATATATATATATATATATATATATATATATATATATATATATATATATATAGGGCATGGTTATATAGAAAACTTATTTCTACTTAGAAAACCTAGGAAACCCAATCTAGACCATTGATCATGATCATCCAATGGCTCATAAAATTTGAAGCATTTTTGAATTAAATTAAATAGAGGTACAAAGTCAATAAAGTTACTTGAAGGGTATTTAGGTAAAATCAACCATAATTATAGTACATTATATATATTATAATATTATGTGATTTGACATGCATTAAAGGATCATCATTGTTTCTCTTTCTTCTTTCTTCTCTTTTGAGAATTCAAAATATCTGTACATTCACCATCAAACCATCATCATCATCCATTCTCTCATCCTCTCTCTTTCTTCATGTTTCAATCACCAAGAACACACACACAAGTGTGTGTGAGAGAAGCAAGCCTGAATATCGTTAAAGAAAGAGAAACACCAAAAGCATACACACAAGTGTGTGAGAGAAAGAGAAACAAGATTCTCCTTCGTGTTCATGAAGAACACCAAGAACACACACACAAGTGTGTGTGAGAGAAGCAGGCCTGAATCATTCGGTTGCATGTGTTTCTAGAGAGAGAAAGTTATTAGAACACCAAGACCAAGAACACACACAAGTGTGTGAGAGAGAAGCAGGTCAGAAATCATTTGGTTCATGGGTTTTTGGAGAGAGAAAGTTGTTAGAACACCAAGAACACACACTTATGACATGGACTGGTTCCATGTCTTAATGTTATTTGTTTGGTAAAAGTTGAATGATTTTGTGTGTGTATTGGTAAAATAGATTTGATAGTTTGTTGGGTTTTTTTGTTTTAAAGGGATTAAATTTTTTTTAGAATTGTGATAATGAATGTTATTGTTGATATATATTCGTTACCTTTGAAAAGTTCATAATCTAATCGTTGATGATCTCGTTTATTTTACAAATAAAAAGTTATGTTTGGTTTGGTTGCTTGTTTGAGGCTTTTGATCTAAATAGTAATTGTTTTTTGTTGGTTTGGTTGTTTGTTTGGGGCTTTTGATCTAAATAGTAACTGTCTATTAGTGTAACATGTGTTAGACCTGTCTCATTAGTGTAACATGTTGTTTGTTTGTTGGTTTGGTTGTTTGTTTGGGGCTTTTGATCTATTAGTGTAACATGTGTTAGACCTGTCTCATTTTTATCAAATGATGTAACATGTGTTAAACCTGTCTCATTTTTATCAAATGATGTAAACATATTAGTGTAACATGTGTTAGACCTGTCTCAATTTTATCAAATGATGTAACATGTGTTAAACCTGTCTTATTACTATGTGTTAAACCTCTCCTATTAGGTAAACATGTTAGTGTAACATGTGTTACACCTGTCTTATTTTTATCAAATTATGTAACATGTGTTAAACCTCCCTGATTAGGTAAACATATTAGTGTAACATGTGTTAAACCTCCCTGATTAGGTAAACATATTAGTGTAACATGTGTTAAACCTGTCTCATTTTTATCAAATGATGTAAACGTGTGTTAAACCTGTCTGATTAGGTAAACATATTAGTGTAACATGTGTTAACGCTCTTCTATTAGGTAAACATGTTAGTGTAACATGTGTTACACCTGTCTTATTTTTATCAAATTATGTAACATGTGTTAAACCTGTATTATTTTTATCAGATTAGTTAACATGTGTTAAGCTCTCATATTTTTTCCAAGTTATGTAACAAGTGTTAAACTTGTCTTATTTTTATAAAAATAGGTAACATATGTTAAACCTGACTTTATTTTATCAAAAACATATTATGTAACCTGTTTTATTTTAATGAAATTAAGTAACATGTGTTAAACCTGTTTTATTTGCAGCAACAAAGAGAGTAACAAGATCGCAAACTGGTAAGATACCGAAAAAGCGAAAGAAAGTAGACGAAGAAACGGACGATGAATGGGATGAAGAAAGAGAAGAAACGGATGATGAATGGGATAAATTATGGCCATAACCCAAAATACAATATGACCATTCTGGGATGCAACAACTATATGTAACATGTGTAACCTTGACGGATCGCAAACTGAATACGGATGATGATGTGACGGCAATTTTTTTGGGATGCAACAACTATATGTAACATGTGTAACCTTGACGTTGTAACAGTCACTATTACATGAATGAACAACATGTTGACAAATGTAACAGTCACTATCCATTTCCGGTTGTTTTATCACCCTTTTGTGGTCATCATAACTATATGATGTTTGTAACCTTAAAAGCCTTGGTAGGCTACCACTTTTAATGATGTTAAGGGTTACAGTTAATGTTATATTACCCTTTTCTGACATTATGGTTTACGTTTAATGTAGTAGTTTACAACAACTTTTAATGATGTTATTGTTTATTTTTAATGATGTTATGTGTTACATGTAATGTTATATTATGTTTGATGTAATGGTTTGAAGAACTAGATCATACCCTACATTCAACAAATACTCCTCTTTACGAGATGTAATACTTCTTCTGATTTTAAGAGAATCTCTTTATGTTAACATATGTAACACCTCTAGGGTTTTGGTTCCTGGAAGTTGTAATTAGCTACATATGTAGTAACAATGTTACAAATGTTACTTATGTAGTAATTAACTACATATGTAGTAACAATGTTACACATGTTACTTACGGTAAGAGCGGCCCTTTATTGGACAAAACAGGGCTGCGTATATGTAACACATATTTGTAACATGTGTTACACTAGATGGTAACACATGTATAGCCATGTTGCACATGTTATATAGTTGTTACATGTGTTACACTAGATGGTAACACATGTATATATAGTTGTAACACATGTTATATAGTTTTAACATGTGTTACACTAGATGGTAACACATGTTATATAGTTGTAACATGTGTTACACTAGATGGTAACACATGTATAGCCATGTTGCACATGTTATATAGTTGTTACGCATGTTATACAGAACCTGTACCATTTGTAACAGTCACTATTACATGAATGAACAGCATGTTGACAAATGTAACAGTCACTATCCATTTCCGGTTGTTTTATCACCCTTTTGTGGTCATCATAACTATATGATGTTTGTAACCTTAAAAGCCTTGGTAGGCTGCCACTTTTAGGGTTTTGATTTTAAGAGAATCTCTTTATGTTAACATATGTAACATCTCTCATATGTAACACCTCTAGGGTTTTGATTTTAAGAGAATCTCTTTATGTTAACATATGTAACACATATTTGTAACATGTGTTACACTAGATGGTAACACATGTATAGCCATGTTGCACATGTTATATAGTTGTTACATGTGTTACACTATATGGTAACACATGTATATATAGTTGTAACACATGTTATATAGTTTTAACATGTGTTACACCAGATGGTAACACATGTTATATAGTTGTAACATGTGTTACACTAGATGGTAACACATGTATAGCCATGTTGCACATGTTATATAGTTGTTAATCCCCTTTTAATGATGTTATTGTTTATTTTTAATGATGTTATGTGTTACATGTAATGTTATATTATGTTTGATGTAATGGTATGACCAACATCAAACAAAGGAATGTTAAGGGTTACAGTTAATGTTATATTACCCTTTTAACGTATGTAACACATGTGTACCATGTTACGTCCAACACCAGTTACAGTTAATGTTATATTACCCTTTTAACGTATGTAACACATGTGTATCAGGTCATTCTTTGCTATTAGTTAGTTACCTCTCACATAGGTTACACATGTTACGTCCAACACCAGTTACAAATGTTAATCAAAACAAAACTCACTTGTCATCATGGGTTGTTAGTAATTGCACACATTACAATCATACTTAAAGGTAACAAAAATCTTTATAAAAACTTAAACATATAAAAATGATCCAAAACTATCATAAAGGTTAAAAAAATCTAGCTACGCTTTGCGTCTTGATAACCATCTTTATCTTGAACATAAACATCCATTCACCTGTGAACAAAACAAGTACATCAGTGTTAATCCCCTAAAGTTAAACTTATTAACACAAATGTAACTACAGGTATGTAACATGTGTTACCTCCTAGTATAACACACAACAACAGTTACTATTCAGATCAAAAGCCCAAACAAGCAACCAACCCAACAAAAAAACAGTTACTATTCAGATCAAAAGCCTCAAACAAGCAACCAAACCAAACACAACTTTTTACCACAAAAATGATTTTAACACAAAAATAAAAACCTGCAAATTACATAAACATTTATCCATTTTTAGAACCATTTTAACAAAAGAATCATGTTCATCTCTAAAACATCCATTACACAAAAACCTATAAACAACCATTCACCTGTGAACAAAGCAAGTACATCAGTGTTAATCCCCTAAAGTTAAACTTATTAACACAAATGTAACTACAGGTATGTAACATGTGTTACGTGTTATACACGTGTAAAATTTTATTGTAACACATGTAACATGTGTTACCTCCTAGTATAACACACAATAACAGTTACTATTCAGATCAAAAGCCCAAACAAGCAACCAACCCAACAAAAAAACAGTTACTATTCAGATCAAAAGCCTCAAACAAGCAACCAAACCAAACACAACTTTTTACCACAAAAATGATTTTAACACAAAAATAAAAACCTGCAAATTACATAAACATTTACCCATTTTTAGAACCATTTTAACAAAAGAATCATGTTCATCTCTAAAACATCCATTACACAAAAACCTATAAACAACCATTTTAACTAAAACATCAAGTGTGAAATGATTTTTCAAAATAAAATTTTAGTTAAGATTGTTGTTTCTCTCTCTAAAATAGCAACTTTCTCTCTCTAAAAACACTTACCGAATCTAGAAACCGTGTGATGAACACGATGAAGATCTTCAAACTTGCTTCTCTCTATGTGTTCTTGGTGTTCTTGATGAATATGATGAAGATTGTTGTTTCTCACTCTAGAAATCAGCTTTCAACAAGCATCAGCACACCCGAGATGAAGATGACGACGTGAGATGAAGCATGAACACACCCGAAATCAGCTTTCAACAAGCATGAACACATCCGAAATAAACACCTCCTGAACTCTCTCACACACACTTGTGTGTGTTCTTGGTGTTTATTTTGAAACATGGAGAGAGAGAATGAATGATGATGATGATGATGGTGAATTTACAGAAGAAGAAGAAGAAAGAGATAGAACGATATATTTTGAATTCTAAAGAAGAAGAAAGAAGAAAGAGAGAGAATTGATGAAATGATGGGTAATAAATAACTTGATGGGATGGGGAGAGAGTGAAATGATGGCTTGAACAAATGACTATTTTACCCTTTTAACATGTGTTTAAAGAAATGATGTGGATCAATCTTGACCACACAATTCAGGTTTCCTAAGTTTTCTAGATTAAATGGGTTTTCCATAGATACTTACACTATATATATATATATATATATATATATATTTATAACAAAAAACTACTAAACATACAACATAATTATTAAAATAAACATACAAAATAATTATCAAAATAAAAACCTATCATTCTTCGTCGTCTTCGTCGGTTTCGAACCCAGGAATCGTTGAAACATGTTCCACCAAATCAGCTCGAAGGTTGTTATGTATATCCCTTGACTTTATTAAAAATTCATTTGCCGATTTATCTTCGTCTGTTACGTTACCTGATTGGGGGTCATCATCATCATAGTAGGTTACGACCGCTCTACCTTCATCCTCCAAAATCATGTTGTGAAGAATGATACATGTGTACATCACGTTTCCAATTTGATCCTTGTCCCATAGTTGACAAGGCATTGCCAATATTCGCCACCTTTTCTTCAAAACACCGAATGGTCGCTCAACGTCTTTACGTGCAGCCATCTGGACCCTGTTAAACTTTAATCTCTTTGGATCTGTCGTACCGTGTTTTGTGAACGATTTTACAAAAGCCCCCCACTCTGGGTAAATCCCACCAACTAGGTAGTACCCATACATGTACTCAACCCCGTTTACAAAGAAAGTTCCTTTGGGCCCTATACCATTTACCCGATCATTGAAAAGAGGCGAGTGGTTGATGCATGTGAAGTGTTATATATATTAGGTGTATATTTTAAGCTCTTTAACACTTTTTTAGTCAAGTTTTACATTTATAAAACACGATATTTACTAACACTAAACACACATATGGGCAAGTACACCCATCGTGAGCGTAGTATAGTGTTGGTAAGATACCGAGGTCGTCCAAGGACACAAGAGCTTTTAGTACCGGTTTATCCTCAACGTCTAATCAAATCAAAAAGTTTAGAAAGATGTTTTAAGCTAAGAAAAATAAAAACTAACTAAAATGCTGAAAAATAAAAATAAAAGAAAAACAGATAGACAAGATGAATCACTTGGTTCCGACTCGTGTATAGTGTAACCTTTGATTATTTCCGCACTTTTGCACTTATTTAAGATATTATCTTAGTTATTGTAGTAGGCACCTCTTTTGAAGGAGACGTTACCCTCAACCCAGTAGTTTGAGTCCGCAAGGATACAATCCTAAAGGGTCGGATTATTGAAAGATAATTAATTAAGTTATTAATGCAAATTATGGTAGGCCCCACTTTTGGAGGTGACGTTACCCTCGACTAAGTAGTCTGAGTCAGCAGGGATACAGTCCAAAATAGCCGGGTTATATTATTAATAGTAGTTAACTTATGAGGGGATCAAAGAGTTTGGACCCCCGCCATCCAATACCGTTAAGTATTGAAGGAGGTCCTACTAAATTTGACCCAGGTCCATTGCAGGACCGCTAAACGCTGAACAATGGCAAGACTCTTACCAAACCGTTCCCTTAACCCCCGACCAGGTAGCCAACATACCTCCATATAGACCGTGGAGATATGAATGGTGAAAATCTTTTATTTTATATAGACAGTAAAATAATGTCGAGACACCACGGACAAACGATAAAGAAGAATCACCTTCAACATAAGAAACTAGTTATTAAAGTCATTAATACAAAACCAAGTAAAAAGTGCGAAAAGATTAGAAATAAAAAGTATTACACTAGACACTTGTCTTCACCAAGTGATGTAAGACACTTAGGCAAACATGGCCTTGATTGTCAAGAACTCTTACGATCAATCTTGGATCCCGAGACGACTCACACACTCTATGATGGATGATGGTGGTGGATGATGGTGTTATGGTGGTGGTGGGTGGTGGGTGAAGTGTGAGAGAGGTGGTGTGCCAAGGGATGGTTTGAGCTTGAGCCAAGCACTCCTATTTATAGGCTGAACAGAAGCTCGGGCACGGCCCCGTGTCCACATCCTTCTATTTCTTCATTTATTGCAGCTTGTCTTATTAGTTGACCATGCCCCCGTGTCCGCTGAGCACGACCCCGTGTGCAGAAGAATCTTTGTACTATGAAGATTTTCCTGGATTGTGCGAATCTTATAGTTGACCACGGCCCCGTGTCCGCTGAGCACGGCCCCGTGGTGGGCAATAGAAGCTTCTACCACTTTGTCTTTTCTGCTGACACTTGGGCACGCCCACGTGCTGGCTGAGCACGGGGCGTGTTCAGTCTTCTGTCTCCTTATTTTGCTTGGGAAGATGCTGTCGTGGGGTCGGGCATGTCACGTTTGTTCCTTTTCTTGTATTTATGTTAGATTTTGCTGTCTTTTTGCTTCTTTTGTTAATTTGAGCACATTTAATCCTGAAAATACAAAAGGAAGACAAAAGCACACTTTTTCCAACATTAGTACTAAAAAATGGTTAGTTTATTGCCACAATTGATGTAATTTATATGTTGCATTTTGCACACATCAGTGGTTTATGGTGGTAATATCATTATGTGAACCTGGCATACCGAAGAACGCATGTCATATCCAAAGATCTTGGGACGAAACCGCTTCAAGCATGACGGCTGGCACCCCGTGAAATCCATTAGTGTGAGCGCCTTGCCATTGGGTAGGACAAAGTTCCCAAGGCCATTTCATACAATCTAAACTACCTAGCATCCCGGGTAGCCCATGATAATCTGCGTGATGTTCCAATATTTAGTTTAATGATATATAATTGTATGCTCAATAAAGGCTCAAAACTCACTTTTGTAGGAATAGGTTTTTTTTATGTGATCAAGTATATATAATCAAATTTTAACTAAGTTTACCATGCCTCTTCATAATTTTCTTATGTTGGTTCTTTTTATCACGACGCTATCGGTTGTAAATTCGTAAAAATATAACCTTTTTAGAACTTGAAATTCCCAAATTAAACCTAGACAAGAAAAAAAAATTGAAAATTTTTGAAAAAAAATTGGGGTGATTAGCGGTTCCAATAGAGTTTTGTGTAAGGCTTGTATTTAGGACTTGCAAGATTCAAGGTTTTAGCATCCCCCCACACTTAAATTACACATTGTCCTCAATGTGTCCCAAAAATATATTTTTAGGTTAATTGAATGTGTAAAAAGGTGTAAAAAGCAAAAATTTATGTTACTGGGCACTGGACACGGCCCCGTGTTGTCCGGGCACGGCCCCGTGTTCAAGTTCCAGTAACAAAATTAAATCAAGAGAAACAGAAGCCTGGACACGGGGGCGTGTTGGGTGAACACGGCCCGTGTCCAGTTACCTGAACTGGGTCTTTTCTGCAGACTGTGCAGCACGGGGCCTGTTGGGCGGACACGGCCCGTGCCGAGCTTACTGTAAACGAAGAAAATCGTAGGACGGCCCTGTTTTCCTGCATGGGGTGCTGGTTCAAGTTTCCCTTGTATCCTTTGCCATCTCAAGTGTGTTTTATTCCTGAAAATTATACTAACTAGAAAACATAAAAAAATTAATCTAAACTAAGCTAAGGATAGTTCCGCGGAGTGCCTCCGTGGTGCGCCACGTTTATAAGGGTCCTTGGCTAGAACCAAACCTGGTCATATGTCACTCAAGTGGGATGTTTCGCATCCCATGTTGCACCGTCGGAGAGCGTCATCCAAGCTTGAGTCTATGACCTTCATGTAGTCGACCGGGTTTTCGCCTTCTACTCTTTTTCCAACTCCAAACTTTACTTCCTCGTCCCCAAACTTCAATGTTAGTGTTCCGTCATTCATGTCAACCTGTAACACCCCGAAAACGGGTTTGGTAACCAAACCCCGTTAATACCAAAGGACAGGTAAAGTACCGTTAGTGGTAAAAGTAACCCGGTAAATATTAGGATTTAAATAAATAATCCTAATATTAAATAAAACGTGAATAAGAGCTTTTAAGGGAACAAAAAATGGATAAAAGGCCCGAGTTAACGGAACTTAAAACAAACTTGGTCATAAACTTCCCCAAACCCACCAAGTAACTAGGAATATCATCCTAGTTAAGTAGGTGCCTTAAAACAATGAAGAAAACATGGGTATCAACCCTTTTTATAAAGCTACAAACTAGAGGGGCTAAAAAGGGAAGAATTGAAACTTGATTTATTAAAATTAAACACAACACACACACACACACTAGGTGTGTGTGTGTGTGGGTGTTCTGATCGACCAGGAGAAAGCTCAGGAGAGCTCAAACCCTAACTTCAACAAATTGATCAAATTGAAGCCCAAATCAAGAGCCAAATCAATGCATGAACACAAATTCGTGATCACCTAGTCATGGGGATTACAAGGTATGTTGAATTTTATGATTTGGTGATACTTTGAGATTATGATGAACAATTATAATCGAAATTCTGGAATGAATGTTGAATCTATGAGTGTTATTGTGATTATATCTTGGTTTAGAAACAAACCCTAGTAGAAAATTTGATGAATTGTTGTCAAAACTAGGGATTTGATAATTACCCTATTATGTGCTAAGTGGGTTTTGACTTAATAATGAAGATGATGATATGTTTGTGTTAGAAATCATCATAAGTGATAGTTGATGCAAGATACTTGGACAAATTATAAGTTTGAGTGAAAGCTCATGCATGACTTGAAGTGGGTTTTTGTATGTTATGATGAAATTGGTAATTTCGTTCATATAAATTGGTGTATGAAATCGTGTAGTATATTAGTTCATATGAAGAACTTGATTATATAAGGTGTTGGGATGAATCCTAGTGATATGATGAATGGGACTCACTTATAGATGAGAACCCTTTGTTCTTGTGAAATGAATGAATAAATTAGTTTTTGATAATCGCTTGAACTAATTAAAGTGATTGAAATGTGATAAACGTGGTTTGAACTTTAGTTAAAACGGTGGCCTAAAGATAACGCCTACCGGGTAATTAAAGAATGCAAAAACTAGTTGATGAACTCGAATATGCATCTAGTATACTAATGGGCATTTGACTTTTAAAAAGTCAAACTGACTTACGATATGATGAATGATAATTAGATATAGAATTGCGTAAGGTGGAATAATCGTATTAAGTCATGATTAAACTAACCACCTTGCGAATGATGAATAATAGTTGGCGCTTAAGAAGCTAGGTGAAGCTTGGGGAGAAAGCGGGTCAAACGAATCAAGAAGGAAAAGAAAAGTGTAGCTTGGATACGAGATAAGTAAAACTTACACCCTTTTGTAGGACACGTGTTTATTTTATAAACTATAAATGCGAATGGTGTAATATCCAAAATAAGGGTTCCGACACGATTGACACAATTCGAAACAAGTGTAAATGATAAAAACCATGGTTTATGGTAAATGGGGCAATTGGGTGAGTTTGGAAATTTAAAATCATGCTTTTATCTTTGGTCTTATAGTCCAAACGGGTCAAATGGTGATGATAACACCATTTGACAATATCGACTAATGTGATTGTTAAGTCGTATGTTATCAGGAGCGATTAGCAATTTGGATAATCGCGACGCCATAGAATATTGGTTAATTAAAGCAAGGTATAAGTCGGGTCTATTTGTCGACCCGGGCCAGGTACGCATATATAGTCCTATAGTTGAAAGTGCAATGATTGGTCAAGTATTTAGTGAAAGTCCTTCATCGCAAGTTGAAGGACTAGAATCGACCAAAAAGCCCTTGATGGGTCAACCGGGCAAACGACCCTTAGAGGTTGTTTAGAAACTTATATTATGACCATGCAACCCTTGGGTGCGCATAAAAGTTGTAGGAATAAACTTTCTAGGGTTAAACGCCTTAAAGTGCGTCTTGCCGTAAAATGACATATCAGCGTGATAAAATTCGGAATAAGTATTTAGTACGTTAAATCCACCACAATTATAATTGTGGTGGAAGACTATTCAATATAAATGGGTGGACTAATGTTGCATACAAGGGACGAGCGTAAATTAAGCTTAAAAGTACATAAATACCCTTAACGGGTCAAAACAAACATTTAAGCGTAAACGGGATTTTATTAAGTAAGAAACCCGTGATTTGAGATTAATATGATAGAAGATATTGAAATAATGAATTTCATGCGTTTAAAGGTCAATTAAACATGTTGATGTGATAAAATCATGAGCGGGTCAATATTTGGTAAAAAGGGTAGTAAGCCGAAGAGTTAAAAGTCTGAAATTATATTAATCCGGATGTCGGATTTTAACTCCATAAGATGGAGAAATAAATTACGGACGCATAGGAAAAAGAATCGGGTAAAACGGATTAAAAACGAGAGAGTTATGCCTGTTTCCGTGAAATCGGGTATTGCTGGGAATGTACAGCAACTGTTTAACAACATTCTGCTGAAAAGGGGGCTACGCGTCACGCGACGCCCCCTAATTCCGGAAAAATGTTATTTTTTATTTGTTTGACCCATGGAACTTGTTTAAACTTATTATTTAACTATTAAAACTAACTTTTAAGTTGGTTTTGATCATAGGTGAATGCCAAGAGTGCTCGGATGAAGATCAAGCTCGTTGAGGAACCGAACACGATAAAATGCAAGCTTCCGCGTAGCTTTTCGTCGTATCTTTTAAACGACAAATTCAATTACATTAACTTGTATAAACTTTTAAATTGTAAAAGTTTTAAATTAACCGTATTTTTCAAAGTACATGTAATCACAATTACGTGTTTATTTCCGTAAACTATACGAAAATGTTAAAATAATAACAAGGGTGTTACAAGTTGGTATCAGAGCCTTGGTTTAAGAGATTCAAGTATGGTGGGAAAACTATGCTTGGACTTAAACCTTATGCTCTTGATAGAGATTGGTGTTCGGTTCGAGGCTTGATCGCAAATCCGGTAAGTACATGTATGTTAATAGTTTAGCATGCTAAAGTGTTGTAAACAACACATAGGGCTATCGTGTGATACACGTTACCCCAATTAAAATGATTGATATAGTTGACGAAAATACGCGCGTTGACGCGTATAGTAGAAAAAGCCTTGTATTATAATACAGGCGATTATTGAAGTTGACATTACTAACTTTTGTGAATGATTTAATTGAAGGACACTCGCGTTTGAAGACGACGAGAGTTGAACGAATTGTGGATATGATGATGGAACAGTCCGAGATATGACAAGAAGAGCATACTCATCAAGGACCTAAATCGCGTAACGATCGCAAATAAGTAATGGCAAGAAAGCCCCTTAGGGCAAGCATGTACCAGGTGCACGTTTAAATTATTGCATGAATAGAGTATGCAACAAATACGTAGAAACTGATAGTTGCATAAGTAGATTGAAAACTTGGAAAAACCTGAATAGAATACCTATCCAGGATATTGTTTCCAAGAGAAATAAATAGAGCCATTACTTACATAGGGCGTGATGTGAAAACTATAAAAGGTCATGTGTATCATGTGTTAATCCCTTACTCTAGCCAAGCAAGTAGTGGCATATGATACCATGAACTTCTTATAGCGGACACATTTACATCCGAAGTAGTAAGGACGCGGGAATGGGACTAACTTAAATGGTACCCACATGAATCAAATAAGTAAGATGTTTGATAGTAAACGTAAACGTAAGTCGGATGACGGAAGCGTATTACGTAAGAATAACGAGCCCGAGAGAAGGGACAAAGATCAAGTAAAAAGAAAATACAGACCGACCAATAGGAATGCTAAGGCATAGGGATAAAAGTTTGACTGTCATAAGTATTGAAATTCACTTGGGCAAGTCCAACAAATTGAATAAAGAATAAAGGACTTGATTGAATAAAAGTGATGGATCTCGCTAAGACGACCAAATAAATTAAAATAACGTCTAAAACCATATAAGAATGGTTACTTGAAAATGATTACGGTAAAGATACCTGATGAATGGGTAGGATTTGGAAAGAATGCGTAAACCACGAGACGGGAACGCGAGATAGAAAGTCAAAAGACTCGTAATATGAGTCATGACTAAAAGACAATGAGAATTTGCAAACAGAAATGTTAATAACTACGCTCAACTGTTTTAAAGTTGAACGGGTCGAATAAAGAATGGAGTTTGATGTTCACAAGTGATGAAATTTCACACGAACAAGTCAAACGAGATAAATAAGGTATAAAAACTTGGTAGTGCAAGTAAGCGCAAAACTGAAAAATGGAAGCGCGAAATATTAATGAACCTACGTGATGGGTCATAAAGGAATATATATAGGAAAACGCAAACCGGTGGAACCGGAAAGCTAAAAACAATAAGATAGAAGGACCCGGGTAATGGGTTGTAAAGGAGTATAAGTATGAACCGGGTAACGGTAAGCGTAGGACAAACCGACGTGTAAATGATGTTAGAAGTCGTAAAGTCGAAAAAGATAGTCCGAAAGAAAACAATGTAGCCTTCGACTACGGTCAAGGTAAAACGAAATGCAAAAGCGAAAATAAAAGATTTGAGAGATAAAAAAATGGTACCTTGACACCGTAAATATATATATATATATATATACAATTGAATAATGACTAGGATAAAAGATGATTTTCGGGATCATCACAACTTATGATATTATAAGTAATACTATGGTCTACGAGACCAAAAAGGCCTTCGGGTCACAAATAGAAGGAAACGAATTGTTGGGGTCTCACCTTAATAAGGTCAAAAAGGTGAAAATCGAAAGTAATAGCCTACGAGGCTAAGTGAAGGAACCTACGGGACAATAGTGTAAGGTGAGGGAACTTGTTACGATTCCCCGCGTAAAACGAGAACGGAAAACAATAAATTATGGGTTGTCAATTTCCTTGATATGAGTAATTGACTTAGTTAAAGAGAAAAACGCTAAACTAAAACTTCCATTTTAGTAAGAAATAAAGTTTTAACAAATATGAATTTCGATAGGAATTTAACTAGTAAGTATGAAAGATATAAATCTTGACACTGTTAGGTGCAAGACGATATAGTCGAAAAACGATATTTTCGAAAAAGAAAGGTTAATACAAAAATTAAACATGACGTGACATGATCACGGTCAAGAAATGTAATGTGAAGTAGAATCGCATCATCACTAAACGAGCGGTATGAAGTAACTGGACTGATAAGTCGGTTAGTAAGACCGGTTAAGGTCAACAATTCAAATCAAGAAATTTGGTTTGCTTGTAAGCGGTGGATTCCCTATAACAGAATCGAATTAATAAAATTTAAAACAAAAGAGAGTTTGTTGTTACAAGTGAAAGATTTCACTAATGACCTTTAAACGGGTCAAAATAACGGATTCATAAAGAATTCACTAGAATGAAAGCGATGGACTTCGCTAAATTAACCGAACTAGTAGAAATAACGAGATTATGTTATGTCGAGTTGTATTAGGTCGTATGAGATATGTATATGCTTCGTAACTAAAAAGATATTACCATATTTTTCTGGTAATACTAACAATTGGTTAAAATATGAGCAATGCTCAATTGATTATCGAGATCAAATGCATTGAGTTTAAACTCAATGAATTATGTAAGAAAAAGGTTTCGAGGACGAAACCTCTATAAGGGGGGTAGACTTGTAACACCCCGAAAACGGGTTTGGTAACCAAACCCCGTTAATACCAAAGGACGGGTAAAGTACCGTTAGTGGTAAAAGTAACCCGGTAAATATTAGGATTTAAATAAATAATCCTAATATTAAATAAAAAGTGAATAAGAGCTTTTAAGGGAACAAAAAATGGATAAAAGGCCTGAGTTAACGGAACTTAAAACAAACTTGGTCATAAACTTCCCCAAACCCACCAAGTAACTAGGAATATCATCCTAGTTAAGTAGGTGCCTTAAAACAATGAAGAAAACATGGGTATCAACCCTTTTTATAAAGCTACAAACTAGAGGGGCTAAAAAGGGAAGAATTGAAACTTGATTTATTAAAATTAAACCCAACACACACTAGGTGTGTGTGTGTGGGTGTTCTGATCGACCAGGAGAAAGCTCAGGAGAGCTCAAACCCTAACTTCAACAAATTGATCAAATTGAAGCCCAAATCAAGAGCCAAATCAATGCATGAACACAAATTCGTGATCACCTAGTCATGGGGATTACAAGGTATGTTGAATTTTATGATTTGGTGATACTTTGAGATTATGATGAACAATTATAATCGAAATTCTGGAATGAATGTTGAATCTATGAGTGTTATTGTGATTATATCTTGGTTTAGAAACAAACCCTAGTAGAAAATTTGATGAATTGTTGTCAAAACTAGGGATTTGATAATTACCCTATTATGTGCTAAGTGGGTTTTGACTTAATAATGAAGATGATGATATGTTTGTGTTAGAAATCATCATAAGTGATAGTTGATGCAAGATACTTGAACAAATTATAAGTTTGAGTGAAAGCTCATGCATGACTTGAAGTGGGTTTTTGTATGTTATGATGAAATTGGTAATTTCGTTCATATAAATTGGTGTATGAAATCGTGTAGTATATTAGTTCATATGAAGAACTTGATTATATAAGGTGTTGGGATGAATCCTAGTGATATGATGAATGGGACTCACTTATAGATGAGAACCCTTTGTTCTTGTGAAATGAATGAATAAATTAGTTTTTGATAATCGCTTGAACTAATTAAAGTGATTGAAATGTGATAAACGTGGTTTGAACTTTAGTTAAAACGGTGGCCTAAAGATAACGCCTACCGGGTAATTAAAGAATGCAAAAACTAGTTGATGAACTCGAATATGCATCTAGTATACTAATGGGCATTTGACTTTTAAAAAGTCAAACTGACTTACGATATGATGAATGATAATTAGATATAGAATTGCGTAAGGTGGAATAATCGTATTAAGTCATGATTAAACTAACCACCTTGCGAATGATGAATAATAGTTGGCGCTTAACAAGCTAGGTGAAGCTTGGGGAGAAAGCGGGTCAAACGGATCAAGAAGGAAAAGAAAAGTGTAGCTTGGATACAAGATAAGTAAAACTTACACCCTTTTGTAGGACACGTGTTTATTTTATAAACTATAAATGCGAATGGTGTAATATCCAAAATAAGGGTTCCGACACGATTGACATAATTCGGAACAAGTGTAAATGATAAAAACCATGGTTTATGGTAAATGGGGCAATTGGGTGAGTTTGGAAATTTAAAATCATGCTTTTATCTTTGGTCTTATAGTCCAAACGGGTCAAATGGTGATGATAACACCATTTGACAATATCGACTAATGTGATTGTTAAGTCGTATGTTATCAGGAGCGATTAGCAATTTGGATAATCGCGACGCCATAGAATATTGGTTAATTAAAGCAAGGTATAAGTCGGGTCTATTTGTCGACCCGGGCCAGGTACGCATATATAGTCTTATAGTTGAAAGTGCAATGATTGGTCAAGTATTTAGTGAAAGTCCTTCATCGCAAGTTGAAGGACTAGAATCGACCAAAAAGCCCTTGATGGGTCAACCGGGAAATCGACCCTTAGAGGTTGTTTAGAAACTTATATTATGACCATGCAACCCTTGGGTGCGCATAAAAGTTGTAGGAATAAACTTTCTAGGGTTAAACGCCTTAAAGTGCGTCTTGCCGTAAAATGACATATCAGAGTGATAAAATTCGGAATAAGTATTTAGTACGTTAAATCCACCACAATTATAATTGTGGTGGAAGACTATTCAATATAAATGGGTGGACTTATGTTGCATACAAGGGACGAGCGTAAATTAAGCTTAAAAGTACATAAATACCCTTAACGGGTCAAAACAAGCATTTAAGCGTAAACGGGATTTTATTAAGTAAGAAACCCGTGATTTGAGATTAATATGATAGAAGATATTGAAATAATGAATTTCATGCGTTTAAAGGTCAATTAAACATGTTGGTGTGATAAAATCATGAGCGGGTCAATATTTGGTAAAAAGTGTAGTAAGCCGAAGACTTAAAAGTCTGAAATTATATTAATCCGGATGTCGGATTTTAACTCCATAAGATGGAGAAATAAGTTACGGACGCATAGGAAAAAGAATCGGGTAAAACGGATTAAAAACGAGAGAGTTATGCCTGTTTCCGTGAAATCGTGTATTGCTGGGAATGTACAGCAACTGTTTAACAACATTCTGCTGAAAAGGGGGCTACGCGTCACGCGACGCCCCCTAATTCCGGAAAAAATGTTATTTTTTATTTGTTTGACCCATGGAACTTGTTTAAACTTATTATTTAACTATTAAAACTAACTTTTAAGTTGGTTTTGATCATAGGTGAATGCCAAGAGTGCCCGGATGAAGATCAAGCTCGTTGAGGAACCGAACACGATAAAATGCAAGCTTCCGCGTAGCTTTTCGTCGTATCTTTTAAACGACAAATTCAATTACATTAATTTGTATAAACTTTTAAATTGTAAAAGTTTTAAATTAACCGTATTTTTCAAAGTACATGTAATCACAATTACGTGTTTATTTCCGTAAACTATACGAAAATGTTAAAATAATAACAAGGGTGTTACAAGTTGGTATCAGAGCCTTGGTTTAAGAGATTCAAGTATGGTGGGAAAACTATGCTTGGACTTAAACCTTATGCTCTTGATAGAGATTGGTGTTCGGTTCGAGGCTTGATCGCAAATCCGGTAAGTACATGTATGTTAATAGTTTAGCATGCTAAAGTGTTGTAAACAACACATAGGGCTATCGTGTGATACACGTTACCCCAATTAAAATGATTGATATAGTTGACGAAAATACGCGCGTTGACGCGTATAGTAGAAAAAGCCTTGTATTATAATACAGGCGATTATTGAAGTTGACATTACTAACTTTTGTGAATGTTTTAATTGAAGGACACTCGCGTTTGAAGACGACGAGAGTTGAACGAATTGTGGATATGATGATGGAACGGTCCGAGATATGACAAGAAGAGCATACTCATCAAGGACCTAAATCGCGTAACGATCGCAAATAAGTAATGGCAAGAAAGCCCCTTAGGGCAAGCATGTACCAGGTGCACGTTTAAATTATTGCATGAATATAGTATGCAACAAATACGTAGAAACTGATAGTTGCATAAGTAGATTGAAAACTTGGAAAAACCTGAATAGAATACCTATCCAGGATATTGTTTCCAAGAGAAATAAATAGAGCCATTACTTACATAGGGCGTGATGTGAAAACTATAAAAGGTCATGTGTATCATGTGTTAATCTCTTACTCTAGCCAAGCAAGTAGTGGCATATGATACCATGAATTTCTTATAGCGGACACATTTACATCCGATGTAATAAGGACGGGGGAATGGGACTAACTTAAATGGTACCCAAATGAATCAAATAAGTAAGATGTTTGATAGTAAACGTAAACGTAAGTCGGATGACGGAAGCGTATTACGTAAGAATAACGAGCCCGAGAGAAGGGACAAGGATCAAGTAAAAAGAAAATACAGACCGACCAATAGGAATGCTAAGGCATAGGGATAAAAGTTTGAATGTCACAAGTAATGAAATTCACTTGGGCAAGTCAAACGAATTGAATAAAGAATAAAGGACTTGATTGAATAAAAGTGATGGATCTCGCTAAGACGACCAAATAAATTAAAATAACGTCTAAAACCATATAAGAATGGTTACTTGAAAATGATTACGGTAAAGATACCCGATGAATGGGTAGGATTTGGAAAGAATGCGTAAACCAAGAGACGGGAACGCGAGATAGAAAGTCAAAAGACTCGTAATATGAGTCATGACTAAAAGACAATGAGAATTTGCAAACAGAAATGTTAATAACTACGCTCAACTGTTTTAAAGTTGAACGGGTCGAATAAAGAATGGAGTTTGATGTTCACAAGTGATGAAATTTCACACGAACAAGTCAAACGAGATAAATAAGGTATAAAAACTTGGTAGTGCAAGTAAGCGCAAAACTGAATAATGGAAGCGCGAAACATTAATGAACCTACGTGATGGGTCATAAAGGAATATATATAGGAAAACGCAAACCGGTGGAACCGGAAAGCTAAAAACAATAAGATAGAAGGACTCGGGTAATGGGTTGTAAAGGAGTATAAGTATGAACCGGGTAACGGTAAGCGTAGGACAAACCGACGTGTAAATGACGTTAGAAGTCGTAAAGTCGGAAAAGATAGTCCGAAAGAAAACAATGTAGCCTTCGACTACGGTCAAGGTAAAACGAAATGCAAAAGCGAAAATAAAAGATTTGAGAGATAAAAAAAATGGTACCTTGACACCGTAAATATATATATATATATATACAATTGAATAATGACTAGGATAAAAGATGATTTTCGGGATCATCACAACTTATGATATTATAAGTAATACTAAGGTCTACGCGACCAAAAAGACCTTCGGGTCACAAATAGAAGGAAACGAATTGTTGGGGTCTCACCTTAATAAGGTCAAAAAGGTGAAAATCGAAAGTAATAGCCTACGAGGCTAAGTGAAGGAACCTACGGGACAATAGTGTAAGGTGAGGGAACTTGTTACAATTCCCCGAGTAAAACGAGAACGGAAAACAATAAATTATGGGTTGTCAATTTCCTTGATATGAGTAATTGACTTAGTTAAAAAGAAAAACGCTAAACTAAAACTTCAATTTTAGTAAGAAATAACGTTTTTACAAATATGAATTTCGATACGAATTTAACTAGTAAGTATGAAAGATATAAATCTTGACACTGTTAGGTGCAAGACGATATAGTCGAAAAGCGATATTTTCGAAAAAGAAAGGTTAATACAAAAATTAAACATGACGTGACATGATCACGGTCAAGAAATGTAATGTGAAGTAGAATCGCATCATCACTAAACGAGCGGTATGAAGTAACTGGATTGATAAGTCGGTTAGTGAGACCGGTTAAGGTTAACAATTCAAATCAAGAAATTTGGTTTGCTTGTAAGCGGTGGATTCCGTATAACAGAATCGAATGAATAAAATTTAAAACAAAAGAGAGTTTGTTGTTACAAGTGAAAGATTTCACTAATGACCTTTAAAAGGGTCAAAATAACGGATTCATAAAGAATTCACTAGAATGAAAGCGATGGACTTCGCTAAATTAACCGAACTAGTAGAAATAACGAGATTATGTTATGTCGAGTTGTATTAGGTCGTATGAGATATGTATATGCTTCGTAACTAAAAAGATATTACCATATTTTTCTGGTAATACTAACAATTGGTTAAAATATGAGCAATGCTCAATTGATTATCGAGATCAAATGCATTGAGTTTAAACTCAATGAATTATGTAAGAAAAAGGTTTCGAGGACGAAACCTCTATAAGGGGGGTAGACTTGTAACAACCCGAAAACGGGTTTGGTAACCAAACCCCGTTAATACCAAAGGACGGGTAAAGTACCGTTAGTGGTAAAAGTAACCCGGTAAATATTAGGATTTAAATAAATAATCCTAATATTAAATAAAAAGTGAATAAGAGCTTTTAAGAAAACAAAAAAATGGATAAAAGGCCCGAGTTAACGGAACTTAAAACAAACTTGGTCATAAACTTCCCCAAACCCACCAAGTAACTAGGAATATCATCCTAGTTAAGTAGGTGCCTTAAAACAATGAAGAAAACATGGGTATCAACCATTTTTATAAAGCTACAAACTAGAGGGGCTAAAAAGGGAAGAATGGAAACTTGATTTATTAAAATTAAACACAACACACAGACTAGGTGTGTGTGTGCGTGTTCTGATCGACCGGGAGAAAGCTCAGGAGAGCTCAAACCATAACTTCAACAAATTGATCAAATTGAAGCCCAAATCAAGAGCCAAATCAATGCATGAACACAAATTCGTGATCACCTAGTCATGGGGATTACAAGGTATGTTGAATTTTATGATTTGGTGATACTTTGAGATTATGATGAACAATTATAATCGAAATTCTGGAATGAATGTTGAATCTATGAGTGTTATTGTGATTATATCTTGGTTTAGAAACAAACCCTAGTAGAAAATTTGATGAATTGTTGTCAAAACTAGGGATTTGATAATTACCCTATTATGTGCTAAGTGGGTTTTGACTTAATAATGAAGATGATGATATGTTTGTGTTAGAAATCATCATAAGTGATAGTTGATGCAAGATACTTGAACAAATTATAAGTTTGAGTGAAAGCTCATGCATGACTTGAAGTGGGTTTTTGTATGTTATGATGAAATTGGTAATTTCGTTCATATAAATTGGTGTATGAAATCGTGTAGTATATTAGTTCATATGAAGAACTTGATTATATAAGGTGTTGGGATGAATCCTAGTGATATGATGAATGGGACTCACTTATAGATGAGAACCCTTTGTTCTTGTGAAATGAATGAATAAATTAGTTTTTGATAATCGCTTGAACTAATTAAAGTGATTGAAATGTGATAAACGTGGTTTGAACTTTAGTTAAAACGGTGGCCTAAAGATAACGCCTACCGGGTAATTAAAGAATGCAAAAACTAGTTGATGAACTCGAATATGCATCTAGTATACTAATGGGCATTTGACTTTTAAAAAGTCAAACTGACTTACGATATGATGAATGATAATTAGATATAGAATTGCGTAAGGTGGAATAATCGTATTAAGTCATGATTAAACTAACCACCTTGCGAATGATGAATAATAGTTGGCGCTTAACAACCTAGGTGAAGCTTGAGGAGAAAGCGGGTCAAACGGATCAAGAAGGAAAAGAAAAGTGTAGCTTGGATACGAGATAAGTAAAACTTACACCCTTTTGTAGGACACGTGTTTATTTTATAAACTATAAATGCGAATGGTGTAATATCCAAAATAAGGGTTCCGACACGATTGACACAATTCAGAACAAGTGTAAATGATAAAAACCATGGTTTATGGTAAATGGGGCAATTGGGTGAATTTGGAAATTTAAAATCATGCTTTTATCTTTGGTCTTATAGTCCAAACGGGTCAAATGGTGATGATAACACCATTTGACAATATCGACTAATGTGATTGTTAAGTCGTATGTTATCAGGAACGATTAGCAATTTGGATAATCGCGACGCCATAGAATATTGGTTAATTAAAGCAAGGTATAAGTCGGTATATTTGTCGACCCGAGCCAGGTACGCATATATAGTCTTATAGTTGAAAGTGCAATGATTGGTCAAGTATTTAGTGAAAGTCCTTCATCGCAAGTTGAAGGACTAGAATCGACCAAAAAGCCCTTGATGGGTCAACCGGGCAAACGACCCTTAGAGATTGTTTAGAAACTTATATTATGACCATGCAACCCTTGGGTGCGCATAAAAGTTGTAGGAATAAACTTTCTAGGGTTAAACGCCTTAAAGTGCGTCTTTCCGTAAAATGACATATCAGAGTGATAAAATTCGGAATAAGTATTTAGTACGTTAAATCCACCACAATTATAATTGTGGTGGAAGACTATTCAATATAAATGGGTGGACTTATGTTGCATACAAGGGACGAGCGTAAATTAAGCTTAAAAGTACATAAATACCCTTAACGGGTCAAAACAAGCATTTAAGCGTAAACGGGATTTTATTAAGTAAGAAACCCGTGATTTGAGATTAATATGATAGAAAATATTGAAATAATGAATTTCATGCGTTTAAAGGTCAATTAAACATGTTGGTGTGATAAAATCATGAGCGGGTCAATATTTGGTAAAAAGGGTAGTAAGCCGAAGACTTAAAAGTCTGAAATTATATTAATCCGGATGTCGGATTTTAACTCCATAAGATGGAGAAATAAATTACGGACGCATAGGAATAAGAATCGGGTAAAACGGATTAAAAACGAGAGAGTTATGCTCATTTCCGTGAAATCGGGTATTGCTGGGAATGTACAGCAACTGTTTAACAACATTCTGCTGAAAAGGGGGCTAGGCGTCACGCGACGCCCCTTGGCGTCACGTGACGCCCCCTAATTCCGGAAAAATGTTATTTTTTATTTGTTTGACCCATGGAACTTGTTTAAACTTATTATTTAACTATCAAAACTAACTTTTAAGTTGGTTTTGATCATAGGTGAATGCCAAGAGTGCCCGGATGAAGATCAAGCTCGTTGAGGAACCGAACACGATAAAATGCAAGCTTCCGCGTAGCGTTTCGTCGTATCTTTTAAACGACAAATTCAATCACATTAACTTGTATAAACTTTTAAATTGTAAAAGTTTTAAATTAACCGTATTTTTCAAAGTACATGTAATCACAATTACGTGTTTATTTCCGTAAACTATACGAAAATGTTAAAATAATAACAAGGGTGTTACAAGTTGGTATCAGAGCCTTGGTTTAAGAGATTCAAATATGGTGGGAAAACTATGCTTTTGACTTAAACCTTATGCTCTTGATAGAGATTGGTGTTCGGTTCTTGGCTTGATCGCAAATCCGGTAAGTACATGTATGTTAATAGTTTAGCATGCTAAAGTGTTGTAAACAACACATAGGGCTATCGTGTGATACACGTTACCCCAATTAAAATGATTGATATAGTTGACGAAAATACGCGCGTTGACGCGTATAGTAGAAAAAGCCTTGTATTATAATACAGGCGATTATTGAAGTTGACATTACTAACTTTTGTGAATGTTTTAATTGAAGGACACTCGCGTTTGAAGACGACGAGAGTTGAACGAATTGTGGATATGATGATGGAACGGTCCGAGATATGACAAGAAGAGCATACTCATCAAGGTCCTAAATCGCGTAACGATCGCAAATAAGTAATGGCAAGAAAGCCCCTTAGGGCAAGCATGTACCAGGTGCACGTTTAAATTATTGCATGAATAGAAGTATGCAACAAATACGTAGAAACTGATAGTTGCATAAGTAGATTGAAAACTTGGAAAAACCTGAATAGAATACCTATCCAGGATATTGTTTCCAAGAGAAATAAATAGAGGCATTACTTACATAGGGCGTGATGTGAAAACTATAAAAGGTCATGTGTATCATGTGTTAATCGCTTACGCTGGCCAAGTAAGTAGTGACATATGATACCATGAACTTCTTATAGCGGACACATTTACATCCGATGTAATAAGGACGGGGGAATGGGACTAACTTAAATGGTACCCAAATGAATCAAATTTGGTAAAGAAGCCTTTTCTGGCTGGGGTGCGGGTGGAGTTGTGGTTTGGCTGGACTGGCTTCTTTCATCTGACGGTAATGGAGCCTCTTCGGGACCCATGGTTCGATTTCTCAACGTGATGAGATGTACTTGTGCCTTTGGGTTGGTTTCGGTATTGCTAGGTAACGCGCCTTGTGGTCTCTCGGAGAAATTTTGAGCTATTTGATTTAATTGTTTTTCAATGTTTTGAATGCTAGCCTGTTGATTTCTAAAATTCGATTCCAATTGTTGAAATCGATCCGAGTTTTTCTTTTCGGTGTCGGAGATGAGGCGAGATACAGTATCTTCAAGCCTTTCTCGTCCACCTTGTTGTTGAGAAAAATTTTGTGGTTGTTGAAAGTTAGTTCGTTGGTTTTGTTGGTTACTACTATTGTCGGGATCTCTCCAACCAAGGTTAGGGTGGTTACGCCATCCTTGGTTGTAGGTACCCGTTGGTGGACCCGACGGCCTAGGTCTATTATCAATGTAGTTTACCGTTTCTGTTTGGTCATCTACTTCTTTCATATAACTCCAATTTTCATGTGGCCCACCACACCCTTCACAAGCCATAACCGAGGTCGTTTTTGTCATTTCTAGCTTTTTTATTTTTGAAGAGAGGGCCTCGATTTGGGCTTGTAAAGAAGTGCTTTCATCAACCTTATGGGTGCCCGGGGCAATAGATTTATTACCTCGGGGAGTGTGCCATTGAAAATTGGTTTGAGTAATTTCCTCAATTTGATTATATATTTCATTTGGGCGTCGATTACCTAAAAGTCCCCCGGAGCTAGAATCAAGTGTTTGTCTTGTGTGTGGCAACAACCCATTGTAGAAAGTGGATACTTGTTGCCATACCGCAAGACCGTGATGAGGACACTTTCTTAGTAGCTCCTTGAATCTTTCCCAAGTTTCATATAAGGATTCCCCATCCTCTTGTGAATATGTATTAATTTCAGTCATTAATTTAGCCGTTTTAGCAGGAGGGAAATACTTATATAGAAACTTTTGGGCTAGTTCATCCCAGGTGTTTACCAAGCCAACTGGGAGGGTGTTAAGCCAAGCCTTAGCTCGGTCTTTTAGTGAAAATGGAAACATTCGAAGGCGGATGGCGTCATTCGATGCTCCATTGATCCGAAAGGTATCACATATTTCTAAGAAATTAGTAATATGTAGATGGGGATCCTCGTCCGCAAGCCCATGGAAGGTTGCGGAGTTTTGAAGCATTTGTATCAAATGTGGTTGAAGTTCGAAGTTATTGGCTTCGACATTCGGTGCATTGATAGAGGCGCCGAGATTACCTACGGTGGGCCGTAGGTTATCCATGAGGGTACGTTGGTCCGCCATTGGAAATGGGTCCCCCGAAACTTTCTCTTGATTTTTAGCCTTAAGTCTTTTCTGAGAAAGCGTTCGGGTTCTTCTAGAGGTTCTTTTATGTCTCTACTAGAACTGGAGCTCATGCACTACGTAGGAAGTTCAAATGTGGCGCCTGGGTCCCTAATCCTGCAATAAAAACAGAAAAGAACGTTGGTCAGAAGGTTCACCATAGCCCCGTGCTCAGTGAACACGACCCGTGGTCGGAGGTACAGTGTTTGTTTCCCGGATCCCTGTTACTGGGAGTTGGACACGGCCCCGTGTTGCACCGACACGGCCCCGTGCTCAGCTCTCTGTAACTCGGAAAATAAAAACTTCCAGTGATAGTGCTGGGCACGGCCCGTGTCCGACCAGGCACGGCCCGTGCTGAGCTCTGCAGAAGCTGAAAAAAATTAAGAAAAGTCCTAAAGAAAAATGAAAAATAAGAAAAACGATTAGGCCGTTGATTCCTAACTTTCTTAAAATCCTTGTGTCCCCGGCAGCGGCGCCAAAAACTTGATGCGTGTGAAGTGTTATATATATTAGATGTATATTTTAAGCCATTTAACACTTTTTTAGTCAAGTTTTACATTTATAAAACACGATATTTACTGACACTAAACACACATATGGGCAAGTGCACCCATCGTGAGCGTAGTATAGTGTTGGTAAGATACCGAGGTCGTCCAAGGACACAAGAGCTTTTAGTACCGGTTTATCCTCAACGTCTAATCAAATCAAAAAGTTTAGAAAGATGTTTTAAGCTAAGAAAAATAAAAACTAACTAAAATGCTGAAAAATAAAAATAAAAGAAAAACAGATATACAAGATAAATCACTTGGTTCCGACTCGTGTGTAGTGTAACCTTTGATTATTTTCGCATTTTTGCACTTATTTAAGATATTATCTTAGTTATTGTAGTAGGCTCCTCTTTTGAAGGTGACGTTACCCTCAACCCAGTAGTTTGAGTCAGCAAGGATACAATCCTAAAGGGTCGGATTATTGAAAGATAATTAATTAAGTTATTAATGCAAATTATTGTAGGCCCCTCTTTTGGAGGTGACGTTACCCTCGACTAAGTAGTCTGAGTCAGCAGGGATACAGTCCTAAATAGCCGGGTTATATTATTAATAGTAGTTAACTTATGAGGGGATCAAAGAGTTTGGACCCCCGCCATCCAATACCGTTAAGTATTGAAGGAGGTCCTACTAAATTTGACCCATGTCCATTGCAGGACCTCTAAACGCTGAACAATGGCAAGACTCTTACCAAACCGTTCCCTTAACCCCCGACCAGGTAGCCAACATACCTCCATATAGACCGTGGAGATATGAATGGTGAAAATCTTTTATTTTATATAGACAGTAAAATAATGTCAAGACACCACGGACAAACGATAAAGAAGAATCACCTTCAACATAAGAAACTAGTTATTAAAGTCATTAATACAAAACCAAGTAAAAAGTGCGAAAATATTAGAAATAAAAAGTATTACACTAGACACTTGTCTTCACCAAGTGATGTAAGAGACTTAGGCAAACATGGCCTTGATTGTCAAGAACTCTTACGATCAATCTTGGATCCCGAGACGACTCACACACTCTATGATGGACAATGGATGATGGTGGTGGATGATGGTGTTATGGTGGTGGTGGGTGGTGGGTGAAGTGTGAGAGAGGTGGTGTGCCAAGGGATGGTTTGAGCTTGAGCCAAGCACTCCTATTTATAGGCTGAACAGAAGCTCGAGCACGGCCCCGTGTCCAGTGGGCACGGCCCCGTGTCCACATCCTTCTCTTTCTTCATTTATTGCAGCTTGTCTTATTAGTTGACCACGCCCCCGTGTCCGCTGAGCACGACCCCGTGTGCAGAAAAATCTTTGTACTATGAAGATTTGCCTGGATTGTGCGAATCTTATAGTTGACCACGGCTCCGTGTCCGCTGAGCACGGCCCCGTGGTGGGCAATAGAAGCTTCTACCACTTTGTCTTTTCTGCTGACACTTGGGCACGCCCCCGTGCTGGCTGAGCACGGGGCGTGTTCAGTCTTCTGTCTTCTTGTTTTGCTTGGGAAGATGCGGTCGTGGGGTCGGGCATGTCACGTTTGTTCCTTTTCTTGTATTTATGTTAGATTTTGCTGTCTTTTTGCTTCTTTTGTTAATTTGAGCTCATTTAATCCTGAAAATACAAAAGGAAGACAAAATCACACTTTTTTCAACATTAGTACTAAAAAAGGGTTAGTTTATTGACACAATTAATGTAATTTATATGTTGCATTTTGCACACATAATTGGTTTATGATGGTAATATCATTATGTGAACCTGGCATACCGAAGAATGCATGCCATATCCAAAGATCTTGGGACGCAACCGCTTCAAGCATGATGGCTGGCACCCCGTGAAATCCACTAGTGTGAGCGCCTTGCCATTGGGTAGGACAAAGTTTCCAAGGCCATTTCATACAATCTTCCGAGCTCTTTGGCTCTTCTATCTCAGTGATTCTTTTCGTATCAATCCATCCCTAGTAATCATCACAGAAAAATTCTAACGATTTTTAATAACTTGAACCTATGTGCGATAGCTTGATTAAAGTTTGAATTAGGGGTTCAGTTTTGACTTGTGCATCTTGTGTTGTCTGTGGCATAATTACATCTTTCAACTTGTGTTCACGTTAAAACTATAAGACGTCTATGCAATATATTCTATGCTAATAGTGATGTAACTCAAGATGATAAGGTGTAATAAAACATATGGAAAAAAGGTGTCGATCAAACATCTACAACTTAAATATTTAGATGATGCTAAAGTTATAACAATTTTTTTTTACAATTGCAATCATGCTAGAACATATACACGAAACCATTTATAAATGGAGTAACGTGCATGCCAACGGAATTGTTTGTTTTTAACTTTTCATTCCCTTAGTTACAGTCACTTTGTTCCAATGTTAAGTTTTAAAAGTTAATCTAACCTCCCCATTAGTGAAAACCTTTTCAAACTCATTGTTTGTTAAGGGCTTTTTTTTTCTGCCACATGCAAGTGGCATTTTTAACCAACACATCTAGTTACGGGGAGACATCTATTCAAGGTGAAAATCTAATATAAGAATTGTCTTACATAAATTTTCATGATCGGATATATTGATTGTAATGTAATATTTAATATAAGAATGTGGGGGTGTAGAGTGGTTTGTGTTGGGGGCATTCCTCGACACGTGACGAGTGTGTGATCCACAAGGTAATATACTCAAAAACTAGGGGTATAGTGTGGCGTGGCCAGCCATGTTGATTTTTTTGGTTTGGAAACGGCTACCCCCGACGGCTAGATCGAACCAGCCAACCAAAGTCAGTCATGTCACCCCCCCTGCCCCACGCCGGGTTCAAACCCACGATAAACGGGCAACGCCGTGCCCAACGCTTGCCCGAGGTGAAGCAACCGGCGTTGAACCCAAACCGCCACCCCAACCCACACCCCACAGTGTAAGTTACCTTCCTTCGTTTTTTTTTTTTTTTTTTTTTTTTTTTTGTGTTTGGGGCATCTACATCAACAAATTCTTATAAACATTCATCTTAGGGCATGTTTGGGTAAGCTTTTTGAAACAACTTATTGACTTATTGGCTTTTTGAAAAGTCATAAGCTCTAAAATGGTGTTTGGCAAAGAGGGTGTATGTGAGGGGGAAAAGCCAATAAGTTAATAAGTCACAAAATCCTGACTTTTCCAAGAAGCCAATAAGTTAATAAGTTGTTTCAAGAAGCTTACCCAAACATGCCCTTAGTATCAAATAAGATTTCAAACTGTCTATAAAAATACTCATTTTTTACATCAACAAATATCCATAGACCCAACTAAAAACTTAGAGTTAACTTTCGTTTTTCTCAATTGGTTTGGTCATTTTAACGGTTTTGCTTCAATAGTTTAAAAATAGTCATTTTTCTCCTTGATCTTTTGAGTTTGTCGCTGTTTTGCTCCCTGGTTCTAACCCAATTAAAACGTTCAGTTAAAAGTAAAGGTATTTCGGTAGTTTACTCCCTGACTCTAGCTCAATTAAAACGTTTAGTTAAAAGTCGCAGTAGTCGTTGTCGGCGGGTGGTAGTTGCAGGTGGTGGATGGTGGTGGCCGGTAGAAATAGTGGTTGGAAAGATAAGAGATCAGAAAAGAATTACTTATATACATGCAAATAAACAAGTTATAGGTTTATTTAGGTGAAAAGACTTACATGCCCTATCTTTTATCTATAAAATTATCAAAATACCCTTCTAATTAATGATTTTTTTTTTTGATGGAGTTAGAGGCGGTGAACAAAATGACGATAAGTTAAAAAATCAGGGAGGAAAATGACTATTTTTAAACTATTGGAGCAAAACCGTTAAAATGACCAAATCACAGAGAGCAAAATGGAAGTTAACTCAAAAACTTATTAAAGTTGTAATATATAAGTAAAAGATAAAACGAAAACCCACTTGAGTTGAGAAAACTCAAGAAAACCCTATGCAACATTTTTTTATTTTTTTTCTAAAAAACAGAAAATGTAACATAAATTTACTTGAACATTTTTATAAAAAAAATGTAAAAAGCGTCTACTAATTTTTTTTTAAATGTTTAAAATTTGTATGTTACATTTTTTTGGACATATATATTATGTAACATGAAATTTTTAACATTTTAAAAAATAACTACTTGGCATTTTTTTTGTTTTTCTTTTATAAAAATGTTCAAATATATCATTTCCTTTTTTTTTTAAATAAAAATTTTATATGGGGTTTTTACGAAGATTTTTTAAGTTTTCTCAATTCAAGTGGTGTTCGTTTTATCCTTTCCTGTAATATATATATATATATATATATATATATAGGGAGGGGTTCATGCGAGAACCACCCTTATTGCGAGAACCGTGAGAACCAATGTGAACAAGGGGCAATTTTGTAAATACATACAACTTGTAAATTAGTCGCTCCTCTCCCTGCATCTTATACTACTGGACTTCAAACAAAAAATAAATCACAATCTATCAAGTATTCATGTCCGACAATCCCCCAAACATCATCAATCTGCGATTTATCATAGCGATTCATAAAAAATCAAGTTCGTTACTCCACAATATCAGCAATTTGTCATCAAAATTCGTCGTATGATCGATATTAGTGCAATATGAACATAATCATCGATCGCACATTCATCTTCGATTCGAAATTAGGGCAAAACGATCATAATCATCAAGGTTTATTGTACAAATAAGGATAATTTGAAGAACATATGTAGACAGAATCACGATTCGCTGTTGCACCGTTCGGTGAATTTGTAAGTTCATGCATTTTGTTTTGTAGTCGTATATAACAATACAACTCTTAATCATCGATTCAGATATGTTATTATGTGATTATGACACTTAAGCAAACGTTTCATATCTGCTTCATATCTGCATTATTGAAAATTGTGTTATATATATGATTTTTTGAGTGAACAGTGGCGAATGTTGTGGTAGAACTATATGTAATGAGGTAGTTATGTGTTTGTTCATATAGTTTTTCTTGCTGAATAATGTTATGTGAATAATGCTAGATATGATGGGCAACACGAATTGAAATTTGATTTGGTAAGTGTTAGGGTTTTTTTTACTGAATTATAACTGTTGATAAGTTATGTCATGTTAATGCACATGTGCATAGCTATAGTTATGCACATGTGCATAGCTATAGTTATGCACATGTGCATATTTTGATAGATATGCTTACACGGAACATGATAATAAGGTAACGTTGTGATCTATATAGATATGCACATGTGCATATTTTCTGACAGAACAGGCTTACACAGAACATGTTGATTATGTATAATTGTGTGATACATAGTTATGCACATGTGCATAGGATAATAAGGTAATGTTGTGATCTATATAGATATGCATGTGTGCATATGATAATAAGGTAATGTTGTGATCTATATAGATATGCACATGTGCTAAGGAGCACATAGAGTTGCTTAAGAGGAAGAGGAATATGGGATTGAAGTCTATAAAGAAAAACAGCAAGCGAGCCAAGAAATGCTCGATTAATAATGAAGTAATTGTTGATGAGACACATGAGCAGAAGCAGACATCGGAAGTTACGATGGGTGACATACAAATTCAAGAACAAAACGGGTTACGGAAGAGGAGGAGGAAGCATGGGCTGAAGTCTAAAAGGAAAAGTAGCAAGCGCACGAAGAAACACGCGATAAATGAGGATACTGAACTTCAGCTGTTGGGTGAAGCAAATCTGGAACAAAATAATGAAGTAATTGATGACGTATCACCTGAGCAGAACCAGATATTAGAAGTTAACATGGGTGACATACAAATTCGAGAACAAAATGAGGCGGGTCAATTGTCAGACCGTGATAATTCTGGTTACGTTAACTTAGAGCAAACTCAAACGAAGAAGAATCCCGAGCTTCTACAACTTGAAAAAGCTCTTGGTTCGAATCCCGTATTACACGGAAATGGAAAACGGGTTTGGACTAGATCACAGCTGAAGACGGTTTTAAAGAAAGATGCATTAGGAGGTAGCTCAGAGTTAACAGACTCTCTAGGTTATGCAAATATGTCAAAAGATAAGCCCGACATTGTTGAGTATTTGTTGAACGAAAAACAACAGGCAATGGAGATTATCGAAGTGAAGAGCGCGGTTGATATCGAACCACTACAGATATCAAGAAGTACAAGTTTGGATAAGCCGCTGATAGAATTCTTAAAGCCAACGTCTTCGAAGGTGGTTTACCAGTTTCCTGATGATGAAACGACCGTTGCTACAAGTGCAACAGAAGTGCAGGATCCTATTAGCTTGTAGCAAGATCAGCAGCCAGAAATGCTACCGCTTGTTGATGAACGGAAATACAAACGTCGTGGTAGGCATCCGAAGCATATGGAATCTGAGATATCAAAAGTCAAAAGTCAACAGTCACCTAATAAGTTGATTACTCAGTTTTCTGATGATGAACCGACCACTGCTCCAAGTTCAACAGAAGCGCAGGACTCGATTAGTTCTCAGCAAGATCAGCAGACAGAAAGCTACCGCTTGATGATAAACACATGTACAAGCGTCGTGGTAGGCGTCTGAAGCCTATGGAATCTGAGAAGTCAAAAGCTAAGGGTCAACAGTCAGATAAGAAGTCGATTCCCGAGTTTCCTGCTGATGAACCAACTGCTGCTCCAAGTTCAATAGAAGTGCAGGATCCGATTGGTTCCTAGCAAGATCAGCAGCTAGAAAAGGTACCGCTTGACGATAAACCCAAGCACAAACGTCGTGGTAGGCCTCCAAAGCGTATGCAACCTGAGAAGTTAAAATTTAAAAGTCGACAGTTAGATAAGAAGTGCAAAGCTGGAAAGAAAAAGGGTCAACCTAATAACAAGGGTCATGTCAAGCATAAGATGACTAGGCGGAGCAACAGAGAGCCAAGTTAATAGGATAAAAGAGACCGAATCTTGAGTTTAATGTAGACAATGATTGATTGAAGAACCGGTAGATGCAACACAGAGTGTAACTGTTGATAAGTTATGTCATGTTAATGCACATATGCATAGCCATAGTTATGCGCATGTGTATAGCTATAGTTATGCACATGTGCATATTTTGATAGATATGCTTACACGGAACATGATAATAAGGTAACATTGTGATCTATATAGATATGCACATGTGCATATTTTATGACAGAACAGGCTTACACCGAACATGTTGATTATGTATAATTGTGTGATACATAGTTATGCACATGTGCATAGGATAATAAGGTAATGTTGTGATCTATATAGATATGCACATGTGCATATGTTCTGACAGAACATGCTTACACAGAACATGTTGATTAGGTATAATTGTGTGATACATAGTTATGCACATGTGCATAGCTTGACAGAATATGATTAAACATAACAGGATAATAAACTAAATTTGTGATATATATAGTTATGCACATGTGCATAAATTGTTATAATAGGTTAATATGCACGTGTGCATATTTTGCAATAATATTTTGACAAGGTAGATGATGTTGATGCATGTGACTTTGAATAGGAGTCTCACCTATGCATCAATGATTTGTAATCGGTATTTAGTTTTATGTAGGTGTTTTTTGGTGTGTTATACAGTTATGAGAACGTGTATTTCATCTTAGATTATGTTAATAAGGTATAGTTGTGTGATATATAGTTATGCACATGTGCATAGATTGTTATAATAGGTTAATATGCATGTGTGCATAGTTTGTCAACATAGGTTATTAAGGTATTTAATGTTTATTCACGTGTATATAATGATGCATGTGTGCATATCTTATATGTCGATCATGAATTAATGTTGATACACATGCTCATTGTAGATCATCGATGGAACAAAATACATGGATTGACAGATGAAACAGTTAAGCAGATGTTAGAAGAAGAGGTGTTGAAGCAATAGGAATGATGGGGTGTGCTCAACAACTGGAAAAAGGAACAGATAATATGATGTTATCGATGTTATATGTGGATGATTCAAGGACATGAAACACGTAGTGTTTGTTTGTTTGTTTTTTTTTGGGCAGTAGTAAGCGGCTAACTGATGTGCTGTGTGTATATTTGGTTGACAGTAGTTGTATAGGATAAATTATGTATGGATGCACATGTGCATTATTCAAAATTAGTAATCATATGTCGATGTATTATGTATATCAAATGATGTATTATGTATATTAAAGCAATGTATATACGTATCAAAGCGTGCTGGTATGTTGTTAAAAAATGTGTATGGGTGCACATTAGCATTATTAGAACACGTATATTGCGCGTGTGCATATTTTTATTCCGTCTCAAATAACCATGTTAAGTTGAACATAAAACATGTATGCACATGTGCATTATTATGGTACGTTGGAGCTGCTGCTTGCATTCTCATTTCCATGACATGCAGCTTGATCCTGACCACCACCATCATCTTTCTCAATCTCCACATGTGGGAAGCTGCTCTCCAGCATCTCGTCGCCAATATCGACATCTTCTTCCCCTGATTCCTTCTTGTTTTTCTTCATCCCCTCAACCAGAATTCAACACAACCATTCAAATAAAACAACAAGAAAGTCTTCCAGATTTACAACAATTGAAAAGCTTACATCATCAATGTCGACCGTTGCGATGTTTACTAAAAGTGCTTGCCTTTTCGTCTTGCTCACTAGTTTCTTCCAGTTTCTTCCAGTTGGTGACAAACCGATCTAGCTCCCAGAGCATTTTTGTGTCCAAAGCCTCTATGTCAAGCTCTATTTCATCACCCTCTTGCGCCAACTGATCGTTCCTCTTACGTACGATCTTCAACAACTGTCGCATCTTCTCTGGTGGCATACTTTGCAGCCCTAACCCAAATTTATGTTTATCTTCCATGTTCATGTCCCTCTTGTTCAGATCCTTGGCTCTGGGCTTGGGCAGCTTCGGCACAGTTCCTCGTGTCGTAGTTGATGACAGTTTGATCTGTTATGGTTCTGGTTCTGCAGCCTGCATTGGCGATGGCGTCCGCATAGGCGGCTGAACAACAGGTGGGATGATCGGTTTAGATGCAGTCGAGTGATTTTGCTTGTTTAAAACAGTAGCAACCGGGTCACTAAATTTCGGCTTCTTGGATCTCTCAGGCGTCTGTATATCGTCCCACGAACTTACATCGAATTCATATACAGCAGAAAACTAATTCACACGCTGATTAGTAGGCAATTTCGCCTGAATCGGTCTAAAAAGCATCTCGAAATAGGACAGCAGCTGATGAGCCATTCCATGAACCTCATCCGTCTTGGGGTTATAAAGCATCGCATTCTCAAACACCAACCGAACATCGGAGGCAAAATCAAGTGGACTAGAATACATATTATTGGACAAATTCAACTTAACCAAACCCAAGTCCAGTAGTATAGGTTTATCTGTAAAAGTCGACTTATTTTTTCCGGCTGTAAACACCGTTTCCGGCTGCCACCGCTGTGAAATCCGGTGTGTTACGTGATTGCCGTCGTAAACACCGTGCCAACTGCAACCACCGTGAAATACGTGAACACCGACTATATATATGCGGTGAAAACCACCGTGTACGACTCTCCGCCACCGTAAAACCGCCGTGAATGCCTCTCAGCTGATTGTGGAGACCATGAACTATTGAACTGCTGAAACCCTAAAATGGAAACAAAAGTGACATAAGGCAAAAAAGAACGCGTGTTTTTTTATAAAGATAATATAATTAAAAAAATGTCATGTGTTCACACTGGTTCTCGCGGTTCTCGCAATAAAGGGCGGTTCTCGCATGATCTTCTCCCTATATATATATATATATAGGGGACCGCTAAAATGAAAACCACCTCCAGATGTAAGAACCGCGAGAACCACTTTCTAGCCATTAGATCAACAAGATGGATGAATGAGATTAAAAGTAATTAATATTAAATAGTTTTTGTCTTATTATGTCTTTAATATTTTAGTCCAAAAGGGTAATTTAGTAAAATTACTTTTTTTGACTTTTAGTCTTTATTATTTTTTATTACTTTTTTGTTTTATTATATTACTTTTTATTTTTTAATCAGAATTTTTTTTATTAAAAACCATTTTTAAATTCAGATTTTTTAACAAAACAATTTATTTTTTGCGCGCCGGTTTTTGCATGCCGGGCTTTTCAAGCGTCGTTTTTTTTAACGCGCCGTTTTTACACCGGGCTTTTTCAAGCGTCCTTTTTTTAACGCGCCGTTTTTTAAGCGCCATTTTTCAAGCGTCGTTTTTTACACGTTTTTTTAACGGGCCGTTTTTTACACGTTTTTTTACACACCGTTTTTTACACGTCGTTTTAACGCGCCGTTTTTAACACTTTTTACGTTTTACGTTCGACTTTTTAAACTTTTTACGTTTTAAGTTTTACGTTAAACTTTTTACGTTTTACGTAAAAAAAATTACGTTTTACGTTTTTACGTTAAAAAGTTTTACGGTTTAAGTTTTTTTTTTTTTACAAAAACTTTTTTATGCAAAACCGAACGTAACCAGAAATCGCAAACTCAGGAGGTGTCTCAGATATATTGTTATCATGATCGACTAGGGGGGAAACGTAAAAAACCAACAACATCAAAACAAAGGGTATCTCGAAAAAAAACGGGGTTTAACTCAGATTATCCGATAATCAAGAGGCTGCAAAAGTGGGGTTGCGGGTTCAAAAAACCTACCCTCCGCCGTCCTTGCCGCGCCATCGTCATCAAAAAAAAAAAATTCATCATCGCCACCCAATCGATCGTATCAAAACCCACAGATTCAAATATCACAAATCAAAACCCCCCAACATACCCACTTCAACCACTATTTTTTACAAACCCACCAAAATCATCAAAACCCACCAAACTTCAAGCAGAAAAAAACCCAAACTTTTTGAATCAAATAACCTCAATCAAAACAGAAACAAATCGAACCTTTAGGCCAATCATCAAGAATCACAAAGACCCAAAATTCAAGAACACCAATCATCAGTATCACAGAATGACAAAGACCCAAATTCAAGAACCACAGATTCAAGAATCACAAAGACCCAAATTCCAGAATCACTAAGAACCAAATTCAAAAACCACAAATTCAAGGCTTGAAATTCTTACCACTTCTACCCCCACCTCTACCACCACCACCGCCTAGGGTTCCGCCACCAACCCCCACGCCACCACAACTTCACCACCGTCGCCAGAGAAACGTGGGGAGCCGGAGAAAATCGATTGTTTGGTGTTTGGTGTGGGGTTTAAGGGTAGCCGGAGAATTATATATAACGTTGTTTAATCTCACCACCGCCCGGTGGATTGCCGCTGGATTGTGTTTTTGGGGTGAGCCGCCGGAGAAAAGACCACCGGCAGCCCGTCCCCGGACCTGTGTCGGTCGGACAGGAGATCGAGAGAAGAAGGGGGTATCTTGCCGGAAACAGAAGCCGGCTCCTCCCCATGGGTCGCCAGTCTTCATCAAGCAGGGGGGAGGGGTTGTGGGTGTGGCTGATGTTGTTATGGCTGGGTCATGAAGGTGATAAGATGAAGAAGGAGACTAAGCTCCCAATTTTATTTTGTTTGTGTGAACAATATTGCAGGCAAGAGAGATGAGAGGGTAAGGACAAGTGAGATGAGAGAAGTGAGAGTAAAGTGAGATAAGAGAAGTGAGAGGAGAGAGATTATAAAAGTCTCCTGCAATAAATGAAGAGAGATATGAGAGATTAGACATTTGAAGTAAATGACCAAATTGCCCTTTATTCTGATTGGTTGAGAGTGTTTCTCACGGTTCTTACAACTAGGGATAGTTTCTATTTTAGCGGCTCCCTATATATATATAGACAAAAGATCAAATACAAATAAAGTTAACGTACAAAACGTATGAACTGAAGGAAAAGACAAAAAAGCGCGGCGACATTTTCGTAATTATCAGTAACTATCAAAATTACTCTACAAATGATACTGTAGAATAATATTGATCTTTTGTAGAGTAATTTTGTAAAATGTTCTTGTAGAGTAATTTTGATCTTGTAGGGTAATTATCGAAATTACTCTGCATTAAAATTACTTTACAAGTGAATCAAATACACTGAAAGTTTATCAAACAAAATACAATTCAATATTACTATACAAATGATCCTGTAAAGTAATTTTGATCTTGTAGAGTAATTTTGTAAAATGATCCTGTAGAGTAATTTTGATCTTGTAGAGTAATTTTGTAATTTTTTTTTAGCATTTAGTTATGGGGTTTAGCTTTATGGTTTAGTTTTTAGCATTTAGTTTTAGTGCGTGGGGAGGGGGGGTAAGTTTTTTTTTTAGGGGGGGGGGGGGGGGGGATGGGGAGGTTAGGTTTTATGGGGATTTTTTTTTTTTTTTGGTTAGGTATAGTTTTTTTTATCAAAATTACTCTAGAAGAACATTTTCCAAAATTACTCAACAAGAACATTTTACAAAATAACTCTACAAAAGATCAAAATTACTCTACAGTATCATTTGTAGAGTAATTTTGATAATTCCCCTACAAGCAGATAATTACAAAAATGTCACCGCGTGTTTTTTTATTTTCCTTCGGTTTGTACGTTTAGTACGTTAACTTTATTTGTATAAGAACTTTCCCCTATGTATATATATATATGTGTGTGTGTGTGTGTGTGTGTGTGTGTGTTAGAGAGAGAGAGATTCGGTTCAATTAAAAACCACCACGAGTTATGAAAACAATGAGAACTCCTACTTCACGTGCGAGTTAGGGCACCATTTTTTGCACAAAGGTATAAGAAAATATTATAAACACATCTATAAAAACAAAAACAAAAATTGTTTAGTCGATAGTTACGCCCGATATAATTTTTTTTACGTGTTATGTGAATTTTGATTATGGCGGTGTAATTTTTTTTTTACACCTAATGTAAATTTTTGCATGCGGCATTTTTTTTAATTTTTTTGCTGGAACGAGTGACTTTTTTTAACATTTTGAGAAAAAAAAATTTGATAAAAAACTGTTGAAAGACCTAGTTCTAATGGTTTTCACAACTTAAGGTGATTTTAATTTTACCTAGGGGTCGGTTTGGGTCGATTTTGACCAAAAACCATAATTATAACCGCTATGTCGGTTATTGGATAGCCATAACCATAACCGATCGGTTATGGTGGTTATGGTTATTCGATTTTGATGGTTATAGCTTGTCGGTTATAGGTGGTTAACCGTGTATTTATTTATCTTAGCTAAAAATAACTTAATTTTTTTTAACATGAAATAATTTTTTATTGCATATTTGTATGTATTAGTATATTAAAAAATATTAAAAAATATATATAATCTATAGAGTTAATTGCCCGAATAGTCCATGTGGTTTCACGTTTTTTCACGTTTAGTCCCCACCTTTTGAAAATAACAGGTATGCTCCCTATGGTTTGTTATGTTGTTACTTGGATAGTCCCCTGAGTAATTGTCAGGGGACTATCCGAGTAACAAAATGACAAACCATAGAGAGCACACCTGCTATTTTCGAAAGGTGGGGACTAACGTGAAAAAACGTGAAACCACAGGAACCATCCGGGCAATTAACTCTAATCTATAACATTAATACCAATTATTATTATCGAATAACGAATAAGGGTGTGTTTATTTTGATTCGGTTCAATTGAGAAAGGGTAATTAATTACCCTTTCCTAATCAAACCGAACCAAAATAAACCCACCCTTAGTCGTTATTGGATTTTTAGGGTGTAAGGGGCACTCCTCTAAGTGGGGAGTGACCTCTCTTACCCACAGCCAATCAGCACGCGCCACGTCAACTCCCCACTTAACTCCCCCTCACACCCTCAATTTGATGGCGGCACTCCTCTCTTGGGGGACTTGCTTTTTTTTTGTTTTTTTTATTTTTTGTAATTATGCATGTATTATAAATTAAACAAATATTAATAAAAATTAAATAAAATTTAAGAAAAGATATTTCATTAAATTAAAAATAAAAATTACATTCAAACTAGAAAAATAAAAAAAATAAATTACTCGTCGTCGGAAATTCGCTTCAAGGTGAGGTAGATCTAAACGTCCGAGATGCTCAAAATAATCGGCCATGAGTGTTTCGTGGCCTCCCACACGATCTCGACGGACAACTTTTTTTTTACTAGACGATGTCGTGTCTGGTAGCTCCGCTTGTTGGATGAGATTTTGGAAGAAAATTAAACTACTATCGCTTGACGATGAATCTTCATCGTCGGGAAAGTCGGGCAGGAGAGAAAAAAACGGGAACTCGGAATCCATTTTTTTAAAGATTGGGTAAAAAATTAGATGAGTTGAAGGGTTTATGAGAGTAATGTAGCGGGAGTTGTTTTGGGTTTGAAAAATAAAAAGATTGAAGTGGATTAGTATTTATAGGGTTTAGGAGAATTTTTTTTTTTTTGAATATATAACGGCTATATAGCCGTTTTAATATAAAAAAACGGTCAAAAATTACAAATCTCAATCGGTGAACACAACCCGCTCCCCACACCCCGATTTGGGTCACCGAGGGGATGGCGACGGTGTTCCCGAGCGGGGTTCACACTCACCGCCCCCTCCCCGAGGGCGCCCCGTTCACCCTTAGTGTTGGTTACTTTATATTGAAAAGATCATTAAATAACTTTCTTTTCCAATTTCAGAACTGCTCTATTTAGTCGATCATTAAACAACTTAAAAAGACTTAGTTATTACTATCAGAGAAGTCATCTCTTCTGTCATAAGCAACAAACTACATCTACAGTATGTATAGATAACTCCATTATTATTAAATTAAAAAAGTAGATCAGTGTACAAGTTTTGTTAGATGGAGTACAAGTTACACAACACTGGTTGTATAAAACCATAACTGAAGAAGAAAAGGTTGAAACAGTAACTAAACTTTAAACAGTAAAAACTTTGATAGAAAATAGTGATTGATTTAAAACACCTGTTACATCAACGCTTAAGTCTCTTACTTTTATTGCATAGACCTCGCTTTACTCCTTTTAAATAACTGCATATGAAGACAATATTCATTTATTTAACTTGCAATTAAGTTTTAATAAGTATTCATTTTATTGCATAGACCTCGCTTTACTTCTTTTAAATAACTGCATATGAAGACAATATTAATTTTTTAGAGTAAAATGCACGAATAGTCCCTGTGGTTTTGTAAAAGAGTAAATTACAAAGTTCGTCCTTTATGTATGTCATTTATTACAAAGTATGTCATTTATCTTTAATAAGCTCAGAAAACATGCTTAATGTTTGAAAAACCATTCAAGTTATGTCCTTTACCCTAAACCTAGTTTGTTTTCACAGTTAAGTCAAGTCATGTGAGAAGCACATGAGGGCATTAATGTCGTTCTACCATACACACATTACACATACACAGACAACTCACTTAGCCACCTCCACCACCACTCCCTTTACTCTCACCACCATTCCCACCCCTACCACCGTCCACGGCCACCCACCTGCAATCTATGGCAACCTCCAGCCATCACCACCCGCGCCTGCCGGAAATAAACTCAAGCAACAACAAACCATCAGAGCCACCACCACCGAGCCTGCAACCTCCGGCAATCTCTAGCCATCATCACCCATAACCACCCGCCGGACATAAATCCAAGCAACAACAATACAAACCTCAACCAGTTTTAAATCTACCTCTTACCTTTCTCTTTCCAAAATCAAATGCAATTACAAATCTCAGGCTTCAATTATAGATCTTAAACATCAATTACAGATCTAGGGCTTCATCATAAGTTCCGAAAATTTCAAGTCTTCACTTACAGATCTAGATCTCAGTCTGGTCACAGCGGTTAGGGTTTCAATCACTGAACAGATCTCCGAAAATTTCACTGAACAAATCGTGTGTTGGTCACAGTGGTTAGGGTTTCCGAATTCTGGTTGCGTGCTGATATTAATCGGAAGCGTGTTGGTCGCGCGGTGGTGGGGGAAGTGGTGGTGGTTAGGGCGGTTGACGACACCGAGGAACTCTGTGTCCATGGAAACGATGTCGATGCTTCAAGATGGTGGTTGCTGATGGGGTGGTGGTGTTGTTGGTGGCAGGTGGATGGTAGTGACGGCGGTTGTGGTGGGAGACGGTGGGAGCAGGTGGTGGTGGTGGTAGGGGAGTTAGAGAGAGATAGAAATGTGATAGAGAGAGAAAAATTATGTCTCTATATATGTATAATTAGAGAGAGAGGAGAGAGAGAGAGTGTGTGTGTGTGTTTTAGAGAGAGAGACAAAGTGTGTGAGAGAGAGAGGATGATGGTAGAATGACATTAATGCCCTCATGTGCTTCTCACATGACCTGACTTAACTGGGAAAACAAACTAGGTTTAGGGTAAAGGACATAACCTGAATGGTTTTTCAAACATTAAGTATGTTTTCTGAGCTTATTAAAGATAAATGACATACTTTGTAATAAATGACATACATAAAGGACGATCACCCCCCTAGACTTCGTTCTTTCTCGCTCCTTGCATCTTCAAGTCACATTTTCAACCGAACACATCCCGAATCCATACCGAAAGCTGTAATGGCCATTCCCGTTCACTCTAACTCATCTTTAAGCCTCGTAACTCCTCCAAATTACATGCTTAACCTGCAAAGCAATGAATACTCGTAGTTATCCCATTCAAGGCAAGTAAACACATAAAACATGTATAAAACTCACAAGATAAGCACATTTAAGCTCGGGTTTCACGCTCTCCATCACATTCCCACACTTACCTTTGATTGTCCTCAAGCAAACCAAGCTAGAATTACTCACCACAGTAACAATACCTCTAAACCCCTTAACTGATTCAACATGTGAAGTTCCCAAGTCATACCCTTCCCATAGACTAACACATTCGAGATTGACAGTATCACAAATAAACTATGCAACTTAAAACTCAAGACTTGTCTATCTAAAACTAACATGTTTACAATTAGACACATGCTACACGCCCCTCACAATGTGCTCTCCTCTCGGGTTACTATCTGAACTAGCGTGTAATGTGCTTGTGTATAAACACTCAATAAGCAAACATGAAATCCTGCAATCATAAGCTTGTATCAAAAGGACTTTCGGGTTTTGGGCTTAGGCTAAGGTAGGGAAATTTTTGGGTTTCTTTTTATTTTTCTATGTATGGCTCACAAACAATCAACCAAACCGTGATAACTTTATTCAAACACAATGGCTCATACTTTTGGGTTGGTTTCTACCAAAACAAACAAACGACTCTCTTTTTTTCTTTTCATTCTTTCTATATATTCTCTTTCTTTTCATCTTTTTCTTTTTTTTTCAACATATAGCATTGTCATTCACGGTTGGTCTTACACACTTCATATCGGGTGGACAAGAAAGGTAAATAGGCTCAACAGGGCTACTAAGGGAATTGATGGTAACATAACAAACACAAACACGAGGTTTGTAACGAGAAAACATGCCTTTATCATATACGTGCACATGTCAAATCCACAATCTCAGCATGTATCAAATCACACAAGTTCTAACACAGAATAACGCGTAGCCTGCACTCAACAAATGAATTCATTGTATAAATCATCCTATCAGTTCTACAGGCTCAAGATCTCACCAAGAAGGGGTAAAAGGTTACCGACATGTAGCATATGCAATCTAAAACATGTTACCCCTAGATAGGCATCTCTTTTCAACTCATTTTCTATAAATATGTCAGACATACTCTCATGAAACTTAAAGGGACAACCATGACAAGGGACTAACTTAGTTTACTACCGGTAAGAAGTCTATTAGTGATTGAAACCTTAGGTTTTCATAACTAATTAGAGTGCTCAAGGCGATGAAAAATTTCAAAATTTCCAATTTTTTCAATTTTCATCGTTTTCAACCACTTTTTAATCGCTTCAAGCTTTGTCCACGAATCCCTTCCCGGTCTCCCACATCCCCACACTTGAGGTACATTGTCCTCAATGTATGGTGCTTTTAAAACTAGCCCGGGAATACCAACCAAACAAACCAATAAGCGGCTAACTCTTAAGACAATTAAAGAAAACACATTCTGTTGATGCATGCGTCTGTCGACTTCGTCTTGTATCGAGTCTTGTTTGTATTTAGATAGATCAGGGCATGTTGTACGAGAAAAATGTCAAATCTAGGTTAGGAAGTAATTTCGTACGGAATTAAGAATAGTAATTCCGCTTGAAATCATCATGTCAGTTTCAAACGAAATCACCATGTCTATATTAGGTGCTATCTGATTTCGTTTGAAATAGTTCTGAAATTTCCGGTTGAGAGCCGAAGTGCTGCCGAAGTGTCTAATCGCTGTAAATCTTTGTCAAATCAATCAAGAGACAGTTTAAAGTGTATTGCTAGCTGAATTGAACTTGATACGTCTGTTTCCGCCTTTCGTATTGAAAAAAAACTCTTCTGAACGACTCGTTCGGGTCTGAAAACGATCCTACAAGTGGTATCAGAGCTCAGGAGGAGGAGTTCTTACCAATTCAGCTGCAAAATCTGATTTCTACATCTTCTTTTCAAAATTAAACAACTTTTCACGGTTAAAATCGGCTAATTTTTCTCACATATTGTGTGAAACTGTGTTTTAACAAATCCTTGAGAGAATTGGACTTAAATTCAATCTAAATTTGGTAAAATTGATAATTTCGTTTGAAAAACAGTTCGAGTATGATGACGTCAGCGGTATTTCGTCCGGAATTAGACCTTAATTTCGCTTGAAACTGGTATTTCGCTTGAGTGATTCCGTTTGAAATCAGCTATTCCGCTCCAAACTGTGATTCCGTTTGAAAGGGTGTTAGTTCACACGGAATTAGGTATCTCGTTTGAAAGGGTATTCCGCTCCAAAGGGATTTCGTTTGAAAGTGTTGGTTCCGTTTGAAAAGGCTTATTTCGTTTCTAAAAGGTTATTCAGCGTGAAACTTAATTTCGTTTGAATTTGCCTGTTTGTAAAATTTTGAAACCAAAACATGGAAGAGGAATTCTATAACGCATTTGCTACTACCCCGACTACTTCGGCTAGTGTTACTCAGAACTTGACCATGGAAAATGAAACGGGCACTATGCAAAAACCGCCAAAGCTTATGAACATTGAAGAGTATAAAGGATAGGAGGAACGATTCGAAAATTGGGTTCAAGCAAATTATTTGGATGCTTGGGAATGTGTTGAAACAAAGTATGTTAGACCAACGAATGATGATGAAAAGGAGATTGCTATTAAAGATCTAAGTGCTGATGATAGAAAGAAATATAAAAATGAAAAGATGATGATTAGTCTATTGCATCAAGCAGTTAAAGAAGATATCTTGATCTTACTGCAACACAATGGAAGTGCGTATTCAATTTGGAAGGCATTAAGATCAAAGTTTGTTGGAAGTCAAGAAGAGAAAATCGCTTTTGAAAAAAGAATTTGATTTATTCCGGGGTTTAAAAAATGAAAACACAAAGCAGATCATAGAAAGATATTGCAATTTATTAGCAAATATGAAGAGGTTGAGCATCACAAAAGATAATGAAGAGTTGATTGAAAAGCTGGCTGATGCGTTGCCACATGAAACTTGGGGCACATATCTTATGATGTTAAGGAACAAGAAAGGATTTGGCAGTTTAACACTCAGCAAGTTTATTGAAAAGATTGAAGCCCAGGAGATGGAACAAAGAAATATTTCAAGAATGAAAGATTTTGATGGTGAACAAGATATTGGGTTGTATTACAAAGGTGGAAGCAGTGATAAAACAAATATGTCACCAAAGATCGAAACTGCATTCAATGCTAAAAGTTCATCTGTTGGATCATCTCTAGGATCAAACATCAAAACAGGATTTTCTCCATATCCATCATTTGATCCAAACTTTTCTGCAACAAAGAATGGCAAAAGATTACAATGCAACATTGTTTTAAATCTTGAGAATGATGAAAATTTTTCGGAAGAGGTTGCAAAAAGTCATATGTCTTTGTTGGGAACTGCGCTGGAATCATATGGAAGTCTAGTAGCAGGAAAGATCGGGAATCCAATGTTGACAAAAGAGGATTACGATCAGATTGATGCTGAGGAGATGGAATTGATGGATATAAAATGGTGTTTGGCGAGTGTTTTGAGGAGAGCTGAGAAGTTTAAACAAATTATGGGAAGAGATGATTTCCGTGATGCAAATGTTTCTACTTTAGGATTTGATAAATCTAAAGTTACTTGTTTTCGTTGCAGGGAAAAAGGACATTTCAAGAGGGAGTGCAAAAACCGCGAAGCAAGTGGAGCTCAAAATCCGTTTAACAACAATGATTATTATCGGAAAGCAATTTATCATCAAGTTGCTCAACAACCACATCAACAAGAGCCACAAACTGCACATGCCAGGAAGGCGACTGAGGAATCATCAAAGAGAGCATGCATGGTGAATCAAGATGATAAAAAATCTACAAGTAGTTTCAGTTGGGATAAATATGTTTCAGCTGACAGTAAAGCATGTCTGATAAACCAAGATGATGAAAAATTACCAGAAGGATTTAGCTGGGCAAATTTCAGTTGGGATGATTATGATCCTAACAAAACTACAAATCACAAAGCTTTTGTTGCTAGAGTTGCTGATGAAAGTGATAATGATGATGATTATTATGCAAAGAGAATGGAAAAACATTTGAAAATGATGGAAGAGATTGGCAGTGATGATGAAAAAGCTCAAAGACATTCCAATTTTCAAAGTTGATGCAGAAGCTGATGCACAAAAGATACCAGTGAAATGTGAAAACTGTGAAGCAGTGAAGAAGCTAAACAGTACTTTGATTCATAACATGAACAGATTAAAAGAATCCTATGATGTTCTAAACAAAGCAATGAATCAGTACAATCAAACAAGCAGTGAACAAGCAACAGCAATGAAAACACTACAAGGAGCTTTCATGACAAAGCAGAAAAGTGTTAACAGTTACATTGAGAAGTGTGTTGTGCTGGAACAAAAACTGGAAACACAAAGAATTGAAACAGAAAGAGTTAATAGATTGTTAAAAAGTTACTCATGTACTTCTTATGTTATTGACAGGGTTTATCCAACTGTTGAAGGCATGAAGGCATTTGAAGAAGATGAAGTTTCTGAAGACAAAAATTCTGAAAAGAAGAAGGATACTGAAATGAAGATTTCTGGTAAGAAACAAGATGCCAGTTATAACAAGTGTCCACCCCCGCTTGAAAATGGATATTCTCCTAGAAATCCAAATTCAGAAAGAGTCAAAAAGGCAACCAATTTACAGTGGGAGTCTGAGTCTACAGAAAATTTGCCAGACAACATCGATGTCATTTTCAGTTCGTCTGACACTGACCATGAGTCCGAATTAATAAAGAAAGTGGTCGATTAGGTGTTGGATAACGATGAAACTGAGGAATCAAATTCGGAGTCAAACTCAGAGTCAAAGTCTGACAAATCAGAGTCAACAGTCAAAAAGGACAAACGGGTTTACAATAAAGAGTTTTTGTTTTCAAAATCTAATTTGAATGACGAACCAATCAAAGTAGCATATACTTTGAATGATTCTGACAAATTATATTCTGATGAAGAATTTCCAATAAGAGGTGTTTAAAACGGAAATGATAAAAAAGGTTTTCAAACTAACAGAAATTAATATTTCTGAAATAAAAGATGTAAATCTTTCTGAAAAATCTAAAAAGTATACCTCAAGAGTACAACAAAGAGAAAACAAGAAAAATGGTTACAGTTCTGGTTTTCAAAAGAAACCAAACCATAATGGTAATTTCAAAAGAAAGGGATTAGGATTTATTCCATCGAAAAATCATAAAAATGAGAAAACTTATAAACCAAAAACTGTGTTTGTTTCAGGAATATCATCTGAAGAGGAGAAGGAGTAGTTGTTCAGAAACCAGACAAACAAAGAATTCCTTGCTAAGAAGCAAGAAGAGATGGAGAAAAATGATGCTCAACAGAAAAAGGAAACGAGAACCTGTTTTCAATGCCAATCAGTTGGCCACATTGCCAGGAATTGTCCAAAGGCAATCAAAACAAAACAGGGAGTTTCTGTTAAACTGAAAGAAAATATAGTTGAGAATGAACCAACAACTGAACAATTCAAAATTTTCAAAAATTCAAAGTTTGAAGTTGGTGAATGTTCAAAAAGGTTTTACAAGAGAAAAGCAAATCTTGATAACCACAAGTGGGTTGTTAAGAAATATGATGATAGTTCTAGCAATGATTCTGATTCGTTAAAATCAGAGGAGCTATTTTCTGGCGATGAATCTGATTCCACAAAGTTAGAAGAGCCACAAATTGGGGTTAAAAGTGAGAATTCAGTTCCTTCAATGGATGATGTTAACTTTCCACCATTGAAGGCTGAAAATTTTAAACAAAAAGTTGGTAAGGTTGAAATTTCAAATCAATTCTATTCTGAAAAGAAAGAATTTGATGTTGAAAAAGTTTTTAATGCCAAAGTGCAACATATTTTTGGTAAAATGGTTGATGGGAAGGTTAAAGGGGTGAAATAATTTTATGAAAAGAAAATGAAGAAACCAGGTAAGGGTGTTTCATCTCAGGTTTGTGACTGGGATGGAACCTATTTTGATGAATGAAAAATCAGGACTTGCCGGAGCTCCCAGGTTGGTAAGTGTGGAGCAGGTATCGGCATCTTTCTTGAGAAGTTCACATTTGTGATATTTCGACTTACAAGTGGTAAATCAGGGACATTAAGTTGTACTTGATTTTCTACAAGTCGTTTTTGGTAATTGAATTTTAAACTGTTATATTTTTCAGGAGGTTTAAAGTGGTAGAACAATGTGATGAAACCCCTAATCTACATGTGGTTTTATTAAATCAACAAAACTAATTTTCCGGAAAAAACCATTTGATTAAAACAAACTTAAGTGTTTTGAAATCATAATGGGAAAATAGTTTGTTGTGAGGGGGAGTTCTGATTGTTTATGCCAAGTGGATGGCGATTTGAAGTGATTCGATATCAGTTGTCACTTTACTTGTACAGTTTGTTTTCAAATTTCTTTAAATGATTTTGAATTTTAGGAGGAGTATGAAATTTCTGAAAATCCAAAAACATTTGAAAATTTGTAAAAGACAAAAACATGATAAAATTCAAAAATGAGTTTTTTTGTTGTAAAAAGAGGAAATGATAGTACATCAGTGGACTATCACAACATGCTAAAGATTTGGAAAGTCAAAATGTGATAAACGGTCTCACTGATGATGTGCCAGTAGGTTTTTACACATTTAGTAGATTGTGACGAGATATAAACCTAAATTTCAAACTTACTTATATCGTGGGGAACATTTCTCGGATATATGGGTAATCCCCGAAATCTTGTTTGAAAGGTCCCTCTTTCTGAGATACTAGGTCTTTATACTCAGTGATATCTGGAGTATTATCCTGGGACTTCTGATTTTGTGAAAGCAATGGCCTAGTCCCCGTATAATACTTTCTGCTTACCTGAAATATAGCACCGCCCTCAGTACAAAAAATGATGAAACATTACAAAATGCTAATCATGTGCTGTTGAAACAAAAGATCCTCTAAAGGGGACACACCAAAAGTCGAAGCCGTCATCTCTCTGATTTTGCGGAAGCAATAGCCTGAGCTCTCACGGCCCTCGCATTTTAATCCTTTACAGATATCATCTGTGGTATACTCACCTGTAAGACTGAATATTGGGATCTGGATACGGGAGTATATTCTGAGGTGGAACACATGAATAATTTTAAGTGCTTAAAATACTAATCTCGTATCTCGAAACAGTTGAACTTTGTGTGGAAATTTAAGTGGATCAGTATACTGACAATCTAAGTGAATCATTTAGAACTGAATATGTTTAAAGCTTAACGGTGTTGGTGATTTGTCTAAAAAACTGATATGATCATCTTACACAAACTCACAAAAATATTGTTTGTAAATATTTCTTTATTGCATTTCTAAGTTCAAAAACACAAAAAGATTTTAAGTGTGTTTTAGAATAAAGGTTTGAAAAATACAAAAAGATTTTCGACAACTGGTGTTGGAGAATTGATTTTCAAAATTCCAAGTGCTAAACATGATGGACAAAAAGTTTGGGAGAGTGTTTGAAATGTTTGAGTTGAAAAAGTTTTGAAAATGAAAATGTTATTCATTCAAGTGGTTCATTAGAGAGTGTGTTTTAAATGTTAAATCATTTTTGAGATAAATATCTGCAAGTGGTAATTTCTAAATTTGTCAAATGTTAAAATTGTAAAATTTATTGTGAGGTAGAGGTTGTGCAGGTAGGCCAGGTTACGATCCTGGAACTGCTGATGCTGATGAGTTTAAGGAATCAAGAGATCTGATCAAGAGAATTAGAAGACTCAAGAGCCAGATTGTGATTCTGGAATTGAAGATTAGATCAACATCCGAGGGGGAGATAATTTGATAAAGAGAAGATTGAGATTGGAGAATACTTACATTGTTAGATACTTTGGAAGAGGTAGAGAAGGCTGATAAAGATTGAAGATTGAAGATTCGACACTGAAGACTCGTCAACATTCGAGGGGGAGTCTGCTGATGCATGCGTCTGTCGACTTCGTCTTGTATCGAGTCTTGTTTGTATTTAGATAGATCAGGGCATGTTGTACGAGAAAAATGTCAAATCTAGGTTAGGAAGTAATTTCGTACGGAATTAAGAATGGTAATTCCGTTTGAAATCATCGTGTCAGTTTCAAACGAAATCACTGATTCCGCTTGAATGTGATTTCGCTTGAGACAGTTTCAAACGAAATCACCATGTCTATATATAGGTGCTATCTGATTTCATTTCAAATAGTTCTGAAATTTCCGGTTGAGAGCCGAAGTGCTGCCGAAGTGTCTAATCGCTGTAAATCTTTGTCAAATCAATCAAGAGATAGTTTAAAGTGTATTGCTAGCTGAATTGAACTTGATACGTCTGTTTCCGCCTTTCGTATTGAGAAAAACTCTTCTGAATGACTCGTTCAGGTCTGAAAATGATCCTACACATTCCCTAAACAAAACAAAGCTTCACACCACCAAAAACAACAAAACGCACCAAAAATAAGCAAGATAGATAAACACATGCACCTGATCATGTGTCTGTAGTGATGCAGCTGTTGTGCTTTAATCGGAATAGGCGTATTCCATAGATTCTTTGATATCTCACCGGGGATGTTGCAAAACATCCCCACACTTGAATTATTGCATCCATGACGATGGAACGTAGAAACCTATAAAAACACAAACACACCAAAATGAGACCAAACCAAAATACAATACTCTACATCCTCGGGCTGCCTCCCGAGAGCGCTAAGTTTTAGGTCTTCAGCCAGACCGTACCTGACGTTCAGGGTGGTTCAGATGCACGCTTGCTGACGTGTGCGTATATATACATAATTTTGCAATGAAATTACACACGATTTGGTTTTAAATTTATAAAAGTGATTATTACTTTTACATCAAAACACACACGAAAGAGGCAAGTGTACCCCGTCATATATGTAGTAAAGTATCGGTAAGAACCAAGTATCGATCCAAGGAAATGGGCGGAGAAATAATACTAGACCTTTATTACTAAACTACCGGTAAAAACGTAGGTTTTGTTTGATTTTAACTAAACTAAAGTAAGCGTAAACAAATACATAATAAAAACATAATAGATAAAAAGCCTTGCTTAATACACAACCAAAGCATGTCAACTAAGTCGGTTTTGGCACTAGAAGCATTCGGTCAATATTCCAATTTAAGACAATTAGTATCCCTTTCGGGAATCCTAACATGACAATCATTCGGAAAGCTAAAACGATAAACACACTTTAACCACCTAAAATTGTTCTTTAACGTGCAATTGATAAATGTCTATGAAAATCTCTTAAAAATAAGTTAGTCATCCGTTAGGAGTTTTCTAACCGCACTTAATCAAGGAAAGAGACACCGATAAACACAATGCAACCACCGAGACAAGCATAAACTAGATTAAATCACAACCGAGTTCATTTTACAAATCTTGCACAATAATTCACCAAGATAGCAATTTTGGCCTAAACTACTAACTAAGCTAACAAATCATGGCAAGAATTTATAACGACACCATCTAACCCGTTAAGGTCCTTTCGTGACGGCAAGCTCTCTTGATTAACAATAATTACATTTTATTAAATCACTAACCATTTCTAGTATCATGATGCACACATTTAAACCAAGCTAATCTGGTTAACCAAGTTCAAAGTTTACTAATACAAGATTAATTAAGCTTCATTTTTCAACTATCTTAACTAACCAAGCATCAATCATCCAACATAATTACTTATAATCAAGAAATCAATATCAATAACAAGGTTGCAAACTAATCATCAAAGATTAACATAGAAAATACTTCAAAATGTCATTACAAACAAAGTTTAACAAACTAATGGTTATAATCTAGCAAGGGATTGTTGTGTTTTTGCTCAAAGGCTACAATAATACATAAACAATAATCTAAGTACTTGAAAGATTAACAAAATCATGGAAAGATTAGAAAACCAAACCATAAACAAGCACTAGACTAAGGATCCGGATAGTAATGGAGCTAATCGGGATAATATGGCTTGAATCCGGGTGAAAGCAGAAGCCTCCGGAGCCTGAAAATCGCCTGAGTTGCTCCCCAAAATTCCAGAATGACGAACAGAATGTTTCTGTTCTGTTTTTATATTTTTCCGCTGTTGCACGGTCGTTCTTCCTGTGGCACGACCGTGCACTTTAAGCAATTATTGGGGATGGGTCACCATGCTGCATACGTCATCAGATCTTTGACCGGATACGATATCGCACGACCGTTCTTCGGATGCAACGGTCGTTCAGTTCCGGGTTCTTGTTGCACTAGCTGCTGGGCCGGGCGTTCATCACCGAGATCAGGCTGATCTTCGGAGTCGCACGGTCGTTCTTCGGATGGCACGTCCGTGCGTCTCCGGTCTGGCCTAGTTTGCCTTGCACGCCTAGTCGCACTGCTCGTTCATTGCCGGACTAATCAACAACTGTCGGAGATGCACGGTCGTGCATCAGGTCGCACGACCGTTCCACAGGCCCAGGTCAGTTTCCTTAACAGAATGTCCGCAACTTCGTCGTTTTGTCCGGAAAGTCCTCGTTTTCGCTATCATCTTGTCTGGTATGTTGTTTTAGGCCTGTAAACAAAAGTGTTGATAATTAAGTATCCGAATGACGGTTTTACGGCCAAAAATGCATAAAATAGGGGTAAAACGGGGGACTAAAATATGTGTAAATTAGAGTGTATCAAATCTCCCCACACTTGAACCTTGCTTGTCCTCAAGCAAGCTGAACTAAAAAGCAATAAAAGACATAAACAAACAAGAACGATAATTTACGCACCATTTTATTCAAAACTACTATAAACGGTTAGCCGGTTTGTCAAAAGACAACATCAAAAGATTCAAACCCAACAAGCATATGCAATTAAAAAGCGAAAACCAAAAAGCCGTGACTTCACATTTAATTGACTCACATGTTAATCTTCACACGACTCACAATGTTCACACACACTCGGTTTTATTTGTGAAACATACATAAAATGTGTATGTGCAAACACTCAATGCCTAGTCAATGAAATGTGCAATATCCTAAGCTTGTCATAAGATCTCGTCTCCACCAACTAACATGCGAATATGTGTAAATCAAGAGGTCTTTACGGGTTGTAACGTTAGGCTTGGGCGAAGGGTATGGAAATGGACATATAAAGTGGCGAAAAATGGTTAAAACTCGGTAGTAGCATTTAACTAGCAACAAAATATACAACTATACATACAAACGCCTTAAAAAGGCGACTAAAGCGCAATCGAGCTTATCAACAAAATTTCAACATTTAAGCATTCAAAATTGCTCGATTTCTATCAACTCCACCCTATTTTAGGGTGTTTTATTTTCTGTTTTTTTTTTTTTTTTTTGCAATACTAAACTATACAATGAAACATAAACAATAATAAGTGCTAGTTAAACGATTATTTTTGACCGAGTTTCAACACTAAAACGGTTTAAAAACATAAAAAGGCTAAATTTGGCTAAGTGGGCGATAATGTGGGTAAACAAAGGTAATCGGGAAGGCTCGACATGGTTAATCCTAAAGGGTAATATAAGGTGAACGGGAAGCACAACACAAAGAACACGTACACAACAAAGGGGTAATCTAAGTGCCTCTATCACTTTTACACAAATCCGCACGTTCATGGTCTTAACAAGCATACTAGTGACAAGTTCTAAATTACACATAACATCCGGCTCACTCCTATATCCGAAATGAACAAATATATAACAATAGGCTCAAATATGCTCACGTAACGGAAAGGAATGGGTAAAAGTGTGAAAACTATCATGTAAGTCTTTCTTTGTTTGTCACGCTTTCCGGTTTCCTTTTTCAAAAACATTTTGCTTGTCGAGTTTTTATCAAGTCCGAAGCTTTCTAAAACATAACCAACCGGTTTATTTACTAAAATATATACAAAATACAAGTATTTTTGAATGATTTTTCTGATTTTCTGATTTTGATTTTGATTTTTTTTTATAAGAGGACAAACAAATTTAACCCCCTCCCCACACTTGAACTTCGCATTGTCCCCAATGCGAGACCCGAAATATAGAGAAAGGGATAAAAAATACTCCCCTCAAGATGATGTGGATGCCACGAGACTTCCGAAGTTGTATCTGGTACGTGCTCCGGTCCAAGATCCGATAGCTAAAACCTGCCAGTATGTCACATGTGCACCCAATATATAACAGAAACAGAAAAATCACAAATCAACCATAATATACATAAATACTAAAATCCAAACAGAACATAAAGTAAAATGTCTTAAATACATAACCGGGGTGTTTGAAAATAACAGTCAAAATAAACACCCAAAAATAAATAAAGTACTGAAAAAGAAACACCACCAACTACTATCACCACTGCCAACTACTCATCTCCATCATCATCGTGTCTCGTATAGGATGGGCCGGCATCGCCATGACCATGGGGGTTCCACGGTGGGAACTGCGGAGGGTGCTGAAAGTAGTCGGGGTATGCGTGACGCATCTCCCCGAAAAGATAAGAAAACCCCTCACTGACCCCTGGTATAGAGTATCCTGGCGCTGCTGAAGCTGGTCATGTGTGGCCCGAAGCTCAGCCTGACCGGCTCGAATCTCGTCCTGGCTAGATCTGATCTCGTCGAAGTAGGTACCATGCTGCTCCTGCGTAACACGCATATCCTGGAACTGCTGGTAGAACGTGGGCTAGTCCTCATGCTGATGAAATGCATGGTGCTGCGGCGAGTGTGGTGGTGTCGGTGGCTGGTGCTGGTGCTGCTCTCCCATCTCAACGTCCTCATCTTCCTCATCTTCTGGAGGCAACGGGTCCCAGACCTCGTTATTCAGCCTTCTCAACCTATCCCCCCTATCAAGCTCAACAATCACCCCCATGGCCTTAAGCGACCTGATATCAACGTGAACCCCCTCAGTAATCAGAGTGAGACCCTGAACCACCTCCTCCGTCATATAGCTCTCGTTGTAGGCGATTTCGGTCACATACTGACCGCCATGTATCTCGTTGTTCGGGGTTCGCCCCGAGCTCTTGACAAAGTATTCAGCCATTCGAGCGGCCAGGTTGATGGGTGCTTTGTCAACCAATGCATATAAAAAGATCAAATCAGGTGTTGGACAGTTACCCAGACTGTCCATGCGACCGCATATCGTATGGCTAAAAACATGGTGCATCACTCGCACCAAAGGGTCTCGGAGTCGCGAGGCCTTCGACATCCTTGGGTTGTAGGGATCCCCAATGGCGTTAACAGCCCAAAATGCATCCCGGTCTGCATCAGAAGGGAAGGTGAACTGATCATTGAAGACTTTAGGATCATCCATGTCTTCTCTAGTATAAATCCCAAGTCTTCTACCTAATCGACCAACTGACCATGAGTGCCACTGACCACATAACCTGAAGGCCACCCGCTTCTTGTAGCGAAATTTGGGTTTTCGATGAGCAATCGGCTTTTCATAGCCATAAGACGCGAAGAACTCAATTGTCAACTCCCGGTAAACGGGTCGGTTGCAACCGACCAGATTTGCTAGCGGCTGACTCATCATGTCATCTAATCTGTCATACTGATTGAGTTCATGCATGACTTCCCAATCCAACCATCGGGGGATTCCAAACTGCCCCCGTCTCGCCCATAGGGCGTCGCGTCGTGGAATGCACAGAGCCTCTTTCTCGATGTTGGGGTCAAACTGAAGGAAAGGATGGTCCATCTGTATGGGGAATAACGTTAGAAAGATGGAAACAGGAAAAATTTTAATCACAAACAGGCGAGCAGCCAATTATGAAGAAACTGTCAATCTGATCTGGGCGTATGGCACGGTCGTGCCACGAGACGCACGGTCGTGCGTCGCCGACAACTAACAGACCAAGCCCAGACATGTCGGAACTGCACGGCGTGCAACCAACGGCACCACCGTGCAACACCGACCAACAACCAACTATCGTGAACCAACCGGCGAGGCACGACCGTTCCATACGAGGAACGTCCGTGCGACTTCGTTTTCTGCAGATTCTGACCCAGGCTCTAAGTAGCCCGATTTTTTCACAAATCAACAAGTGTTTACATAACAGGGGTCAGAAAAATGCACCAGATGTTCACGATACTACGATTCAACAAGGGTTAGGGTTTCGATTTGTTTATGAAGAGAACCCTAAAAATTTCCTTGAAGAATCGGAAGAAATCTACCCTAGAAAGCAACGAAACAAGAAATCTACAACTAGGAACGTACCGTGCGAAGAAGGGTGCGAGATCGTGCGAAAAACCGTGCGATTTGATGAAGTATCACTCTGGAACGGCCTGCAGCGACTAGGGTTTCGCGAGTTATGAATGGGGGCTGCAGATGAGGGTATTTATAGTGCCAAATGACAAAACTGCCCTCAGCCTGACGCACGGTCGTTCGCCGTGTGGCACGGTCGTGCGTCGCCGACATCTCCCATACCCTAGCAACTTTGCTCAGAAATGCACCGGGGGTGCGATCTATCGTGACGGCCCTCGGAGACGCACGGTCGTGCGACCCGAGGAACGGTCGTGCATCAGGTGCAGATCAGAATTTTTCCGCAGAAGCCATTTCCAGCAACTGTTTCGGTCGTTTTTCGCCGTTTTTTCGACACACCAACTGTTCTAACAATATTGCAATACAGAACCTTCGCTCGGAACGTACGAAAACTAAACAAACTAACGTAAACTACCTAACTAACTTAAATTATGCTAAAACTACAAAAACAAAAAAAATGGACTATTTTACCCTTATAGCGCCAAAGACGCTCCTGCTACTTTTTTGTCGGCGAGTCAGTAGCGTAGACTCATGCTAAATTTTTGTCGACGAGTCGATAGCAAGACTCAAAGCTAAAACTAGAAAAACTATAAAAAAGACGATACTACCCCTAAAGCGCAAAATACGCTCTTGCTACATTTTTGATCCGCGAGTCAGTAGCGTAGACTCTCTCCTCCCCACACTTATGAAGTGTGCGGGGTTTGGAGTTCAATTACCTCCACCGCCGACTCTATCGGCCCGGCAACGTACAACTTCAACCGGTGACCATTTACCTTGAATGTAACGCCATCCGCGTTCTCTACTGCAACAGTACCATACGGAAATACTTCCTTAACCGTGTATGGTCCTGTCCAACGTGAATGAAGCTTCCCAGGAAATAAGCGCAGCCTTGAATTGTACAGAAGAACAAGATCACCCGCTTGGAATTCTTTATGGGCCTTCAAGCGTTTGTCGTGAAGTTTCTTCGTGCGCTCTTTGTAGAGTACGGAGCTTTCATAGGCTTGGTGCCGCAATTCTTCCAATTCATGAATTTGGAGAAACCGGGCTTCACCTCCGGTTTTTAAGTCCAAATTCGCGGTTTTCAAAGCCCACATAGCCTTGTGCTCCAACTCCACCGGTAAATGGCATGCCATTCCGTATACCAACCTAAAGGGGGTGGTCCCTATAGGGGTCTTATAAGCTGTACGGAATGCCCATAATGCATCCTCAAGTTTGTCCGACCACTCCTTGCGGTTCGCTCCAACAGACCGCTCAAGGATGCGCTTAAGCCCACGGTTCGTGACCTCCACCTGCCCGCTTGTCTGCGGATGATAGGGCGTGGACAAACGGTGATGTACACCGTATCGGGACAAAGCTTTTTCAAGCTGTGTATTACAAAAATGAGTCCCTCGGTCACTAATGAGCGCTTTCGGAGCGCCAAAACGGGCGAACAAACTCTTAAGAAACCTCACAACTACTCTAGCGTCGTTAGTGGGTAAGGCTTGCGCCTCTGCCCACTTTGATACATAGTCAACAGCCACGAGTATGTACTTGTTTCCACGTGAGGGGGGAATGGTCCCATGAAGTCTATCCCCCAAACATCAAAGACTTCACATACCTGTATCTAGTTTTGGGGCATTTCGTCGCGTGCCGATATGTTCGTCGCCCTCTGACAAGCATCGCACGCTTTCACCCAACTCTGCGCGTCACGAAAAATGGTCGGCCAGTAAAACCCGGAATCCAACACCTTCTTCGCGGTGAAGTTGGCTCCGTGGTGGCCTCTGGTAGGTCCCTCATGACACTAGCGTAGAATGTCGGTCGCCTCAGTCCCTGATACACACCTTCTAAGCACCTGATCAGCACCCACTTTGAACAAGAAAGGGTCGTCCCATATGTAGTGCTTTAGATCTGAAAAGAATTTCCTCTTTTGCTGGTGAGTCAACCCTTTTATCAGAATTCTACAAGCAAGATAGTTCGCAAAGTCGGCGAACCATGGCGACTCATCACATATCTCAGCACCCATCAAAGATTCGTGTGGGAACTTGTCATTGATGGAATCCCAACGCGAATCCTCGATGTCTCCGTGCTCTAACCGAGACAGATGGTCAGCCGCTACATTTAAAGCACCATTTTTATCTTGTATCTCGATATCAAACTCTTGCAGCAGCAGGATCCATCTGATTAGACGCGGTTTAGCATCCTGCTTGCTGAAGAGGTATCTAATGGCTGCATGATCAGTGTATACAACGGTTTTTGAAAGCAATAAATACGATCTAAATTTATCGAATGCGAAAACGACCGCCAAGAGCTCTTTTTCAGTCGTGGTGTAATGCTCTTGAGCGTCGTGGAGAGTTTTACTCGCATAATAGATCGGATGGAAGTGCTTTTCCTTCTTTTGACCCAGAACGGCCCCTATAGCGTAATCACTCGCGTCGCACATGATTTCAAACGGCAAACTCCAGTCCGGTGCGACTAAAATAGGGGCCTCAACCAACTTTTGCTTGAGGAGGTAAAAAACCCTCAAGCAATCATCTCCAAACACGAACGGAGCATCTTTCTCTGACAAACGAGTCATGGGTCTGGCGATTTTTGAAAAATCTTTGATGAATCGCCGATAGAACCCGGCATGACCGAGAAAGCTCCGTATAGCTCTAACAGAGGTGGGGGACGGAAGTCGTGATATAACGTCGATTTTAGCTGGATCGACCTCCATGCCCGCGTGAGAAATTTTGTGTCCCAAAACTATGCCCTCCTTCACCATGAAGTGGCATTTCTCCCAGTTCAGGACCAGATTAGTCTCCTCACACCTCTTCAACGTTCTTTTCAAATTTTCCAGACATTGATCAAAGGAATCCCCAAATACCGAGAAGTCGTCCATGAACACCTCCATGGAATCCTCAATCATGTCGTGGAAAATGGCGACCATACATCGCTGGAAAGTAGCCGGTGCATTACACAGCCCAAACGGCATACGCCGGTAGGCGAATGTACCGAAGGGACAGGTAAATGTGGTCTTCTCCTGGTCCTCAGGAGCGATAGGAATTTGAAAGTAACCAGAGAACCCATCCAGAAAACAATAATATAACTTCCCTGACAGACGCTCCAACATTTGATCAATGAATGGAAGCGGGAAGTGGTCCTTGCGAGTGGTGTCATTGAGTTTGCGATAATCAATGCAAACCCGCCATCCAGTGACCGTCCTGGTTGGAATGAGCTCATTCCTATCGTTTGTGACCACAGTCATGCCCCCCTTTTTGGGCACCACCTGCACAGGACTAACCAAAACAGAGTCGGAAATGGGATAGATCATACCCGCATCTAACAACTTAATCACTTCCTTTTTAACGACCTCTTGCATGTTTGGGTTCAGCCGCCTCTGGTGCTGCGCACACGGCTTGAACTGATCCTCCATTAGAATTTTATGTGTACAGAAGGAGGGATTTATTCCTTTTATGTCCATGATTTTCCAGGCGATTGTTTTCTTATGAAGTTTCAACACATTAAGTACTCTGCTCTTCTCTTCTCCTCATCCAGAAATGTGTACTCCAGGTGCGGTGGGAGCTCTTTAAGCTCCAAGGTAGGAGGATCTTCCACTGAAGGCTTCGACTTCACTTCACTTTCGCGATCCATTTCTGTGAATCGATCCGGACTCTGGGGACCATCATCACCAATCTGATAGACTGGCTGCTCTAAATCGTGGCCCTCCTGCGTAATGCCATCTAGGTCCCCACACAACAGATGTGTGTCCGAATCTATCTCCTCGATCGTACCCTGGAAATGCGTGCTCACATAAGTGTCGACGATGTCGACATAATAGAGCGCGTCGTCTTGATTCTGAGGATGCTGCATAGAACGTTTAATGTCAAACGTCACATGCTCATCATCTACTCGGAGTGTAATTTGGCCCGCCGCCACGTCCACAATCGTTCGGGCGGTATTCAGAAACGGGCGTCCAAGTATCAAAGGCACTCTCGAGTCCTCATCCATGTCCAGGATAACAAAATCCACGGGAAATACAAACTTGTCAATCTTAACAAGCATATTCTCTACAAACCCGCGTGGATACTTGACAGAACGATCCGCAAGTCGAATACTCATCCTCGTAGGTGACGGCTCACCTAGATCCAACTTTGTAAAAACCTTATAGGGCATAAGGTTTATACTCGCTCCTAGATCTGCTAACGTATTACTGACAGACATATTGCCAATGAGGCAAGGAAGCGTGAAACTGCCTGGATCTCCCATTTTTGTAGGCAGGCGATTCTGGAGAATAGCAGAGCAGCTTTCATTCATAACCACACAAGACATGTCCTCGAGCTTTTGTTTATTTGAGAGGATGTCTTTCAGAAACTTGGCATACTTTGGCATCTGGGCCAAAGCTTCAACAAACGGT